>JACYFF010010365.1:32267632-32335033 GCA_017589665.1 Selenicereus undatus | reverse complement strand
TATATATATTACCCAATAGATTAATATCATATTAATAATATTTTTAAAATTATCATGGTATCATAGCTACAGCTCGTTCTTTATTTACAACTGTCCCTCGTGTGATTGATTGTGTCATGTCTTAGACCTTGTTCATATTCCAAACATAAGGGAAAATGATGGGCTATGAAAGACGTGTTTGTCACTCTTCCATTGATAGAAGGTGTGTAGTGGCTATTCGTAGAATGTTGTGAGTTGCGACAACCACTACCAATTGGTCCTGCAGCAGGACCTTACTTAAACTTGTATGTGTGCTCCTCTATTGCTGAAGACTTAGCTAATGTACCTTTTGGTGGAACACTTAACTGAACTTGCAAGAATTGCTATTTTTTTGACAAAATGAAAGAGCATAAATCTACAATATAACTAGGCTAATGATAAAATTAAACAATTGAGTACAAATGTAAACTAAGACAACAAATTATGAAAACAGCTAAAGACAATATTTATTTCATCTTAATGAGTCTTAATTAGTTGATCATATTTCTATGGGACCAACAAGCAATGAGACAATTTAATACTTTTTCTTTTGGGAGAATTAGCACTACAGGAAAATTTTTGGCACACTTATTAAACGTGGCAGTAGATACTATATTCACGACTAGAAGTGTTTCAAACGATGTGTCCCACCGCAGTTAGAAGAGTGGGTAGCTTTCCATAGTTATAATCGTGGGGGATACTTCTCATAGCACAAACACTAATGCCCTTTATCCTCACCCTTACAACAACGAGAATCTAACCACTATTCGAATTCTTTAATCTAAAAATATGTACAATTTATTTTTTTTCACAACTCTGTGTGCAGCATTATTTTTTTATTTAAACATGCCATTGTAATAATTAATCAACATATATCGAACAAATCATAAAAGATATACAAAAATGATGACAGCTACCATGACAACATAAAGTTTGGTAATATATAATGAAGTTTAATAAGCAATTGTCATCATTTGACTAATATTATACAAGCTGAGTAGAAAGTTGGAACAAGTAATACATATATAAAACATGCTCAAACACCACTGTCACACTAAAAGCTTTCCTCATAGATTATCCATACATATATACTTTAAGGCAGAAAGAAAGCTAGCATCATATTGAATGTCAAAACCCTTGGGTGTCACATGTAAAAGCCTCCATTTGGAATCTCATTTGGTTGCACATTACCCACATTACCCCTAACGAACACTTGAAAGCATCAAACTCATACATTGTAAATTTCGTCAAAAATCATACAAAGATATAGGAATTTGATTAAAGAATTGTGTATGACATAACAATATCTATTATTGAGGAATGACTTGAGAGTTACATACACCACCTTAACAGGATGTGCTTAAGTGAGTTCATCAATGATTAGGCAGAAATGAACAAACTAGGAACCAATTTCCATTACAAGCATCACCACAAACATGCTCTACTAGTCATGCAAAGAAGATACGAAAAACTTAATGCAATGAGGGGGCTGGACAAATTTCTTCCTTGTAGGGATCAATGAACAAATAATTAAGTCTTATGATCTCATAATCTAACCCAAATAGTTTTCAGCATTGCTCAAAAGTAGTCAAACAATACAGGGAGGGAAAAATTGATACCAGTAGGATTTTAGCTAAGACACCCGAAACCCTTCTCTCCCTCATTCTTTGTTTAATCTCAACTTTCGCCCCATCATAAATTCATTCATCACTAAATAAGCACAAATGGCTATACAAGAAACATGGACATGGAAAGCTTGAAAAGGGGGAGAAGGAATGAAGTGATTCTTTATTGAGGTGTTGAAATGAATTCATCATCTATCGTGGAGAAAGTACAATTTTATCCATAACTAAAATTCACTTGATGGAGAAAACCAAAGGAGCATAATAGGGAAAGTTGTTAAAATTACAAAAACCTAAACGAGACGGCTATAAGAAACTATTATAATAGGTGTAGGCTAAAAATTGATATTAATGGGTTGTATCCCATAGATGTGTTGCAGCATGTCTGTGTGAGTGAACACAGATATATCCAGAAAAGGTCACTAACTAGTGCACAAATCTGACGGCAAACTTGGACATAGATTTAGCAACACAAATTCATAATCTGGGCTGAATATAACAATACAAATCCTACAAAATCTCACAAATCCAGCCGTGCAAATTCTCCAACTAGTCCAACACATGAAAGGAGTCATTTAAGCGACTAATCAAACATTTATATGTATAAATTAACATTCTAACTAACGAATGGACTTACATTAATATCTTTTTTATTTTTTGATTTCTCCTATAAGGTCTTGTCTATTGCTTGCAGATTAACCTGCAATAGTAATGCCAAGCTTACAATAACTATAAATGAATCAAATCTCAAATATGTTCCGCCACACTAGTTTTATGAAGGTACTAGTCAATAAAAAAAGGAATACGATTCAACATAATCCTATTATGTCTGACTATGGGCGTCTCACCAATTTTGAGTTTAAGACCTAGAATGCATTACAGTATATTATAGCTTATCGCAGGCATCCTAATATGTAAACCCTAGCATACATTACAGTATATTGTACCTGGTTGCCAAGCTAACTACTTACATTTATACCTATATTTGCATCTAACTATTAATTGCATAAACTTTGATTTAATTTCAAAGGGGAAAATAATTGCACTTTGACAATGGATGTCAACTAATGATTAAAATCTCTCTGCATATATTGGTAGCAAACTTGATCCACATCTTGCTTGCATTAATGATAAAACTTTAATTGCATTATATATTTTCAAATGGAACAAGTTCTTATCTTAGCGTTCTTAATAGTAACCACCATGTGTTAAAATGGAAAGAGCTTTATATCATAATCATCTAAGGCCAATAATATGACGAGAAATCGTTCACTTCTCATAATTAATTACCTTGCATGATAATTATATATGATCATTTCCACGTTAGCACTATCAACATTTAAAAATTTTATCACTTAAACTAACCAATAATTGATCCCAATTTCTCGAGTAACAAACTTAATTACATACCTTAGCTAAAAAAAAAAGGAGGGAGATGACTTCCATGGGTGATGCTCATTAATCTCACAATATACTTAAATCCTTTGTTCAAATTCCAAAGTAAATGGGTGAGATATAATTGCAAATAAATGGGTAAGATATAGTTGTGAAATTTCCTTCTGTTGATAAACTCAGACATTTCATCAAACATTTGGTGTGCACACCCTGTTCTGAAGTTTCGCGAACCAACAAAGACAAAGGTTTAACACCAAACCAAATTCCAATGTTAGTTGTTGATACGAAATACTTCACTTCAATGTCTACTGACAGTATCCTGAACCCAAGCCGTCATGACTACTACTTTCCTGCATGACTGTAGATAGTAAATTGACAAACCAAATTCTATACGAAAAAATCAAAATTTATCAAATATCAACATAATCATATGTTCTGATTGTAATTCAGTGCGATTAGCCAATAATATTTGGGCTGCAATTACAGGTGGAGCAAACCCATAACCATTAAAATCAAACATAACCCACAATTCAAAATTCCTCTCTGTCTTCAGGTAGCAATTCAAAACTTTACTCTTGAACCCTTAATTTTCAATGGGTAATGGTGTAGCAGACAAAGCAATTTGACAGATAAGAGAGACAATGACAACAAATAGAAGATAAAGGGGTACAAACCAAAGAAATGGCATAACAACTTACTAACATCTTTCAACTCTCACTCTTATCGTGAACCAATCAATGGTGGCAAGGCTACATACAAGTTGTCAGCCCAACGCTGTGTATAAGTGTGCCGCTCGATTGGGATGGTGACGGTGGTTGTCTGGTGCTGCCATAATCTTAAGTGTGAAGTGTGTTGCTCAATTGAACCCCAACAACCTATACTAAGCCATTGACGCAGTGTTCAGGTTCTCACTCCTCAATCCTCATGAGCTTTCAGGGTTTTCATAGATTTGATGTAGGAGAGATAGCTGAATGGTTTTAGAGGTACAAAGGTCTCTGAATTTTTACATTTCACTTATTGGGTGCTCAATCAAAATATTACTGCCATGAGGAATTTTTCTATTTTGGTGAAAACAGGTTCTGCTGTTGCTACTCCTATATGTGTGGACTGGGCTTACCCATGGGTACAAGTGGCCAAAATGTCTCCATACTTAATATGCAAGTGGAGTTAGGACATTCGTATCTTTCATGGCTACACTTGTTTATGCGAGGATAGATAACTGTGCAAAGGGCACAAAATATTTGCAGTGTGTAAACGTCATTGCCTTCGATAAGAAGTCAAAAACTTGAGATAAATTGAGAATGTGAAAAAGAAGAGAGTTAGGAGGACTTTAAGGTTTAAAAAATGCTTCATTTATGTCCGTCCATGCATTTTCAACTTTGCTTATTAAGTTCTCCACATGTTTCCTCCTCAAAAACTTCGTACTCATGCATGTGGTATTATATTGTTGAAGATGTGTGCTTTCTCTACTGTTGAAATTGTAATTACAAAGTAAATAATCACACCTCAAAACATTTCTTATTTTGTTCTCAAACAAAGTAAATAAACACAAGTTCAATGTAATAAGGGAAGGAGTGATGAAATTAATATATTTATTTGGATTACAATTTTAATCATTGGACAAAAAAATCTTTAATTCCATTATCCTTAATAGAAATATTTACATACAAATCATGTGTGCGTATTTACGTATACAACATATGTGTGTGTACATATGTATTACCTATAACTATTTTATAAGCCACATGCGTATATACGCTTAAAAAAAAATTTATACAAATTACTAGAATTATGTAAAGAGCTTACAATAAGCAAGTGCCAACTAGCCTAGTTGGTAAAGTCTTTGGAAGTTGTTGTCAAAGACCTTGGTTCAAATCCCACCTACACCGGCCTTTGCACCTCATACCTACAAAAAAGAAAGGAAAAGTTGAAAGGAATGAACAATTAATGCTATATAATATTGGTATATAAACAAGACTTAGATCATTTACCCAAGGTGAAGCAATATAATATCGTCAATCAACCTTAAGATGAGACATACAACTCGTAGAATAGGGGGGGGGGGGGTCCAGCAGTAAACCAATCAAAGGCTTGCTTTATTACGATCTCTCCCAATGATGCCATTGTACCAGTTCGATAAGAAATGGAATCAGGTGCAGTTTTCTAGTACTCTTCCATTGTTGCTGTCTTCTTTCCTTGTTATAGCCTTTTTTGGTTCTGTATTATGCCCAATTACTGTAGTTTTACTTTGCAAGGCCATAATGGATAAAGTCATCCTCTTCTATGTGAAGAGCTTTGTTTTCCCTTAATAAACATTGAGGACTACGGCCTCCCACGTACGCACAACTAAAAAGTGTATTTTATCAATCGTTTTTACCAACTATTTTTAAGTAGTTGGAAAAACCCACTGTTTTAGCAATCATAGTAAACATGTATAATTTTCCAACCGTTTTAATATTCAAGGAAAAATCAGTTGGTTTTTAAAAGAATTACCAACCATTATTTAATTTAAACCATTAATGAAATGGTTGGTATTTGATTACTTTATACTAAGTTTTATTTTTTTGTCACCATTTTACCCACCATGTTTATATTGCTTGGGAGAAAAAGATAAAATTTATTTGCTAAAAAACAAAAACAGCCGCAGTCCCGTATGTGTCTGCATCTCCTCCCTCTCTCATCGCCTCGGGCCCTCGGCAGTTAGTCTATGGTACATACCCATGTACCATAGTAATATACACACCTATATAAAGAGGTGTTTAATTGGACCTAACAAATAATTATGTCCTATTGTGAAATTCAACCAAAACTACCCAAAAATCAGAAAAACACAAAACCTCTAGAATGATTATCCGAACATTGTTGGCAGAATCTAACACTCAAAAGATCTTCATCGAATCAATTATTTATCATCTATTCAATATAAAGTATATCTACCTAGAGCGATTTTTCAATTCAGAAATCGTTGCATATAAGGTGTTCGACGAAATTCCCCAAAGGGACGATTGTAATAACGAAATCCTTAATTTTGATCAAATGAATCTTTTATGCAATGCAGTGAATCTTTTCCCAACTGCAAGGAACCTTTCCTCAATTGCAGTGAACCTTTTGTGCCAATATAGAAAATTACCAAGAGGCTGACACAAACAAGAATAACACAATTGTCCACATTGTTATGACTAACAGAATGGACAATCTTCACATTATTTCCCAAGAAATTGAATCACACAACAAAGTAATATCTATTCTGAAACATTGAAAAGAATATCTGCATATCAACACAACTATAGAAGCATATGTGCACCATTAAGCTATATAAGCATATGTAAGCCACATTGCGATTGTGGTGCGACAATGGCAATGGTGAAATATGGACAATGTAATACCAACACTTACTCTGCAGTTTTACATCTTAATTTTGATCCAATGAATTTTTTATGCAATGTAGTGAATCTTTTCCCAACTGCAGGGAATCTTTCCCCAATTGCAGTGAATCTTTTGTGTCAATAAGTAAAATTAAATTGCTTTTAATTGCTATAGATTTGAGGCTGTGCACTGCACGCGCAGCATATGTACCTAGTAAGGTACATATGTTTGTACGGTAGTATTTTCCGGGCCCTCGGCTCCTACTCGCATCGCTAGGTTTCCTCTTCTCCTCTCTCACCACCGCTGTCGCCACCGCTGTCGCGGATATCACTGAGGTGACCGTCACGCCGGTGTCCTACGCAGGTAAGAATTCAATATCCCCTATGTCTTGCTATTCTCTCCGGAATGTTGTTCTCTTATTTCTATCCGTTTTAGTGTTGTTCTCGCCATTATACTAACATCGTTCCTCTTCTCATTGGCAATGGCATTGTTGCCCTTCTCACTGGCAGTGGCGTTATGGCTCGTCCAATATCTTTACAAACCCTGACTTTTTTGGTTCTTATTGCTGAGGGATAGCTGGTTGAGGATGAGGTTTGTCTCTTTTCACTGCTTATTTTTGTATCATGTTGGGCAAAAGCATGTATGTGATGAATATTGATATGCCAATTAGAGATAGTTTTGGTTGGATCTTATTTGGTGACCAAAAGATAGCTGTGTACCTATCTGGTGACTAGAAATTGGAAATCGAATCACAATGTATCTTTCTGGTGGAGTAGTTGAGTTTTAGTGGTATGGTTTGAATTTGAGATGGGGATGCTTTGACTAGAACATAGCTGGGTACACAACCACGGACGATGCCCACATAAATATATTTGCCTCCATGACATCTCTTTCACAAATCATAACCAAAATTAGCTTTTATGGGCATCCATAAAACCCAACAAATTCTGCATTTGGATGAATGAAGGAAAAGTGCAATAAACTGACATCAAGCCAGAATGATTGTGTATCTGGTTGAATGAATGTGTTTGATCTAGTGAAGGAAGATATGCACAGGAGAGTTTCAAGAATTTATATAAAGTAGTGGATAGTCAGAAATTATATATCCTTCATATCTATAATCTACTTAGTACTTATATACCATTCCTGCTAGCTAGTTACAAGTACAAAAAATAAACTAACTTGTGTATATTAAGCACATTTTTAGTCTCTACAATTGAATGGTACTTACAACCCTACACCTAAGAAGAAGAAGAAAGAAAGAAAGGGAGAAACAATAGTAGGCATGTGACATATATAACATTAAGCGAGGAAGGCACCACCTGATTCCTCTGCCTCTTACTGTAGATTACTAAGTAGACTATTTATATTAGGAATGCACAGAAGAATATATAAACTGGTGATGTTTTGAAATGACTTGTAGTTATTAATTTTACTTATTAGACATGTGTAAAAGATGTTAATTCTTTCACTTTATGATTCAAAAATGAATTGCCTTATTGAAGCTTTTGATCTATATGTATAAGATGTCAGTACTTTCATTTCATGATTCGAAAATGAATCTCCTTCTTGATGCTTTTGATTAGATGACCTAAAGTTAGTACTTTTATGCGTTTGGACCATCGTCGATTCTCATGTTTGGCTTTTACCCATGATGCAGAATACGTTACTCGCTGCCAAGTCTTTCTATTATCTTGGTGGTATCTCTTACAATCTAAATGGAACCACCAAAGCATCGATGTTGGATGATTGAAAGGCTACACCCAAGTTGAGGAGAGCCTACTCAAGAATTTATTAGAGGGGTAAAGGAGTTTGATGCATTTGCTAAGAACCAAAGAGTGTTTACGCTTCAAGGTGTATACCGGTGTTCTTGTGCTATATGCAAAAGCCAGAAGTTCCTCACCCCGGATCATGTAAAAATGTATCTTTATAAAAGGGGTTTCTTACAAGGATACTAGTATTAGACATCTCATGGGGAAACTGAACCTTAGGGCAATGATATTACTAACATGTATCATGGTTCCTCAAGTAGTATGCTTGTAGATGACAATAACCAATCTATGAACACTTACGAGACAATGTTGGAAGATGCCTTTAGGCATAATCATAGATAAGAATGTCAAATTACAAACATAGATTCTAATGTGAACAAACCTTTAAATCCTGAAGCTCAGAGGTTTTGCGAATGTTAGATGTTACATAAAGACCAATATGGGTGGGTAATCACATGAGTGAGTTGGAGGCTACAGTCAGATTGATGAGCATTGAATCTGATTATAGTATTTCTCATAATTGTTTTAATGAGTTTGCTGGATTAATGAAAGGGGCTTGCCCACTCGGGAATGCTTTGCCTAGTAAATTCTCAGAGGTGAAGAAAATTGTGGGGAAACTTGGGCTTACTTCTGAAAAGATTGATTGTTGTCCTTATGGTTGCATGTTGTTCTATAAGGATGATTTGGGTCTTCGTGAGTGCAAGCTCTTTCACCATCCAAGATAGAAAAACAAAGATGTCAAAGAAGGTAAAGGGGAAAGAGCTTCCATATGTGAGGATGCATTATCTTCCAGTCATTCCCCTACTTTAGAGGTTGTTTGCTTCATGTAGTTCTACTGAGTATATGAGATAACACCATGAAAATCCACGACAACCTAGTATGCTATGTCATCCATTTGATGGGAAAGCCTAGAAACATTTTAATAGAACACACTCTAATTTTGCATCAGAGTCGTGTAACGTTAGACTCGCCTTGTGTGCTAATTGTATCACTCCATACTCTTTGTCTTCTAAAAGTTATTCATGTTGGCCAGTCATCCTTACCCCCTACAATCGTCCTTCTAAAATGTGCATGACTACTCCTTACATGTTTTTAACATGCATGATTCCACGCCCTAATAATCCTAAGTCCAAGATAGACGTATGCTTATAACCATTGATAGATTACTTGAAAACGCTTCAGCTTGGTGTTTTAAATTACGATATCTCTCGAAAGGAAAACTTCTTAATGAGGGCAGTATTGATGTGGACTATAAATGATTTTCCTAGGTATTGTTTGCTCTAGGGGTGGACCACCCATGGCACATTAGCCTTTCCAATTTGTATGCATCAAATAAAGTCTTTTCTGTTGAAGAAAGTGGAAAAGGCACCTTGGTTGACAGTCATCGTCGGTTTTTTCTACTAGATCATTCGCTTAGAAGAAATATACAGTCTTTTTGGAAAAATAAAGTGGAGCATGATCCACCGCCGATTAGGCTTAGGGGCAACCAAATAGAGCAGTTAGTGTCCAACCTTTCTAAGGTGACTGAGATGACATCTTTTAAGATTTCTAGTTTTGGAGAGACCCACAATTGGACAAAATAGAGCATCTTATGGGACTTGCCATATTGGAAGAAAAATTTGTTACGCCACAATCATGATGTTATGCATATTGAAAAGACTTTCTTTGACAATGTGCTCAATACTGTTATGGATGCAAAGGGCAAGACCAAAGATGATGCGAAGGCTCGATTGGACATAGAAACACTTTGTAATTGGAAGGAATTACATCTTCAATGCCTACATAATGATAAAGTTGTGAAGCCAAAAGCTATTTTTACTATGAATATGGAGCAAAAAAGAGAGATAGCGAATGGGCTTTGAAGTTGAGGATGCAAGATGGTTACTCATCATTTATAGCTAATTGTGTAGATGTTGATGGACCAAAGTTATGTAACTTGAAGAGTCAAGACTGCCAAGTGTTTATGGTGAGCTTACTTCCAATTGCATTTGATGCACTGTCAGAACAAGTTTGGAAGCCACTTATTGAGATAAATCAATTTTTAAAGCCTTGTGTTCATTTGCGTTGCAAACAAATAAGTTGTTACAAATGGATGCAAATGTTCCTATAATTCTTTGTAAGTTGGAGAGAATATTCCCCTCGATTTTCTTTAATTGTATGGAACATTTGCTTGTTCATTTAGCATATGAAGCAATATTAGGGGGGCTAGTGCAATCTCGTTGGGTGTATCCTTTTGAAAGGCAATTATCACTATCATTTGATGCTTGTCTTTTTTAAAACTTCTAGTCCTAAGTAATCTGTTTGGTGGATAATAGGTTTCTTGGTAAATTAAAATGGATGGTGAAGAGTAAAGCTTGACCTGAAGGGTCTACTTGTGAAGCATACTTGGGTCTAGGAACCTATAATTTTGTTATGTATTACTTTGGATCCCATGTTCCTTCAATGCAAACTCATTCCAGGAAGAATGAGTATCAAGTGGAAAGTGAAGCATTGCAACAAACATTGTCTGTTTCAACTTACAAGGTTATCCAGTGAGAAAGGAGGGAAAGCAATATCTCACTACATAAGAGGTTAAAGCTACCCACTTGCATATTCTTCTCAATCGTACTGAGGTTCAACCATATATGGAGTGAGGATCATAATAGCCAACCTATGTAATAATAATACGTATAGTAAATTAATAACATCCCTTTTTATAGCGTATTTAATGAAGAGAAACAAGCGCAAAACCAATATCTTCGCGACGAAGATGTTGATGTCATGATTGAATCAGAATTTTTTGATTGGTTCAAACATAATTTAAGTCGATTATGTGCATATTAGTTAGTTATGACTATTTATGAGATTCCTTCTAATAAGAACTTGCCAATGACATAGGTGGATAAATATCAGCTTGTTGATGCGGATCACCACAAGTATCTTTGTCAAATATCATTGGGTCCACTTAATGTCATTAGAACTTACCCCATCTACTATGTGAATGGATATAAATTCCACATACAAGATAGGAGCAAGGGCCTGAAGACTTTTAATAGTGGAGTATGTGTTACAGGGACTAGAGAAGGTGATAGTATGGATGATTTCTATGGTATTCTTAATGAAGTGGTTGAGTTGGTATATCCAAATGAGTCAGCTAAGAAATGTGTTTTGTTTAGTTGTGACTAGTTTGATCCAACTATAAATAATGGAATGAGATTGCATAAAGATTTTCGATTTGTTGATGTTTATTGGAATCAAAAGTATGAAAAGTATGATCCCTTCACATTTGCTGAAACAGCAACACAATTTTTTTTTATGTTCCTTATCCACGGAAGACAAGGTATAAAATAGATTGCGATTCATGATAAAGACCAAACTAAGAGGGAGGGTGGATAACTCTTACATACTAGAGCTTGCTTACTAAGAGGAAATTATGTCTAATGTGAATGTTACATATGATGATGTACCTCTTGAAAATATAAGGGATAAGGATTGAGATCTTGAAGAAGTTGATTTTGATATTATTACAAGAAATGAACAAGCGCACCCAGAAGATATGGAGGAAGACATTGAAGAGGAAAAAGAGCTTGATGAGGACAACAAGTACGAGAAGGAAGAAGATGAGGATGAGATTGGTTTCAGGGACGAAGATGATGACAACGATGATGATGATTACTAAGGGATCTTGATCTTATTGCATTATACTTGTAATTTAATTTAGTGTATTGATTAAAGAAAGATTGTTTGAGCTTAAAATGATTTTTATCATGTATTTTCTTCCCTTCTTAATCATTTATTATTTGAATTTAACAACCTTGATTATTAGCTTATCTTAGTCATTTAATAATTGTTTCTCTGTTTAAATTTAAAATCTTAATCTTTAGCAAATGTTGTTCACTTATTAATTGTTTTTTGTAGTTATTAGGAGTTGACAGGTCCTCGTGGCGGAAGATCTGGTACTAGGGGGCCACAAGCATAGACGTTCTTCAACTTCTTCTGACATTCCTACCTCTACTCCCCCTACTCGTCCTTTTGTGGTCCCTAGTCCTCCCCAATTTCTAGAAGGCTTCGCTTGCACTACTAGCTATGTTTTTCAGCTGAACATGTTCCCTGATATTTGGTATCAATTTCAAGCCTATGAAATTCCAATGAATAACTCTGTAACCCAAGATCCTATCATTCCTCAACAACAATCAAACACACAATCTACCCCCTCATCAGTTGTCCCACGTACTAAATCTAGTTCAAGTCAAGTCACTTCGCAAGCATTGACCACTTCAAAGGTGTATGTGAAGCCAGTGGGTGACAGGTAAGTCGAATATTTTGTTTTAATAATTATTTAATTCTTTTGATTGTTTGTTTACTAAATGTTCTGCTGCAGTTTCTATCTGAATCCAACCAAGGGTACACATATCAGTATGGATATATTTGAAAGCAAGTTTGATGAGCCTTGGCCAAATTGGAAGAAAGTACCAATGAACATTCGTGATTTGTGGTTTGGTGAATTCAACGCAAGTTCATTATTTCATCTTTATTTTTGTTTTATTTTATCATAACTAGTAATGACAAAGATGAAGATTTTTGTTTTTTGGTTTTGGTTTTGGTTTTGTTTTATACAGGTGCTATTGGTGGTGTCCTGAACATGTTAATGCCATTATAAAGAATTTTGAGAAAAAAGGGGCTGCAAGAATGAAAGATGTTCTATCTGATGCACATGAGAAGAGCACGAAGCCATAGTGGATGAATGAGTAAGTTTGGAAAGGGCTTTCCAATTATTGGGAGACTCTTGAATTTAAAGCCAAAGCGGAAAGAAACAAAAGAAATCGTGCGTCTGACTGTGGTGGTCTTGGTTCATTTATGCAAACTTGTGGTCCCATTCCTTTTACAGAGTCCCGAAGGCGTTTGGTAACTGACTTATTTTTGTACTTTTCAATTTTCAATAGTGTGTTGCTTTACTTTATCTATTTTTTTGTCACATATAACTTGCATTAGGCGAAAATCCTTAGAAGAGAGCCAACCACCAATGAAATCTTCATGTATACCCATACAAAAAAGGATTCGGGTGAAATATCGAGTGATAAATTTGTTGAAAAAAGGTCTAAAGATGCATATGTAAGTATTTGCATCTTGTACTTAAATTCTATGGAACGTGATTTTGGCTAGATTTCCTTTTTGTGGGTGATCCATTGAGGATTGTTGGGATTGTGTTGGTGGCCATGTCGAGCCCCGGGCCATGTCGAGCCCCGATCACTCTTTTTTATGTGCTATGTGTTATTTGTTTGTGCTTTGTTAGTTGACAGTTAGATTAGATTAATCTATCTTATTGTCGATAGCACCCTAGCATTTGTGATGTCAAGTGCCTCACAAACATGCAAAGTCAATAGCACCCTTTTGGGTTATTGTTTTTAGTTCACTTTTTTCCCTTTCCTTTAGTACTGTCATATAGCTACTGCCCAGGACTAGTATTTTCTGAAGTTTGCATTGCTTCAACTTTGGGAGAATGCTCAAATGCCCTTTGATCTATTGTTTCTGAAGTTGGGAGTAATTATTACAGCAAGTTCTTGTCTGCCTACTTCATTAGGAATAAAAGTCAACGCTTAAAGGTAGGGCTCTTGCTCTCTGTGACTTTGCCCTTGCAACCAACCCTCTATTCATTCATGATTTATGCTAAATTTGTTCCTTGAATGCAAACTAGAATACATAATTTAAAAAAAGTTATTTTTATCTAATTGTTCCACTGATTGTTCAATGTTGAAGTGTAAGTTGCATATAGTATTTAGAGTAGTTAGAAAGTGAATTGTTTACAAATTGGGGTTTATATGACTCTATTGGGATTATTTAGACTATTTAGAGTAGTTAGAAAGTGAATTGTTTACAAATCATTCAATATTTTATGGGCAGACTTTTTCGAATGATTCGAACTTCTAAGTTCTTCTATTTTTAGCAATGTCATCGCATGAATGAGGTACCACTAATCATCCCCTCAATTTTTTGGGCATTTTTTTTGAATATACAAGTCGAACCAGAGGAATTGGTAAAAAATGTAGGGTTTCTCTATTCATACTTTATTTGTTAATTGCACCCATTGTTTAAAGTTCGACCACATGGTAAACGAAACCCTTAAATTTATTTATCTCACGAATTCGTCTTCGGAGGTTTTTGTACTTTTTTTACATTTCTTTTTTGTGACCGAGTGAATGACTTAGGTTTCTTTGCATATGAAGATTGAAGCATAAAATTATCAAATTGATGGCGGGCAATCACTGTTGTATAGAATGCTATCTGGGAATCTTGTGTTACCTGCTTGACTATATGAAAGTCCACAATCTACATGACTATATTAAATTGATTCTGAGTGTCATATTAGTATGTAGCTGATGGATTTCTATTGATTTTTTTTTTAGCATTTTGATTGAACTTCTTTGTTTCTTTGATTGAACTATTGTTACTGATTATATGGACATTAGATCAATATTACGTATTCAATTTCAGGAATCGTAAAATTTTTTTAAGAAATCTATAGAAAATTTTATACTAGAAAAGTTTCTAATAAAATAAAATACAAGAAGGTCATAAAGTGGCATGAGTCTCAATACTGGGCTATTGCATTCTATCCATTAAATTTTGGGCCCCAAATTCATGCTACAAAAAGCAATATGAGTATATCTTTAGCTAGATAAGGTCATTTTGAAGGGCATGAAGGGCGGATAAGGATATAACTTATAATAGGACAACTTGTATTTTTCCCTTTTTTAAAAAGGATGTGCTTCTTTAGTTTACAACTAAATATGTACTATTATCCAATATATGGAAAAGATCCATATCTTGTTGAACTTAATTACTACAGAGCTTTGGTGTACAGCATATGTGTTTGATTGACGTGAGAATCAATTTGTATGATTTATGCTTTGGTGTACAACATATGTGTTTGATTTATACTTTGGTGTACTACATGCTGTGTTTAGTGAATGGAGTTTAGATTAATTTTGCCCCAAATTTGTTTTTGGCTTTGGTCAAGAATGTGCGGTAAGGCAAATAAGTTCAAACTAAGATGTCAGGAAGCTAATCCTCTTTGCTGTAACAGTGGTTCTTATTAAGATAATATTGTCGTACAAATGTTATTGTGGTCAAATATCTTAATTATGATTTATTTACTTTTAATTTGTAAGAGAAATTCAAAAAAGGGAAGGATGAGTTGAAGCTGCCTAATACCTCAGCTAAAGGTGATGATGTGGGATGTACTCCTAAAGAAGTTGAAGCGGAAGAACAACCAGAACAAGCAATAAAGGAGGTGGAAATATGAAAGGAATTCGTTGGCATAACAAGAAAGGAAAAATCTATGGGCTTGGACTTCATGGATCTATTTTTAATGACTCTTCTTTTGGCAGTCCAAAATCTGCGGATACATCTCGTGAAAGGAATCTTCCTGTGATAGAGATAATAGATTTTAAAGTTGTTGTTGCTGAAGTGGCTTCGAAATAGGAGGAGGTGCAAAAAGCAAATGAGGAAAAGGAAAAGGAGATGGAGAGACTTAAGAAGGAGAATAAGAGACTGAAGCAAAAGGTAAACTTCTTTTTTGAGAAGTTCAACATAGGTCCACTTGGTGATAGTGACTATGACGATGATGAAGTTGAGTCATTTTAGTACTGTGTCAAATTCAGTTTGTATGCTACACTTAATTTGTCGATCTAGCTATAAGTAGTGTATTTCACTTTATTTGCAAACCTATAAATGCGTGATGTATTTTGCATGCCTTATTTTACAATATTTATGTTAATATATGACCGATAATGCTATATTTTTGATGTGTTGCACTTTATTAGATTAAACAGGTACAATATTTGTGGTTTGTAAAAAAAAGGTACAATAATTGGGATTACAAATATTAAATGCTATTAGGGTTGAGAATATGTAAAATACCAACCGCTTGATAAAGTGGTGGGAAATTATCTTTCATAGTTTTATCAACCGTTTCAAAATATAGTAGGAAATTAAATTTCACAGGTTGACCTATCGTTACCAAAACAGTTGGAAACATTAGCGATCACTTGAAAAATCAGTCGGTAAAATGGGCGAAACATGGTTGCTAGAAATAGTTTGAAAATTTTCCATCTCTACATCAAACAGTGGTAAAAACAGTTGGAAGTCTTATCGTTTTTTAATGGCTAGAACTGTAACTAGTCAATATGGTGGGAAATGTCATTGGAAATTACCAACCATTTTTAAAATTTTTGTCGGAAACTTTTTCGGACCAACCTTTTCCCAATCGCAAAAAATGGAAGGCAAAACGGTTCGAAATGCAATTACCAACCATTTTTTGGCAAAAAATGGTTGGAAATTCAGTTGGTAATTTGACGCTTTCTAGTGGTGACGAGACTCAATAGATTGCATACAACGTGGGTAGTAAGGAGGGAGATAGGATTAGCCCCACTGAGGCCAAAGTACAAAGGGATAACTGTTTCACTCACACAACTATTCACACCAACTAATGCATTGTGTAGCCACTGAGGTTTAAATCTTAGGCCTTGCAAGTGGAAAATAAATCTCACAATCTAAGTTAGAATCTCTTACCTTTATGTGAACTCTTATATGAGACTATTTCAAAATTATTTGACATGTGCCTAGCTACAGGTGGGTTTGTTGATTCATAAAAGTGGTGTTAATTGGTAGTATTGGTACTAGTAGTATTATAAATTGGAAAGATATAAAGGCAGGTGGAAGAAAGTAGAAGAAGTCATAAAAACCTTACTAAGAGATTATAGTGACTTATAAGGAATTAAAATAAGTTGGATGGAATGCAAACTGGTTGAAAGTTAGCTATAAATTAAAAACAATATGGCAGTAGCAATTGGTTTAAGTTGTGTGTAGTATTCCTCTTTCACATATTAGAATAACTTTTATAGGACATTATATACCTTTGCATTTCCCTTTTGTTAGATACGGTATTATTAGGTCATCAGATTAGATTTTCTCTTCTTTTATTTTTTCAAATTGGGCTCTTGAATCATTAGTAAAAGATAGTGTATGTGCATGCCTACTGTATCTTTTACATAGTGTGATGCAAATGATCTCCTAGTCTTTGATAGTTCTTCCTCAGTTTGGTTGAACATTTCGAGTAAATCTTGGAACCATATCTTTATATAGTTGGGGTGCTTTAAAATAATATATAGTTGGGGAGCTTATCCATGGAGATAACATCTCACCTGTCAAGATTATTCAAGTCAAAAGCATATTAAGAAAGCTCTATTCAAACCTTGAGGTCAATTGTTGAATCGACTATAAGACCAAATTCAAAGAGATATTAAAGTTGAAGTTGTTCCTATCGTTGCTTTTTAGAGGGAGTATTGGTAAACCTCTGTTTTGACCTTATTTTTCCCCCTATTTAATCCCTTTTTCTTATTGTTTTGTATGTTAACCCTTAAGGAGAAAGGGTCAAACTTTCCTCATTCGTTTCGCATTATGTTTATTTGGTGGTTTTCCATATTTTCAGGAATTATTTCCAAGAAGATGAGAAAATTGCTAATTTCGACGGAACTAAAGGCCTTGGGGATGATTCCTAAGGAAGATAGGAGGTAAAGGGGCTGAAAGAAGGTGTTAAGGCTTAAAGAGTTGAAGCTAAGGCTTATGCATAACCAATCGTGCATGCAAGCATAGTCGTGCAGAACCACTATTCAAGTCAAGATTATGCACAAACAGGTGTGCAAATTATGCACGACCGTGCACCTATGACAGAAAGTTCGTACAGAGTTGCATGGTCGTGCGTCGGCTAGCCGTGCACCTTTTGCATGACTTTGTGCCTGCCAATTTTCGCGATAAAAGCCGACATTTGGCATCTATTTTAGCGGGAGCATTTCGCTAGTTTTTTTTTGGGTGCAATTTAGGCTTCTTCCGCCTACTCCCAAACCCATTAGGGGGAATAATTTAGGTTTTGTTTATGTATACTTTGTATAAGCTTGATCGATCTTAAGATTTAAGCATAAGTTCCTCTTCTCTTTCTTTCTTCAGTTTCATGTTTTTAGTTTCTTGGGTAGTTTATTAATTCTTTGTTTTGCTTACGTTGATGTTTATTGTGATTGAATTTATGGCTGTTGATTGGGATTAGCCTTTTGATGGCTACTTGATCTTTTTAAGGCCTTTGTCCATCTTGTTTATGCTAGAATTTCGAGTTTTCTCTCATGTCCACCAAGAGTTCGATGAAATATTTGAAAGAGCATTCACCTATGTATTGGGGTAATTGACTTATGTTGAAAGATGAGGTTGATCATCTAGTGTGGGTAAAGAGGATAGCTAACATTTCGACCTAAAAATAGTTTAAGTCTTAGCTAGGTTAATGGTTATTAATCTTGTTGTGTAATGTAGCTAATTCCATGAAAGTAGATAGTCAGAGCAATTAGACTCGCCTATTGACCCTTGAGAGATGGCTTGGGTAGTCTTTAATGATGCAACTGATCTTCTTTGAATACTAGCATAACCTGGGAAGGAGAGGGTTTGTGCAACGCTTAAAGTATGACATGAGATTAATATCTAATTTTTAATTGTTGCATTGCATCTTAAAATCTGACAAATCTCATGACATTAGATGCAATAAAACAACAACATATGTGAACCTAAGCTTGGTAATATTCAACATGAGACTGCAGCTTTCAATTGATCTTACACAACTACACTCTCAATTGAGTTTTTAAAGCTGCATTTTTTGTTACAAGACAAATTCACCCTACTAGATGTGAATTGATTCAAAACGCCCGCACACCAAAAGTGACTAATCCAAATTCAAGTTGAAGTGAAATTTCATCCATCTAGCTTGAGTTTTTCCAAAGTTGTTTTTCTTTGAAAAGCAAATCATGATGTGACTCGAAATTAAGAAAATTTGAACACAAACTAATTGAGTGATATGTTTGCCTAGTCTATTTGAAGATATCTAATATGCGCTTTTCTTGCTAATAAGGGGTGTTTGAGGTAGGTGGGGCTCCTTTGTAGTATAATAAAAATCTATAACTAGACAGTCAAGTCACCAGTGTGATGTCGCATCACTACCTAATCGACAATTTCTTATGTGCTCTCAGGAGCACATGCTCTCATTCCCACGGGTATATATTTTTCACGTGTGTGTATGTCATATATTAATTTTCTAATATATATTTGTTGATATGGAAACAAATCTATCTGGAATGGGTTGCAATTTAGTGGGCGTTGCATCTCTCCCTATCCATCTCTTCATATCTTCTGTGATGTGCAATACCCCATTTAACATTCGCTTCTCATATTTTTTTTTCTCCAAATGATCAAATATTATAACACTAAAAATATCTGCAATTTTTATTCCAATCAACCTCTTCTTCTTCACCTTTTGTTTTGACCTTAGCATGCACATAACTTCTCTTTGACAGTGAAACAGATAAGAGCATAAAGTCTACATTCACAAAGTTAATTTTTTTCCTAAAAGTGTTAATTTCTTTTATTTTATTTGATTGTGTCCATTTATTTTAGATTTTGAATTGAATCAAGTTTTTCTTCCTTCTTGAGCCAAGCCTTTCATTGGTTTAATTTTAGTTACAAAGATGGGAAATAAAATAAAACCAAGAAACAAATTAAGCTATCTCACATAAAACATAGGACCAAGAAATTTGTAAAGATTTCATAATCATGGGTATGGATGTTACTACGAAGAGGTTGTGATTTTTTTGGGGGGTGGGGGAGAGTGTTGGGGAAAGGCAGAATAATGCGGAAGCAAATTCTTTTCCTAACGGTGGTATCAGAGCCAGGTTGACCAACCATATTCTTATGTAATTAAGAAGGAGGGTGTTGTCACTTATGATGGTGGCATGATCAAACTTACTGTAGATAATTACTCCTATTGGAAAGCCATGATGGAGGACCATCTAATTTGTGAAGACCTTGTTGAGCCTATCTTGAATAAAAATATGCCAAAAGGTGAAAATTAAAACGAGTGGAAGTTGTTGAATCGGAAAGCAATTGCGATAATTTGAAAGTATGTAGATGCAAGTTTGTTTGAGCATGTGTCAAATTTTGATAATGCATACGAACTGTAGACAAAACTTGAGTCATTGATCCAAAAGAACATGTCACATAATAAAGTGCTGCTTGTAAGACAATTGGTGAAGTCGTAATTTTCGTGACGGCAAAATATGATTTAGCACTTGAACAATTCCAAGGGGCTTGTAAATCAATTGGCAAAGATCGAGATGAAACTTGATGACGAGTTGCAGGCACTGCCACTTCTCAGTTCATTGCCCGAGAATTGGGTCACTTTGGTAGTTACATTAAGTAACTCCGCCACAGTGGGAAAACTCACTATGGATACTATGGCCAATAGCATCTTAAAAGAAGAAATAAGGACGAATGAAGGAGTTACCACATTACAATCCGAAGCCAACTTTGTTGACAACCATGGTAGAAGTGAGAATTGCGGCAAAAATAGGAGACATGACAAGTATAGGGGGAGATCTAAATCACGCCCTAAACTAGTTTGTTGTTATTGTGGCAAACCATGTCATAAGAAATCTGATTGTCGATATTACAAGAGAGATTAGAAGGCTGGAAAAGTTATGCCAGATCAGATTGAACACAAGAAAGAAGATAAAAGTGTCACTGTTGTAGCAACAAAAGATGACAATGATGTGTTCCTTATTAAAGAAGAAAATTATCTCAATCTAGCATATGATGACTGTTCATGGATTGTTGACTTAGATGCTGCCTTCCATGTCACTGCACATGAACATTTTTTCTCATCTTACCGACGTGGTATTTTGGTAAGGTAAAGATGGGAAATCAAGTTCCGAGCAAAATTTTTGTTATTGGTGACACCACCTTAATAACCAACAAAGGATGCAAGCTCATGTTAGATGTAAGGCATGTTCTAGAAGTGCGCCTCATTCTTATATCGGCAGTAAAACTTGATGATGCCGGTTTGGTTAATCACTTTGGTGGTCGAATATGGAAGCTCACCAAAGGAAGTCTAATCATTTCTAGAGGAAAAAATGAAGGTTCTTTGTACTTTATGGAGGGAACGTTGTGTAAGGGGGATGTTAATGTTGCCTATGACAACTCAAATTTGGAGTTACGACATAAAAGACTTGTACACATGAGTGAAAACGGGTTATAGATCATTGCCAAAAAGAAAGTCCTTCCCAACATAAAAGGAATTTGCTTGAGCCTTGTACAGATGGTTTGGTTGGAAGACAACATAGGGTGGCATTTCATAAAAATGTCCCATCCACCAGTAGAAAACACATTCTTGATTTGGTTTATAATGATGTATGCTCTATGAATGAAAAGTCACTTGGTGGAGCATTATACTTTGTTACTTTTATTGATGACCACTCAAGAAAAGTTTGTGTCTCTTTACTAAAGACAAAATAGTAGGTACTTGAAGCATTAAAGGAATTTCATGCTAAGGTGGAATGTGAAATTGGACAAAAATTGAGAGTGTTCGAGCGGACAATGGTGGAGAGTACTATGGTCCCTTTGAATCATATTGCAAGTTGCATGAGATCAGGTTAGAGAAAAAACCACAGAAAACATCTCAGCTAAATGGCTTAGCTAAGAGAATGAATCAGACTATAGAAGAAAGAGTCCATTGTATATTTCTCACACTATCTCAGAGGAAATTTGATCTAGAAAGAGCGTATCATACAACCACCTAAAAGTGTTTGGCTACCGAGCATTCATCCATTTTCCTAAGGATGAGCGAGCCAAAATTGATTAAAAAACCAAGGATTGTATTTATCTCGGATCACCAAGATATGAATTTGGCTATCGACTTTGGGATTCTGTAAATAGAAGAATTATAAGAACTCAAGATGTCGTGTTCTTTGAAGACCAAACCATGAAAGATTTGAAAAAGGAAAAGCCTAAACGTAGAGCTATTAGAGATTTAGATATTGGTACACCCCCTATGGTTCATGATAATGTAACAGATGACACAACTGAAAGTAATAATGAGACTAGCACAAATGACGATCCCACCTTTTCCTACAAGGATTTTCAAATAACCTGGTCAAAGTTAATTAATTTTGACTAATTGTTGGCTTAAGACTAGTCCTTTTTCATGCAATCTAACAGCTATAATTGATATTAATTTTTCATTAATTTTTTTGCAGAAAGGTGGTTGTATTTCCACCTTAAAAAGGGGTCAGGGTTAAAGCCAAAAAATCATTCATCAATTCATCCATTCTTCCACTCAGCCATTCATCCATTCACTTAGCCAAGCATTCTTCGACTCCCCCATTTTCCATCTTTTAATTTTTACAGAGTCTTTTGTAAGACAAAACCATTTGGATTGAGGGGTTTAGAGGAAAATAAGATTTGTTAGCTATTTTTTTTCTTTTCTATTATCATCTCGTTTGTGAGTAAAATTTGAAAGGTATTTCTTGATTATGTCATTTTGTGCAATTGAGTAGTAAAGTTCGGGCGTAGGCAGCAAAATATACCAGCTTCAATAGTGTTCTTCCCAACTATGGCCAAGTAAATTACTCATTTCTAGTTAAGGTGGATCCTTGATAATAATATTGTTACTAATGTCTTTTGGGGTTATGTTTCTCTCTTTAGTTGCATAACTTTGAGTTTATACTTGATCTTGACCTATCTATGCATTATAATACTATTGTTTATTCATATTGACTACAATAGTTTAATTTGCTATATCAAATAAGTATTGGATCTTTTAGGCTAATATGATGTTATGCAATTGTGCTTTAAATTATCATTTTTGAATAATTTACACGAGAAATTAGATGAGTTATGTTTAAAAAGAAGGATCCATGCTAAATCACTAGATAAATAATCTCATTTGATAATGGTAATCATCTTTTTATTTTATGACCAAATTCTTGTAACTTAGGTTGAACAAGAGACAAATTGAACCACCATTTGAATTAGTAATTTAATATTTGTATCAATGGTAAAATCTAAAGTCCTAGATCATTCTCTAATCTGATTTTTCTCTTAAACTCATGGTGATAATTAAAGTCCTCAATTGACTTATTCTTTATAATTGGAAAAGTTGAAATTTAAAATCACTATTATTCTTCGTAGGATCGATACCCTGTACTCACTAGTTTACAATTAACTTTGTGCACTTACAAGTAAAAAGAGTTTTTTAATTTAAACATAAAATTCAAATCAAGTGTTAGGCGCCGTTACCGAGGAACGAAATAGTGACTTTTGAATTTTCTCTTCCTTTCATTCCTCTTATTTATTTTTTCCCTTGTTCCCCGCTTATCTAACAATTTTATTTATTTTCTTTATTTTTAACCCCCATTACTTTCATTTTCATTGTTTCATTTTCTTTTATTCCCCTGTTCTTCCTGATCTAATCATTTTATTTTTGTTCTTCCCATTCCCTTCTAATCTAACTATTTTTCCCATCCCTCCTAATCTAATATAGTTTAATCTAACTCTTTTATTTCCGTTATTTTTTTTGTTTATTTTATCTAACCTAAAAATCCTCCTCCCTTTTATTTCATTTATGCTCTTTATATTTTATTTTAATTTTAATTTTTCCTTTCCCTTTGATCTTTCTTTTATTTATTTATATTTTTTTCTGTCTTTTCTCTTTTATTCTTATTTCATTTGGTGGGTATTGTGGTGGTGATTTCACAATATGAAGCGGATTTAGAAGAAGAAGAAATCAATTTGGCTAAATAAAGGCATAATCAACCTAGTGATGATCTAATAAGAAGAACTCCTCAAGAACACTTCAATGGAGGAACACCCAAATCCAAAGGATTCTTGCAAGAACACCAAGATAAATAACCCATCAATTAATCCCCTTAAGCCTAATCACCAAGGAATAATATAAAAAGATGACTCTAAATTACCACTCTAAAACGAGATAAAGATCAAGAGATTTTGGAGAGAGAAAATGGCTTCTAGCCTTTTCATTCATTTATAATCATCAAAGCTAAATGTAATACAAGAGATAGGGAATTAAATAACAAGATACCCCCTCCCCCAATATTAGAACTAGCCAATAGCATTATAAGGATTTTGTCCAATGAAATACAAGCTAATTGTACAATTAAAGGAGGACCACTAGGGGATAATGGTGTGCTGGAATTCGACTACACATTCCTTCCTATTGGTGATGTCATTCACCTATCCAAATGAAGGAGATTAAGGTGGGGATTTTTATGGAAGCCCTCTAGAAGAGTCTATCAGCTACCCACCAAATTTAGACCCTTAACTATCCTATTTGATGACCCAAATAAATCCTTAAGTAAAAACGTGCACATTTAGAACTACACCGACCATGACTCGGTTAAAACCCCGTAACTTACTCGCTTCTTAGAGTTTGATGATGATCTTGGGCTTGTTGGAAAATAAACATCTGGGGATATCCATCCATGCAAAATTCACCGAAAACGGAGCCAATATACCCATAAAAAAAAATCTAGAAGTTAGGCCATAGTTTTTACCAACAACAAGGGAGTAAAATAAAATAGGGTGACTTGGAGATAAAATAGCTAGGCTCCTTATTTAGGCTACTAAGTGTCATTCCACCTTGCCTAAGCTTACTTTGGGACCCCACAAGGCTCCCAAACCAACAAGGACTTTGGAGAGCCAAGTACTTGGGTGCTACCCTCATAGGTGATTATGGGCCTATGTTGAATCCAAGCCTTAATATTAATAAGGATGTTAGGCCTCATGGTTTGCTCTGCATCAACCTCCCCTCCTTGAAGAGGATTTTCCCTTAAATCGCTGATGTTCTCATCTTCATCTTCGATGTAGGGAGTGAGGTCTCCAACATTAAAAATGGCGGAGATGTTCATGTCACTAGGAAGCTCTACCTTCTAGGCATTGTCTCCCACTCTTTGCACGAACTTGTAGGGGCCATATCCCCTTGCCATGAGCTTGTTTTTTCTCCTTGAAGGGAACTTCTCCTTTCTCAAATGTAGCCATATAAGATCGCACAGTTTAAACTCAGGATGAGTTCGATTCTTGTTGGCCTTGGCCTTATATTGCTCGTGTAGTTTCTTCGTAGCTTTAGCCCTTTCCTTGGCTTCAAAGCTCACTTTAGACTTTTGAGGAATGGGAATGAGATCAAGAGGAGTGAGAGGGTTGAGGCCCATACCATACCTTAAAGGTTCAATGAGAGGTAGCATAGGAAGGAGTCTGGTTGTAGGCAAATTTCACATGGGGAGGTTTGGTGTCCTAATCTCTTAAGCTCTTACTCACCATACCTCTCAACAAGGTAATGAGTGTGTGGTTGGTCACTTCCATTTGTCCATCGATTTGGGGAAGGCAAGTGGTGCTAAAAAGCAGTTTAGTCCCCACTAGCCTCCATAGACTTCTCCAAAAGTGTGATCAGGACTTGGTATCTCAATCCGATACAATAATCCTTCGGATCCCATGAAGCCTCATGATTTCTTGAAAGAAGAGATGCGCAATATATGTAGCATCATCACACTTGTGGCAAGCAACGAAACGCGCCCTCTTCGAGAACCGATTAATAACTACCATGATGGCATCCTTTCCTTGAGGGGTTCGTGGAAGGACCACTATGAAGTCCATACTAAGGTCATCCCAAGGCCTCAAAGGAACTAGAAGAGGGGTGTAAAGGCCTTAGTGGAAGTGACTCTTGTCCATATGACAAATGACATACCTTGAGATTACCTTGTGGACATTCTCACCCATCTTAGGCCAATAGAAGTGCTCCTTGAGGATCTCAAGGGTCTTGTTGATACCAAAGTGCCCGGCTAAGGCTCCTCCATGAGCCTCCTTGACAATCAAGTCCCTTAAAGGACTCTTAGCAATGCATAACTTGTTTCCCTTGAAGAGGAAACCTTCTTGCAAGGTATAAGTGCCATAGTTGGAGGGATCTTCAACCACCATCTTGAAGTCTTCATCTTTTATGTACAAGGTCTTCATGGAATGGAAGCCAAGAACCTTGGCCTCAATGACTGATAGAAGAGCATACCACCGTGACAAGGCATCGACACCTACATTCTCTTTCCCACTCTCATTCTTGTAAGAAAAAATGAAGGATTGAAGGAATTCAAGCCACTTAGCATGCCTTGTATTCAACTTGTGTTGGCCATTAATGAAAGACAAAGCCTTTTGATCCGAATGGAGTACAAAAAGCTTGGACTTGACGTAATGATTCTAATGCTCCAAAGGCCTAACAATGGCATAAAACTCCTTATCATAAGTGGAGTAGTTGAGTCTTGAACCATTCAACTTTTGACTAAAGTAGGCAAGAGGGTGCTTGGCTTAATTGAGAACCACACCAATCCCAACTCCACTAGCATCACATTCAACTTCAAAAAGAGCTCAAAATTGGGTAGGGCTAAGATAGGGGTCGAACAAAGCCTCCCTTTGATGGACTCAACGGCTCTTTCGGTAGCCTTTGTCCACTCAAAGGTACCCTTGTTCATGCACTTGGTCAAGGGAGACATAATAGAGCTAAAATCCTTGATGAACAAGTAATAGAAAGAAGCTAACCCATGAAAGCTATGGACTTCCGTGATGGTTGTAGGAATGGGCCAACTCTTAATAGCCTCAACCTTGGTTTTATCGACTTGGATTCCCTCACCGGAGACAACATATCCAAGGAAGAGAACTTGAGGAGTCAAGAGCTCACACTTCTCAAGTTTAGCATAAAGAGCTTGTTACCTTAAGACTTGGAACACTTGAGTGAGGTGTTCCTTGTGAGATGCTTCATCAGGGCTATAGACCAAGATATCATCAAAGTATACAACAACAAACTTCCCAATGAATGACCTCAAGACTTCATTTATAAGCCTCATGAAAGTACTCAGGGCATTAGAAAAACCAAAGGGCATTACCAACCATTCATATAACACATATTTGGTGTTAAAGGTCGTTTTCCACTCATCTCCCTCCTTCATTCGGATTTGATGATAGCTACTTCGAAGGTCAATCTTGGAAAAGACCTTGAACCCATGCAACTCATCAAGCATGTTATCCAACCATGGGATAGGAAACCGGTACTTGATGGTGATATTGTTGATGGCCCTAGAATCCACACACATTCGACACGTACCATCCTTCTTAGGTACCAAAAGAGCGGGAACCGAGCAACGACTCAAACTTTCTCGAATGTACCCATGATCAAGCAACCCTTAGACTTGTCTTTGGAGCTCTTTTCATTCATTAGGATTGCACTTATAAGCCGGCTTGTTGGGCAAGGGGGTACTCGGTAGGCAATCAATTTGGTGCTTAATTCCTCTTATAGGAGGGAGTCCCGGTTGTAGATTGTTGGGAAAAACATCCCCAAACTCTTTCAAGAGTGATTGAGCAAGAGGGTGTAAGGGCTTCACTTCCTTACTAGTGTTTGATTCAACATAAGTAAGGAAAATGAAGGCTTGCTCTTACTAATGGCTCTCTTCACCCGTGTCTCACTCATAAAGAAGCTTTTCTCACTTCCCTTCCCCGGTTTAATCTTGAGAGGTTTGGGGGGTGGAAAGGGGGTCAAAGTGAGGTTACGTCCCTTGAATTTAAGGGTGTGGGTGTTGGCATGCCCATCATGTATCACATGATTATCAAATAACCAAGGTCGACTAAACAATATATGACAAGCATCCATAGGAAGAACATCACAAAGGACCTCACCACAATAAGGACAAACGAAAAAAGAGATAAGAGCTTGTTTAGAAACGGTTACCTCGATTCCTTGCTTGAGCCATTGAATAGTATAAGGGGTGGGATGCACCTTGGTAGGGACTTGAACCTTGTGAATGAGAGTTATGGAAACCACATTGGTGCAACTACCTCCATCGATAATTTGCTTTGAATGGTACATTAAGTGTGGACGATTTGCTCCCTTTGAGTAGGTTCAAGGGTAACCTCTTTGGCGTGGAGGCCTCTCCGGATGACCAATAGCTCTCCAACATCCAGAGTGACTATGGTGTGATCTTTCTCTTCAAACTCTTCTTCACTAGTCTCTTCCTCTAGAACTTGGATCTCTTCCACCTCTCTAATAGAGAGGGTCCTTTGATTTAGTCAATCCGCTTGGAAGTTTCCATAGCCATGGCATTCGAAGTACTTCTTTCCCTCCAACCTCTTTGCAGGTTCACTAGCAATCCCTTTACCCTTATCAATGGTCATGATGGGTGTAGGGATCGTTTCACCCTTGTTGTAGGAAGGGAAACTCCTTGGTGTGCTTTGGGGTCGATGAGGGAAGGGGTTGCGAATGGCTTTCTACCATTTAGTTGTTTCTCAATCTTGATTGCGAGGTGGCAAACATCATTGAAAGATAAATACAGTTGTAGTTCCACCATGTGAGCTATGCTAGGAGAAAGTCCTTTGATGAACCTAGTAATAGTATGCTCATTGTCTTTATTCAAACCAACTCTCATTTGAAGTTGCTCGAATTCTCGAATACATTCCTCCACCCGGAGATTTTCTTGGCTAAGGGTGGTAATCTTGAGATAGAGCTCTTGCTTGTATGAAGGAGGTAAGAACCTCTGCTCCATGTGTTTCTTAAGTTTGGACCAATTCTTGATCTTAGACTTTAGTTTCTCTAGCTCTACTCTTTTTCAAGGTCTCATACCACAAGGAGGCATACCCCTTTAACTTGGGAATGACCAACTTAAAGGCCTTTTCATCATTGTATTCCCTGAGTTCAGTGATCCTCTTAATAACTTGCACCCAATCAACGTAGTTTTCCGGTTTCAGATTGTCATCAAACTCTGGTGCCTTAACCTTGAGGTCACTAAGATCACCTTTAGGATGACCTCTTCCCCAATTACCTTTATCCTCATGGTCCTCATGAGAAGATGAGTACGCAATGTCAATAGGGTTCACATGAAGCTCACTAGGTTGGGGAACTCATCGTTCGGATCCTTTAACTTGCTCTAGCTCGATAGTGAGTTTTCTCACTTGTTCTTGTAGGTCAATTATGGCCTTACCTCTCTTCATTTTATGGGCTAACTCTAGAGGGATACCCCTAGGTTGAGAAGGTTCCACATCCTTGGACATGGTTGAAGGTAGATAAGAGAAGGAAGAAGATTAAGTGTTTGAAAAAATGTAGCGCGGTCGTGCCAGAGCGAGCATGGGCAAAAATGGGGCAACACAGTCTTTCCTAGCAGCACGGGGTGGCTATGCCAAAAAACTAAAATAAAATTTTTTTGAGCAAAAGAGGGGTACGGTCGTGCCAGGTCGTGCCAAATTTCTAGTTTGGCATGGGTGAGTATTTTGGCTTTTTTGTGGAGTTTTTGGGTTATGTTTTGGTTGGAGATTGTGTTTAGGCTATTTTGGGGGTTGTTTGTGGACTAAAAGAGGAGTTTAGTGGAGAAATCAAATGTGGGTTTTTGGGGTTTTGGATTGAAAGGAAAACATGGAAGAGTGCTTGAGCTCTTCGAGGAGAATAAGAGAAGAAGGTGGAGTAGAGAGTACCCAAATCTCAAGATAACAAAGTAATAATTCAATAACAAATTCCAATCACAAAGTGTGAGGATTTGGTGTGTACCATTGAAGGATCCTTGTGCTCTGATACCAACTGAAGTGGATCTAGAATAAGAAGAAATCCTTTTGGTCAAATAGGGCATAATAAACTAAATGAAGATCCAATAAAAAGAAGTCCTCAAGAAAACTTCAATGGAGGAATTCACTACAAGAAAAATACCAAATAAAGACGGAATCAGCGACGGAATACGGTCAATTAGCGACGCAATTTTAACATCAGTGACGGAATTTTAACATCAGCGACGGAATACGACTGTTAGATTTTCGCTCGTCGCTAAGTACCCGGCGGCGAAATTTCAAACTTCCGTCGTCATTGGCGACGGATTTAGCGACAGAAATTGCGACATACTTTTTCTGGCGGGGAAAAGTGGTGGGGCAGGGGGTGGGGAGGGAGTTAATCATCCGTCGCCATCAGCGACGAAATTAAATTCCGTCGCTGATGGCGAAGGATTATGCAGTCCATCGCCCCCTGCCAAAAATTTTTTTTGCTCCCAATCCGTTGCCATTCCGTCGCTAAGTTTCTCTTTTAAAAAAAAAATAAAATCGCGTGTTTTTTTATCAAATCTGTACATACAAATCATTCCCTGCAAGAAATTTACAAGATCTTCGCACTCAATCAACATCCAATGGCTTCGAATAGGGCTTCATTAGAAACGCTCTCAACAATTTCAAGCCACATAAAGGTGGAATTTCACATCCAACACAACACTTCTAACCAAGGGTTTTCAATTCACAAACCACAAGTTTCAAACAAACTCTCTACATATCACAAACTACAAGTTCCAAAGAAAGTCTGTACATATCACAAACCACAAATCCAAACAAATTAACCATAAGTTACTAGTAATTGAGAATGAAGTTATATATATGCTTGCAGAAGAGGGAGAAGTAAGCGCCAGATGGGAGGGGAGTGAAATAAGCACCAGGGAGAGGGGGAGTGAAATTAGCAGAAAGGGGAGGGGAAGCAAGCAGCAAGAGATGTACTTCGTGAAGAATCAGGCAGAAGAGCCACCAGTTGAACGAAAACTGCAACCAACTTAATCAGCAAGGTCTTCCTCTTCCTCAGCTTCACCATCTTCCTCATTATATTGTAAGTGATGAGTAAATGGTGGCTGAGATCCCGAGCCAGACGCCTGTTGCATTTGAAAGAAAGCTTGGAGGCGCTGATCGATGCTCATCATTTATTGGCTCAGTTGTTGGTTGCTTTGTGTGAGCAATCTGTTGGATTCCTCCAGTTGTTTACATTTCTCCATAACGAACTGGTAGCTTTCAGCTTGTGAAGATAGCTCACCCTCCATGTTGGTTACTACACCTCTTAAGTCATTGAGCTCTTGTTGTGATGGCGTAGAACCGGTACCTGCTGACAGGCATTTCAGTGAAGTACTATACTAGCTTTACAATTAAGTAAATTCAATGTATAACCATGGTAATTGGAACTTTAATATGAAAACAATACCGGATCTTTGAGTGGGATTGAAGTAACCAGATTCCTTCATGTTGACAGTCTCGTCACCAATGCCGTAAATAGGACCCTTCTTGTTCTTGAACGTCTTCACCCACAACTCATTTGGGTTTGGAAATGGCTGGTTTGGGTCTTGAGAAGAGCCATCCCCGGTACCTTGAGACTTGATAACATTTTGAAAATCACGTTGAAAGGTTTCTTAAAATTCCGCAACATGCACACGAAATCATGCATAGTATAATAACTTAAAATAAAGTATACGAGTTCATGTTGAACTACCAATGAAGATTGAGAATAGCTAATTGCTTACATATGTTTATTGTGATTTCTTGTCAACCCAAGGGGCATCTTCTTTGCCCTAGAGTTTGTGAGTGCTACTGAATAATTCAGCAATAGTAGGCTCCGTCCCAATTTGTTCCCTCTATGTACGTGCCAGGAAGAATGATGTCAAGCACAACACAAAATACAGTATTAAACTTAAACAAATACGTAGCAAATATTAATTTATTTACCAGACGCCGCCTATACTCACGCATAGGGATCAAGCCACAGGTGTGGAGAGATGGGCCACCTCTTTTTGGAGTTCCAAGTTGGTTCTTCTGGGATGTTTCACGCAATTTCTTATAATGTTCATTCACCCAGTGCGGTTGGAGTCCCTCCCATTGAGCATCACCCAGCCAAACAGGCTTCTTGTTATGCTTCCTTACTTTGCCAAAGAAGTCTCTCAAGCGTGCATTGTCTCGATTTTCAAAATTCCTTCTTATATGGTCCTCATGGATTGGATCCCAAGTAAACCACTTTTGCAATTATGAAAACAAATAACACATCAAATAAGTCAATAGTAATTTGTCACATATTTCTGAAACTGTTAATACGAAGTCACTGTAGTTACCTTGAACTCTCCAAACCACAAATCTCGTACTGGTTTGGAGACTTTGCTCCAAGTAGGCCAAGCTCCGTCAAATTTGCTTTGAAATATGAGCGAAATCCTACTTACAGCACCATCATTAGGGAGAAACCAAATTGAACATAACACATAAAATTCATTACTAGTTATGCAAAATTCATGTACTACTTCATAAGATATAACAAATGAAAACTTACCCGTAACCATCTGGCTCAATCCAAGTCTTAGCTCAAGTGCTCCCATTACTGGATTGTGCTTCACTTTCACCACTTTCAATGTTCTCTTGGGATTGGTTTGTGTTAGGGTGAGTGGGTTGGGAAGTGGGTTGCATAGTGTGAACAACATAGTGGTTTGGAGGAATGTTGTAGGCAAATTGGTCGTACATGGTGCTTTGGTTGGGAATGTATGAGATCTGATGATGGAAAGCCCCAAATGGGGGAGGCAGTGGTCCTGAAATACTTGGTATGTAAGCAGCCATTGCAGCTCCTGGCTGAACTGGTATATGAGGTAATTGGAGGGAAGATGGATTAATGTCCATTGCAGTCGGACATAGCTCCTATGCTCGACGAGAACTTGAATCCATACCTGAAATAGGTGACAACAAAGCCAAGTACAAATATATAATGATTGCACATATAAACTGTTATCCTCATACATCATAATAGGTACGTAGGTTATATATATTTTGCAAAACTCATTCATACAACATAAGTAAAGTCACAACCAATTATTTGACATGCAAAGTACTCAAGTACATAAGAATTCATAACCACTCAATCATCTGCATCCTCATCATCATCAATGTCATCGTCATCATCCTCATACAAATGTAAATTTTCTTCAGCTTCATTTATTTCATTACCGTCATCCCACTCTCCCTCTTCATCACTCTCATCATTCTCTACCTCATCTATCTCGTCATTACCCCGAATGAATGAAAACCCTATTTCATCATTAACCTCTTCCGGTGGTGCACTTTCATCCACTAATGATGTAGGGATGGCATCATTCACAGGTTTGACGGTAGTCGTCATGTCCGTTTGTTGGTACGCAGTAGGTAGAGTATACTGCTGATCCACTCTCGCCCTTGTTTTGGTTGGTATGACAACAAGCCAATTAGTCCTATCCCTTGAGCGATCTGCATGTGGCATGAAGTATACTTGTGATGCGGTGTTTGGGAAGATAAATGGGTCGTACTTTCAGTACCTTCTTGTACGGTGGACCTCAATAAGGTTGCTTAGTTTATGAGATCGTGTCCCATGATTCAATGTGGGGTCGAACCACTCACAACTCAAGAGCACGCATCGTTTAAGTGGTTCTCCTACGTACTCAATTTGGACAATATCTTTCAGTACACAGTAATAATAATTCTCAATATCGCCTTCCCCAGTGCCACAAACACCAACACCACAATTATATGTTATCTTCCCGACGCTTCGAGCTTCTGTGTGGAATTTGAATCCATTTACTCTATATGCCGTCCACGTCGACACATACCGTTTTGGCTTCACAGCCAATTGGCTCAAGTAGCAATGTTTGTCGGTCTCGAACAGTTGAACATAATGCACCTAAGGTGACATAACATGTGGTTTTAATTAATACAATGCACCTAATTAACTGCTATGTTCAAATTATGAATAAATGAGTTACAATACTTGCATTCTCTAAACCAATCTACGAAATGAGTTTTGATGATGGTGTCGACAACTGCGTCGCTGACATTGGGACGTGCAGCTCTTACTTGTTATGTGAAAATTCTATCACATTTTATAAAGCTTATTAGTATACTTGCGCTCTGAATGATAAACTCAAATAGAAGTGAAAATACCACTCACCCTATATAAGGTTTAACTTCATCATAATTTAACAACACATGAAGATGGGCAGCAACATATTCGGCATCCGTGAGATACCTTGATCTTTCCCTACCAATAGCGGTCCCTTGCGGTGCAAACACGGATAGAGTTGGAAGATGATTAATATGTTCATCATCATCCTCATTTCTCTTGCACCTAGTGCGCATGGTGGGCACATTACAGCCGAAGTAATAGGAGGTGAAGAATGTCCTCTCTGCCTCTAGATATGCTTCTATGATTGAACCTTTAGGACACGCTTGTTGCTTTATCCTTTTCTTCAATCGGCCAAAGAACCTACCAAAATCACAATTGCATTCACTTCTAAGTGATTCCACGTATAAGAATTGAGATAAGGTTTAATCGATTATAGTATAATTTACCTCTCAAATGGATACATCCATCGGTATTGTACTAGACCACCTAGTTGAGCCTCTTCTAGCAAATGCACTGGCAGGTGCTCCATTACATTGAAAAGACTAGGAGGAAAAATGGTCTCCAACTTACACAAGGTGTTGACAATGTTGCGATGCAGTTCCTCAAGCATATCCTTCCGTAATGTTGTTGAGCATAAGTTCTTGAAGAACTGGCTTATCTCAATAAGTGATTTCAACACATCATCTGGGAGCGCACCAAATGCAATTGGTAAAAGAGTCTCCATGAAGACATGAGAATCATGACTTTTCATGTTGTTGAACTTAGCCTCATTATGGTCCACGATATTCCTCAAATTAGAGCAATATCCATTAGGCATTTGAAGCTCCTTCACCCATTCACACAACTCTCTTCGTTTATCCACATGAAGTTTGAACTTTGCTTTTGGTTTAACCGGCTTACCACTTAGGCCTAAATGTAAATGTAATTCTGGTTTATCACAGATTTCTGCAACATCCATTCTAATTTGGTATTGTTCTTTGTTTTCCCATTAACATCCATAATAGTGTTGATAATGTTCTCGAAGAAGTTCTTCTCAATGTGCATCACATCCAAATTATGTCGGAGCAGTTGGTGTTGCCAATAAGGCAACTCCCAAAATATGCTCTCTTCGTCCAGTTGTGCTCATTTTCCTTAAATTCTAGTACGAAAAAGTCATCATTTGTACTCACCATTGGGTAATCTTCCACCTTGGCATAAAGTTCTTCTCCAAATAGTCGGCGAGGAGGACCCTCTGTAACAGTTCTGCCTTTTCTAAATGCAGTTCTATTTCTTCTGAACGCATGATTCCTTGGCAAAAAACACCAATGACAGCCAAACCATGATAATTTACCTCCATTTCTCAATCTCAAAGCCTTTTGCTGTTTCATACATACGGGACATGCCAATTGGCCATTAGTACTCCACCCAGATAACATTCCATATGCAGGAAAATCATTGATGGTCCACATAACACATAAGTGCAGCCTTCATTTGAAATGTACGCCCTGTAGAAATGTCATAAGTCTCAACTCCAACATCCCACAACTCTTTCAACTCATCAACAAGAGGTTGTAAATAAACATCTATCTTGTTCTTGGGTTTTTTGGGCCTGGGGATTACACAAGTCAAGAACATAAACAGTGTGGTCATACACATTTCTGGGGGGGTCATAAGGTGTAATGACCACCGTCCATATGGAGTGTGATCTTGAAGACAATGTGTAAGGATTAAATCCATCAGCACATTCCGAGGTTCTGCAGCAAATTCAGGGTACTTGGTAACGAAATGTTTCCATGCTGCCCCATATGATGGATGACATAATACATCGTCCTCACATCGATGTTCATAATGCCATCTCATGTGCTTTGCACTACTTCTTGATGCGTACAACCTCTGCAATCAAGGTTTTAATGGCAAGTAATGCATCCTTGAGTATGACAATGGATTCTGATTCCTTTGTTGTGACCTTTGCCTCTTCCATCTTGAATGCCCACAATACTTACATGCATCTAGGTTTGCATCCTCCTTATAAAATAACATGCAACCTTTCCGGCAACAATCAATTTGGACCACATCGTTGCCAAGATCTTTGACAATCTTCTTCGCTTGCCCATAGTTGTTTGGCACGCAGTTATTAGGGGGACACATCTATTTCATTAATTGAACAGCTTCATTGAAATAATTTTGAGGCATATTATAATCAGATTTAATACTTAACAGTTTCACTGCTGTAGATAACTCATTGTGGGTGCAGCAACCATCATATAAGGGTTGTTGAGCAGCTTGAATCGTATTATAAAATGGTTCTCGGCAAGTGCTTGACCCATCCTCCTTTACATTTTGATTTGCTATTATAGCATCATCAACCATGTCCTCCACCCGATCTATGTAGGATTCAGAATAGTCATTATTAACATAATTTGAACCTCAAATTTCGAAAATTTCACTATTTGAATACCCAGAATCATATTGCTGAGGTTCTATTTCCCCATGACTTATCCAAAACTAATACCCTTACACAAAACCTTATACATAAGGTGCATCTTGACCTCATCAGGTGTCAAGTACACCTTATTTCTGCATTTCGCACAATGACATCTATACTTTCCCCCATTCATAAACTCTATCTGTCTACATGCAAATTGATCGAATTCGTTTACTCCATCTAGAAATTCTTATGTATAACCACTACGATAAGGCAGTAATCTATTGTACATCCACCTACGATGTGGAGGACCATTCATATTCTGCTCAAATAACAATAACTACATAAGGTATTTCATAAGAATTAATTTTAATCAACATTATATTAGTTACATAAATTATACAATTATATATTATATATGTTTACTTTAAAATTTCCACATGCAACAAAAAAAATGAACTTATACATTTCAACAAATATACTTACATTCCCACGAATATCACAAAACTAATAATTCATACATAGTTGACCACTTTATTCTACCAACATATCAAATTTTAACTCAAAATTACCAAATCTACGTGTACATTGCATTGGGCGAAATCTTTAAACATATACGAGCTACAACTTCATACGAACATCACATATCAACAAAATCATAAACTAAAGCATCTCAGTCCACCAAACTATATCAATAACCTCACACAAATACCACATTTCAATAATATTACGAATTAAAGCATTTCATTCCACCAACATGGAATTTCAACTTCAAACTCCCAAACCTCAACCCTAAATCGCATTTAGCAAATTCTTGTAACGAATTAGAGCAACAACCTCACATAAATAGCACATTTCAACAACATTATCAATTAAACCATTTCATTCCACCAACTTATCAAACTTTAACTTCAATCTACCAAACCAAAACCCTAAATCGCATTTACCAAATTCTTGTAACGAATTAGAACAACAACCTCACATAAATAGCACAACAACATTATCAATTAAACCATTTCATTCCACTAACTTATCAAACTTTAACCTTAAACTACCAAACCTAAACCCTAAATCGCATAATGTTGACGCAAATTAAAGCAATAACCTCAGACAAACACCACATTTCAACATAAATTTGAACAAACTATGAAATTCTAACAAGCTACTACAAATATTTGTAGAAATTACAACTAATTTAGTTGAAGAACTCACCTCAAATGTGTTGAAAACAACGAACAAGAGGGGCAACAGAGGGTCAGCGGCGGCTGCCGGCGGTAGGGGGAGGTCAGCGACGGCGGCAGATAGGGCGGCTGGCCGGTGGGTGACGCGGGCGAAGGGCGGGTGGGGCTTGGCTGTTGCGTTCGCCTCTCTCTCTCTCTTCCTCTCTGTTGCGTTCGTGGAGTGAGTGAACCAGCACTGAGCTGGTTCACTTAAATGGGGGAGCGACGGATGGGTGAAGAAAATTCCGTCGCCCGCCAAAAAAATTTTCAATTTCAAATTTTTTCCTGTGCGTGGCGACGGAATTTCCGTCGCCTATAAAAAAAATTAATTTTTTTTTGGTTGGAGACGGAAATTCGCTCGCTGACACTGAATTTTGGCGACAGAATTATTTTTCTGTCGCCCAGTTGATCGCATAATCTGACTTTTTTTTGATGCTATTCTTATGTCGCCATTTCCGTCGCCACTTTCGTCGCTAAATAATTCTGTCGTTATTTTTAACCTTTTTAGTAATGGGAACACCCAAATCCAAAGGATTCTTGCAAGAAAACCAAGATAAACAACCCACCAATTAATCCCCTAAAGCTTAAGCACCAAGAATTAATATAAAGGGGTGACTCTAAAACACCACTGTGAAAAGAGATAAAGATTAAGAGATTTTTAAGAGAGAAAATGGCTTCTAGCCTTTTCATTCATTCATAATCATCAAAGTTGAATGTAATACAAGAGATGGAGAACTAAATAGCAAGATACCATCTCCCCCAAGCTTAGTACTAGCCAATAGCATTACAAGGATTTTGTCCAATGAAATACAAGCTAATTGTACAATTAAATGGGAACCACTAGGGGATAATGGTGTGCTGGAATTTGGCAGCACATTCCTTCCCATTGGTGATGTCATTCACCTATCCAAATGGAGGAAATTAAGTTGGAAATTTTTATGGGAGCCTTCTAGAAGAGTATGTCGCTACCCATCAAATTTGGACCCTTAATTCTCCCATTTGATGACCCAAACAAATCCTTAAGTAAAAATGTGCACCTTCAGACCTACACTGGCCATGGCTCGGTTAAAACCCCATAACTTGGTCGATTCTTGGAATTTGATGATGATCTTGGGCTTGTTGGAAAATAGACATCCAAGGCTATTCATTTATGCAAAATTCACCCAAAACGGAGCCTATGTACCCAGCCAAAAATGAGCTTGACGTTAGGCAATACGTTCTGCCCAGAACAAGGGAGTAAAATGAAATAGGGTGACTTGGAGATAAAATAGCTAGGCTCTTATTTAGTCTACCAAGTGCAATGCCACTTTGCCTAAGCTTACTTTGGGACCCTTCAAGGCTCCCAAACGAACAAGGACTTTGGAGAGCCAAGTACTTGGGTGCCACCCTCATAGGTGATTAAGGGTCCAAGTTGAATCCAAGCCTTGATGTTGATAAGAAGGTTAGGCCTCATGGTTTGCTTCGCATCATAATATTTTCTTGGTTGTTTGCGAGTATGTGCATGGTAAATGTTCTTAATTCTTAGAATTTAAAGAATATAATCCTGAGATAGAAAGTTTTCTTAGTAAGATAAGAGCTAAGAAATGTAAATCTAAGAAAAAGATTGTTGAAGAACAAACCCCACCACCTAAAGAACTTAAGGAGTATTTTACTCCCGCCACTTATGACTCACCTACAAGAACCCGTATGCCCAGTGTTATAGGGCCATTTGAGATTAAGCATTCTCGCATCTAAATGCTTGCATCATTTTGTGGGATAGAGTATGAAAATCCTTTCAAGCTTTCTAATGCATTTTTATAGATTTTTACCATAGTGTTTTTAAATAATACCTCTGATGGTGCTCTTCGTTTACAACTTTTTCCTTTTTCTTTGAAAGATAAAGCTAAAACTTGGTTGGATACTAAGAAAAATATCACCACTTGGTATCAAATGCAAAAAGACTTCTTGAAAAAAATATTTCTACTGATAAATTGATTGCTGTAAGACATACCATAACCACTTTCTCACAGAATATAAATAAGTAATTACATGAAAGTTGGGGAAGGTTTAGAGAGTTATTGCAAAGTTGTCCACACCATAAGGTACCTATGTGGCAACTCATCCAGAGTTTTTATTCTTGCTTAGATAAGCACAATAGGCAAATGGTTAATGCATCTTGTGGTGATAGTTCCCTGTATAAAACTCTCGAAGAACCTTGGGAATTATTCGAACATTTGAGTGAAAATTCACACTTACATGCTACTTCCTCACTTTCTAATTTGCTTAGGCAATTGGGAAGTAAAGAGAGGATTTATTGGGCTTCACATTTAATTGACCTTTCTAGTAAAGTTGATGTTTCAACTAAGAAATTTGATCAATTAGTGTGTATAAACAAAGTGTCTAATGCCCCTTCTATGCAAGATGTGTGTTTGATTTGTGCTAGTCTCATGCATGCTTCTATTGGCTGTCCTTGTGTTAGTAAGCCTTACTATGTGACTGAACAAGTCAATACTGCCCAAGGATTTCTTTCATCCAATAATCCTTATTCTAATACTTACAATTGTGGTTGGAAGAATTATCCTAATTTTTCTTAGAGGTCTCAAAATGTTGAGAATCCTCAAACCCAGTCTAGCAGACGTACCCCTCCTGGTTTCCAAAACCAGAGATATGTTCCTCCCTGTTCCCATAAAGGTCCGCCTGGGAGTTCTGATATAGACAAGGTAATTTCTGCTTTTGGTACATTGACTTCTATTGTGCAAAATGTTGACTCCAAGGTCCAAGGAATAGAGTCTAAAATGCATATCATTGACTCTCACTCACAATCTATAGCTAAGCTAGAAACCTAACTTGGGCAACTAGCCATAACTATAAATAAAAAAGAAGAAGAAAACCTTTCATGTTATCCCATATAGAACCCTAAAGGCCAACAATTTGAACAATTGAAAGTTGTAATGGTTTTTAGGAGTGTTAAAGAAGTAGATAACAAGGTGAGTGAGAAGGAACAGGGTAAAGAGGAAAGATGTAAGACCATGGAGAGTGACCTTAAAATTGAAAAAAAAAATGATGTATCCCTTTCTCCTGTTGTGTCGAACCGCACTATGACATATAAGGCAAGGGTTCCTTACCCTCAAGTTTTGTATGCACTATTTCCTTACAAGAAAGGAAAACAAAGAGGTGACATCATAGAGATCTTTAAGCAAGTTAAGGTCAATCTCCCTCTCTTGGAAGCGATTAAACAAATCCCAGCTTATGCTAAGTTCCTTAAAGACATGTGTACTTTTAAAAGGAAATCTAAAGTTGAAAATTCTAAAAAGGTTTTTCTAAGTGAACAAGTGAGATGGATTTTGAAATGTGACACTCCACCTAAGTTCAAAGATTCCGGTGTCCCTAACATTTCATATTTCATTGGCGATCAAAAAATTAGAAGGGTACTTTTGGATTTGGGTTCTAGTGTTAATTTGATAAAATATTCTATTTAGTTGGAGTTGGGATTGGGTGAACTGAAACCTTCCAACTGTACCCTTCAGCTTACTGATAGGTCAATTAGGACTTCTAGGGGGCAAATAGATGATGTCTAGGTTTAGATTGATAAATGATTATTTCCTATTGATGTTGTTGTATTGGATATGGACCTTAGTCATGCTTCTAAGCAAATCCCTCTTATTTTAGGACTTCCCTTCCTAGCCACAGCTAATGCCACCATTAATTATAGGTCAGGACTGATAGATGTCTCAGTCATGAATATGAGGGTTAGACTTAACATTTTCAAAGCTTCTTCTCAACATGTGTTTGAAGATGAATCTGAAAGTTGCTTTGTTGATGTGATTGACGAAATGATTGAAGAAGTTTTACCTGCTTATTAGAGTAGTGATCCTTGGGAAACTTGTCTTTCCTACGGGGATTTGACATTGTTTGACTTAGGAAGTACAATAGATGAGATGTATTCTAATCTTGACTCCACTCCTCATCTTGAGTCTTCCTCTTGGGTGTCCACTTATGAGCCTTTCCCACCTTTGGCTAGTTCTCCGATGCCACTTTCTATTGTATCTCCACCCAAACTTGAGTTAAAACCTCTCCCTTATTAACTCAAGTATGTGTTTCTAGGACCTAAAGAGACCTTAACTATCATTATATCTTCTCTTTTATCTTATAATTAAGAGGAAGAGTTGATTCATGTCTTATCTGATCATAAGGTTTCCATTCGGTGGTTAGTTGCCGATTTAGAAGCGATTAGTCCCACAATTTGCATGCATAGAATTCACTTAGAGGACGATGCTAAACCTATTAGGCAAATGCAATGTAGACCAAATCCCCACATGAAAGAAGTTGTTCAAAAAGAGGTAGCAAAGTTGTTAGCTGCAGGCATTATCTACCCTATTTCTGGAAGTTAATGGGTCAGTCCATTTGAAGTTATCCCTAAGAAATATGGCATACTTGTGGTTAAAATTGATGGTAAACTAATTACTGCTTTCTAGGTGAGTATTCTGGTCACAACCAGTCTATCCTGAGGATCAAGAGAAAACCACCGTTACATGCCCACCGGTACATTTACCTATCGGAGGATGCCTTTTAGGTTGTTCAATTATAATACCTCGAAATGAGCATGATTCACTGTTGCATTCTCCTTAATCAATCCCTTAATTAAGACTAATAAACTCGATGATAGGGGTGTTACCGCCATCCAAAAGGTTAAGGCTTGAAGCATGTGTACTAGAAATAACATAATTAGGCATAGCTTCAACCATACATATTCACACATGATCAAACCATATACAATCAACTGTTAACCAACACAAGGTTTATACACCACAGTAAAGCATTTCACCATAAAATTTATACCTCTGTCCACTGAAGATTTCAAAATATAGCTCTAAAAACATACATGTACTATGTCACTATTGATCCATCCAGATTCCCTTGCTCAACATATTTTCTCCAGTTGGTTTGCTAGCATGATGGCGATTCACTAAGCATTTGCCTAAAACAAAACATGAAAACATTTCGATCTATTAACTGAAGCTCAGTACTTGCATTGTTGTATTGTTAAATGATCTCTGTATAAATTGGTTGGGTGCCTGCTTTGCGATTCATTTTAATTTAAAACAGTGAATGTGATGAATGTAAAACGACATTACTAGTTATTATTTAGTAGTGAACCCCTTGTAACTATTACAATCTATGGGTATGTGTACACTTGCCAAGGCGATCACGGGGCCTGGCCTGAAGCCGCGATGAAGGGCGAATGCCCGCAATGGGCGTGCCTGAAGTCTTTAAAATGCAATCTCACTTGATAATACTTGAGCACAATGAGAAATGACAAACTAGGCATTGATTTTCCTTAAGAAATATAATTATAGGTAAATGCATTTAGTAAACATATTTCACTCCCATAATTTTTAACTTTAATAGAAATTGATTAATTAAAAGGGCATCCATAATTCAAACAACTCAATATAAGATAAGTTACACGAAAATGATTTGAAAAATAAATAAGTTAGGGTCATTGAACATGAAGTAAAACAAATTGGAGCAAAATAGACCAAAATAAAATGATTAAGGTGATAATAAAAAGACTTTAATGGATATTAGATGAAATATCAGTTTTTGATATTTCTGAAATGGCTAATAGAAGGTTCAATGCCAAGAGGGGTGTTGTGTGGTTTAGGAAAGCTCATATAACCCTAGCTTGGCCAAGTAGACATAGATCTTGGGTAGCTACTCTCCCCACTTCTCAAATTTCATTCTCATGCCCATTTAACTCAATTTTCCAACCCAAGTAAGCTTCTACATACAATCAAAGTTGTTAAACTTACTAAACTTTGTAATTTCTTTTCAATATCCATAATTATTTAGAAACTCCTTATAATATCTCCAAATCTCATGATTTCTTTCCTCCCTTATATTACCGTTTCAAGATCTACTTTAGAAAATTCATATCTTTCACCCCCAACATGAAAAAGAGCCCTAAAACCCCAATATGAAAGCGTAAGAAGTCTCGCAACACCTTCATTCACAATGCGAAACCCAAATACGACAACATAGCTCCTAAAATTGGGCTTAAACAAAACCGTGCACAGCTCTGGTTTATTCTGCGCAGTATCCATAGATCGGTCATAGCTTTGTATGCATAACTTGAAATTAAGTAGTTATAGAGACAGTTGAGAGATAACTTATTGAGCTATCTACCCACCAAAAATCATAATTTTTCAATGTGCCAATTTGTACCAATTTATTCTCAAAGGTGCCCGTTATGTTTGGGTTTGTTTCCCAGTTCTACATCCATTTTTCTTCACATAACACACACATTGCTTCTGTAACTTAATTGCTTTCTTTAATAAATTCACTAACCTCTTTTAATCAATTATAGAATTCTCCATAACTCAACAAATTTGGCAAAAACTCTCACCACAACATGTTTCAATCCAATAACATATCCAAACTCTAAGATACACCAAATTCAATCCAAATAACAAACTTGATTCAAAAATCAAATCAAATCAAACCATGCATAATCATGAAAGCCTTCGTTATGCCATATTCAAGTTTTCATCTAAATTACCATAAATGGATTTAATAAGATCACAAACAACTTTAAATCTATTTTTCATGCCAAAGATCACAACATTAAATCGAAGAGCACAAGTTTCATCATTTTCAACATCAAGCTTGTATGCTCAAGTATAATTCCAATTCTTACATACTTCTATACTTAACCAACTCAATAAAATATCGAACTAAAACTTGTTTATACCAAGATAACATAGTCCATAATCAAATCCAACATAAAAACCCAAAATTAAAAATGATTATATTATGATTTACCTCACTTTGAGCTTGAATATAAGAGGATGGAGGTGGTGTTTGGTAGTGGTAGGAGTTGATGATGGTGGCTGGCGATATTAGGGGTGGGGATTGGTGGCTGGTGGTGATTATACGTGGCGGCAACCACCAAAAAACAATAGCAATAGGGGCTGAAAATAGGGTTGGGTAGTCGTAGCTTGTGGAAGAAAAGAAGAAGAAGACGACTTTGTGGTTACGTTGCTTACATGAAGATTTTTGCCTTATCCACGTACGTCACCGATATTTAACTCCCAAAAAGTAGCTTTTATTAACTATAATTAGATATAAATAATAACAATTAGGTAAATCAAGTTCATAAGCTTGTTGGGCTTCAAGTTGGGCCCAAAATGAATTGGGCTCGAAAATAAAGCACTCTGTTGTGAAAATATTTTTGCATAGCCCTAAGTTAAATTTTTGTGATGTCATAAAATATAATTTAATTTCTTAAGCCATATTCATAAGGGCTTACTATCAATTCACCTTAAATTTTACGATAATTAAAACCCGAATTGCAAGGTGAGGGCCCAAATGAATATTTTCCATAATTGGAATGATGAAATGCGACAAATAAATGCGATAAAATTAATAACATGGATTAATTAAATAAGTGAATATGATTTAGGGTCAAGATATTACCATAATGCACCTTTTACATTCCAAAGACGCATAATGGCCATATTTTCTAATTATATTAATAATTTCATAGTGGTTATAGATGATTTCTCTATTTTTGGTTCTTTGCTTGATGTGTGTCTTGCTAATTTATCCACTGTGCTGGAAAGATGTAAAGAAGTGAATCTGATCTTGAATTGGGAAAGAATCACTTCATGGTTCAAGAAAGGATCGTGTTGGATCACAAAGTGTCTAGAAAGGGAATTGACGTTGGTAACGCGTGTTGAGTTATTTTATTTAAGTTTTGATGATAACAAATCCAAGTGTAAAAGTTTCTCCAAGTAATGTTGCTTCAAACACGATCTCCAAACAGGCCTAACTGGTGTTTGTAATCTTTACTGTATTAACTGGTTTGCTACATGTGAGAACAAGTCCTTAAAACAGGTTTCACATGGTGATTCTTTATTAAGTCAAGAACGCCATCTCGACAGTTGATTGTAAGGCATATTCCTGAACTCTAGCAATGCAAAGAACAACCCCAGCAAACAAGATGGCCTTGGTGTTCACAACAGCTCTACAAATCTTGGACAAGATGACTGATTCAAAACAAGAAGTCTTGGGTATATAGGTTTTATTTATTTAGACTCTTGTTAATATGCCAATATTGAAAATGCTTTTAAACATCTCTTGAATCGGTATTCGCACTAAGTACTTCAGAACACCAGTTGCAAATAACCCTGTAAATAGGGTGCCTAGGGTGTTTCTGAACTGAAGTGGCCATACACGGTTATCTTGAAAATTCATTTCGGTTGGCCAAGATCTCCAGAATACTTTCCTTAAACTCTAAAGTTGCTATTTTTCTGGAAAAGATATTTCTTGAAAATATTGTGGGAGATTTGCTAAAATAGGGTTTTGGGAATTTGCCAAAACTAAAAGATTTTCTTTGCCCATATTTTCGGATATGATAAAAATTCCAAAGCTGAAGATTTCTGGTTGCTTTTTGAATCTTCTTCACGGCTATGGGAAGATAAGGGTTATCTCTTAAGATAACAAATCCCTTATACTTGGGAAAAAAACTTGTAACTAGCCGTTGGGGATTATTTTTTCTTGGAAAAAATCTTTTTCCTATACTTAGCTGATTCTCTTGGTTTTGACCGTTGGAATTCTTGTTTAAATAACAGCATTTTACTCCCATTGAATGACACACATACACACGAGAGAATAGCAAGAAAAGAAAGCAAGAGAAAATCTAAAAACACAACACACGCAAAAAGTAAAATTCAAAAAGTGGTTTTTCTAGTGGAAAGAATTTTTTCGAGCTACACTTGAGAAAAGAAAAACCGATACAAGTTGTGTTTAAACCAAGCTTTCAATATATTGGCATACTAGGACTTCATTGTACCTTACATTTGCTTAAGTCAGAAGCACCCAGTAAGGTGTTTTGTAACCCTGATCTTGAATCAGAAAACTGAGTGAGTGGTCCTCAGTTGTGTGGACTTTGGACGTGTCCAATCTGGTGAGATTTGGACGTGGTGTAATCTGCCTTAGAGAAGGAGGTTACGTGGTTGCAAGGTGTAACAAGGATTGTTACAATTGTAACGAGTTAAGCCCGGTTTAGTGAAGTGGTTAAATCCTACAAGAGATAGGTCGTGGTTTTTCACACCTCAGTTGGGCTAGAGGTGTTTTCCACGTAAAAATTGTGTGTGCTTTATTTTCCGCATTTATCTTGGTGATTTTCGCATTTGCAATATTTGAGAACACCCTCTGTAAACAAGTCACAAGGGTGTTTGTTACTTACAACGCGAAAATCAGACACCACAATTCACCCCCGCTCTTGTGGTAGAATACTCACGATCTTAACAACGCGAATGTTGATATGATTTCTAATATGTCTGTGCTTTTTCTGTGAAGCAAGTTAGATCTTTCCTTTGTCATGCTGGTTTCTATAAGAGATTTATTAAGGATGTTAGTAAAGTGGCTTACCTACTTAGTAATTTTCTCTCTGAAAATGCTCTTTTTGTGATTGATGAGTCTTGCGTGAAAGCTTTTGAAAAGCTTCGATCCTTATTGATGTCAACCCCTATTGTGTAGCCATCTTATTGTTCTCTTCCATTTGAGATCGTGTGTGATGTGTCTGATTTTTCCATTGGGGTTGTTTTGGGTTAACAGGTGAATAGAATGCCTCATGGCATATATTATACTAGTAGAACTCTAACTTATACTCATCTAATGCTGAAAAAGAGTTGCTAGCGATAGTATTTTCCCTTAATAAATTTCGTCCATACCTTTTGTATTGAAAAGTGATCGTGTTTACTGACCATGCCGCCTCAAAGCTCTTATTGGGTAAGAATGATAATAAACCAAGGCCACGTGTCTAGAATCTTTACTGAGTATACTAATGACTAATTTGGATTTTCTGAGCATTTTCCTAATGAGCGACTATTTGCTATTCACATGCCCCTCTCCCATGGTTTGTTCACATTGTGAACTACCTTGCCGCTAGGAAGACTCCTCTTCACTGGTCCGAATAAGAAAAAGATAAGTTCTTATAAGAAGTAAGGCATTACTATTGGGAAGACCCTTATCTTTTCAGACATTGTCTTGACTAAGTGGTATGTAGATGTGTCCCCGAGAGTGAAATTCATAGTATTCTCACTTTTTATCACTCTTATGCTTATGGTGGTCACTTTGGAGGTCGTAGAATGGCTGCTAAAGTCCTACAAAGTGGGTTCTTTTGAACCACTCTATTTAGAGATGCTCATCGATTATGTCTTACTTCTGAGCGTCGCCAACGTATAGGTGTCCCGTCCTTTCATGATATGCTGCCCTTTTCCCCTATTTTGATTGTTGGAATATTTGATGTGCGGGTCATTGATTTCATGGATCCCTTTTCCCTATCTTTTGGCTTTGTTTACATATAAGTTGCTATTAATTATGTGTCAAAGTGAGTGGAAGCTCATGCTACTAGGACCAATTACCACTACATTGTGGTCAAGTTTGTCAAGAAGTGCACTTTCTGGCGATATGGGACTCCTAAAGCTCTTATTAGTGATGTAGGTAGTCATTTTTGTCATAGATCTTTTGAGGCTTTGCTTAGAAAGTATTATGTAACTTACAAAGTAGGTACCCCCTATCACCCTCAGATTAGTGGTCAAGTTGGGATGCCTAATCATGAGATCAAGTCTATACTTGAGAAAACGATTCAACCCGATAGGAAAGACTAGTCTTTGAGATTTCATGATGCTCTTTGAGCCTATCATATTGCTTATAAGACTCCCACAGGGATGCCTCCTTACTGATTTCTTTTAAGTAAGGCTTGTCAATTTCCAGTTGAATTAGAATGTCGTGTGTATTGGGCTATTAAAGCTTTTATTTTGATATAAAATAAGTGAGTTCTAACCATTTGCTTCAATTGAATGAGTTGGATGAATTGTGTAAAGAAGTCTATGAAAATACTAAGATTTATAAAGCCAAAATCAAAGCTTTTCATAATAAAATGATTTCTCGTAAATCTTTTGAACCTAATAAGAAGGTTTAGCTTTCTAACTCTAAGCTTAAGTCGTTTCCTTACAAGTTGAGATTTACATATGATGGTCCCTTTGGTGTCCAACATGTGTTTCCCTCTAGGGCCATCCAAATTTTAGATCCCCAAAATGGTCGAGTTCTTATGACCAATGGCGAACTTTTGAAATCTCTTATGAGTAATGAAATTAAGCTTGGTTTGATTACGTCCATCAATCTAGTAGACCCTGTCTACTATGATTAGTGGATGTGACCTTGTCTAGCTGAAGACATAAAACTAGCATTTGTTAGGAGGCAATCTAATCTTTTTAGGTGAGTTTGAGCCTTTTGTTTTTACTTTTCTTTTTTGGTTCAGGGTGTGCTTGTGTTTTAGAGTGTGATATTTCACTTGGTTTTTGGCTTTTGTGGTTGGTGATGGTTATGAAGGTACTTTTAGAGTTGGATTGTTGGGTTTATATGGAAATGCTTTCCTCGTGTTGTCAGCTTGTGTTCTTCTTTTCTTAATTTCTCTCTTATTATTGTTTTCTTATTGAGGACAATCTAAGGTTTAGGTGTGAGGGGAAGGCAAAATGAAAATTTTGAGGAAACTTTAAACTGGAAATTCTTTGGGTGAGTTTGATTTTGGGAGGAGCTTGAGTGTTCTGATTATACATGCACTACTTTTATTTTGTGGATTTGATTCATGTGACCTATGCGTGTTGGAGATTATTTCTGGTTTTGACTAGTTGATGGCCAAATTTTTTGCTATACTAATGCCACTGTGTGACCAATTTTGAGTTTGAGATGTAACCCCATTTTAAATGTCATCATGAGCATGTAATAAGTTTTGAGTGCGCCATTATGTTGTGAATTAATAAATAAAAGAAATTGAATTAATTACATTTTGATCCCGGTACTAACATTTAGGTTCTAACTTTATCCATATCTTTAATTGTCTAAATATGTATTAAGTGTTTATTTGAGTGTTATTTTTATTCATATCTTTGTCCATTCACGAAAAGACGTGGGATCAAGTAACTTTTGAAAATGTTCAAAAAAATAAAATGCAAAAACTAATAAATTGATTTGGCTTTGGGGACTTGGTTTTTTAAAGATTCTCTTGTTATTTTTGTTATGTGGGGGAAAATCTTAGACTTACGGTTTGCTACATGGTTTCATTATGTGCTTAATTTGCTTGAATCTTAGCCTATTGACATAATTGAAATTAGAAATATTTAATGATGAGTTATGGGTTGGTAATGAATTGACATATGAGAATTGGAGTGGACATTAATAGTTGGATCACTTGATTTTCTTCCCTATTCTTGTTTTACTTAATGAGTTGAATGAATATATGCATTGTTCTTTGCTCGAGGACTAACAAAGTTTTGATCTGAGGGATTTGACAACTCATATTTTATATATTTAATTACCCTCATTTTACCCAGTTTTATGTCTTTAAAATATATTTTTATGGACAAATAATGCATATATTATACGATTTCCACGCGAGAATATAAAACCCAAATTTGGGTACAAGATTTAGTAATTTAACTCAGTTCTATTTGAAGCCCAGCGCAAGAACCTACACTCAGCCCAAACCACGACCCAACAAGAATCAAAGCCCACATCTTTTATCTCCTCCTTTAGATTCCATGTGGGCCTGGCCCGTTCCAGTAGCCTCAACCTTCCTACTCGTCTCCCTCGCTCTCTCTCACTACTTCCACACGGCCCAGTTCTAAGCTAATGACCAGTGGCCCAACGACCTGCTCCGCCTCCCAGCACCTCCACAACTGCTTTCTTTCTTTTGTCTGGGCCCAATCCGTGGCCCAATCACCCCCTGCCCAACAGCATATTAAGTCTGTCGTCGTTCCGCCCATCCAGCAGCCCTTTTAAGCTTCACCTACTTCTCTCTTACTCAATTCCTCCCCCTCCTCTCCGTGTCAACCTGTGGTTGGCGGCCTATCAGCTAGCCTGGCTCATCTCCTTCTCGTTTTGTCTGCTCCCAACTTGCTCCATGATCAAACGGCCCAGGATGCCTCAACCCAGCTCGAAGGTCTCTCTCATCCATCCCATACCACCCCAATGGGCCTGTTTCGTTTCCCAGTTCCTGGCCTAGTGATTTACACGTAGGCCAATTCTCACCCCAGCAACAAAATTTTATTTTGCGAGCATTTTCAACTTAGTCAAAGTAAATTAGTTTTGAGTAATTCTTAGCTTAACACTTGCCCTTTTTCATGCAATCTAATAGCCAAGAATTAATTGAAATTAGGTTTTTTTCATTTATTTTTAAGCACCAGAAGGGGTTGGATTTCCACTATAGAAAGGGGTCAATGTTGGAGCCAAATAATGATTTATCCATTCATCCATTCATCCACTCACCCATTCATCCATTCACCCATCCAAGCATTCTTTCACTCTCCTATCTTCATTCTTTTAGTTTTCAGAGAGTCTTTTGTAAGACAAAACAATTTGGGTTGAGTGCTTTAGAAGAAAATGAGCTTTTTTTTCTTCTCTTCTTATCTCATTTTCGAGTCAAGTTTGAGAGCTTGTGCTTAATTATATCATTTTGTGTAATTAAGTACGAACGTTTGGGCATAGGGTGTGAAATATACCAACTACAATGGTGTTCTTCATAACTATTACATTCTAAATTACGCCTATCTAGGATTAAGATGGATCCTTGATAATAATATTGTTACTAATTTTTTTGGGGTTATTTTCGTCTCTTTAGTTGCATAATTTTGAGTTTACACTTGATCTTAATGTACGATAATTTTTAGTGTAAAACAAAGTGCCGCAAGCATACAGCTTTCGCTGTGCAATTGAGGGTCGTCTCCACAGGAATGAGGATGAGATTAAGGTCACAACCTAATTCATTCTTAACCTAACTGAAACAATAATCAACTAAACATACTAATCACTAACACTCACATGATTTCATAATCAACTAAGTATACTAATTTCTAACACTTTAATGGAGCAAACTCAAATACAAATCATCACGTTATCTAAAGGAGAGAAACCAAGTCTGAGGACAATGAAACTAATCAAACAAACTAGGCATGCTAAATATGTACAGAACAAGCTAAGCATTCATCATAATCACACTAACAAATAACTAAAGCTGAACACTCAGATACCATATTCTACTCTCCAAGTCTCAATAATCTATATCACTAACATTGAAACCCTTTGACAAAAAGGAATAAAACTAAAGACTGAACTTTAACTAGCATAACTTTTGAACCCGAATACTTCTAGCTAGCTAAACAAAACAAAAAAAACCAAAGCAATGCTTAAACAGAGTACCGAGCATAACAGAACAGAATGCTTAAGGTTCATCCAAGACAAGTCATGAATAATAAAACAGAGCAGCAGGGGAGGGGGGTAACAGAACTGAAACGGAGCCATCAACTGGAAATCGAGCTGTCAATAGCAGCCAACCCAAAATCGAAATCAAACCTGCAACCTCTCAAAGCCAAAATTTGACGAAAACAGAGGGGGCATCCTGAGCTTCAGCAACGGACCCAAAAAAGTCGAATCATGAGCAGATAATCCACTTCCAAGTTGAACAAATTTCATAAATTTCAAAGCCTAAAATAACTAAACCTTGCAAATACAACTCGAAATTGATGAAATCAAACCAATTTACATGAATTTGTAGGCTGAAGTTGAGTCAAAATCGAAAGGGGTGAACGAAACAAGAACCCTAAATTTCGAATGACTGAAAAACGAAATTAAACCTAAAATTAAACCTAAAGCTTAAACTAAACCTAACCTAACCCCTAGATTGTTACCTCCGATCCCTTAAAATGCGCCGTAACCCTTCAACTTGTACTCTGCCCCCTTCAATTCTTAGTTGTCGATCTGAGCCTGATGTGGATAATGGGATGAGCATGTTGTGCTGGCGTCTCTTGCGTGAAATGCGGATGGAGGTGGCGATGATTGAGAGCAAGAGAGATGATTTAGAGGGAGATGAGATGGAGATGGCAATGCTGAAGATGGAGGTTTCAAGTGTCTGGGTTTCGGGGATCTAAGGACCGAGAAAGAAGAGAGAGGAAACGAAATGGGGGTAAAGGTAAGAGTCACGTAACATGCGCGTGGTGGGACGGTGTTTAGGTTTTTAGGATTTATTTTTATTTTTATTAGTTTTGGTTTATAAAAGACAATGGGCATTTGGGTTGGGTTCGCGTCAATTTGGCCCAATTCTTCCATTTTGGGCATTTTTTTCATCATTTTCCCGCATTTCTTTCAAAATATTCAAAACCTACAAAACAAAATCAAATCAAATAAAAACGTAAAATTAATAATTATAACAACCATAAATCAAGTATAAAAGTATTGTAAAAATAACGTATTGTTAGCACGAACAAATACCCCCACACCAAGATTTTACTCGTCCTTGAGTAAAATAACTAAACTACCTAAAAGTAAATGAAAAATAAAAAAAGAAAATCATAACTTACTGTCGTAGGAATCACGGTTGCATTTAGCATATGCAATAAGCCCTTTAAACCCCTCGGTCTCCCAAGTGGACAAGTGAGGTCCCGTGAGGGTTTTTAACTGAAATGTCCACAAAAAATTATTTCAGAAAGAAAATCTTTTTGGTTTTTTCTCAAAGCCAATATGTACAGAATTGGGGAAAGATATCTACACATTCTAATCAAGTAAATCACTCATGTAGCCAAGATATCGACCTGCAAATAAACAGAATGTACTTCAAAGCCCTCTACTTCATAAATGACATCAAAGCACTATTTTTTCACCCCACTGTACATCAAGATTCTGAATCCATCCCAGTGCTCGTGTGCAAGTTTATCATCATCTCAAGGCTTAGATTCACCAAAATTAGACTCAATCCCACTTAACTGACACAACTACATTATTGACATATTAACATTGGAATCAAGCTTTCCCAGTAGCAGTATTGCCTCAACGAGTGACACCCAGTAGCACGTGCCTTAAAGGTTAACGCCCAGTAGTGCATGCCTCAAAGGGATACTTGTCATTCCAAATTTTATTCATCTTTTTCCTTTTCTCTGATTTTCTTTATTCATAATTTTCATTCATTATTTTCTCAGAGTAATTGTGTCACTAGCAAGTGAGAGAATCATTCATGGAAGCCTAAAACCTGAAGATAATGATGAAGGGATAAACAAGGATTGGATTACACATCTATAATGAACAATTGGAGTTAGAATTAGGGCTTAGAATGTCACATTGAGGCCGAAGACCTATTGTGCACATCCTACTTACATACAAGCTAATAGCCAAAGCACAGGGGATTCAAGCCAATCAGAAAGAGCACAAACGTCCCCAAAAACAAAAACAATCTTCAAAATTTTTCATAAATGGACACCTCACCCTGACACCAAAATCTCACAATATCCTCGTTGTGGGAACTAAGGCGCTAAAAAACAATCACATCAGCTATACAACCGTAAAACCACATGAAACCACAAATATATGCAAACTAGGACACCAATAAAAACCACAAACAAAACCAAAAACAAACATAAAATCACCAAAATCAAAATCTCAAAAGAAAAGAAAAAACAAAACTAACTCTAAAACAAACCAAACCACTAAATGACCAAAATCAAAACCAAACCCAAACAAAACAAGACCCAAACACAAAAAAATCAAAAAGCAAAATAACTAAATAAAGAAAAACAAAAACCAAAACTTAACAAAAGAAAACAAAACCAATCAGGACCGAAACAAACATAATCACCCAAAATAAAAACAAAACCAAACCAAGGTCTTACTAAACACCAACCGAAATCAAAAGAAACCTAAAACGAAGCAAAATACAAAAGAAAGAAAAGCTAAATGCAAAACAAAAACGAAAACACTAGAGCACCAAAAGGGAAACAAAAAGAAACTATTAAATAAAAACAAAACCAAAGGAAAACCAAAACTCACCAAACTGAAGAAATAAGACACCAAACCACGGGAACAAAACACAAATTCAAGGAAACCAAACAATGAAACTAGAACATACTCAAGGACAATCCTAGATATTCATAACTATTAAGTATTCACAAAATAATAACACAATCAAGGGTGATCATAGCCTACACGGCTCAACAAAACGTAAATTTCTCCTCAAGATCGATCACTCGTATATTCATAGTCCTAAATATCCACAACTAAGTACGAAAAGAAAGAGAGAAAAGTTAGAACGATGATACCAAGTCAAGTGCAAAAGTACACCTAAGCTATACCTCTGGAAATCCGTTTAGCTAGAGGTCTTTGGAGCATCAGCCACTCCATATTAAGCTGAAAAATGCTACTCAAATCAAAACTCATCTAAGGACGTAGTAGCTTATCAAACAAAGAAGTCCAACTCTCAATCACATAGAAACAATGAAAAATAGTGAGTTAAAGCAGAAAGAGTACATCCACCTAGCCAATAAAGCACCAGTAAGGGCCCGCTACAACTTATCAAATAGTTGAGCACAATCAGAAAGGAAATGAACATACTCAAAAACAAGCCAGTATTGAGCTTGTTGGCCAAGAAACTATATCATTATGAACGAACAATCTAGGAAAAATAGTAGGTGCAAAGTTCATAAGTCTATTAAGTCCCATTTTCTTATGAGTCTGGTCTAAAGCAAAATTCTTAGTAGCAATGATCTCAGAATCAACAAATTCAGACTTGCAATATTAAAAAAGGAAGTCAGTTTGGATGGGGTCAAAAGAGAATGACTCCTAGTCAGCACAAAAACCATCATAAGAACTTCCGTAGATATCAAATTCACAAAAAAAAGATTCATACTCTATGTACAGAAGATTATCATCTAATTTAAATCGAAGGTCAGGAATGACGGGATCAAAAGAGAATGGTTCATATTCAAAATAAAAACCCATATGAAGACCTTAAGTAACATCAAACTCACATGAAAAAGATTCATATTTTGCCTAAAGAATATCATTATCAAAGTCCAAAATAGTGGGTTCAGTTACCTCATCGCATAACTCCTGTGAAATATCTTCCTGTGATTCATCTAAATCACGGCATTCAACTTCAAGTGTGATGCTTATATCTAACTCACTAACAGTATCAGATTGTTCATCCACCTCAAACTCACAAAAGTCGTTCAGAGTGGTGGGTGGGTCGGCAGAAACTCGGACATCATCAGTGATGCCCTTAGGTGAGCTAGTGTGGGGTGCAAGGCCAGGTGATAAAAACATAGGGAGGTCACTCTCCTGATCTAGTCTAGGCAAATACATGTCTTCATTCAAGTCAGGCCTAGCAAGATAAAAGGGTTCAAAATCATCATCAAGACTAATGTCAGGTTTAGGATATCCTAAACTAGAATCAAGCTCACTATAAGTATCTCTATTTTGGTTAAAACGTTGATAACATGCAGCAATTCTGGCTTTCATGATCTTTATCATTTGATCAGTCATTTCATTAATCTTCTTTTCAAAACTTGCACATGTAGCATCAACATAAGCACAATAAGGACAAGTAGGAGCATCATGAGCTAAAGATTCACAATAATCGCACAAAATATGAGGCATATAATAGTAACATGGGTCATATGAATTCATAAAGTGGTATGGAGGGTAAGGATTAGCATGAAAATCATACTCTCCATGAGTTGAGTATCTAAAAGTCTCGTTAGCTTGTTCAAATGCATAGGTTTCCCAAGCTAGTTTTTCAAAGAAATTCCAAACTTCATCTTGAGTTTTAGATAATAATTCTATTAAACCCACATGACAAATTGATTCAACATAGCACCTCGACTCAACATTTCGAGCCACAATAATGACCTCACAAATTTTTCATTTTTCAAAATTATGATTCAGTTGAGCACGATAATCATTCAGCCTTGAAAGATAACTCCAAAAAGGTTCATGCTCATATTGCAGGAAATGAAAAACCGGCATTTTGAAGTTTTGAAAGTTTCCTAATTTTTAGGGTTTTTCAAGTTTTTTTTTTTGGATTTTAGGCTTTTTTAAATTTTTTTTTGGATTTTTGGATTTTTTCACGAAATGATCAAGCTAAGTAACAATTAATATTGAAATAAACAAAGTAAGACAGAACATATGCAACTAATAAGAAAGTAGCTAAGAAAATAAAAAGCTGACCTACTTTCATGCCGTCGTCTCCCAGTAACGACGCCAAAACTTGTACGATAATTTTTAGTGTAAAACAAAGTGCTGCAAGCATACAGCTTTCGCTATAGTAGTTGAGGGTTGTCTCCATAGGGACGAGGATGAGATTAAGGTCACAACCTAATTCTTTCTTAACCTAACTAAAACAATAATCAACTAAACATACTAACTACTAACACTCACATGATTTCATAATCAACTAAGTATACTAATTACTAACACTTTAATGGAGCAAACTCAAATACAAATCATCACATTATCTAAAGGAGAGAAACTAAGTCTAAGGACAATGAAACTAATCAAACAGACTAGGCATGCTAAATATGTACAGAACAAGCTAAGCATTCATCATAATCACACTAGCAAATGACTAAAGCTGAACACTCAGATACCATATTCTACTTTTCCAAGTCTCAATAATCTATATCACTAACATTGAAACCCTTTGACAAAAAGGAATATAACGAAAGACTGAACTTTAACTAGCATAGCTTTTGAAGCTCGAATACTTCCAGCTAGCTAAACAAAACAGAACAAAAAAACCAAAGCAATCCTTAAAAGGAATACCGAGTAGAATAGAACACAATGCTTAAGGTTCATCTAAGACAAGTCATGAGTCAAGTCATGAATCATAAAATAGAGTAGCAGGGGAGGGGGAGTAATAGAACCAAAACAGAGCCATCAATAGGAAATCAAGTTGTCATCAACAACCAACCCAGAATCGAAATCAAACCTGCAACCTCTCAAAGCCAAATCTGGAATTCAAACAAAATAGAGGAGGCATCTCAAGCTTCAGCAACAGACCCAGAAAAGTCAAATCATAAGCAGATAACCCACTTCCAAGTTGAACCAATTTCATAAATTTCAAAGCCTAAAATAATTAAACCTTGCAAATACAATTCGGAATTGATGAAATCAAACCAATTTACATGAATTTGACGGCTGAAGTTGAGTCTAAAAATCAAAAGGGATGAATGAAATAAGAACCCTAATTTTCGAATGACTGAAAAGCGAAATTAAACCTAAAATTAAACCTAAAGATTAAACTAAACATAACCTAATCCCTAGATTGTTACCTCCGATCCCTTCAAATGTGCCGTAACCCTTTTATTTATACTTTGGCCCTTTCAATTCTTGGTCGTCGATCTGAGCCTAATGTGGATGGTGGAATGAGCATGCTCTGTTGACGTCTCTTGCGTGAAATGCAGAGGGAGGTGGCGATGATTGATAGCGATAGAGATTATTTAGAGGGAGATGAGATGGAGATGGCGATGATGAAGATGGAGGTTTCGAATGTCTAGGTTTCGGGGGTATGGGGACCGAGAAAGAGGAGAGAGAAAGTGAAATTGGGGGGTAAAGGTAAGAGTAACGTGACATGTGCGTGGGGGGGGGGTTAAGGTTTTTAGGATTTATTTTTATTTTTATTATTTTTGGGTTATAAAAGACAATGGGCATTTGAGTTGGGTTGGGTTCGAGTCAATTTGGCCCAATTCTTCCATTTTAGGCATTTTTTTCATCATTTTCCCGCTTTTCTTCCAAAATATTGAAAACTACAAAACAAAATAAAATCAAATAAAAACCTAAAAATAACAATTATAACGAATATAAATCAAATCTAAAAGTATCGTAAAAATAACACATTTTTAACACGAACACTTAACCTATCTATGCATCTTATTACTATTCTTTATTCATGTTAACTACAAAGTTTAATTTGCTATCTCAAATGAATATTAGACCTTGTAGTCTAATATGATTTCATGCAATTAAAATTTAAATTATAATTGTTGCAATTGAATAATTTATACTAGAAATTAGATGAGTTATGCATAAAAAGAATGATTCATGCTAAACTACTAGATAAATAATTTCATTTGATAATTACAAGCATCTTTTTAATTTATGATATAATGCTTGTAGCTTCGGTTGAACAAGAGACAAATTAAACCCCCATTTGAATTAGTAATTCAATATTTGCATCAATAGTGAACTCCAAAGTCCTAGATCATTCTTTAATTTGATTTCTCTCTACTTGACACATTTGCTTTTCTTTTGTTCTTTAAATTCATATTGATAATTAAAGTCCTCAATTGACTTATTCTTTATAATTGAAAAAGTTAAAATTTAAAATCACTATTATTCCTCGTAGGACCGATACCGTATACTCGCTAATCTATAGTTAACCTTGTTCACTTGCAAGTGAAAAGGTTTTTAAAACTAAACATAAAATCCACATCCCCCAAAAGGAGTTATACTTGTTTATTCCGAGCCTGATATTCTGACACCAAAAGTGCAAGTACTAAACTGGGATGTGGAGGATATCTTTACAAGATGTATGACGAGCTCGGCACACTGCATCAGTACACCATGGGTATTTCTTCTCGTAGTCTCGTAGATGACTTTTTGTTGCTCTTTGATGGAAGAAAATTGCATTATGGTTCTGCATTATTTCTGATCATCATCGTACAAATTACCGATCTTAAGTAGAAAAATTGGTGATCACGTTACCAATGGTCTTTTTTGCATGTAGATTTTTTCTCTAACGTGGAAACTGTTGATCATAAATAGACACATAAGTGATCTTTTTTTATTTAAATGTTTCCAATGAACTACAAATATAGTGATCTTTAGGAGACAAACCAGTGATCAGAAAAAATTGCAACAAAAATGTATTAAATTAGTGATCATTACTTGATGAATTTGTGATTATTACTTGATGAATTGGTGATCACATCATGAAGACATGCCTTTTCCCCTAGCCATGCCTGAAAATTTTAAATTATATTACGACTGTGTAAAAGATTTGTATCGCAGTGTATAGTAGTTGTTTCCAGCGCTATTGTTAATGTAAATCTATTTTTATATGATTTTCATCGTTACTTGTGTTTCATAAGTCCAATAATGTTATGCTCATAGGAAGACAACGAGGCACCAGTTGATCGATCTATGATGAGAATTTCGGAGCCTGATCTTTAGATATGACATGTACAAACAACAAGCAATAGTAACAAACGAAAAGCTCTAGTGGTTGAAGCCTCGAAAATGTGTAGAATGGGGTACGCGCAATATAGCATTACAAAATTACCAGGAGATTAAAAAAACGATACTAGTTTTGTTCTTGATAAACTTAATGTCTATGTTTTGATATTTTTGTCTTCCGGGTTATATTCCCCTTGTACGAATTTATTTCATTGACCATGTGCACTAAGCACTGTTGCTTTTCACTACACTTTCCAATAGAGTCTACATCTTCCTTGTGCTCCGCTTACAAGTGACTATCCCTTGTGCAAATTTCATATGAACTGAATGTGTATGCTGACGTTGCCTTCAACTAAAAAGAAGAATAGAGGTAAGAATAAATATGCCTATAAAAAAGGTGATTGATACGGCTGCAAGCGCACAGTGGCGTTGTAGTTGTTCAAGGTCGATCCCACAGAGACTAGGTGAAACTATTGGGTTATAATCTCTCAAGATATGCTAAGCGAATCCAAATTTAAATAGTTTTGAATTAACAACAGCAAATAAAATTTTCTAAATCAAATATTAGAAAAAACGCCTAAGAACTTTCGTAGTTAAGAAAGGGAATTGAATTAAAAAGATAAACATGTGCCTTTCTCTAATTAGTTAATTTTGAACAATTGCAATCTATATAGAAATTTAGTCTATTCTTTCGAAATCAACTAAATTTGCCTAAACTAAGCAAATGTTGCTCTTTCAAGCTAATTTGACTTAATCCAAGTTTAATATTTCCGATTAATTAATTCGGGTCCTCCCAACTTGACAATCCCTCTTTCGAGACGATGCAACGATAGGTTCTAACAAGCAGTCCAATAACCAAATGTCGTCTTTCGAATGTTCACTCGATTGTTTCAAGTGTGCAAGTAAATTTTGGCCAAAAATCATCTCACAACATAAATAACACTTGATATAACGAAATCAAACCAATTATAAAAATAAGCACAATTCTATAAATCAAAACATGATCCAATAACAATTCCAAAAACGACTAAATCCCCAGACAAAATAAAACTGCTCAAACATGATAAAATTAAACAAACTAAAATGATAAATCTAACGAGAAAAGAGAAAAGAAGAGAGAAGAGAAAAGATATGCATAGCCAAGATTGCGCTTGAATCGTCGTTGCAAGCTCAGGGTGGAATCCTTGCAAATCTTCCCTACAACTCACTCTCTCTCCTTCTAATCTAATCTAAACTAATCTAAGAGAGGAAAGGAGAATGGAATCATGGGAATTGTGTTTCAGCAGTCGAGGGATGCCCTATTGATAGGAAAACCAAATCAATCTCAGCCACACGAAGAGGGAAAATGAATAGGCTAGCTATTACACTTCCACCATGGTCCTTGGCATTTACCACGGGCATACTGTGGTCTGGGCTGGGTCATCATTCTTCTATTCTTCCTCTCTTCCCCGGGCATGGCAACTCAGGGGCATCCGTGGTTTGTCAAAATACACGTATATAGGGTCAAATACTGGGTAAAAAGGCCTAACATCCTGCAAAACACATCAAACAATCATACCTAAGCATAAATCGAGAATAGGAGAGTAAATAACATCATTAAGTACAAAACTCTCCTAAAAACGGGGCAAAATAACCCTAAAAAGATATACATATTAAGTACTTATCAAACTCCCCCATGCTTAAACTGTTGCTTGTCTGCAAGCAAACACTAAATAAAACCGATAAGGGGAAATGCATCTAGGACTCAAAAACATAACAACCTACTAAAAGTAGGCAAGTGATAGCATATCACAAGCAAGAATAACAATCAACGACAATCCTAATTAGTGCACAAAACATTTCAAAATCAAAAGGAATAGCAGGTTTTCGAAAAAGTATAAGACGACAAGCTCAATATCAAACTTGATCACCCCCAAAGAACCACAAATCATGTCATGCAAGCACATGAGATTGAGTATAGCCAAATGAACTAGTAGAACCTCACTTTTGGGAAATGTGGAACACCCCCGCTCATGTGTTCAAAATATATCACATGTTCACTCAAGACTCATTCCAAAGATGCAATCCACCATAGGCCTCACAAGACTCTCGAATTCTCTACCACTGAAATGCAATGTGCACAAGACAATAAAGAGGACTTTATTTCGGTTGTAATGTGGGCTAGAAGAGTTAAGGGAAAGGAATGGACAAATGAATTTGGATAATGTGGAGCTACTTAGCCAAGTGACTAAGGAGCAACCAACAAACCACCAACTAACCAATAAGTTCACCAACACTCCAAACGCAAAAATACAATGAACATATCCCAATCAATTACATAGGAAATGAGTTGATAAACAAAGAAATTTAAGCTATGTACGTATCTAATACCAATCATTTTTCCCTCTTTTTTTATTTTGTTATTTTTCCCCCTTTTTCAGGAGATGAAACAAAAATACAATGACTAACTTAACTCCCCCGTGCTTGAATCGCACATTGCCCTCAATATAGGCACATAATAGAAAATTGCAATTATTGAAAGGCATAGGATCACTAACTGTCAACTCACAACCGAATATATATACATACACAACCTAAACAAGAGGGAACCAAAGCAAATGCTCAATATCATCAATCCCTCAACAAACAAATGTACTAAAGCCACCTGAAACTTCAATTATCACCAAAACCACACACTATGTACACGAAGTGATGCTCTAGAGACTTGGCTTAAAGGTGGGAATATATGTTTGGCCAAGGGCTAATATGAAAGGATCACAACAAAAACAGATATAAGCTCAAAGGGGCTAGCAAAGGGAATAAACATGTAATACAAAGGGTAGGCTTTTTGGCTATGTGGCTAAAATGACCAAAGAAAGAAATGTCTTTATCATATCATCAACTATGCACACGCTAATATGGTTTTGAATAAGAGTCTAGGCAAGTTCTAGAGATGCAGGATGGAAGAGTCACACACATGAAAGAAACATGAGATTAAACATAATGAATTAGTCCAAATAAGGCTCAAAATCTCATGGGGACATCTGCCAAAGTCTCAATTAAGCCCATAAAATGAAGCTCATGTACCAACATTAGTGCCAAAGACTCTAAGGATAACAACGTTCTCAACAAAGATAAGGGTCAAGACAAGAAATATTCACAAAACCTTCACAAATTTTAGCACCAAAAGGGATTACACATCAAAAGATATTCAAACTCATGAAAGCTATTTGGCCTAAATAAACATATCATTGAAGGTTATCTCAATCCGATCCACATCATCGTCAGACGCAAATCTATATGAAAATGTAAAATACAACTAAATACAAAACACTAATGCAGACAAAAAGAAACCTAAAACTATATGCTCTAACATGTATGCAAACTAACAAAAAAAATAAAAAAACATGAAAACTACCCTCCCCCATGCTTGGATAAAGCATTGGTATTCAAAGGAAAGAAAGTAAAAGAAGGGAAAGGAAACAAAACATAACGATCTCTCTAGGCTAGGTGCAGAGTACACCTAAGCCATGCGGCCACACAATAACCGGGGCTCATGGAGCATTAGCCACTCCATCATGTTGTCAAGACTCGACTCAATAAAGCAGATGCCATTAAAGCACGCAGGAGCTTATCAAACTCCTGGGACCACAATTCAAAAAATAAAAGGTAAGAGGCAATAAAAAAAATCACACCAAAGACAACTAATATCCTCTTAACCTTATCAATATCCTTAGAAAAATCATAGGAAGGATTAAAGAAGGTAGTTCACATGACTTTCTTCGGCAAGCTCTCTAGGCATACACAATAAGGGTCAATGGAGGGATCATACCCTCTTAAGTAACATGGGGACACATAATCTTGAACGTTCCCACCAAGCAAACTAAACATATTATCCTCATAGCCCAAATCATCATTAGCATCACAAATCATAGAATTACCAATGGGCATGTCAATGTAATACTCAGGGGAAGGAGAAGGTTGCAAACACATAGGGGAAACATGTGAGTGATCAAGTGGATTGAGGAAAACACAATCATTAAAACCAAGGCTAGGAGACTCCTTATGCACAAGCAAATCATGTGACCCCTTCAAAGGAGTCTCAACTAGATCATACACCTTATAAAAAGTATATTCCGACTCAAAACATGCATCAACAACATCAAGCCTAGCATCAAACCTAAAAGGCTCACCCACCTCGAGCCCCGTGCACTGAGCTAAAGGAAAGGATGAATCATGTAAGTTTAAGACAACAACAGTATTATCTATGGGTAATGCAAATTCAGGTTGCGCATAACTTGCATAATAAGGACATGAATTTATATCATGTTCAGAAGAATTACAAAAATCACACCAAAAAGGAGCATAATAAGATCTAGAATAGAATGCAGAACGATCAGGATATGAATATTTAGAAATAGTAGCCTTCTCAAATTCAAACGAATCCCAAGCAATCCACTTAAGCAAATACCATGCCTCGTCAACATTTTTACCATAAAAATCCCAACACCCCAAAAGAGTTTGGGTTTCACTATTCACACCCTCATCAACGATGTCCATTATTTCCCATCTAACTAAACAATAACCACATCGAGCAAGAAATGCACTTAATTGCTTAAAATACCTCCAAAATAATTCATGCTCAAGGTGTCGAAAATGGAAAATTGCCATTGTTTTTTTTTTTCAAAAATTCTTATTTTTGTAGTTTTTCAATTTCTATTTTCATTTTTTTCAATGAAAAACAAAATGCTTTGTCAAACCCATCAGGAAAAACCCAATATCCGACGTTAGTCTGCGACAACGGAGCCCAAAATCAATTTAAGTGATGCCACCGTTTTTCTCTGGGCACATAGCATCTAACCTTCTTTAATTTCTGATAGGTTTGACTAGAATATTCGATGCTTAGCATGTCTAATACTTGCAACGCTTCTAAACAAAATGCTTAGTCAAACCTATCAGCAAAAATCCAATATTCGAGATGATCCAACAATAGCTTCTAACAAGCAGTCCAAAAACCAAATGTCGTCTTTCGAATGTTCACTCAATTGTTTCAAGTGTGCAAGTAAATATTGGCCAAAAATCAACTCACAACATGAATAACACTTGATAGAACGAAATCAAATCAATCACGAAAATAAGCACAAATCTATAAATCAAAACATGATCCAATAACATTTCCAAAAACTACTAATTGCCTAGACAAAATAAAACTGCTCAAACATGATAAAATTAAACAAACTAAAATGATAAATCTAAAGACAAAAGAGAAGACAAGAGAAGAGAAAAGAGAAAACAGATGCTCAGCCAAGATCGTGCTTGAATCGTCGTCGGAAGCCCAGGCTGGAATCCTTGCAAATCTTCACTTCAACTCACTCTCTCTCCTTCTAATCTAATCTAAACTAATCTAAGAGAGGAAAGGAGAATGGAATGATGGGAATTGTGTTTCAGCAGCTGAGGGATGGCCTATTTATGGGAAAACCAAATCAATCTTAGCTACACGATGAGGGAAAATCAACAGGCTAGTTGTTACACTTCTACCACGGTCCGTGGCCACGGGTAGACCGTGGTCTGGGCTAGTTCGTCATTCTTATGTTTTTCCTGTCTTCCATGGGCATGGCAACTCAGTGGCATCCGTGGTGAGTCAAAATACGCGTGTATAGGGCCAAATGTTGGGTAAAAAGACCTAAAATCCTGCAAAACACATCAAACAACCATACCTAAGCATAAATCGAGAATAAGAGAGTACGTGGCCAACCGAGGTCTTTTAACATCATTAAGCACAAAATTCTCCTAAAAATGCGACAAAATAGCCCTAAAAAGATATACATATTAAGCACTTATCATTGACTCATAGCCAAGTCTTTTATAAATGGTAATTCAGTGACTAATTTGTTTGTTTATTATCTAGTCAAGTGTTGTATGATGACTTGTACTACGTGGCCAACCGAGGTGTGCTTTCAACTATTGCTAGCGGTGACCATGTTGACAACATAATTGTGAACATTTAGGTACATATATTGAATGTAAGCGAGCTGAATAAGGATCATTCTACTATTCAGAGGATTTTCTTTACAAACGAACCATTTTTAAGCTAGCTGAAGAAATATTTTCTATGATATTTTTGACGTGTATGTATGGTTTTCATAAAATAGGTTGATTGTAACAGCAAATTTTGTTTTTCTATTTTTGAAGCATTTATACATGAAGATGAAAATAGGAAAGTGAAGCTGAAGTTGCATTCTTCTGCCAGATAAATGAGGAGCTGTCCTTGAGTCCACATATCAACTTGAAGCAAGTTGACATGGTAAGAACTAAGCCAGACAGATGCACTTTTTTGAAAAAGGTTTTCTTTCGTTGCCTATTCTTGAGGCACTAATTTCTAATAAATTTGCTCTTTGAGGTGTTCCTCCATTATTGTGACAAGGGAAAACAGTTTCTGATTTGCTTCAATTTTAAACACAAAAGTGTGGACATAATTGGCCACAACAAAAGAAAACACAAAGAATAATATCCATATGAAGGATTTTAAGATATTTTAGTAAAGATTCATAAAATTTTAATTTTCTGTAAAAACAAACTTAAGTAGATGCTTTTTGCCAATATTTTTTTTGTTTGTTTTATATAAGCCTTGCAGACCAGTCTCTTTGAGAAGTATCTCATTGATGAACGGATTGATAAGAGAAGAGGAAAATACATTAAAGACTTTAAACTAAAACACATAGATGTGCCTTAGAAGTGAGAGGCTTCAAAGACAGATGATAATCAAACCACTTATGTTATAAAGCACATGTAAGAATACAAAGGAGTGTCTACCCTTATGACGTAGGATTGAAAAATGATTAGGTGAACATGCTGCACAATCCTATTTAGTGAATAAGATTTTCTACTGGCAACTTATTTTTCTCAACTACGAAACTTAAAAATGGGATATAATGGAAATTGTTCCACCCCCTTTCTTCATTTGGATCGCAGGCTGCTACAACTCATAAGTTTTGGGTGGTGCTGCCACAATTTTCTTACCTCACCTGCCAACATGATTTCTGCACTTGTGACGAGCATGGTAAATGTTTGCAAAAGCACAAAGCTCAAGAAGTCAAGAAAGTAGTGCCCAGCTTAGGAATACCTATTGTTTATAGTCCTTTTCAGCATTGGCGATCATTAGATATGTAATTAGTGCTCAGTATGCATGACGTTGTTGATTAGTTAAGTAAGTTTATACTTTTTTTTGTCATTGGTTGAAATTTAGTTCTTGTATACTTGGAGAGGAAAAGATACGTTATCAACGATCAATATGGACGATGAACTTATATGTCAACAGTGATCCTCTGGAATGATATTATTGATCACCATACACATACATACATATATATATATATACAACAACAACAACAACAACAACAACAACAACAACAACAAACTCCCAGTGGGGGTCCCGCTTTCGCGGGGTCTGGGGAGATCCAGCTGTAAGCAACCTTACCTCTACCGGTATTCCAACCCATAGAGAGGTTGATTCCATAAGACCCACAAAACAGTTTTGTGAACAAGGTTTACAGAGAAAACGATTGCAAAACCAATTACCGAGTAGGAGAAAGAGGGCGAGAAAAGGTTCCGGAGAGCAAATAAAGAGGGAGCGGAGACATACCTCAAATAAACCAGGGGCGCTTGGACCCGTCACATCCCAGAAAGACAGGACCTGCAGAGAAGCACACCAAAACCCTACCCGCCCCACACCGCCTAAGCTACTGCCACCTACGAAGCCGGTCCTCTAAAATCAGAGATCATAATCCTGTCCCGCCACAGCCTCCTATCCTGCGTCATGTCCTCCGTCAGACGGATAACTCCCAGATCGTCTCTAATACATATATATATATATATATATATATATATATATATATATATATATATACGTATACATATATACACATATATGTATATGTATATATATATATGCACACACACACACACACACACACACACACACACACACACACACACA
>JACYFF010010365.1:32229903-32255055 GCA_017589665.1 Selenicereus undatus | reverse complement strand
CCCCCCCACTTGCAGCATCAACTATATTACGGTCCATAGGAAGTAAACCCTCATAAAAATATTGAATCAACAACTGTTCAGTTATTCGATGTTGGGGATAACTAGCACATAATTTGTTAAATCTTTCCCAATATTCACAAAAAGTTTCCCCATTCATTTGTTTGATTCCACATATACGTTTCCTAATAGATCCAATACGGGATGCAGGAAAAAACTTTTCTAGAAACGATTTATGCAATGCAGTCCATGTAGAAAAAGATCCAGCAGGCATATAATATAACCAGTCCTTAGCATTACCAATCAAAGGAAAAGGAAAGACTCTTAGTCTAATTTGGTCCTCATGAATTCCTTCGGGCACCATAGCAGAATAGGTAATAAGGAATTCACTAATGTGTCTATAAGGGTCCTCTCCAGCTAATCCATGAAACTTATGTGATAAATTGATGAATCCAGAGTTCAGTTTCAAGGGTTTATCTAATATAGCAAAAGTAATGGACATGGGTTGGGTTTCTAGCTTAGGGGCAGCAAGTTTCCAAAGAGTAGACATTCTTACCTCTTTAAGCTTATGACTTACTGGCAATCTGCAAAAATTAAAATAAAAACAAAACAATAAAAGTAGTAAAATTAAATAGAAGTAAACTAGCAATTTAATTTTCTTTCCTTGGCAACGACGCCAAAATCTGTAAAGCCTGTCGAGAACTACAAATTTAGCCACTACTTCGGTTATTAAACACTTTTTATAGCATAGAAAAGTAGGGATCGATCCACGAGGAAATATTGTTTTAAGAAGGCTAGCTTTATCCTAAATGATTTTACTCATCCAATTTATTAAATCTAATCTTAATAATTCTAAAATAATTAAAATCTAATGAATAAAAATATGAAAAACACCCAATGATGCTCCTAAATATTTTAGATTATATTCAGGAAATAAAACAGTAAAAATCTTTCCTAAATAATCTAGAAAAATAAAACCAGAATAGTAACTGAAATTTTGATTAAAAATCAAAACAGCAAATAATAATCAGAAAGTAAATATTAAAATTGTCAAACAGTAGCCTAAAGTATTATTCTTCAGGTATATAATCTTATAACTCCTCAATTGTATCCAAATAATTTCAGAAAAATCAAATCAGAAAATTACCACAGAATATCAATGCAAAATATTAGATATGAAATTAGAAATAAAATAATCTGCATAAATATAAATACGAAAATAATTAAGAAAATTACCCTAATTCTAGTACACAATTTTTTGGACATAACAATACCTAATAATCGTGAACTAAAATTAAAAATCGAAATTTTCAGAATTAATTACCTAAAAACCTGCACATACCAATTTGACAAAATAATTCTGAAACATTATCAAATAATTTCCAAACATTACAAAATTGAATATGAATACACTAGGACACTATGTAAACCCTATTAATTAATAAAAATAAAAAAATAACAAAAATAACTATTTTTAGTCTAAGTTCTAACAAACCGGTAATTAAATACTAAAACTGAATATAAATCAATCTAAAATTATAACCACTCTAAAAATCAAAATCTAAGCTATCTAAAATTACCTAGAAACCCCTAAAAGACCATAAATTTGGGGGGGGGGGGTCGATTGAAATTATATTGAAGCTAATAAAACCAAAACAAAAATCAACAAACTAATCAAATTAACTCTAAGCAACAAATAATAATCAAAAGTTATCAAATTTATGAAGGATACTTAGTATAATCTCAATCCACCATGCAAATTAATATTTATCATTAACACACAAGTTAATTTCATTCATGAGTAAAACTGTAGAAGATATCCACCAGCGGTTCTTCCTAGATTTTCCTTAGATTTTAGTTTACTTAGGTCCAACCCTAATATAAATCCTACTAATTAGATAATCTTTACACCAGCGTAAAAATTTAACCATACTAGAGCATTAAGAATTAGAAAAACATTATTTAACACTTTGTAACCAATTTACCAGCAAATCGATTTAACAAAGATCTAAAGCGATTACCTAATTAAGAGAGATGAGTTTGAGCCATCCATGATTAATTAGGGTGATACCTAAGCCTAAAAGACTATAAATTTTACGTATTATAGTTTTCTAAACTATCAATTGAAATTGTATTTAATCAACTAGTATGCATTCTAATTGATTTAACACAAATTTCATAAACGATAAATGCTAATCGCTAAAGAATCATGAATATAAATCAACTAGGCATTAAAGCATAAAACTTGTTTCAAAATAATTAATTTAGCATGGCTTCAAGAAGATTATCCTAAGTATAAGAAAATTACTCACTCATATTAAAAATAAAATTACATAATTTATCCAAATAATTCATGTTTAATAACAACTAAACAAGTAAAATAAAAGGAAGAAAACAAAATAAAAACAATATTACTTGAGCAGAATGTGAGAGCCCTTTATGGTTGATGACCGATTATGCTGGTGATGATGGTGAATTAGGTGTAAAGATGAATGGTGATGCCATGAGGATGTGATGATAAAGAAGATGGAGGTGAGGGTGGCGTGTGAGTTGTGAGATGTGATTCGAGGGATTAGGCGTGAAGGTTTTGAGGGTGGCGTGGAGGAGAAGATGGTGAGGATGATCGATGATATATATAGGGAGGAAAGGAGGGGTGTGATTAGGGTTAGTAATTAGGGTTTCCTTGTTCCTTTCTTCTTTAAACTTCTTCTCCCTCAATACTTCTAGCTCTTCACCAACTCTTGAAATCCTAGCCCAATTAAATAATTTTGGAAATAATATTCTCCATAATTATTATTTTGGATTGTCTTTATAGCTAAGCATGTAAAACCCGAGCTTCAACGTCTTCTGTTCTTCTTTTTATTTTATTAATGCCTAACTTGAAAAATATATAAAATAAAATAAATTTGATGAAATAATATATATAATATACTTGAAATAATAATTAAAACAATGCATGATTTTTGACTTAACACTCTTTCTCCATCAGGGGCCAAGAAGGTAATCAACTTCCCTTCACAGTCAATAGTAACTTTATGCTTAGTTAACCAATCCATCCCTAGAATAACATCCCAGCCTTGTATCTTCAGTGCACTAGATGTCTAGATCTATAGGAAGGACTTTCCTTTCTAATGTAACGGCGCAATTTCTGAAAACAACATCAATGTAGTAGGTAGAGCCTAAGGGAGTGGTTACATATAATTGTACATCCATCTCGTCAGACCTGTTGGCGAGCATCTTTGCAAAGACAGGGTTTACAAAAGAATGGGTCACACCTGAATCAAATAAAACATGAACATAAAGATGATTGATAAGGAGGGTACCTGATACAGTGGCAGTGAGGTCCTCTGCCTCTTCACCTTCCAGAGAAAACACTCGGCTACTTGTCTGCGGCCTTTTCCCACCTCGGCTGCCTCCCGAAGTTGCATTTACAGGAGGACGACCTCTTTGTAAGACTGGGTTAGCTCCCGTACCTGAACCTTGTGTGCTACTTTGTCGATTCCAGAACTTCTTGGGGCAGTTTGAAATCTTATGATCTATAGCCCCACATCCATAACATCCTTGAATACCGTACTTACACGGACCATAATGCAAACGTCTGCATTGATTATAGGGTTCCACCTCCTGTCTTGGAGCAGCTTGTATTCCTTTACCTCGATCCCTCGTGGGGTTGAAGTCTCTGAATCTCTTATTCCCCTGAGTACTGGATCCTCCTTGGTCAAATTTTCTTTTGGCTTGGCCTATCTGCCGACTCTCAGCTTCAGTTTCTTCTACTACCCGGGCTATTTTCACTGCCCGCTGATACATTTCTTGAAAGCTGGTAAAAACAAGTCCAACTATCATTCGCTTAATTGGTACCTTGAGGCCTTGTTTGAAATGATCCATTTTCATCTCTTCAGTGGCAACCTGATTAGGCGCAAAGCGACTGAGCTCATTAAACTTTGCAGCATATTCCAATACGCTCATTTTCCCTTCTTTCAGGCGTAAAAACTCTTGCTCCTTAGCCCTTTTCACGTCCCGAGGATAATATTAAGCATCCATCATAATCTTCAGTTCTTCCCAAGTCAAAGTTGGTTCACCAGCTTGAGGTTTAACAGTCCCCCACCAGACTCAGCTTCTTTTTCAAAATGGTGGGTCACTAAACCCACTTTGAAACCTTCGAGTCAATTCATTACCTCGAATGAGTTCTCCATTCTTCTCAACCACTCCTCATATGTAAGGGGGTCGGTTCCTCCACCAAACCTCGGTGGTTTTAACTTGTTGAATTGACAAATCATCTCTAGGGCGGTTGGCTCGGCCATCTATTCTCTTCGAGGAGGCATTACTATACAACTGTTTATGCAAAGTCGCTTAGTTTTATGTATATATAAAAATAGATTCATCAAAGGCATTTATAGACATAATACAATAATAAGATAGCATTCATAGTTTTTACTAAAAACATGCATTCATACTTTATGAAACATGGGGGGTAATACCCTTGCTCATTCATGCATTCCGAGGATACATTTAGCTCGGGAGTCATCTAAGCCATGTTCTAGTTTGTGCACACAAGTATGCAAAACAAGCACATAGTAAGCTCAAGTAAACACTTTAAGGCACATACTATCACACACTGATATACCTAGGGTCACATCTATATGCATATGCAACCTATGGCTCTGATACCACCCAATGTAACACCCCCGCTACCTACTACGGATGTTATGCCGCCAGGATCCCCCGAGGGAGATCCATAAGGCCCTTCTTCTATTGACTTCCTTAAGACTCTACCCAACTCTAACTGAGTTGCGGATTTCTGGAACGAAACCGCCGGAGTTCCATTTGTAATTACAACGTTTCCAATGTTGTCATTACAACTTTAGGGTACCTGTGACATTTTAACCCAAAATTCAAAGCAACTAGAAGTTCCCAGCGAGTCACACACTCGCAATTGAGGCTTAAGCCTTTACAAACACTTAGTACAATAATTTACATAAGTTTACATAACCAGAGCCACTACATGCCCAATTCATGCACTTCGTTAACCAAAACGTTATTACTTCAAGCAGCTTCACACATCGCATCACAAGCACATCTACAAGAGCAACTAGCAGTCCTAGAAGGCAGACAGGTTCTTGCATTCATTCACCACCTAGGGGAGGAAAAAGGGGAAAAGGAATGGAGTGAGCCACCACATGCTGAATGAGTGTTCCTCCACTCCTTAAAACAAAACTTTACAAGCAATAATACTCATAATATCCACTTAATGAACAGTTGGGTAATACTATGGGTATAATAATAAGCTACATGTCACAGATTGTAAACACTTAAACATGATGGGTTCTTAGTTTCGATTAACGGTGGCATGTTAGGAACTCACTTACACAACATGTGATTCTAAACATAACATTGGATGCACTACCACTTATATACTCAATATGCACTTTAAGAAGTCATTACATGATGCACGTATGAAGAACATGGCCACATACCACCTTGAAATCACATACATCTGATTGTAATGCTTGCAAACTTACTTTGAAATCACATATTCCTTAAAGTCACATGCTTTAAAGTTACAAGTGTAGACACTTTCTTTGCAAACATTTCTCAAAAGTTCCTAAGGTTAACTTTCTTTCAAGAAATCTCTTCGTATTTCCCTTTTAGGACTCTTAAGCCTTTCTTTTTACTTAGTATCTCATTCATAAGGTATACTTAGAACATGCACATGTCATACACAGAAAACTTTCTTTCATTTTACTGAAAACACTTCATTTAGCCTCTTGAGGCTCATAAAAACTCTTCTCTTAGCCTCTTAAGGCTCATATTCTTTGAAAGAATCCCTTTCATCTTGGTCACATAATGACCCTTAAAACTTTCTTTTTGAAATACTTAAAAAGCCGAAACGTCTACTGCTTTCTCATTTAATAAGAAACTACTTCTGGGCATAAGATTATCATAAAGTGCTGGTTGGGAGAGATCTACACTCAATCCCAGTGAGATTAACTCACGCTAACCTCTTACTCCCGGGATGGCAACTAACTTTTGGACCTTAACCCTCGTTAGGGTCTCTAAGGACTACTCCCTAGGCTAGGGATTCCCCCGTTCAAGCAGGTTCACTCCCATCTATTGTCCCTAAGCACTTATCTTAGCCATTTAAATTGTTCATAACGACTAATAAATTGCTGCCACTCACAGCGAAATCTTTTATCATGTAACTCACGCCTTTGTAAAACAGTTTAGGGATTCCCCCGTTCAAGCGAGTTCACTCCCAAAACTATATTCATTTAATTAAAATAGACCATCATGCACTAATAGTTATGGCTACTATCATTTCAAAACATGAAATCTTTCTTTGAAAAACTCGCCCTTATGCACATAATGCAATTTGAGCGTTTAAGCACATATATCTCATTGGTAAGGGGGTCCACATATATCACATTTAAGCACTTCATAATCAATTCAGCATAGTGAGCCACACACGGCCTCGCAATCCACACGATTGCGGTCAATTCACAATTCAGTCTCCCTCCTCACTTGCACCGTACCACAAGACCTCGAGCGCTCATAATTTTGTCCTCAAACGATCCAACTACTTGCTCGATTCATCAATTTATTAATCACAATATATTATCATATTAGGGTATATAAAAGGGAGTGAGGTTTAGGCTCTTACCTGAGCAAACAGTACCATTCAGCGGTGCGTTACAAACAACAAGCGTACGTATAACCACATTTATTCATAATCGACAACACTTTATTCAGTGAATCAAACATAATTTGATTCTAAACATATACGACACATTTCAAAGTAAATTTCCTAAGCATGAATGTACTAAAAAGGGTTCAAATGAAAGCTAACATATTTCAATAGCTTCGAATTTAATTCGTTTATATGCATTAGCTAGTTTAACTCGAATCGAAGCTAAACACGTTTAAAAAACTTTGAAATTAATTCTTTTCACATGTTAGCTAATTAACTTGAATCGAAGCTAAACATGTTTATATAACTTCGAAATTAATTGTTTTTCACATACTAGCTAATTAACTTGAATCGAAGCTAAACACGTTTATATAACTCCGAAATTAATTCTTTCACATATTCGTTAATTAACTTGAATCGAAGCTAAACACGTTTGTATAACTTTGAAATTAATTCTTTTTCACATATTAGTTAATTAACTTGAATCGAAGCTAAACACACATACTTTACACGCATGCATTACTTCGAATTAAAACTTCTAGTTTGAATTAATTAACTGATTCGAATCAACACTAAACATACATAATTCACTTCAAATTAACATCTCGGACATAAGTTAACTAATCGAATCAAAGCTAAACATATATATAATTCACTTCTTCACATTTCTAACAGATTTAGCCAGCCCTAATATGACATGCAACATCAATCTGCTGAAAAATTCTTTTTGAAAATAATAATAGCTTAGGAGGAGAGAAACACTTACATGAAATCGCTTAATAACCCACTTAATTGGCAGCAATTCAAGCCCCAAATCCCCTTGAACTCGACCCTGGTTCGGCTACACCCAAAACCCAAAACCCTAGCTTCGACTTGGTGGCAATTTAAGCTGATTTTGGCCAGAATTTAGCCCCCAATTTATAGAGAAGGTAGTAAGGGTTGTGGGTCGCTGGATTTCGGCACGTGCGTGGCTGTTTTCGGGGGTTAGACGTGTGGTTTTCGGGCTGGGAGAAGTGGATGGCGGTGTGTGGTGGTTGTGGCGGTGGAGAACATGTGTTGGGGGGACGGGTGGATCCTTTCTCTCGCCGGCAACAGGTGGCGGTCGGCGGTGACGCCAGACGCCGACCGGTGGCCCCAGAGAGAGAGAGAGCTGTGTGAGTTAGAGAGCGAGAGAGAGAGAGAGGTCACGGTTTCCTTTCGGGTGCCCCCAAGCCCCGACTTGCCCCTCCCCTTTTTGTTCTATTTTCCTTTTTTTGTACTCAATTAACATCATTCAACTAATTCCAGCCCCAAACCTATTCACAATTAACGTAAACCCGAGTTGAAACGACCTACGACTAACATTTTAATTTAAACTTTAGGAATCGACCAAGTAAAACGAAAAACAATTTTAAAAACTCAGTTTAGCATCGTTTTGATGATTTTATAAATAAGTGACGTCAATAATAACGTTAGTCAAATAATCGTTCTTTTTAAGGAAACTAATCATTAAAACTCACACAGTCGACTTAATATTTTATCAAACGATAATTCAAATGTAACTTGTAAATTCAGCAACGGAAACAGTTAGCAATATGATGAAAGCGTGGCCCTTACACTCTCCCCCCTCCCCCCCCCCTTAGAAGAATTTCGTCCTCGAAATTTGCTCACCTGAGGAAAACAATGTAGGATATTTCTCACGCATTTTGCTTTCTAAATTTCAAGTTGCTTCTGCCTCTTTATGATGTTTCCACAACACCTTAACATAGGGAATGCTCCTGTTTCTGAGCTTCTTTTCCGTCTTCTCCAAAATCCGAATGGGTTCTTCTACATAGGTGAGATTTTCTTTAACTTGCAGGGGTTCATATCGGATGACATGATCCAAATCCGGAATGTATTTTCGAAGGCTGGATACATGAAATACGTCGTGGATACCTTGCAGGGAGGGTGGTAAGGCCAGCTGGTATGCAACTGATCCCATTTTCTGCAAAAGCTCGAACGGTCCAATAAATCTCGGGCTTATTTTTCCTTTTTGCCCAAATCTTATACTTTCCTTGAGTGGGGACACTTTCAGAAATACGTGGTCTCCAATCTCAAACTCCAGTGGCCTTCTCCTAATATCCGCATAGCTTTTTTGCCTACTCTGTGCAACTTCCAATCATTTGATCGATTAATTCGACCTTGGAAGGTTCCCTTTCTCCTACTTCATTCCAACAAACAGGAGTTCTGCAACGTCTACCATATAACGCCTCGAAAGGAGCCATGCCTATACTGGCGTGGTGACTTTTATTATACGCAAACTCGATCAGAGGCAAGTTATAATCCCAAGTTCCAGCGTAATCGAGTGCACAGGCTCTCAACATGTCCTCCAAGGTTTGAATGGTTCTTTCAGATTGACTGTCCGTCTGAGGATGGGAGGTCGTACTTAAACATAGCTCTGTGCCCATTGTTCTTTGAAAACCATGCCAGAAGCGAGATAAAAACTTGGTATCACATTCTGACTCAATACTGAATGGTACACCATGCAGTCTAACTATCTCCTTAATGTATAGGTTAGCCAGTTGCTCGGAGGTGAAAGTGGCCTTGATGGGCAACAAGTGTGCAGCCTTGGTCAATTTGTGAACTATAACCCACACACCGTCATGCTGTCTGATGGTTTTTGGCATTCCAATCATGAAATCCATGGTAATGTGTTCCCATTTCCACTCGGCAATTGGCAAAGGTGGTAGTAAACCTCCAGGTTTCTGATGCTCGGTTTTCACCCACTGGCAAGTAAGGCTCCGAGGCACGCACTCTGCGATATCCCTTTTCATCCCATTCCACCAATAATGGGTTTTCAAGTCATGGTACATCTTCGTACTTCCAGGGTGTATAACAAGTGTGGAATTATGCGCTTCCTTTAACAACTCCTTCTTGAGAGCTGTTATGTTTGGTACATAGAGTCTATTCCCATACCAAAGTACCTCATTTTGGATGGAAAATACCTTTTTATTTCCTTCTTCCACACCTTTCTCTATCTTCATAAGTTTCGGGTCGTCCTTCTGCTGTTGCTTGATCGCTTCAACCAATGGATGAAGAGATTTGTAGCGCTGCCAAGTAGCCTTGATTTCCTGGCAGCACTACCTCTATTTGTAGCATGTCGAGCTCTCTTAGGAGTCTCTTTTCTTGTGTAAGTAGACAGACTACAGACCCAATGGATTTTCTACTCAGTGCGTCAGCCACCACATTTGCCTTTCCAGAGTGATATTTAATCTCCGTATCATAATCCTTCAGGAGTTCTAGCCACCTTCTTTGCCTCATGTTTAACTCCTTCTGAGTAAAAATGTATTTCAAGCTCTTGTGGTCAGTGTATACTTCACACCTGACTCCGTAGAGGTAATGTCTCCAGATTTTTAAGGCAAACACAATCGCGGCCAATTCTAGGTCATGTGTTGAATAATTTTCCTCGTGAGGCTTCAACTGGCGAGAGGCGTAAGCGATAACTCTGCCTTTTTGGATTAATACACATCCCAGTCCCTTCTTGGACACATCACTGTAGATTACAAACCCTTCGTTGTCCTCAGGTATAGCTAATATTGGGGCAGACACCATTCGTTCCTTTAGTTCCTGAAAGGCATCTTCGCACTCTGTGGTCCACTCAAACTTATTGGTCTTCCAAAGTAATTTGGTGATGGGTAAGGCTAGTTTAGAAAATCCTTCAACAAATCTTCAATAGTAGCCAGCCGTAGCTAAGAAACTTCGTACTTCAGAGACATTTGTGGGTCTTGGCCAATTTACAATGGCCTCTACCTTTGCCGAGTCCACCGATATGCCATCCTTGGTCACTATATGTCCCCGAAATTGCACCTCTTCTAGCCAAAACTCGGACTTTTTAAGCTTGGCATATAGTTTGTGTTCTTCTAGGGTTTTCAACACCATTCGTAGGTGGTTTGCATGTTCATTTCTACTCTTGGAGTATACCAAGATATCATCGATGAATACCACTGCGAATTTGTCGAGAAAGGGCTTAAAAACCCTGTTCATTAAGTCCATAAAGAATGCGGGGGCATTCGTTAACCCAAATGGCAACACCAAGAATTCATAATGCCCGTATCGAGTGCGAAAGGCGGTTTTAGGCACATCTTGCTTCTTGATCTTCAATTGATGGTATCCCCATCTTAAATCGATCTTTGAGAATACTGAGGCATCGTCCAACTGATCGAACAAGTCGTCAATTCTAGGAAGTGGGTACTTGTTCTTAACCGTCACCTTGTTTAGCTCTCGATAGTCGATGCATAACCTCAAACTTCCATCTTTCTTTTTCACAAAGAGCACTGGTACTCCCCAGGGTGAAACACTAGGCTCGATTAACCCCTTGTGAAGTAACTCTTGCAACTGAGTTTTCAATTCTGTCAATTCAGCAGGTGCCATTCGATAAGGTGCCTTGGATATTGGGGCAGTTTCAGGTACAAGTTCGACGGTAAACTCGATTTCTCGGTCAGGTGGTGGCCCCGGTACTTCTTGGAATACCTGTGGGTACTCTCTTGCTACCGGAATCTTATTCAGGTCTAGATCCTTTGGTTCTGTACCTTCAATTGCACACAGATAGCCCTGACATCCTTTCGTCAGCATCTTGAATGCTTGCATAGCAGATACAGTTGGAACGGACACTTGATGACCACTTCCCTTAAAGGTCATTCTTTGTAAAGCCTGTCGAGAGCTACAAATTTAACCACTACTTCGGTTATTAAACACTTTTTATAGCATAGAAAAGTAGGGATCGATCCACGAGGAAAGATTGTTTTAGGAAGGCTAGCTTAATCGTAAATGATTTACTCATCCAATTTATTAAATCTAATCTTAATAATTCTAAAATAATTAAAATCTAATGAATAAAAATCTAAAAAACACCCAGTGATGCTCCTAAATATTTTGGATTATATTCAGGAAATAAAACAGTAAAAAGCTTTCCTAAATAATCTAGAAAAATAAAACCAGAACAGTAACTGAAATTCTAATTAAAAATCAAAATAGCAAATAATAATCAGAAAATAAATATTAAAATTGTCAAACAGTAACCTAAAATACTAATTTTCAGGTATATAATATTATAACTCCTCAATTGTATCCAAATAATTTCAGAAAAATCAAATCAGAAAATTACCACAGAATATCAACGCAGAATATTAGATCTGAAATTAGAAATAAAATAATCTGCATAAATATAAATACGAAAATAATTAATAAAATTACCCTAATTCTTGTACACAATTTTCTAAACATAACAATACCTAATAATCGTGAACTAAAATTAAAAATCGAAATTTTTAGAATTAATTACGTAAAAACCTACACATACCAATTTGACAAAATAATTCTGAAACATTATCAAATAATTTCCAAAAATTACAAAATTGAATATGAGTACCCTAGGACACTATGTAAACCCTAGTAATTAATAAAAATCAAAAAATAAAAAAAATAACTATTGTTAGTCTAAGTTCTAACAAACCGGTAATTAAATACTAAAACTGAATATAAATCAATCTAAAATTATAACCACTCTAAAAATGAAAATCTAAGCTATCTAAAATTACCTAGAAACCCCTAAAAGACCATAATTTTGGGGGGGTCGATTGAAATTATATTGAAGCTAATAAAACTAGAACAAAAATCAACAAACTAATCAAATTAACTCGAAGCAACAAATAATAATCAAAAGTTATCAAATTTATTAAGGATACTTAGTATAATCTCAATCCACCATGCAAATTAATATTTATCATTAACACACAAGTTAATTTCATTCATGAGTAAAACTGTAGAAGATATCCACCAGCGGTTCTTCCTAGATTTTCCTTAGATTTTACTTTACTTAGGTCCAGCCCTAATATAAACCCTACTAATTTGATAATCTTTATACCTGCGAAAAAATTTAACCAAACTAGAGCATTAATAATTAGAAAAACATCATTTAACACTTTGTAACCAATTTACCAGTAAATCGATTTAACAAAGATCTAAAGCGATTACTTAATTAAAAGAGATGAGTTTGAGTCATCCATGATTAATTACGGTGATACCTAAGCGTAAAAGACTATAACTTTCACGTATTATAGTTTTCTAAACTATCAATCGAAATTGTATTTAATCAACTAGCATGCATTCTAATCAATTTAGCACAAATTTCATAAATGATAAACGCTAATCGCTAAAGAATCATGAATGTAAATCAACTAGGCATTAAAGCATAAAACTTGTTTCAAATAATTAATTTAGCATGGCTTCAAAAAGTTTATACTAAGTACAAGAAAATTTCTCACTCATATTAAAAATAAAATTACATAATTTATCCAAATAATTCATGTTTAATAACAACTAAATTAGTAAAATAAAAGGAAAAAAAAAACAAATTAAAAACAATATTACTGGAGCAGAATGTGAGAGGCCTTTATGGTTGATGATCGATTATGATGGTGATGATGTGTGAATTAGGCGTAGAGATGAATGGTGATGTCATGAGGATGTGATGATAAAGAAGATGGAGGTGAGGGTGGCGTGTGAGTTGTGAGATGTGATTCGAGGGATTAGGCGTGAAGGTTTTGAGGGTGGCGTGGAGGAGAAGATGGTGAGGATGATCAATGATATATATAGGGAGGAAAGGAGGGTTGTGATTAGGGTTAGTAATTAGGGTTTCCTTCTTCCTTTCTTCCTTAGACTTCTTCTCCCTCAACAATTCTAGTTCTTCACCAACTCTTGAAATCCTAGCCCAATTAAATAATTTTGGAAACAATATTATCCATAATTATTATTTTGGACTGTCTTTATAGCTAAGCATGTAAAACCCGACCTTCGACGTCTTCTGTTCTCCTTTTTATTTTATTAATGCCCAACTTGAAAAATATATAAAATAAAATAAATTAGATAAAATAATATATATATATAATATACTTAAAATAATAATTAAAACAATGCATGATTTTTGACTTAACAAATTCCCCCACACTTAGACTTTTGGCGTCCTCGTGCAAAGAAATCTTAGACTCGACTAAAAAAACTAATCCTTTTTCTTTCTTATAACGTCATGCATAACTATGATATTCATAATGGGCTTTGGCTTGCTTTAGAAAAACAGTTTTACTGCATGAATTCAATAAGTGAATACATGCTAAACATCCAACTATCCTTAGAGAGTTTATTCATTAACCTCACAACATTTTCATAATGAATTAACAAGATCAATAATTATCCATCTCTTTTTGATTATGCATACAACAATCAAGAGGTCGAAAAAGAATTTAAGATGGAAAAATTTAGGCATGGTCTGGCTATAGAGACAATTGAACGAGACTGAATAACTTCATTAAATTGATCCTAAACTTGCCTTGTATTTATTTTCCTCTTCTTCTTCTGTTCAAACTCCACTTGCGCACATATTCGAGGTCCATATAGGGTCTTAGAAATTAAACACTCCCTGTCTCACACTCACCCGAATAGAGGTGCTGGAGCAAGTAAATCATTCTCATCTTATTATTTCTTTATTTTATTGGTTCCCTTGTATGGGAAGCAAGCTTTCCAGTGGCAGTATTGCCTCAAAGGGCAACACCCAGTAGCGCATGCCTCAAAGGGGTACTTGTCATTCCCAACTTTAACTCTCTTTTCTCTTTTATTTCTTTTTTATGGATGAAAAATAGACAAGTAAAATCACAAATTTAATGAGTTATTCAACTAATTCAATAGTCTAGGAGATGGGCCATGTCATTTTATTGCCTTTGAATTGGATATATTACAGGACCAAATAAGATGGATAATCAAGAGAGTTACTCATTAAAAAGATGTATGAGGATCAACTCAAACTTCTCAAAAGGATAACCATTATGCCTAGAAGTCTTCACTTATAAAAGAATAAACTACAAAATAGCTAATAAAACAATTTGTTTTCTAACCAAGCAAGCCTAGCATAAACTCATATCATGCATTATTTATAAGAAAAGAATTTTTTTTTGTTTTTTTTTCGATTTTCTACTTTTTTTTTTTAAGAATAAAAACTGCAGGAATTAAATGCAGGATGCACCCCCCCCACTTAATTCATGCATTGTCCCTAATGCATGCAAAAAGATAGAATTAATGAAAACAAAAGCAAAAGTAAATAGGAACTTCCCTGAAAACGTTAGGTTGCCTCGCAACCAGCGCCTTTGTTTATAGTCGTTGGCTCGACTTCATGAAGCCCATGGATCCTCAAGTTGGATCTCTTCTATTAAACATACATGGTCTTCTTCATAGAAATGCTTTAGCCTGTGATCATTCACTTTGAAAATCTTGTTAGTAGCAAAGGATTTAATCTCTACAACACCATGGGGATAAGTCTTTACTACTTCAAAAGGTCCTAACCACCTAGAGTTTAACTTACCAGGAAAAAGTCTCAGTTTATAATTGAATAATAGCACTTTCTCACCTACTTGAAATTCTTTCCTAATAAGTTTGGCATCGTAAAATTCTTTGGCCTTACCCTTGTAGATGACCGAATTGTCATAGGCTTCTAAGCGTATCTCTTCTAGTTCCTGCAATTGCAATTTACGCTATTTCCCTGCTAACTGATAATCAAGATTGCATTGCTTCACAGCCCAAAATTATTTATGCTCTATTTCTACAGGGAGGTGACACGGCTTTCCAAAGACTAATCTATAGGGTGACATACCAATTGGAGTCTTATATGTAGTCCTGTAAGCCCAAAGAGCCTCCTCTAGCCTAAGGCTCCAATCCTTCTTATCTGGCTTAACTCCTTTTTCGAGGATGCCCTTAATCTCCTTATTAGAAATTTCATCTTGGCCATTAGTCTGGGGATGATAACTAGTAGATACCTTATGAGTTATATGATATTTAGCTAACAAGGCCCCTAAAGTTCTATTACAAAAATGAGTCCCCCTATCACTAATGATCGCCCTTGGCACTCCATATCGATGCAAAATTAGAGATTTAACATGTTTCACCACAGTCTAAGCATCGTCAGTTCTAGTGGCCACAACTTTTACCCATTTGGATACATAATCAACAATCACAAGAATATAGGTATATCCAAAAGAAGGGGGAAAGGGTCCCATGAAATAAATGCCCCATATATCAAAAATTTCACAAACATACATATTATACAAAGGCATTTGATTCCTCCTTGATAAGTTTCCAGTCTTTTGGCACACTTCACATCTTTTACAGAATTCAAAAGTATCACTAGAGATAGTGGGCCAATAAAACCACACTCAAGCACTTTATGTGATGTTATTTTAGGTCCAAAGTGTCCGCCACTTTCTGAAGAATAATATAAGGTTAGAATAGAATGAATTTCACTATCATCTACACATCGCCTTATAATCTGGTCACTTCAAAACTTCCATAAATATGGCTCATCCCAAACATAATATTTGGATTGAGCTCTTATTTTCTCTTTTTCAGCACTAGTCAACTCAATGGGAAAAGTTTTGGTGACTATATAATTTATAATATCAGCATACCAAGGCAATCTACTAGTCATAGCATACAGAGTCTCATCAGGAAAACAATCAGTAAAAGGGTCACCAATCTCCCCTATTTCTAATCTACTCAGATGGTTAGCAACTAAATTCTTAGCTCCAGGCTTATCTCTGATTTCAAGTTGAAATTCTTGCAACAATAACATCCATCTAATTAACCTAGGTCTAGAATCTTTCTTTTCCAGTAAGTGTTTGAGAGCAGAATGATCAGAATAAACAGTAACTTTAACACCTAACAAATAAGGATAGAACTTTTCAAGAGCAAAAACAACAACATACATCTCCTTTTCTATAGTGGTGTAGTTACACTGTGCAAGGTCAAGAGTTCTACAAGCATAGTATATTACATGAGGTACCTTCCCAACTCTTTGACCTAGAACTGCCCCCATTGCCTTATCACTAGCATCACATATTAACTCAAAAGGTAAGGGCGAGTTTGGGGGTTGCCTAATAAGAGGGGAAGTCAATGTTAACTTCAACTGATCAAAAGCCTTCATACAATTCTCATTAAAATCAAAAGGGACATCTTTTGCAAGCAAGGCACATAGAGGAGAAGCAATCTTAGAAAAATCCTTGATGAACCTCCTATAGAACCCTACATGTCCTAAGAATGATTGCACATCTTTGACACAGTTTGGATATGGTAGAGACTGGATGATGTCAACTTTAGCTCTATCTACCTCTAATTCCCTCGATGACACTACATGTCCCAGTATGACCCAATGCTCTACCATGAAATGGCACTTTTCAAAATTCAAGACCAAATTGGTTTCATTGCAACATTTGAGCACAAGAGTAAGATGATGCAAGCATTCACCAAATGAATCACCATGTATAGTAAAATCATCCATAAAAACCTCCATAATCTTGGTGATAAAACCAGAAAAGATACTCATCATTCATCTTTGAAAGGTAGCAGGTGCATTACATAAACCAAAAGGCATACGTCTAAAAGCATAAGTGCCAAAAGGACAAGTAAAGGTAGTCTTTTCCTGATTTGCATGAGCTATAGGAACCTAAATATAACCTGAATAGCCATCCAAAAAACAATAGTGTGACCTCCCAGCTAATCTCTATAAAATTTGGTCCATGAAAGGCAATGGGAAATGGTCCTTCTTAGTGGCCTTGTTAAGCTTCCTATAGTCAACACACACTCTCTAACCACTTTGGACTCTAGTAGGTATCAACTCTCCTTCATTGTTTTGCACCACTGTTGTCCCCCCCTCTTTTAGGAACCACATGAATAGGACTAACCCACTCAGAGTCAGCAATGGGATAGATCACCCCAGCATCTAACCACCTAAGAATCTCTTTTTGGACTACCTCCATCATAGGTGGATTAAGTCTCCTCTGAGGGTCCCTCTTAGGTTTAGCATCTTTTTCTAAGGTAATAGTATGTGAGCACAAGATAGGGCTAAGGCCTTTGAGGTCTGCTAAAGTCCACCCTATAGCTTCACTATGTTCTCTAAGCACTTTAATAAGTTTTTCTTCCTGATTTAAGGTGAGTGCACTAGAGATAATTACAGGCAAAGTCTCATTGTCCCCTAAATAAGCATATTTTAAATTTTCAGGTAAGGGTTTCAATTCCAGTTTAGGGGGTGAGATACTCGACGGAAGTAACTTAGCATGCTTTTCAGACAGGCCAAGTTTGTTAGGTCCATTATGCTCTTGCAAGTGAGACAAAGAACTTATCTCCTCATCTAAATTATCATTAACTTGATATGGCACTTTTTGAGACTCAGTATGATCAAGACTCTTAGTAAGCACAGTAAATAGCTCATCCTCATGGGACAAGTCGTAAACATCTTGAGATAACTCATCAAAAACATCAAGTGCATATAGGTATTTAACATCAGAAGGAAATCACATGGCATCAAAAATATTAAACTTAATAACCTCACCATCAAATTCCATGGTTAGTGCCCCTTCGTGCATGTTTATTTTAGTTCTAGCAGTTTTAAAAAAGGGCATGCCAAGCAAAATGGGAATATCATGACATGTTTCACCAATGTTCATTACATAAAAGTCAGCAGGAAACACTAGTTCATTCACTTGAACTAAAACATCCTCTAACACTCCATCAGGATAAGTGTTACTCCTATCAGCTAATTGAATCACTATGCCTGTTTTCTTTAATTCGCCTTGGTTCAGTTTGTCATAAACAGATCTAGGCATAACATTAATAGAGGCACCTAAATCAAGCATAGCTTTATCAAAGCAAAGGTTTCCTATTTTGCAAGGAACAGAAAACACACCAGGGTCTTGACACTTAGGGGGAAGTTTTCTTTGAAAAACAGCAGACACATTTTCCCCCACACCTATCTTCTCATTACCAACTAACTTTCTTTTAGTAGTACATAATTCTTTTAAGAACTTAGCATAACGAGGCACCTATTTAATGGCATCAAAGAGAGGTATATTAATTTCTACCTTCCTTAATGTCTCTAAGATCTCTTGATTAGCCTCATTCACCTTAGAAGTAGGGTTTCTAAACCTAGTAGGAAAGGGTGGACTTGGCTTATAAGGTTCTCTTTTCTTCTCTCCTATTTCCTTAGTAGTTTGATTAATATCTATGTCCAACTCTGGTTCAACCCCTTTGACCTCTAACTCAGGCTCAACTTCTCCACTCATCTTAGGCTCTTGTAACTCTTTCCCACTCCTAAGTGTTATGGCACTAACATTCTCCTTAGGGTTAGGGTAAGGCTGAGATGGTAACCTATTTTGCATTTGAGCTTGCAAGTTGCTAACTATGATATCAGTTGCAGCCTGTCTCTCCTGAACTTGCTTAAGAGTTGTTTCCATACTCTGGAACCTATCATCCATTTTCTTAAGGACTTGTTCTAGGAGGAAATTGGTCTTATCTTGACTAGAAGGTTGACGAGAGGGTTGGTCAAAACCAGGTGGGTTAGGCTTAGGGCCATACCTAAGGTTAGGGTGGTCTCTCCATCCTTCATTATAGGTGTTGGAATAGGGATCATACCTCCTTTGACCTTGGTTAGAATAGACAACATTAATATTACCCTCTTGAAGTGTAGAACATGCATCAGTAGGATGTCCCTCTAGACAACAAATGCCACATCCGACTACTTTTTGAATTCTCCTAGCAACGATCTTATTTAACATCGCAGTAATGTGAGATAACTAACTCTCTACGGATGAACTAGACTCAATCTCATTAACCCTTTTAACTTGTGAGTCCCTAGCACGAAACTGCTGGGTATTTTGGGCCATTAGATTAAATAAATTTCTAGCCTCTGCTGGCGTTTTATTAACTAGAGCCCCCCCACTTGCAGCATCAACTATATTACGGTCCATAGGAAGTAAACCCTCATAAAAATATTGAATCAACAACTGTTCAGTTATTCGATGTTGGGGATAACTAGCACATAATTTGTTAAATCTTTCCCAATATTCACAAAAAGTTTCCCCATTCATTTGTTTGATTCCACATATACGTTTCCTAATAGATCCAATACGGGATGCAGGAAAAAACTTTTCTAGAAACGATTTATGCAATGCAGTCCATGTAGAAAAAGATCCAGCAGGCATATAATATAACCAGTCCTTAGCATTACCAATCAAAGGAAAAGGAAAGACTCTTAGTCTAATTTGGTCCTCATGAATTCCTTCGGGCACCATAGCAGAATAGGTAATAAGGAATTCACTAATGTGTCTATAAGGGTCCTCTCCAGCTAATCCATGAAACTTATGTGATAAATTGATGAATCCAGAGTTCAGTTTCAAGGGTTTATCTAATATAGCAAAAGTAATGGACATGGGTTGGGTTTCTAGCTTAGGGGCAGCAAGTTTCCAAAGAGTAGACATTCTTACCTCTTTAAGCTTATGACTTACTGGCAATCTGCAAAAATTAAAATAAAAACAAAACAATAAAAGTAGTAAAATTAAATAGAAGTAAACTAGCAATTTAATTTTCTTTCCTTGGCAACGACGCCAAAATCTGTAAAGCCTGTCGAGAACTACAAATTTAGCCACTACTTCGGTTATTAAACACTTTTTATAGCATAGAAAAGTAGGGATCGATCCACGAGGAAATATTGTTTTAAGAAGGCTAGCTTTATCCTAAATGATTTTACTCATCCAATTTATTAAATCTAATCTTAATAATTCTAAAATAATTAAAATCTAATGAATAAAAATATGAAAAACACCCAATGATGCTCCTAAATATTTTAGATTATATTCAGGAAATAAAACAGTAAAAATCTTTCCTAAATAATCTAGAAAAATAAAACCAGAATAGTAACTGAAATTTTGATTAAAAATCAAAACAGCAAATAATAATCAGAAAGTAAATATTAAAATTGTCAAACAGTAGCCTAAAGTATTATTCTTCAGGTATATAATCTTATAACTCCTCAATTGTATCCAAATAATTTCAGAAAAATCAAATCAGAAAATTACCACAGAATATCAATGCAAAATATTAGATATGAAATTAGAAATAAAATAATCTGCATAAATATAAATACGAAAATAATTAAGAAAATTACCCTAATTCTAGTACACAATTTTTTGGACATAACAATACCTAATAATCGTGAACTAAAATTAAAAATCGAAATTTTCAGAATTAATTACCTAAAAACCTGCACATACCAATTTGACAAAATAATTCTGAAACATTATCAAATAATTTCCAAACATTACAAAATTGAATATGAATACACTAGGACACTATGTAAACCCTATTAATTAATAAAAATAAAAAAATAACAAAAATAACTATTTTTAGTCTAAGTTCTAACAAACCGGTAATTAAATACTAAAACTGAATATAAATCAATCTAAAATTATAACCACTCTAAAAATCAAAATCTAAGCTATCTAAAATTACCTAGAAACCCCTAAAAGACCATAAATTTGGGGGGGGGGGGTCGATTGAAATTATATTGAAGCTAATAAAACCAAAACAAAAATCAACAAACTAATCAAATTAACTCTAAGCAACAAATAATAATCAAAAGTTATCAAATTTATGAAGGATACTTAGTATAATCTCAATCCACCATGCAAATTAATATTTATCATTAACACACAAGTTAATTTCATTCATGAGTAAAACTGTAGAAGATATCCACCAGCGGTTCTTCCTAGATTTTCCTTAGATTTTAGTTTACTTAGGTCCAACCCTAATATAAATCCTACTAATTAGATAATCTTTACACCAGCGTAAAAATTTAACCATACTAGAGCATTAAGAATTAGAAAAACATTATTTAACACTTTGTAACCAATTTACCAGCAAATCGATTTAACAAAGATCTAAAGCGATTACCTAATTAAGAGAGATGAGTTTGAGCCATCCATGATTAATTAGGGTGATACCTAAGCCTAAAAGACTATAAATTTTACGTATTATAGTTTTCTAAACTATCAATTGAAATTGTATTTAATCAACTAGTATGCATTCTAATTGATTTAACACAAATTTCATAAACGATAAATGCTAATCGCTAAAGAATCATGAATATAAATCAACTAGGCATTAAAGCATAAAACTTGTTTCAAAATAATTAATTTAGCATGGCTTCAAGAAGATTATCCTAAGTATAAGAAAATTACTCACTCATATTAAAAATAAAATTACATAATTTATCCAAATAATTCATGTTTAATAACAACTAAACAAGTAAAATAAAAGGAAGAAAACAAAATAAAAACAATATTACTTGAGCAGAATGTGAGAGCCCTTTATGGTTGATGACCGATTATGCTGGTGATGATGGTGAATTAGGTGTAAAGATGAATGGTGATGCCATGAGGATGTGATGATAAAGAAGATGGAGGTGAGGGTGGCGTGTGAGTTGTGAGATGTGATTCGAGGGATTAGGCGTGAAGGTTTTGAGGGTGGCGTGGAGGAGAAGATGGTGAGGATGATCGATGATATATATAGGGAGGAAAGGAGGGGTGTGATTAGGGTTAGTAATTAGGGTTTCCTTGTTCCTTTCTTCTTTAAACTTCTTCTCCCTCAATACTTCTAGCTCTTCACCAACTCTTGAAATCCTAGCCCAATTAAATAATTTTGGAAATAATATTCTCCATAATTATTATTTTGGATTGTCTTTATAGCTAAGCATGTAAAACCCGAGCTTCAACGTCTTCTGTTCTTCTTTTTATTTTATTAATGCCTAACTTGAAAAATATATAAAATAAAATAAATTTGATGAAATAATATATATAATATACTTGAAATAATAATTAAAACAATGCATGATTTTTGACTTAACACTCTTTCTCCATCAGGGGCCAAGAAGGTAATCAACTTCCCTTCACAGTCAATAGTAACTTTATGCTTAGTTAACCAATCCATCCCTAGAATAACATCCCAGCCTTGTATCTTCAGTGCACTAGATGTCTAGATCTATAGGAAGGACTTTCCTTTCTAATGTAACGGCGCAATTTCTGAAAACAACATCAATGTAGTAGGTAGAGCCTAAGGGAGTGGTTACATATAATTGTACATCCATCTCGTCAGACCTGTTGGCGAGCATCTTTGCAAAGACAGGGTTTACAAAAGAATGGGTCACACCTGAATCAAATAAAACATGAACATAAAGATGATTGATAAGGAGGGTACCTGATACAGTGGCAGTGAGGTCCTCTGCCTCTTCACCTTCCAGAGAAAACACTCGGCTACTTGTCTGCGGCCTTTTCCCACCTCGGCTGCCTCCCGAAGTTGCATTTACAGGAGGACGACCTCTTTGTAAGACTGGGTTAGCTCCCGTACCTGAACCTTGTGTGCTACTTTGTCGATTCCAGAACTTCTTGGGGCAGTTTGAAATCTTATGATCTATAGCCCCACATCCATAACATCCTTGAATACCGTACTTACACGGACCATAATGCAAACGTCTGCATTGATTATAGGGTTCCACCTCCTGTCTTGGAGCAGCTTGTATTCCTTTACCTCGATCCCTCGTGGGGTTGAAGTCTCTGAATCTCTTATTCCCCTGAGTACTGGATCCTCCTTGGTCAAATTTTCTTTTGGCTTGGCCTATCTGCCGACTCTCAGCTTCAGTTTCTTCTACTACCCGGGCTATTTTCACTGCCCGCTGATACATTTCTTGAAAGCTGGTAAAAACAAGTCCAACTATCATTCGCTTAATTGGTACCTTGAGGCCTTGTTTGAAATGATCCATTTTCATCTCTTCAGTGGCAACCTGATTAGGCGCAAAGCGACTGAGCTCATTAAACTTTGCAGCATATTCCAATACGCTCATTTTCCCTTCTTTCAGGCGTAAAAACTCTTGCTCCTTAGCCCTTTTCACGTCCCGAGGATAATATTAAGCATCCATCATAATCTTCAGTTCTTCCCAAGTCAAAGTTGGTTCACCAGCTTGAGGTTTAACAGTCCCCCACCAGACTCAGCTTCTTTTTCAAAATGGTGGGTCACTAAACCCACTTTGAAACCTTCGAGTCAATTCATTACCTCGAATGAGTTCTCCATTCTTCTCAACCACTCCTCATATGTAAGGGGGTCGGTTCCTCCACCAAACCTCGGTGGTTTTAACTTGTTGAATTGACAAATCATCTCTAGGGCGGTTGGCTCGGCCATCTATTCTCTTCGAGGAGGCATTACTATACAACTGTTTATGCAAAGTCGCTTAGTTTTATGTATATATAAAAATAGATTCATCAAAGGCATTTATAGACATAATACAATAATAAGATAGCATTCATAGTTTTTACTAAAAACATGCATTCATACTTTATGAAACATGGGGGGTAATACCCTTGCTCATTCATGCATTCCGAGGATACATTTAGCTCGGGAGTCATCTAAGCCATGTTCTAGTTTGTGCACACAAGTATGCAAAACAAGCACATAGTAAGCTCAAGTAAACACTTTAAGGCACATACTATCACACACTGATATACCTAGGGTCACATCTATATGCATATGCAACCTATGGCTCTGATACCACCCAATGTAACACCCCCGCTACCTACTACGGATGTTATGCCGCCAGGATCCCCCGAGGGAGATCCATAAGGCCCTTCTTCTATTGACTTCCTTAAGACTCTACCCAACTCTAACTGAGTTGCGGATTTCTGGAACGAAACCGCCGGAGTTCCATTTGTAATTACAACGTTTCCAATGTTGTCATTACAACTTTAGGGTACCTGTGACATTTTAACCCAAAATTCAAAGCAACTAGAAGTTCCCAGCGAGTCACACACTCGCAATTGAGGCTTAAGCCTTTACAAACACTTAGTACAATAATTTACATAAGTTTACATAACCAGAGCCACTACATGCCCAATTCATGCACTTCGTTAACCAAAACGTTATTACTTCAAGCAGCTTCACACATCGCATCACAAGCACATCTACAAGAGCAACTAGCAGTCCTAGAAGGCAGACAGGTTCTTGCATTCATTCACCACCTAGGGGAGGAAAAAGGGGAAAAGGAATGGAGTGAGCCACCACATGCTGAATGAGTGTTCCTCCACTCCTTAAAACAAAACTTTACAAGCAATAATACTCATAATATCCACTTAATGAACAGTTGGGTAATACTATGGGTATAATAATAAGCTACATGTCACAGATTGTAAACACTTAAACATGATGGGTTCTTAGTTTCGATTAACGGTGGCATGTTAGGAACTCACTTACACAACATGTGATTCTAAACATAACATTGGATGCACTACCACTTATATACTCAATATGCACTTTAAGAAGTCATTACATGATGCACGTATGAAGAACATGGCCACATACCACCTTGAAATCACATACATCTGATTGTAATGCTTGCAAACTTACTTTGAAATCACATATTCCTTAAAGTCACATGCTTTAAAGTTACAAGTGTAGACACTTTCTTTGCAAACATTTCTCAAAAGTTCCTAAGGTTAACTTTCTTTCAAGAAATCTCTTCGTATTTCCCTTTTAGGACTCTTAAGCCTTTCTTTTTACTTAGTATCTCATTCATAAGGTATACTTAGAACATGCAC
>JACYFF010010365.1:32216816-32229803 GCA_017589665.1 Selenicereus undatus | reverse complement strand
TTTTTAATTCTTTTTAAACCTTAACCTTCTCTAATCAAATTCAAGCTAACTACACCTTTATAACTTCAAATTAATCTCTTTTCATACATGGTTTTCATTCAAGTCCAATTCACGCATGGTTCCCTTTATACGCACATAACTTGCATCGATTTACAATCTCAGGCATAAATTAACCAAATGCTTCGAACCTAAACATGTACAGCCCTTTTCTTGACATTTCTAATGAATCTAACTAACCCTAACTTGACATGCAACATCATTCTGCTGAAAACGTTTTCGAAATTAATACTAATTTAGGAGGCAAGGAACACCCACCTGGACTCCAAGCTAGAGGACCCGGTTTTGGGGGTTTTGGGGCTGAATTGGGACGCTTAGGGGCCCGAATTTCGTCCCTCTGCTGCTACGCACATACTCGAGGCACCCACCACTTTAGCCCTTCATCGTTGCTGCTTCTGGTGGTTGCCGGAACCGAGCTCAACCGCCGCCGGTTCACCGGTGTTGGTCGCGCCGCCCATTGGCGTCTGAAGCGCCATCGCGTCCCCCCCCAGTTCCTTATCTTGCTCGACCCCCGTCTCTCTCTCCTTGCGATGGGACGGAGGTCGGCCGGTGCCCAACTCGCCGGTGCACCGTCGCCGCCGTCCGTCGATCCCAGCCCACCGTCCGTCGCCACCCCCCTCTCTCCCTCTTCCTCTCTCGCCCGAGGTGTGGGTTACGGGGCTGGGGGTTTGAAAACCCCTCCCCCTGTCGTGGTTTTCTCAGAAGAGTAAGGGGCTTCGGCCCCTTATATATTTTTTTTTATTTTGGGTCAAATGCTAGTCTAATTCGTATCTTGAACCTAACATCCTATCCCAAATCGATAATACGACCCTTAGTCGATTATTCGATCCCAACTACATCTAGGTCCAATTAATAGACCTCGAAACTAATTCTAAGGTTGAAAACCTAATCGCACTCGGGAAACGACTAAATAAATCGAATTACGAATAAATTAAACTATGGATATAATTTAAAGGCATAAATGACACGAATTCACTTTGAAATCAATAATAGCAATAATAGTCCTTTTTTTATAATAAAATTACAGCTCCCAAAAGCAAATCGATAATCATTTAACTCATATAGTTACTAAAAATACGTTTTTATAACATAAAAAGGTAATACAAGCAACTTAATATAAAAATAACGAAAGCGGGTCTTACACTCTTCCCCCCTTACAAGAATTTCGCCTTCGAAATTCTAAATCCAAGTTTGGTCTTTCCTAGAATGCATGCACACAACTAAGATCTACGCGATAGGTTTTCAAAAGGTTTCATTTTGCAAACACTATTTCTTTTTAAATCAAAAGGAAATGGCTTATGGTATCCAGTCTCCTCTTCGCCAATCCTGTTCAAGCGTCTACTCACTCTATTTTAGGCGCCGAGGGCAAATCGCATTGAAGAGGGGCAAATGAGTTGGCATGGACAACCATATTGGAACATGAAACATAGATTTTCGATGGTCTAAGCTCAATTCGCATGACAAGCAATAATGCTGGACATATGCATCTATAAGTGCACATCTAAAGGCATGACAATCGGGACAATGACATAGTAAGGTCATACACTAGTAGTATCATACTAAAACATGAATTCAAGTCACTTTGAAATCACAATGATTAGCATGGAGACTCCAACAACACATTTAGAATAACAAAAACGTCGCATAGCACCACATAGTGTCATTTAAGCATAATAGCGTCACATAACACCATTTAAGCATAACAGAATCACATAGAATCATTTACGCATAATAGCATGACATAGTATTGCATAGTATCAGCAATTCAACATTCTCAAGTTTAGGAACTGGAGATAACATGAAACCGATCGATATGCATATAACAAGCAATTCACAAAATGAAAACATGTATGATAGACAATCCAGGTTCATATGAAAGCAATCATCTTAGTCAAGTTCATTCAAAGGCAGAAGGTTATTGGGTCATTCATAATTGGTTTCAATCTAAAACATGAACTCAATCCTGTCAGGGTCACATCGGTTAACCTTGAGACTGCTATAACACACTGGAGTAATAAGGTTGTTACATAGCATCACATAAAATCACTTTAGCACAATGATAACACATGGAATCAACAATTTAACATTTTCAGCCCAAGAGTCACATCCAACATGCATCAATCCATCACGTATATGTAATAAATAACATGAAAGAGCATAACAAATTCGACCATCATTAATCATGTAAGCATATAACTTAGGAGATTACATAGCAAGAATATGGATCGATGAGCGGGAATAGGTCCGTACATGTTCACACATCAATCACAAGGTACATAGGACTTAATCATATAGGAGATGAGTAACCTACGTTATAGTCATGCATATCCCAGCATACCATTCAATGATGCATACCAAGGTAAGTGTTTGAAAGCAAAGGGTTGTAGCCACATAAGTATGTGATAGAATATATGCATAGCCAGCCATTTAACCAAAACATAAAGGCTAAATGCCAAGTAGAAATTAGCTAACTGTAATTACATGAAGCGACAATTGACGTGGGTTGGACTATTTGGCCAAATTAGGGACACACCCAACAAGAATCAAGCCGAACATGTACCAGGTAGTTCATTTACTAATCCATTCGCTCAGGAAACACATAACTGGTCATCAATCAACCAGTAGAGGTAAGAACAACGGTGTCATTGGTCTTACAGGTATGTGTGTATGTGTGTATGCAGCTATTAGCTATGACATGGAATCATAGTATTCACGGAATGCAAATAACGTGTTAGAGGTCAAGTCATGTCCTTATTTACAAAAATTAAATAATTGGCTAATCAAGCCACATGCCAAGCCAACTAAAATGAAGCAAATACCAAGATATGCATTCACCAAGCTAATCATTCACAGGATACTTGATAATCGTGCATGATGACATGACCTCGAGTATTCTACCATGCCACTTTCTTAAACACGAAGTATATACTCTATACACGTGATTCATGCAGATATAGCTCTATTGTCATTCAATCACGCATTACATACGTCGAGTTCAACCAGTCCAACTATAACACAAGAGAACAGTATTGATGGGCTGTAAGTGGTGATCCCAGAGTCATGGTGTGAAACTAACTACATAATCAAATGGCTCTAACTAATACAGTCACAGACTCACATGTTTAATCAAATTCAAGCCAAGCAATTACAATAAGTCACTTTGTTGGCATTTGACTACACCACATCGATGGCCTTATAGGTACGCATTAAGGTTTTATGAGGTACATGCATCCTACAGTTGATCATAGGAATCCTACTGCTTATGTCACTCACTTTGGTAGGGATTGTTTACTACGGACAATTCCAAAGTTTGCCAAGTTCTTTTTCCCTCATGCTATCTAGGTATATCAGGGTTCGTTCGGGCCAAAACATTGTCACCCCATTCACGAATCATAATCCATATAATAAGAGAACAGGTAATGCATGGTTTAGGTAATAATGGCAAAGAGGTAGGCACACTATGCAATGGTTCCCGGGGTCCTACCCTTAGCACATAGTCTTCAAGCATGCATACAAGCTCAAGGAATTCGGAATTCAAAAGAAAGAGGGAAGATATCGTTTAAATGGATTACCAAGTACGGCAATCCTACATGAACTAACATTAATTAACATGAATAACATGAACTAACATGTGACTTGTACATAAATCCGATGAACTAACATATTGTGAACTAACATGTGACTTGTACGGTAGCATAATAATTGTAGCAATCATACATTAGGGGCTATAGCATGTTAAAAACCAATTATAACACTCACACATGAACTAGCATGAACTAACATGTGACATAGAGTGTATAAGCTAACATAAAGTGTATAATAAATGAAGTCAATTGTACATGAAATTGACATAAATAATCATATGCTAGCATAATCATAAACATGAGTTGTATATGAACTAACACATTTAAAACATCATTTCCCTATTCAAGCTATTATACCAGTCAATTATCACTATATGCATAAACTAAAATTACAACAATCGATATCGACACGTATAGTACAATGGCATGTACTCAGAAACCTAAGCTCGCTCATCATAGCAAAAGAACGTAAAATAAGTCTTGACGCGACAACGAAAAGATATTAACATTTCGAAACTTTGGATTTCAAAGGTGAAAATAGCTTATCTGATTTGAACTTCTTCTCTACCATCCTTGGAGTACGTCCGCTCACTCCATTAGGGGCCCGAGGAGCAAATCGTACTTCAGGGGCAAAGACGAGCTTACAGAAAGGCTTTTCAATAATTCGAATTTAAAACGACGTGCTTAAACTATCGACTGTCTTATTAGAGCGCACAAAAAAGACATTTACCAATCAAAACATACCTTAGCGCACACAAGAATACGGAAATGGATTAGGCTCACAAACATCCAACTAGCTCATGCGGATCACCTAAAAGTCAATCAATGAAGTCAATTGGCATGTTAGGAGCATATTCCACCAATGAAGTACTCACAACGTCACCTGAAGGTGTGGGGAGAGCTATTTCACTCCTATACTAGTGCATAACTCGCCACTTTCACTTAATCGATCTACTCGAGCCTCACATAAGTCAAGCATGGCCGCACTATAGAGCACACTTGCACACGAAGCAGGCATATGTCACATAACCACAAGGTGTTCCTAGGCTCCTATATGAGATGCAAGACTCAGGTCGCGGCCTATGGTCGCGGGACCATGCTCTGATACCATCAATGTAACACCCCCAGCCCCTAGGGCCGAAAGCGTTACGTTTTCCTAACTCCTTACTTAAATTCTGGGACGAAACGGACAGAACTTCCCCTGAAAACTGAACGTTCCCAGGCTAAACGCCTTACAATAAGTCCCTGTAAATCAACGGAAGCGTAAACATTTAAAAACATTACTCAACAGCCACACGCCGGAGTTCATAACTCGACGAGCCACCCGCTCGGAGTACACCAAACATAATAGTTCATTAATACAGAAACAGTAAAAGATACAACTCAACGGTTCACACAACCGGAGTATGGGGTTTACATCCCCTGAAAACTTAACTAACTTCAATCAAAAGACATCTAACTACTGACTGGATGGTTGGCTCATATAGCCATACAGAGCGACTCATCACCAATATGCGTTACATGAACCTCGAATACTGTTTACAAGCATTTACAAACTACAAATACTTTACATGACTTCATTAAACACATAAGTTCGCACAAATGACATCTTGCAAGTAATAATCGATTCCAGCTGACTCAACTTCACCCTGTCATAAAAGAAACCTGGGGGAAAAGGGGAAAGAGTAGTGGGATGAGCAACCACACGCTCAGTGAGTGTTCCCCAACCCCCTTAAAAGCAAAACCGTTGCAGGCAATAATATCTTTATTAATCACATATCACGTATTCATACTATAATATCATAATAGGCCTTCACGAAGTTCTTATAGAACTATTAGTAACCATAAGCTTCACTTTACCAACTTAACATATTTCTAGGTCCTTAAATGATCAAACTTCTTGACTATAGGCAGTTAAACACTTAGGCAAGCAATGAAGCTAAGCACATAACGTTCTTTCTCATAAACATAACTCATAATATCCACTTAATGAACATTTAGGTCACACTATGACTATAATAATAAGCTACATGTCACAGATTGTAAACACTTAAACATGCTAGGTTCTCAATTTCATGATAGGTTCTTAGTTTCAATAAAGGTAGCATGTTAGGGACTTGCTTACATATCATGTGACTCTAAACAAACTTGGGATGCGCTATCACCTATATGCTCAATATGTACTTTAAGAAGTCACCACATGATATATCATGAAAACAACATGGCCACTTGTTTGCTTGAACACATGCTTCTAACTATAATGCTTGTACACTCACTTTGAAGTCACATATTATTTACTATCACATGCTTTGAAGTTTCAAGTGCAGACACTTTCGTTTCTTTCTTTGCAAACATAACTCATTCATAAAGTATACTTAGAGCATGCATATAGCACACATAGGAAACTTTCTTGCTTTTTACTGAAAACACTTCATTTAGCTCTTGAGGCTCTTAAAAACTCTTCTGTTAGCGTCTTGGGGCTCTTAAAACTCTTCTGTTAGCCTCTTGAGGCTCTTAAAACTCTTTTCTTTCATCTTGGTCGCATAACGACCCTTCAAACTTTCTTTCTGAAATATTTCAAAAGGCAAAGTGCCAATTGCTTTTCTTATTTAATAAGAAACTACTTCTGGGCATCAGATCATAAAGTGCTGGTTGGGAGAGATCTCCACTCAATCCCCTAAGCTCTTACTCCCGGGAGGGCAACTAACTTTTTGGACCTTAACCCTCGTCAGGGTCTCTAGGGGCTACGCCCTAGGCTATATAGAGATTCCCCCGTTCAAGCAGGTTCACTCCCTATCTGATGTCCCTATGCACTTATCTTAGCCATTTAAACTTGGTCTTAACGACTAATAAGTTTGCTGCTGCCTCTCACAGCGAAATCTTTTATCATACAACTCACGCTTTTGTAAAACTCTTTAGGGATTCCCCCGTTCAAGCGAGTTCACTCCCAAAACTGCTTTCATTTACTTAAAATAGGCCATCATGCAATAATAGTTATGGCTACTATCATTTCAAAACATGAAATCTTTCTTTAAAAACTCACTCTTATGCACATAATGCAATCTAAGCATTTAAGCACATATATTACATATATCACATTTAAGCACTTCATATCAATCATATCAATTCAACACAATAAGCCAAACATGGCCTCACAATCTACACGATTGCGGTTAATTCACAACCCAGTCTCCCTCCTCACTTTCACCGTACACACAAGACCTCAAACGCTCATAATGTTATCCTCAAACCATCCAACTACTAGCTCGTTTCATCAATTTATTAGTCATAATAAGTTATCATATAGACTTATTGAAAAGAGGGTGAGGTTTAAGCTCTTACCTGAGCAAACAGCACCTTTCAGCCACGTATAACCATATTTAGTCGTCAATTGACAACACTTTACTAAGTAAACCAAACATGATTCAAATCTAACATACACGATGCATTTTAAAGGAAGCTTTCCTAAGCATGAACGTACTTTGAATGAAGCTAAGCACATCTCAATACTTCAAGTTTCATTCAATCACAGGCATTAGTTAGCTTAACTCGAATCGAAGCTAAGGATACTAAACTAACTTCGTTTTTAACCCTTTTTATACATTAGTTAACTTTAGTCACATTCAAGCTAACCATGTTCTTATAACTTCAAAATGAATCCTTTTTCATGAATCGCTAATTACTCGAATCAAGGCTAAACATATCAAAACAACTTCGTTTTTAATTCCTTTTAAACCTTAACTTACTTTAGTCGTATCTAAGCTAACTACGCCTTTATAACCTCCAAATTAATCCGTTTTCATGAATCGCTAAGTACTCGAATCAAGGCTAAACATATCAAAACAACTTCGTTTTTAATTCTTTTTAAACCTTAACTCACTTTAGTCGTATCCAAGCTAACTACGCCTTTATAACCTCCAAATTAATCCTTTTTCATGAATCGCTAATTACTCGAATCAAGGCTAAACATATCAAAACAACTTCGTTTTTAATTCTTTTTAAACCTTAACCTTCTCTAATCAAATTCAAGCTAACTACACCTTTATAACTTCAAATTAATCTCTTTTCATACATGGTTTTCATTCAAGTCCAATTCACGCATGGTTCCCTTTATACGCACATAACTTGCATCGATTTACAATCTCAGGCATAAATTAACCAAATGCTTCGAACCTAAACATGTACAGCCCTTTTCTTGACATTTCTAATGAATCTAACTAACCCTAACTTGACATGCAACATCATTCTGCTGAAAACGTTTTCGAAATTAATACTAATTTAGGAGGCAAGGAACACCCACCTGGACTCCAAGCTAGAGGACCCGGTTTTGGGGGTTTTGGGGCTGAATTGGGACGCTTAGGGGCCCGAATTTCGTCCCTCTGCTGCTACGCACATACTCGAGGCACCCACCACTTTAGCCCTTCATCGTTGCTGCTTCTGGTGGTTGCCGGAACCGAGCTCAACCGCCGCCGGTTCACCGGTGTTGGTCGCGCCGCCCATTGGCGTCTGAAGCGCCATCGCGTCCCCCCCCAGTTCCTTATCTTGCTCGACCCCCGTCTCTCTCTCCTTGCGATGGGACGGAGGTCGGCCGGTGCCCAACTCGCCGGTGCACCGTCGCCGCCGTCCGTCGATCCCAGCCCACCGTCCGTCGCCACCCCCCTCTCTCCCTCTTCCTCTCTCGCCCGAGGTGTGGGTTACGGGGCTGGGGGTTTGAAAACCCCTCCCCCTGTCGTGGTTTTCTCAGAAGAGTAAGGGGCTTCGGCCCCTTATATATTTTTTTTTATTTTGGGTCAAATGCTAGTCTAATTCGTATCTTGAACCTAACATCCTATCCCAAATCGATAATACGACCCTTAGTCGATTATTCGATCCCAACTACATCTAGGTCCAATTAATAGACCTCGAAACTAATTCTAAGGTTGAAAACCTAATCGCACTCGGGAAACGACTAAATAAATCGAATTACGAATAAATTAAACTATGGATATAATTTAAAGGCATAAATGACACGAATTCACTTTGAAATCAATAATAGCAATAATAGTCCTTTTTTTATAATAAAATTACAGCTCCCAAAAGCAAATCGATAATCATTTAACTCATATAGTTACTAAAAATACGTTTTTATAACATAAAAAGGTAATACAAGCAACTTAATATAAAAATAACGAAAGCGGGTCTTACACTCTTCCCCCCTTACAAGAATTTCGCCTTCGAAATTCTAAATCCAAGTTTGGTCTTTCCTAGAATGCATGCACACAACTAAGATCTACGCGATAGGTTTTCAAAAGGTTTCATTTTGCAAACACTATTTCTTTTTAAATCAAAAGGAAATGGCTTATGGTATCCAGTCTCCTCTTCGCCAATCCTGTTCAAGCGTCTACTCACTCTATTTTAGGCGCCGAGGGCAAATCGCATTGAAGAGGGGCAAATGAGTTGGCATGGACAACCATATTGGAACATGAAACATAGATTTTCGATGGTCTAAGCTCAATTCGCATGACAAGCAATAATGCTGGACATATGCATCTATAAGTGCACATCTAAAGGCATGACAATCGGGACAATGACATAGTAAGGTCATACACTAGTAGTATCATACTAAAACATGAATTCAAGTCACTTTGAAATCACAATGATTAGCATGGAGACTCCAACAACACATTTAGAATAACAAAAACGTCGCATAGCACCACATAGTGTCATTTAAGCATAATAGCGTCACATAACACCATTTAAGCATAACAGAATCACATAGAATCATTTACGCATAATAGCATGACATAGTATTGCATAGTATCAGCAATTCAACATTCTCAAGTTTAGGAACTGGAGATAACATGAAACCGATCGATATGCATATAACAAGCAATTCACAAAATGAAAACATGTATGATAGACAATCCAGGTTCATATGAAAGCAATCATCTTAGTCAAGTTCATTCAAAGGCAGAAGGTTATTGGGTCATTCATAATTGGTTTCAATCTAAAACATGAACTCAATCCTGTCAGGGTCACATCGGTTAACCTTGAGACTGCTATAACACACTGGAGTAATAAGGTTGTTACATAGCATCACATAAAATCACTTTAGCACAATGATAACACATGGAATCAACAATTTAACATTTTCAGCCCAAGAGTCACATCCAACATGCATCAATCCATCACGTATATGTAATAAATAACATGAAAGAGCATAACAAATTCGACCATCATTAATCATGTAAGCATATAACTTAGGAGATTACATAGCAAGAATATGGATCGATGAGCGGGAATAGGTCCGTACATGTTCACACATCAATCACAAGGTACATAGGACTTAATCATATAGGAGATGAGTAACCTACGTTATAGTCATGCATATCCCAGCATACCATTCAATGATGCATACCAAGGTAAGTGTTTGAAAGCAAAGGGTTGTAGCCACATAAGTATGTGATAGAATATATGCATAGCCAGCCATTTAACCAAAACATAAAGGCTAAATGCCAAGTAGAAATTAGCTAACTGTAATTACATGAAGCGACAATTGACGTGGGTTGGACTATTTGGCCAAATTAGGGACACACCCAACAAGAATCAAGCCGAACATGTACCAGGTAGTTCATTTACTAATCCATTCGCTCAGGAAACACATAACTGGTCATCAATCAACCAGTAGAGGTAAGAACAACGGTGTCATTGGTCTTACAGGTATGTGTGTATGTGTGTATGCAGCTATTAGCTATGACATGGAATCATAGTATTCACGGAATGCAAATAACGTGTTAGAGGTCAAGTCATGTCCTTATTTACAAAAATTAAATAATTGGCTAATCAAGCCACATGCCAAGCCAACTAAAATGAAGCAAATACCAAGATATGCATTCACCAAGCTAATCATTCACAGGATACTTGATAATCGTGCATGATGACATGACCTCGAGTATTCTACCATGCCACTTTCTTAAACACGAAGTATATACTCTATACACGTGATTCATGCAGATATAGCTCTATTGTCATTCAATCACGCATTACATACGTCGAGTTCAACCAGTCCAACTATAACACAAGAGAACAGTATTGATGGGCTGTAAGTGGTGATCCCAGAGTCATGGTGTGAAACTAACTACATAATCAAATGGCTCTAACTAATACAGTCACAGACTCACATGTTTAATCAAATTCAAGCCAAGCAATTACAATAAGTCACTTTGTTGGCATTTGACTACACCACATCGATGGCCTTATAGGTACGCATTAAGGTTTTATGAGGTACATGCATCCTACAGTTGATCATAGGAATCCTACTGCTTATGTCACTCACTTTGGTAGGGATTGTTTACTACGGACAATTCCAAAGTTTGCCAAGTTCTTTTTCCCTCATGCTATCTAGGTATATCAGGGTTCGTTCGGGCCAAAACATTGTCACCCCATTCACGAATCATAATCCATATAATAAGAGAACAGGTAATGCATGGTTTAGGTAATAATGGCAAAGAGGTAGGCACACTATGCAATGGTTCCCGGGGTCCTACCCTTAGCACATAGTCTTCAAGCATGCATACAAGCTCAAGGAATTCGGAATTCAAAAGAAAGAGGGAAGATATCGTTTAAATGGATTACCAAGTACGGCAATCCTACATGAACTAACATTAATTAACATGAATAACATGAACTAACATGTGACTTGTACATAAATCCGATGAACTAACATATTGTGAACTAACATGTGACTTGTACGGTAGCATAATAATTGTAGCAATCATACATTAGGGGCTATAGCATGTTAAAAACCAATTATAACACTCACACATGAACTAGCATGAACTAACATGTGACATAGAGTGTATAAGCTAACATAAAGTGTATAATAAATGAAGTCAATTGTACATGAAATTGACATAAATAATCATATGCTAGCATAATCATAAACATGAGTTGTATATGAACTAACACATTTAAAACATCATTTCCCTATTCAAGCTATTATACCAGTCAATTATCACTATATGCATAAACTAAAATTACAACAATCGATATCGACACGTATAGTACAATGGCATGTACTCAGAAACCTAAGCTCGCTCATCATAGCAAAAGAACGTAAAATAAGTCTTGACGCGACAACGAAAAGATATTAACATTTCGAAACTTTGGATTTCAAAGGTGAAAATAGCTTATCTGATTTGAACTTCTTCTCTACCATCCTTGGAGTACGTCCGCTCACTCCATTAGGGGCCCGAGGAGCAAATCGTACTTCAGGGGCAAAGACGAGCTTACAGAAAGGCTTTTCAATAATTCGAATTTAAAACGACGTGCTTAAACTATCGACTGTCTTATTAGAGCGCACAAAAAAGACATTTACCAATCAAAACATACCTTAGCGCACACAAGAATACGGAAATGGATTAGGCTCACAAACATCCAACTAGCTCATGCGGATCACCTAAAAGTCAATCAATGAAGTCAATTGGCATGTTAGGAGCATATTCCACCAATGAAGTACTCACAACGTCACCTGAAGGTGTGGGGAGAGCTATTTCACTCCTATACTAGTGCATAACTCGCCACTTTCACTTAATCGATCTACTCGAGCCTCACATAAGTCAAGCATGGCCGCACTATAGAGCACACTTGCACACGAAGCAGGCATATGTCACATAACCACAAGGTGTTCCTAGGCTCCTATATGAGATGCAAGACTCAGGTCGCGGCCTATGGTCGCGGGACCATGCTCTGATACCATCAATGTAACACCCCCAGCCCCTAGGGCCGAAAGCGTTACGTTTTCCTAACTCCTTACTTAAATTCTGGGACGAAACGGACAGAACTTCCCCTGAAAACTGAACGTTCCCAGGCTAAACGCCTTACAATAAGTCCCTGTAAATCAACGGAAGCGTAAACATTTAAAAACATTACTCAACAGCCACACGCCGGAGTTCATAACTCGACGAGCCACCCGCTCGGAGTACACCAAACATAATAGTTCATTAATACAGAAACAGTAAAAGATACAACTCAACGGTTCACACAACCGGAGTATGGGGTTTACATCCCCTGAAAACTTAACTAACTTCAATCAAAAGACATCTAACTACTGACTGGATGGTTGGCTCATATAGCCATACAGAGCGACTCATCACCAATATGCGTTACATGAACCTCGAATACTGTTTACAAGCATTTACAAACTACAAATACTTTACATGACTTCATTAAACACATAAGTTCGCACAAATGACATCTTGCAAGTAATAATCGATTCCAGCTGACTCAACTTCACCCTGTCATAAAAGAAACCTGGGGGAAAAGGGGAAAGAGTAGTGGGATGAGCAACCACACGCTCAGTGAGTGT
>JACYFF010010365.1:32127137-32146708 GCA_017589665.1 Selenicereus undatus | reverse complement strand
TGTGTGTGTGTGTGTGTGTGTGTGTGTGTGTGTGTGTATACTTATGTATGTATAAAGGTATATGTTGCAGGAACGAAAAGAAACCTTGTGTTGCAGTTTGACCATAAGCCTTATTGAATCTGAACAATTTTGGAGCATCTTTTGGTTTTAAAGGATTTGTTATTGCCAACTCTCCATGCTCTCCAATGTGCTCTACCACAGTCTGGGTTTTATTCTCTCCAGGGCGGAAAGGCCGTACTCGACAATATACTCTAATGTTTCCTGTCCGATAAAGTATGTTTTAGCCAGAATCAAAGAATGCATGAACAATGTTTAATTCTGTGAGCGCAAGTGTGCAACCGAATGATAGAGGAGGATAAGACCAAACCTTTTAAATCCTGAAGCTCGTTATATAATTTACGATTTTCATTGAGAACTTCATGATAGTTCTGAGCCGCTTCGGCTAACCCTTTAAGCCTTGTAGCTGAGCTGGTTGAAAAGATTCGGTTAAAAATATAAATGACTGACAACTGTCTTAAAAACATCATATGCAACGTTACTTCTCACCTACTCTGTTCAATTCCTCTACATAGGCGCTCTGTACCTTCAACATTTCTTGCTTGACAGACTCAGAAGAATGCCTTAGTTCCTATAAGTTACAGTGGATTAAAACTAAATGATCTGATTGCAACCTTCAGATTTGGAACAGGTAGTGTGAACTTCTAAAAAGATACCTGTAATCCAGCCCACTGAAGATTCAGAAAGCTTTCATAGATCTGCTCTTTCTTGCTCCAGTTCTGAGTTTTTGACTGAGAATTTGCTTGAAGTTCTCTCATCTTAAGCTTTGAATCCTTGAGAAGCTGCTCTTGCTCATTTAGTCTCTTTTCCAAGTCACTTTTAACCAATTTAGCCTCTGTTTCGAGCTCATGGTAACGTTGAGCATATGTCTTTTTGGCCATTTCCAGCTCTTGCTTCAACGTTGAGATTTCGGTATTGCTCTCATCCTGCTGCTTCTTTAACATAGTAGCCTCATGCTGTTCGGATTTTTTCTTCTCCTCGACCTTACTCTTCTCAGACTGCAGATGTCCACTTTGATCAGATGCAAAGAGTATTCACAAATTTCTTCCAGAAGAAAATAAAGGCATTCATTAATTTCTTCCAGAACTTATGAAATCTACCAAGGATGAGCTCCAAAACCAAGTTTTAAGATTGCAGTCTGTACCTTTATCTGCTGGAGCTGGTTCATCACAATCTACAAAAGACATGGGAAAACATTGCATCATGGGGAGAAACACCAGTAGATGAACACATTTTGAAACACAGCTCACAACGATAGCTTCTTTTAGTTACCTCAGTCTCCACATTTGTCCCTTTGGCAAGTTCTTCAAGCACCTTAATCCTAGACTGGTATTTCTCTTCACGAGCCTTAAAAAGGCTGCTTTGCTGCAAGTGAATAGAAATAAATAAACAGGAAGCAGAAAAACAGAAATCTCATAGCAAAAATCAATCTTGACAAATGCATTACAGTCCGCAGATGTTCTGCTTGAGTTGCTATACGTCGTTCTATCTCCTGAACAGTTTTTCTCAACAAGCATGCTACACGCTGACAAAAAGAAAACAGGAAATGAAAGGAATGTTAAAGCTTGCATCAAAATGCACAAAGAGGAAGTTTCAAATAGTATGCAAATTAAAAGAATCAAATCTTATCTTACTTGAGGTATTGCAGCATTCTTTCTCTCTATGCTTTCATCCAGGATTCCATAGATAACACTCAGAAGCGACTGTGTTGGAGCATTCTGCAGATAAAAATATACAATGTGATACAAAAGGAATTAAAGTTTTCTCCTGAGATTTACAAGTTTAAGGAACTTACATCCAAACTGTTTGATTTAATCAATTCTGTGATTTTAGTAGCTGGTAGATTAGTAAAGAACCCTGGTTTCTTCTGAAAAACTTCATGGAGCTTATTTCCACCAGGAAGAAGCATTGTTTGTGCGTCTAAAATTGGGGGGGCGGGGCGAGGAAAGACCGACCAACAGTAAGAATCTGATAGTAAAGCAGCTCTAAGGGGAAATAGGGAAAAGTTCCCAAAAGGGTCTATATTTGATGCAATTATTTCCATTAGAATCAATGGAGCATTTGACGATAAATTATTTCTTTATGTTTCTGCATCATATGCTTCTGATGCAGAATGTCATAGGTAAACAATGAAAGGAAAACTATCAATAAATATAAAATTCATACTCTAATGGAAGACACATAGCCTTGGGTTGTGCACTCACTTTTGTATTTCCTTATTGCATGAGCAATAGCATGAACATCATTTCTTGGCACGGCAACCCAAGCTCATAGTATAGACAAATAGAGATAGGACCAAACCTGGTGAAAACGGAGTACGTGCCCACTGAAATTTTGAGTCTGACAAACACTTGTGCCTGTCTTCCGCATCTTTTGAAATGGAGCCACCAAGCTGTGCCACTGAATGCTCTTTCAGTGCTCGAAGGCAATCTAGGATAGGCTTCATTGATCCCTGACAACATGACAGTGGAAATGATAAGGAACTAAGCTAATCAAATCAGAAGAGCTATGTAGATATTAGTTTGTAAACAAGAATTGGAAGAGTTTCTGTTTTTTTTAACAAAAAATGGTAGCCTAAGCTTAAAATAAGGTCATCAGCTCAGTGCAAGGCCCAAACTAGGAGTTAAGGCAAGGGAACGGGAGCAAATCGGCCAAGGCCCACATCACGATTCACACAACCTGCATACTGTTTCACATGAGAAGCAAAGCCACAATCTCAAGGTTTAGGGATGGCCTAACAAGCTTAGCTGAATTGTACCAGATATATTTCCTCTGAAAAAGCTGAGAAAAGAAAATATCTCTGTGACATTCATGCTTCCTTCTTAACCAGAGCCTTTTAGTTGATGTTTGCATCTGATATTGCAAATTTCAGATATAGTCTATACCTTTTGAAGGTCTGATATTTCAAAACTTGGTAACCCCATCTCAGACACGGCAGCAATAAACCACTGGATTTTCTTCCTTCTAGACTCTGGTGATGGGGAGGAATCATCTAGCTACAATAAGGTAAAAAGTCAACTTCAAGCCTTCAAACATGCAGTTGAGAATACCTTCATAAAATGAGAAGAAAAAATGCAAGCATTTGGGCAACCTCATCAACCGAAATGCACTTGAGCTTGTGTAAAATCTGGCATAGTATGTCACCATTGAGCAACAATGCCCTCAGCTCCTCATTTGAAGCTTTTGCTGATATATGGAGATGAGGAACTATGCCATTTATCCATTCAACCAAAGCTATAGGCTGTTGGACTGCATCAAACAATGTGATCAGTGACACTAATCAGGTGACTATTGAAAGGTAGCAGCAGTCTAGTCCGTTGATCTCACCATCAGCCTCAAAAGTTGGACTTGACACAAGTTCAGAACCATTTTCCCTAATAGTAAACCTCGGACTTGTATTCATGATGGTCTACCTTGAAGGGAAATGAACCCTTGACACTCATTCATGACTCAAAGAGGTCAAAATGAGGGCAGCCATTGATCTCCATCAAAGGAAGAAACTACCAATTCTGATTGCTTCTCTTCTGGTCAGGCTTTTGAGGTCAAATCCTGCGAATAAAAATGCAACTGTCATCTCCAACTTGGAGACAAAGGGAACAACTCTGTGAAGCAAATATGTCAAAGCGCAGCTCAGTCCTTACAATGCATGTAAATACATGTTAGACATTTGCGGTGAGAAATTGGGCCTCTGAAGTTGCTCACTTACATCAACATTGATCAATCTGAATATAATATGAAAAAGGACCAATCAAGAGTTTGCCACAAAGAAGTATCCCTATAAATTTTCGACTTAAAGTCATTGCCAGCAACGTTGAAATTTGTCACCACCCATTATCTTCTTCAAGCTGTCATAGAGGTGAAAAATTTTCATGATATCCTAATTAATTTCCACCATAAGGCGAACAGGTATTTCAACAAATATGATGACATGTAAAAAAACAATTTTGTAGCCTTGTCAAAGATGAGACACAATATTATCCCTCATTCCACGATCCAAGTATACCAAATTCCAGTGCTGACTATGCTTGCCATCACAACAAGGTCACCAGCAAAAAGAACTTGGTATTATTCTAACTCAAAGCAGGTTTTTGGAAGTCAAGATGTATGCAACCTTCCATTTCAGAAGAGAGATAATTCCCTAAATATGCATGCCTTCATTACATAAAATCAAATCTACCCACCAAAGGAAATCCCATCTCTGATGAAAGGGGCATATCATCAAATAGTTGGAGGGCAGCCCATTGACTTTTAGCATTATAGGCAATGGTCAAATACCCAAACAACCAAATAAATTTCCCATTTCACAAAATCAATGAAAATCACAAAAGCCAAAGAAACTACTTACATGCAGCTGAAATTGGCTGATAAAATTATCCAAATGCCCAAAACAAGAACCACAATTCAAAAACTTTGGGAAAAAATCAGGTTTACGAGACGAGGGGGAAGAAGATGAAAGATGAGGTGCCATGGGAGCATGACAAAGACAGGGACATGGGAGAATGTGGGAATGTAAACGGCAAGCCTTCGTTGTAGGAAAAATCTAAATTTGAGACCGTTGAAAATTTGAATGTCTGCAAAACTGTTTTACCGGCCACCGCATTGGGCCTGGAAAACGTAAGTTGGGTTTGACATGGCGGGAAGAAAGAACACCTCCTTTTCTGGTGGCTTTTTTATTTTTTTCTTTTTTTCTTTTTTTGCGTTGTATTTATCATTTCAGGCTTCCCACTAATCTCCCATTATACTAATTGCAGTCAAAAGGACAAGATGTCGTGCCTAACATTAGCCACAGTTTAAGGGTGTTGGTGTATAACTCTAAGCAATGAGAGATTGTTTGTCTTTAATCATCATTAATTCACGGAACTGTCTAAAACTATTAAAAATTAATAGTTTTAATTAGTTAGTAATCATTGAGTTTGAAGGATATATTAAATTGTGTAAGAACCAATTGAACCAAAAGTTTCATTGATGGTTAAAAGTTTAAAACTAATATTTTTAACACTTGTTATCATACAATTCACCTTCAAACTTGAAGCACAGGCGCTACAAAAGCTCCTCTCAACTTATGTAACAAAAGCACAGACGCTACAAAAGATTCCAACCTGAGAGGCTGAGATACTTTGTTCAAGAACCAACTCAACAAAAAATTTAAGTTGATGGATGAATGTCCAAAATTAGGTTTTATACTTTAACATTAACTACACCAATTAACAAAAAGAAAAAAAAAAGAAATATACTTTTGGGCCTTTGATATTGTATTCAACTAGAGTCTAACAACTATTGACCATATGCCAATGATTTTGAGTCGATTATTAGTCATTAGAATATTTTCTGCTCCAGACAATAAAGAAATTAGGCAAAATTGAAAGAAAAAAAAAAACATGACGCCTTCAACATAAAGTTTATGTGTCAACAATAGCAGACACAAAGTTGTTTTAGAAATTATTATCGTAACAATAAATGTCAATCCTATGAATGTACTATTACTGAATCAAGGGACAAAGTTCCATTCGATTTCGACCTATGTTCAAACAAGATTAAGAAATGCCCGACCCCAAGTTGACGAGGAAATCACATCTCATACTCATCCTCCGAAGATGAACTCATTTGCCCACCTTTTAAGCTCAAGATATGAGCCTTTTACTCGGGAACTTCATGAGAAGATCAAGGCGGGAAAACTCAAAAAGCACATGTAAAGCAAAGGGGAGTCCGCAAACGACATGCCCTCATACCTTTTAAGATCCTGTTCTTTTTGTGGGTCAATTTTAAAATATTAATTTCAATTCACTTCAACTTACTTTAGCCTACGTCAACCTACTTTAACCTACTTCAACTTATTTTCACTATTTTAACCAAGTTCAATTTATAACATAAAAAAATTCAACTCACTTCAATTCACTTCAACCTACCTCAACCTACTTCAACCTACCTCAATCTATTTCAACCTATCTTACCCTTTTACTCACCACAATTTACCTACGAAAAGAACATGCCCTAATTCTTAATGGAACCTTTATTAATGCGGGTACAGATGCATTTGCTATCCGAACCGCAATACATCCCAAATTTGCGAGAAACCATCTAGGGATTGAGATCTGTAATGATTGTTCCTTTCTAGAAGTGGCAGTTTGTTTTCTACATGCTCAATCTAAAGCAGACTGCACTAGACCTGATAAAACTGACTCAAGATCCGAAATCCCAACCGAACGACCCGGACCCATACCCGACCCGGCACCTGAAATATGCTCACTCGAAAGTGAACCCGAAATCCAAATTGACCCGAACCGAACCATACTCGACCCAAAATTTTCTACAAAGTTGCTTGTTTTAACATGACGAGTGTATTTGACCACAAATTGGTTGACCCGAACCATACCCGACCCAAACCTAAGCAACCCGAAATGTCATTTAACCCGAACATGACCCAACCCGAACTTGACCCGACCCGTACTCAAACCGAATTACTCATTTGTCAGGTCTAGACTGGATCCATAAGGTTGACCGCAACCATTTTGGGTTGCTATTTGGAATAAAGAAAAAAAAATGCAAAACCCAAGATGGGCGTAGCCATAGCTAACCCAGACGTTGACCCAAACAAGATGATCACACATGAGGCAAAAGGAAGATGTAATGAAGTGGCTTGGGTTACGAGCAATGGAAGAAAAAATGTCAACTTGGCAGTCGGAGGATCTACGGGTCTATTTATTAAACCAGATAAAATTTTCATTTTTAAATAAAAGTCAATTTTAATCTACAAGGGAGAGTCTCCCTCTTCTTTCGATTATATTTTTACTGAAACTGATATACTCATTCATGTTTTCCATAATGAGTGTTTTTGAATATGACTTTTCTATTTGTACATATGACTGGAAAAAATTTAAACCTTACAAAATGCTTAATCAATAACGCAACATAACATGGTAATAAAACTACAATTATTGAAGAAACCAAAACAATAAGAGTTGGAACTAAAGAAGAACCAAAAGAGCTACAAAAGAAACTATAGAAGAACTTGAGTTTATTCACCTCCTCAACCTTGAGGTCCTACAAGGCTATAGTGGACATGCTTGGAATGGGGAATCGTTAAATGTAGAACCCCACTATATCCAGATACCAAGCATAAACTTCGAAGGATGAAACCCAAAGGGTCTTAAAAATAAAAGTGGTTAAAAGACAAGTACAGGGCATATTCATAAGGGTCTCTGATTACTCCTAATGTGGAGCCAATATTGTCTAACTGCCAAAGAACGAACTTGTTCGCATGTGCGTTGATTTTTGATATTTGAACAAGGCAAGCCTGAGGGATCTCCCCACATCCCAACAAATAGGCTTCCCTATGACAACACTGAGAAATTGCGAACCAATCAGTTAGTTTATTGTAACACCCCTACTACCTATTAGGGATGTCACACCGCCAGGATCCCCCGAGGGAGACCCCTAAGGCTCCTAATCTAATTACTAACTTCAGAAATTTTACCTAACTTTAATTTTAGTTAGGGAATTCTGGAGCGAAACTGCAAGAGTTCCGCCTGTAATTGCGACATTTCCAAAATTTACACTTAGTACCTGCAACATTACAACCAAACCCAAAGCGAACTAGGAGGTTCTAGCGAGTCACACACTCGCAGACGAGGCTTAAGCCTTTACAAACAACTATTTACAAAGGATTTACAACAGTCTTGTACTACTAGAGCCACTACATGCCCATCTCATGCACTTGTCAAGCAAAACATCATTCAGGTAGCTTCCACATCATAGCTTCCACACGCACTAGCTGGTACAACTCCATTTATTCATCACCTGGGGGGAGGGAAAAAGGGGAAAAGGATTGGAGTGAGCTACCACTTGCTCAGTGAGTGTCCCTCCGCTCCTTAAAACAAAACCTTGCAAGCAATAATACTCATAGCATTCACTTAGCAAGCATTTAGTTAATACTAACATAATATTACGAAACATATTAGCAGACATAGGTTATATGACATGAACATCTGGCAAGCCGCGACTTATGTATGCACCAGGCACATATGCATATCATTACAGGATTCGTTTAACATATCGCGATTCTAATTGAAGACACAATCAATATGTGTAAGAACATTTCCTTTAAATCTGCAATGAAACTTCCTTTGAACATTTGAAAGCATTTCATAACCTTGAGGTTCTTATTCTTTTGAAAGCGTTTACATCTCATATACGTCGTAAAACGACTCTTATAAACTTTTCATACTCATTCCGTATGACCTCTTTTGGCCCGTAAAACATTCTTTTCCTTAAAACCTTAAAACATAATGAATGGCAAAAGCCAATTGCTTTTCTTATCTTTATACAAAGTACTTCTGGCATAAGATCATTACAGGGTGCTGATTAGGTGAGAACTATTCTCGACCTCATAGTGAGACCTAACGCTCACGCTTAAGCTCTTATTCCCGGGATGGCTACATATAACATATCGGACCTTTACATCAACCCTCGTCAGGGCCTCTAGGGTTTATCCGGACTTATCCCCTAGGTAACATTATTCATAACATTTCATATTGTCCGCAGCACATTATCTTAGCCACTTAAAGCGTATCGGCCATAACGGCTATAACTTTGCGTTTCAAATCGTAAAATCATTTAACGTATAACTCACACCTTTATAAAACTCTTTAGGGATTCCCCCGTTCAAGCGAGTTCACTCCCAAAACTGTTTTCATTTAATTAAATTAGGCCATCATGCATTAATAGTTATGGCTACTATCTTTTCAAAACATGAAACCTTTCTTTGGGAAAAACTCACTCTTGTGCATATAAAGCAATTTAAGCATTTAAGCACATACATCACATATATCACATTTAAGCACTTCAAATCAATCACATCAGTTCAACCAATAAGCCACACAAGGCCTCGCAATCCACACGATTGCGGTAATTCACAACCCAGTCTCCCTCCTCACTTTCACCATACACACAAGACCTCAAACGCTCATGATGTTATCCTCGAACCAACCAACTACTAACTCGTTTCATCGATTCATTTTCCATAACATGTTATCACAAGGGCTTATTAAAAAGGAGGAGGGTTAGGCTCTTACCTGTGCAAACAGCACCTTTCAGCCACATATACATATACATCCATACTGCCTTAACTTAAAATAACGCTTAACTAGCCTACTAAACATGCCATTTTCAGAACATAACAAATTAACTAAACATGTCATTTTCAAGCATAACTATTCAGCTAACCACGTATCGATTAAAAACATTCTTAGGTTATTTCATGAATCGCTAATTATTCGAATCAACACTAAATATATCAAATCAACTTCGTTTTCGATTCTTTTAAAACTATAGCTTGCTTTAGTCCTATTCTAACTAATTACACTTTTATAACTTTAAAATTAATCCATTTTCAAGAGTCGCTAATTACTCGAATCAACGCTAAATATATCAAATCAACTTCGTTTTCAATTCTTTTAAAACCATAGCTTAATTCAATCGTATTCAAGCTAACTACGCCTTTATATTCTCAAAATGAATCCATCTTCATACATGATTCCCTTTTTCACGCACATAAATTACATCGAATTATAAACCTAAGCATGAACTATCACAATAATTCAAATTCGAACATGCATAGCCATTTCTCGATGTTTCTAGCAAATCTAGCTAGCCCTAAATCGACATGCAACATCAATCTGCTGAAAATTCATTTCGAAAATAATAATAACTTAGGAGGAAGAAACACTCACACGAAATTGCTCAATAATCCACTTAATTTAGCAGCAAATCGCGCCCCAAACCCTTCGAACTCGAACCCAAGTCGTCCCTTCGAAAACCCGAAACCCTAACCTTCGTTTTCGAGCTGATTGAGGCGGATTGGGCTCGGTTTTGGCTCGATTTTGGCTCGAAATTTATAGGGGAGGTTGGAAGGGAGGTGGGTTGTCGATTTCCGGTGCGTGGACGGCGTTTTCTGGTGGCTAGGACGCGTGGGTGAAGTGGTGCGAAGTGGAGGGGCTTTGACGGTCGAAAGGGGCGGTGGTGACGCGTGGTGGGGGGACCGTTCGTCCCTTTCTCTCGCCGGCGACGCGTGGTCGGCGGCAGCGCCAGGTGGCGTCGCCGGTGAGAGAGAGAGCGAGGCAGAGAGGGAGTCACGGGGTGAGAGAGGGCGAGCGTTAGAGAGAGAGAGGGGGTCGGGTTGCCCGTGCCCAAGCCGAGAGCCCCCCCCCCTTTTTGTTCTAATTCCTTTTCCCTTTTTTTTTTTGACAACTAACATCATTCAACTGATCCCTGGTCCCAAACTCGTTAATGGTTAGGCTAAACTCGGGTTGAAACGTTTCACGACGAACATTTCAGTTTAAGCGTTGGAAATCGATTTAGTAAAATGGAAAATGATTTTATAAACTCGGTTTAGCGTCGATTCAACCATTTTTATAAATAAGCAACGTCAATAGTAATACTAAGCCAATAATCGTTCTTTTAGTAAAACTAATAGTTAAAAGCTCACACACAATTGACTAAATATTTTTATCGAACAACAATTCAAGGCAATTTATAAATCTAGCAACTAGAACAACTGATCGGCAATAAAACAATAGTGTGGCCCTAACATTTATGGTACATACCTATGTACCGTAGAATTATACACACCTATATATAAAAGGATTTTATTAAATTGGGTCAAAATAAACATATGTTGCAATCTACTTATACAAAATTGGCCCCAGCTATTTCTTTGCATTTGGGCGCCCCACAAGGCTAACTTTTGAAGAGAAACACACGTGAAAGCTGAAGTAAGAAAATTTTGAGCAAGAAACACACGGCGAAATCTGCAAAATCAAACACTGCATATTTGAATTTTGATCAAGACAATTTTTGAGCAACATACATGATCCATCTTGAAAATTAGCAATACGAATAAGCAAAATCAATGGATTTTGAGGAACAAGTGGTAGTTGAAGCAGAGGAATTGCTCATTGAAGAGTTACATATGTCAGGATTTCAAGGTATGGATCATAAAATTGCTCAAACAAACAATTATCTATCAATCTTCAATGCAAAGAATAGCTACCTAGTACAACTTTTAAAATCAAGCATGGTTGCACATAAGGTGTTTGAGAAAATTCCCCAAATGTAGGATTTTAATAACAAAATCGTTGCACAAAAGCTGACAAAGAAGGTACACTAATTTGGGCAAAAGGTTCACTGCAGTGTACGAAAGTTTCACTTTAGTGTAGAAAGGTTTCACTGCATTTTTGGAAAGATACACCAAATAAATAAGAACGATTAACAATATCCAATTTTGCTATTCATAGGATAACGATAATTAAATGAACTTAAAGATTACTGACATTATTCTTATATTGTAGGTCCCCAGAATCAAGATCCCAATGATCAAGAATATGGTCCCCAAGCGATAGGTATGTATGATCTCTTCCAAAATTCAGTGCTATGTCATGTAGCTAGAGAATTATGAAAGTAATGGTTGTAGAGCTCATGTAGCGATAGTTACGTATGACTTATACTTATAAGAATATGGTGTTGTATACACTGTAACTCATGGTGGAAAGGAAGGTGGTCATAGATCTCATATATAATTATAGTAACAATCATTTTGTCAGTTAGTGTACCTTTCACCTATTGCAGTGAACCTTTTGTTGATTTCAATGAATCTTTTGTTGATGGCAATGAATCTTTTGTTGGTGCAATGCATTGCTGCATCAATTTTGTTTTTCCTGATTCAGCTACTATCTATCCTCCAAATACATTGATAAATATAATAGCTTCTGACACTATTGACTACTTAAATTGCAGTTCCTCGGCATTAAGAACCCATCGGACGAGAATATGTTGAGAATGATGAATTTGAGTTGATTGGACAAAGTGTCAAATTTGAGCAAGAAGCGTATGATTTATATAACACTTATGGTCTAAGAGTGGGGTTCAGCATTCGTAAGGATTCACAAAGGACGAAAGCTTATCGAAGTGGTATAACAACAAAGAGATATTGTTGTTCAAAACAAGGTACAAAAAGAACTGTCGCCCAAAAAAATGAAGAACATATCAATAGAAGGTCATATAGCAAAAGAGTAACCCGAGTTGGTTGCAAAGCAATGACTCAGTTTTCAGTAGATGGAAATGATGTCTGGACAGTTACGAGGCATGATAAGGTGCACAACCATCCTTTTTGTGATCTCACCAAACGACATCTTTTGAAATCATGACGAACAGTTACAAAAGAACAATTGGAACCGCTGAAACTTATGCAATCATGTAGAATCAAAGTGTCTGATGCTATGAGAATGTTGAAGAAGGAGGTAGGCGGTTCACCGACCCTTGGGTTCACAAACAAGGATGCATATAATGCTCTTGGCTCTGATAAAAGGAAGAATTTAGATTGTACTGATAATAACACTTTGATGGGGAAGTTGAATTAAAGGAAAGTGGACGATCAAAACTTTTACTTTGCTTTTGAGTTTGATGAAGGAGCAAGTCTAACTAGTATTTTCTGGAGAGATACCATAATGCAAGATGATTATGATCTCTTTGGAGACGTGGTTATATTTGATACCACTCACAGGACCAAAAAGTACAACATGATTTGTGCGCCGTTTGTTGGCATGAATCATCACAACAAGAATGTAATGCTACGATGTGGGTTTGTATTGAATGAACGAATAGAATCATTCATATGGCTTTTTAGGACTTTCTTGGCGGCAATGGGTGGGAAGCATCCAAGAACTATCATGACAAACCAAACACCTTCAATTGCAACTGCTATCAAAGCAGTGTATCCACAAGCAAGGCATAGATTGTGTATGTGGCATATTATTGAGAACTCAAAAATTCACATCAGAATGTTTAGAAGCCAACATCGATTTGTTGACAAATTCAAAAAGATTCTCATGCATTGTGATACTGAAGCGGAGTTCAATCATCATTGGACCAGGTCAGTGCCTTTAGTATTTAACTTTGCCTTCATAATGAAGAAAAATATGGTTTGCAGTGAATAAAAGATTCACTGCAAAATAACAAAGATTCACTGTAATGAGTAAAAGGTTCACTGTATCCATCTTTTCCCTTTTATTTTAGGTTGATTGCAGAATACAATTGCGGTGAGAATTATTGGCTAAAAAAACTTTACAAGAACAGGGAGCATTGGTGCCCTGCATTCAGTAAAGATTGTTTTTCTGCGAGAATTTTGTCCTCACAAAGGGTTGAATCAACCAACCATTCAATCTCTTGGAGACTTCAAGCAACCATTGACTTGTGCGAATTTTATGAGAGCTTCCTTGATGTTGTTGCTGAATTGAGGAATAAGGAGAATGGAAATGACTATGACTCTTGGGATGGAAGGCCAGAAATATATTTTGCAAATGTAAGTATATTGAATCATGCAACGGAGGTATACACTGCTGAACTTTATCACATTTTCCAAGAAGAGTACAAAAAAGGAAAAACTTGTGCCCAGGAGAAGGTTCAAGAGACCGCTTCATGTGTGCTATATAAAGTGTGGCGGGACAATGTCGATGAGTTTTGCCACCTTGTCACCATTAATTGGTTAACTGAAGAAGCTTCTTGCACATGCAAAAAATTTGAAGAGAAGGGAATTTTGGGCTTTCATATCCTAAGGATATTCAATATGTTTTGTGTTCAAAAAATTCCTGAGAAGTACATATTAGATAGATGGAAGAAAAATATCAAGGGCTATGAAGGCGCTGATGATGCAAGATCTTTCCGCAACTATGCTGGTACGTCTTCATCTGTTTGGTGATTGCAAATGAAGCGAAAATTCACTACGCTCATCACTGCTTTAGCCACAAATGCAAGAACAAGAGCTTTATGTCAAGATTTATTTGAAAAGGCTAAAGAAGCTATTGAGATGGACATATGCCCTATATACCATAATGGATCAGAAGATGAAAATGTAAACACAAGCGGAACAGTCCAGAATCCCACTGGATTAAGAGAGAAAGGGCAAACGAACAAGAGAAAAGTTAGCATTGCCAAGAACAAAAGCAATCAAGTGAAGGCAAGAAAGAAGAACGTTGCGAGGCAAGCAACAAACAGTTTCACCCCTGTCAACATCAGCCCCATCGTCTTCGCATCGGTGGTATCACTATGCTATAACTGTTAAAATTTAATTAATGAAATAATGGAAAAGTTTCATTTTCACTTTATAGTTAAATGAGTAACTTATGTTGTTTTTGAAGGGAACAAGTGGTGTAAAGCCTCCAGAGGATTCCAGCATGTCCAACGCTAATGTTGGAGCTGCAATTACCGTGGTAATAAACTACAAGATCACTCTATATTTTAACAAATATAGTTAGAAAAAATGTATACTTAAAGGACACAATATTTGTTGATGTACGTGGCATGTACCATGACGTCCGTCGGAGCTGGTGTACTTGGAAATATTTGTTGAAACTATGAATGTCAAAATTGATAGCATGAGCACCATCATTTGTTTCAACACAATTTAATATTTTGTGTATATTAGAGCTGTTTGCTGATTGTAAATGTGCATGCTGCTATTGATGCTTATTTGGTGTCGGTGGATTGTAATGATATATCTTAATTTTGATCCAATGAATCTTTAATGCAATGCAATAAATCTTTTCCCAACTGCAAGGAACCTTTCCCCAATTGCAGTGAATCTTTTCTTCCAACAAGTAAAATTAAGTTGATTTTAATTGCTATGCTAGGGAAAGCCTTTATGATTGCTTGAGGATAAGGCACTGTAGAGATATGCTAGGGAATGCTATGAGGTTTGCTTGAAGAAGAGGCATTGCATAGCTTTAATGAGTTCTCTAAGGAGGACCATAAGGATTTCAAGCCTGATGCCATATGGACTTACGTAGGATCCGGGCGTTTCTTTCTTTCTTTTTGTTAGCAATGGGTAGGAATGAAACTGGAATTGTGCCACTGTTGTTGCGGTAGTTGTTCCCCCTAGTACCGTATAACTATACACACACATACATATCCACCATACAGATCCCTATTAGCTAGTAGTAGCTGCGTAAGAGGGAGCACTTTGAAGAAGAATCCCTTAAATCCAACTTGTCAAACCTATCCTCTTATATTATTCAAGAAAAGGAGAACAAAAAATGGAACCAAATATACAACATGCTTATGATTCTGCCTCCCCTAACACAGAGGTCCACAAGCAAATGCACCACAATGATTTTGGCTCTCAGTAAGTAAACAGGATGGAACGGATGCCTGCATTAAACCTGTAATGCATCTTTACAACACTTAAGTGTAACTTTAAACAACAAAATATGAAAAGCTATTTTAACGCAACTGTCTACGCGGCATTGAAGCTTACACAACTAGTTTAACCGAAAAAGTACAACCTAGTCACAATTGTCCTACCCAATAAAAAGCACGCTAACATTAAGCCTTGTCTCTGAACCTTTGACTTTGCCTTGTAATGCGAGAACCAACAGTCACCTCTTTCCTGATGCTATTATGATAAGCCTTAACCTTATCAAGAATCTGAGGAGCAATTACATTTTCCTGACTAGTGATAATGTTATAGCAATATTTCGCCCTGAGCTTCTTCAACAAGGGTGCCTGTTGAGAGCAAAAAACTTGTCAAAACTTTCGATGATATAATTCACTTATTTATAACAAGAGAAAAAAATTGAACTCACATTGAACTTCTTAAACCCGATACTCCATTTTTCAACATCTCCCATGTACATCTCCAAGTGTTACATTACATACACCCCTGAGTCAGGATAAGATTCTTTTGAAACTTCCATCCAAGGTAGTTTCAGTTGCTCCAATTACAAACTCTCCATAGAAATAGCTTTACCCCTGCCTGATTTGGGGATTTTATCAGGAAAATACTTTGAGAAACATCGAACCTAGGGAAAAAAAAATAGTATACATTTATAATAGGTAACTTCAAATGTGAGGATTAGAATAGCAAAAGGATGAAAAGGTAATATAAAAAATTACCAAGAGACTGACACAAACAAGAATAGCACCATTGTCCACATCGTTATGACTAACAGAATGGATAATCTCCACTTTCTTTGCCAAGAAATTGAAGAACATAACAAAGTAATATCTGTTGTGAAACACTGGAAAGAATATCTGCATATCAACACAACTATATAAGCATATGTAAGCCACATTACGATTGTGAAGCAACAATGGCGAAGGTGAAATATGGACAACACCAGCATTTACCCCACAATTTTACATCTTAATTTTGATCCAATGAATCTTTTATGCAGTGCAGTGAATCTTTTTCCAACTGCAGGGAACCTTTCCTTGATTGCAGTGAACCATTTGTGCCAAGAAAAAAAATTCAGATGTTTAATGCAATGCAGTGAATCTTTTCCCAACTGCAGGGAACGTTTACCCAATTGCAGTGAATCTTTTGTGCCAACAAGCCAAATTAAGTCGTTTTTCATTTCTCTACAACTAACATCACAGTTTGTCCTAGAGTGTGTGGCATGCAAGGTTGAAAATTGCAAATGCTATTGGTTGCTTTCTCCTTTTTGACAAGGTAGACAAAAACATATTCAAGCTAATGAAGACCCTTATCACTCTCTCTCTCTCACACACACACACACATACATATCCACCATACAGATCCCTATTAGCTAGTAGTAGCTAAGTAAGAGGGAGCACTTTGAAGAAGAATCCCTTAAATCCAAATTGTCAAACCTATCCTCTTATATTATTCAAGAATAGGAGAACAAGAAATGGAACCAAATATACAACATGCGTATGATTCTGCCTCCCCTAACACAGAGGTCCATCAGCAAGGGCACCACAATGATTTTGGCTCAGGTCAATATTTCAGCAATTTAGATCACAAGACAAACTCAAAACACACTAAATGCTGCAAGTTAAACTGTTATCAACTTACCAGCTTGGAGTTTGAGAAATCGAGCCAAGAAATCATCTGAATTTCATTGTCCAAAATATGCTTGAACTTTTTATACTTTGGACTAGAAAATTTAGCACCCCCATCCAATGATTCAGTGTACATCATACAGAATCAAAAACAACCTTAGTGAAATAACAGGATCTAATTTAAAATATTTAAGCTAAATAATATTTGAAAAAAACACTTACACAGGCATTGCAAGAAAAAAAGAACCTCAACGATAATGATTGAGGGTCCTTCAACTTTTCAGAATGATTAAACAAATAAGCGAATAAACCAACAACACAGTGATCCAATTCGTCTCCACAACCCAAAGTCCTAATTATAGATCTAGTGATGTTGAGATTCGCATCTATGAATAATAGCTCACTACAACAAACAACAAAACCCCATTAAAAACATCAAAAATTTAAAACATAAATCAATATACAAAATATAAAAATCATAAAAATAGAAATAAAACTCATAATATTACCTATCATAGGGAACTTCATCCAGTGGGAGAAAAGCCCAATCAGACACTTGCTTTTCTCTAATAGTTAAAGACTTCAAGACATCAATGTGCATTACAAAGAACGGAGATTTAAAATGAGGGGTAGGCATCTTCTTCCTTGGGGGCATGCAATCTCCAACCGAATCTCCAACCAGGCTCTCCGAGCTTGAATTGGGACTCCTTTCTATTTGAGGATCAGGGCTAGAATGACCACTAGATCCAATACCCTATACACCCCCACTTCCACCTTGGTTAGGGCTCTCAACTTGGACTGACTGAGAAAGCCTAAAATCGAACCCTAAATCAAACCCAGGTGGCGTGAAGGTGCCTACACAAGTAATCCCACTAGTCTTCTCATAAGTCTTTGCTAATTCAACACATGCATCCCAGAACAATCACTAACAAACAATCCATCATCTTGACTAGAGGGGGTTGCTTGATGACCAACATTAGCATCTCCAGGTTGTGTTTGAGATGGACCAGCCGTGTCCTTGAATGTTCCTAGCTTTGAGCAGTTAGTCAATATTTCCACCAAAACACCCTGAACTTTGTCCATTTGGGTGCTCGCTGGGAACATCTGTTGTGCCTCGCAAAGTTCTTCAATGATCTTTAAATCTTTTGCCCACATGCCTGCATCAAAATTAGTTCAAAAAATAAAACAAATCATAAAAAGATACACTGCATAAACAAAAGGTACACTGCACGGCAGGAAAGGTACACTAATACAGGCAACAAGGTTCACTAAAAGAAACATTAAGTATAAGAAGAACCTTTTTTGCCCTAATATCTACTTCTTCTTCTTGAATATGGAGAGTTGGTGTATCTGGTGCCTTAATTCTGTCATCTTCAATCCCCTTACTGAAGCCTTGACAGCTCTCCAACTGAAAATTCATTCGGGCCCACAGATCTTTGCTAGTCCAATTTGCTAAAATGGGAAACTCTCTACTGATCATTATCTTCTTGCATAGGACACGATCAACATAGCACAGCTATAACAGAACATTAGCAGACCCAAAGAAGTTATTAATGCATAAACTTCGGTAACGACAAAAATAAGAGTAAGTACGAAATTTCGTAAGTATTAAAGTAAAAATCATTACCATTAAGAATAAAAGAGGACCTCTATATGCACCTTTTGGTTGCCTCTTCCACTTATCCGTGCAAGAAATCAAACTACCTATTGTGAACTCACACCACTTGAGGTCTTTCACCTCTTTCAGATCCACTAAGCTTTTGAGTACAAGATGATTAAACTTCCACGTTTGTTGTCCCTTGACAAGAGTGGTGACCACATAGACAATGAAGTTTCTCTTAAACATATCACCCCCTTGCCTTTGGCTTTTCATATGCGAAAGCACATGATGCATTTTAGGAAACGCACTTGCCCACTAAGCCTTCCACTCATCAAGAACCTGTGTATACCCCCCCTTGTCACTTTTTTTGGCTTCTTAAACGGGTTTGCTTCCCCTAGGAAACCCCATTATTAATAATACATCTTCTGCGCTAATTCTCAACTCTTCATTGCTAGCCAATTTCAAAGCTCCCCTACAAGTATCAAAGTTTTGAATGAGCCATCTGGCTAGCCTTGATGGGATTTTATCGACTCTCAAAGTCAATAAAAATGCCAACCCAAGCTCATTTATGTCTCTGTTCTGCTCCTCTAATATAGTCAGTAGAAACCTGCATAACCCATATGGAGACATCCTTGTCCTAAGCTTAGTAGGATCATATTCAATGTAATCTGCTTGAATATCTTCATTACCACTATCAGAAATTTTATCCTCCACTGTTTTTTTTTTCGAATTTGAAAATCAAAAATTTATCACTAAAAATATAGGAAGCAAGCTAATATGTAAAAGTTTGATCCAATAAATCTTTTATGTAATACAGGAACCTTTCCCCAACTGCAGTTAAACTTTCCCCAATTGCAAGGAACCTTTCCCCAACTACAGTGAAACGTTTCCGAATTGTGGGCAACCATTTGTGCCAATATAGGTAGCACACTAATTTATATATGTATGTATGTATGTGTGTATGTATCCGTGTATGTATGTATGTATGTATGTATGTATGTATGTATGTATCTATCTATCTATCTATATATATATATATATATATATATATATATATATATAT
>JACYFF010010365.1:32110759-32121341 GCA_017589665.1 Selenicereus undatus | reverse complement strand
GTTAGGAAAACGTAACGCTTTCGGCCCCAGGGGCTGGGGGTGTTACAATATATATATATATAGATATACATATATATACATATATATATATGTATATATATATATATATGCATTTATATATATATATATATGCATTTATATATATATATATATTTATATTTATATATATGTATATATATATATATATAGGTGTGTGTATATATATGTATGTATATATATATTTGTATATATATATATGTATGCATACACCAAATGGCATTAGTGGAAAGTATTCTGATTTGTTTGGTGCTGCAATTTCATTTGATACTGCATATGGTACATAGTGTGGCTAATTGTGTAATTTTGGCTAATGGTGCAATGTCATTTGAATCTGCATATGGTCACAGGCAATTCGTCACATTTGAAGCTGGAATTTTGGCTAATGAACAAATTGAAAGGTTTGTGTTCCTAATTGTGTATTGTTCAGGTGCTAAGGAGGATTAAAGCCTTTGTATTATCATCACTGATTAGCGTCCTACTGTGAAAATACTTGTAGAAAAAATGTTTGATGCATTTACTCCTACATTTTGTCTTTGGCACATAGTAAGAAAAGTCTCGAATAAGCTTAGTGCTATCCTAAACACTGATACTAGATTCCACAATTAACTGAAAACATGTGTGTGGTTAGTTTTGAGTCCACATGGTCGCCGATTAGTTCTTATCATGGGTTAGAGCAGAATGATTGGTTTACGCTCATGCATTGTATGACGCATCTATGGGTGCCAGCTTGTCTTACATAGGTGTTTTTGGTTGGTTAGTATTTCTTTTACGGAATAAGACACCAACTCTTTCATAATCCCCATAGAACAATTTCTGGATATGGTTCATTAAAAAAAAAAAAAGTAAAAGGGCTTCTTACAATATTGGGTAGCTTACAAAAAATTTATATTTAAAGCTTGATATAAGGCCTAAAGTTTGAAAGTTCTAATTTCAAAGTGCTTATTTCTTATTGTGGATCTCTCTTCCTCTCTGTCCTTCATTTGGATCAACTTTCTCCAACAAAAAAAAAGGAAAGAAAGAATTGTTTGATAGATAAATCCAAATGGATAAATAGTGTCATCTTTAAGTGGGGAAATGAAACTGAAACTATCTACTTAAAGAATCTTACCATCATGTGCTATAGTTCCCTACAAATAAAGCTCTAGCTATGAATTGGAAAACAGCGTTGTTCTTTCCAGACTAAAGCGAGCAGGTGATGGGATTATATGGGAAAAAAAATAGAATGATAAGAGTCTAATCACAAAAATTAGGAACCTAATCTACAAATAGAAATTATGAAGCTAGACACAATTATCAAACAAAAACGGAAAACCTATTGTCCAGGAAAAGTCTCCAAAAATTTGCACGTTTGTAAGAGGAGGTGTAGTCTACCATAAGCATATGATTCTCAGTCGTACGACTTGAGGGTTAATTCCATAGGTACGAAATCCAATTTAGGTCATTGAAATGAATTCGAATCCATTATAACTAACTTGAATGCAAAAAAATAACAATATAAATCATTCAACCTACAGAAATCAAATCTAATATGTGCATGATTGAATTGAAGAAACATTAATTGGTAGATTAGCATAACGAATATGAAAGTAGTACCCTCTAATCAAGAGAATGGGGCGGAGAGAGATTACCAAAAGGATGAAGAGCAAATTGAAAGCAAAAATTGATAGTTGAATCCAATTGATTAATAAGAACTCTAACTAGCATCAAATCTAAGTACTTCAATCAAAGGTTTTGAGAGAGAATTAAATGAAATGAATCTACTCCTAAAATCTAAACTAAAACATAGAATAATGAACTAGGGGGTGGAAAGCCCCCTTTTATAGGTGTGCCAACTACCCCTCACCATCTAAATTCTAGTAGGTATAGATTTCTTATTCTTCAAGCGCTATCAATATTTGAAAATTTACCACAATAAGGAAGTTACTTGGAAACCATTTCCAATAGCCTATTGTCCCTTATCCTGATTGCTTCCTATTTGAATTAGAATTGCACAAGCATTAATATAACAACCTTCCAGCTTTACTGCTCACACTAGTGTGAGTCAAAGGATAAGCTAAGAATGATGGCATTAAGCTGTTAAAGCTAAATGGTCATTTGAATCGCTTCTTTTTGTCAATCACGTCTTCCTTACTCTGTTTTAACACCCATTTCGTTATACCATCATTCTACTCACAATTACACAAAGCCAAAGTCAAATCCCAAAAATATATCAGATAAAACCAAATGCGAAGGGATTAAGGGCATACAACTTGACACTTTTGACAACCAAACAAATTCCCCCACAGAGAGTTGTTGCCAGTCCACTGGTAAAGGGGAAAAAAAAACTTTATCATATACACCTGCATTTAACAAGTGCAATAAGTCCTATAAACCTCTTGGTTCTGCCTAGTAGACAAGTGTGATCTCCTAACGATTGACATAACATGTACTCATGAAATCTTGAAAAACAGAAAGCAAATGTAAAAGAGAAAGAAAAATCAAAAATCTTTTGATCAAGTTTTACCAAATATAAACCAAGGAAAACTATACACACTTCAACCAACTACATCACCGCTATAACGGAAGTATTAGAATATATAAAAGCACATTGTACACTTCAAGACTCTTGGTCCCTGCTAATGATACACAAACACCAACATCTTTATCCTACAATCCATCAACACAGCAAGTGCATCCTACTGCCCAGTATGTAAGTCTACCCCAACTGTAGGAGTTAGGCTAATCAATGTTTGATTCAATCCCACTTAACGGATACAATTATAACATTGACCCACTTATTTCGGAAGAAAGCTTTCCAAATAGCAGTATCGCCTTAAATGATAGCACCCAATAGCAGATGTCTTAAAGGAATATTTGTCATTCTCAACTAGAATGACTATTTTTTACTCATTTTTGTCTTTTTTTTCTTCACTTTCACTTTTTTTTGGTTAATTTTCCCCCTTTTTTCACTTTATTTTGAATGTAAAGCAAATGAAAAAAAAAAACAATAAAAGGAGACAAGTACGAAAATTAACCATGAAGGCTCAAAACGGACTGATGGGGATAGAATTGAGGTATTGAATGACAAACATTAGTGTAATATCAATGATGTGCTGCCTACTTATCTACAACCTAATAAGTAAGTCAGAATGTGTTAAAGTCCATCAAGATAGTGCAACTCCGTCATGCAAAACAATTTTTATTTTTTTTTTGTTGATTGCTTCTTTTTTCTAATTTTTTTTTCTCTTTGCTCTTTCTTTTAAAACGATTTATATTGCACTGCTCCCCAACAAAAAAAAAAAAAAACACATAGTGTCCACATTGTGGGAAATGAGGCTTCAATGACTGAAGCAAAATAAAATATGAAAAAGAAAAAATAGTATACACAACTACACGAGGGTAATACCCGGTTGGATACTAATGTGCCGTTGCTATGCCTCTCTTAATGGATGCCGAGTGAGTCCTGAGGAGCATCAATCACTCCACTTCTATGACTCCAGTCTCCAATATAGATGCAGTCAGAATTCTTAGTGGCTTATCATATTATTGCACAAATATTTTAGAGAATTGCATGTAAGAAAACAGAAATATGAATACAGTGACATTACGAAAGTGCCTTCTTTAGTTTATCAAATACCCTAGTGTAATCAGCAAAATCATGAGGCAAGGTTGGGATGGCATTACTCCATATGGATGTCTGTAATATCGCCAATAAGGATTAATGGAGGGATTATGCCATCTGAGGTAACCTAAGGACCTAATTATTTGACCCACATTCCCCTTAAAGTTTTGCATCAAAAAATATGTAGGACCCCACTCAAGTTTAAGGATAAGGCATCGCGTAATAGTAAATGGGCCTAAGAAGAGAATACTTAGGGGATAGCGAAGGTGGGAACAATTATATGAGATAGGTAGTAAGTCAAGTAAGGTTAGTGACATGTGCTATACAAGCTCACAACTAGGAGGTCTTCAATATAAGCTCCTCCTCATTAAAATGGTTCTGATTTCACTCATCAAATCAATGAGCATAAACATTTGACTCATACTCACGATTACCATCAGTATGCTAATCACAGTATCATCCAGTTTTCCTAAAGGATCTTGACAAAAAGGAATAGGGATACAAGAAGTCATCAATGGGAGAGTCTACAAGTAAGCTAGACAAAACAGGTACAGTATGCACAAAAGCACGTGAAGAAAAATCACTTGGTCACTCAAACTCAAACATGAAGTTTTTAGCCTGAGGATAAAGACTTTAAGGAAAAACAGAGCCCAAGATCACCCATTGGATAAGCCTTGGGGGACCTTGACACAATTACACTTAGTGTAAAGAATCTATTTTACACTTCCAACAAATAGTTGACAAGTGGCAATAGAAGAATCTTATCTATAGAAAAAATAGAGGGAAGAAATGGAGGGAAATGAAGTTGGAAAGGAGGGCCTAAATTATTACTTACAACCGGTGGGACAATTCATTTGTCCATCGAGTCCCACCTCTCGGCGGTTATATGCGTTGCCTATCTGAACCACTACTTAAAAAAAAAATATATTCATTGTTCTCAATTTTTGAAATTGCCGTTTCCCGTTTTTGTTCTCTCTCATTTTCGCACTCAGTGGTCAATGTTGCATTTTCTTTAGTATTCTGCCAATTCTTACCAAATGGTTGAATTTGATCTTAACGTTGCTATTGATGTTGAATCTTCGTCAAATGCGATTTCGTCGTCAGGTTTGATATCTTTTTGGATCTTTGTTTTTGTGCTCGAATTTTGAAGTTGTATGTGTGGATGTTTGATTAGTTAGTTTCAAGTTGTTTGAACTGGTATGCATTCATTGTTGTGGTGTCGTGATCTAACATTATAATGCAATTGTTATTGAGTGTGTTATTTTGCGATTTGCTGTTCTGCATTTTGGCAGAATGTTTGATTGGTGGTTTTCGTTGTGTTTTGTGTTAATTTCGGTTAAGATCAAGTTTACAATGGTTTTTTAGTTTAATTGTTGAATATTAGGTGAATTTTGGCTATTGACATATGAGAAACGATTGCTTATCATTATGAGTTTTTAACTCACTAAAGATAGTCGTTGACTCACTGGTGGTATATATTACGTTCACTAAATAAAATATGTTACATTGTACTACATAGCAATTTTTTGCTCACTAATAGAAACGTTTAACTCACCCGAATTGAAGCGTGGGCTCACCGAATTTGCACTATAGCTCACCACTTATGGTATGGTTGTTTTTCTATATGACTTTTTTACTGTTGCTATGTACATATGAGAAACAACAACAACTCACCAATATATGTTCTGTGCTCACTACATATACTTGTTGGCTCACTAATAAAAATACTTTCAGCTCACTGAGGTTCAGATTGTATGCATGAATCCATGTATGCATGAATCATTTATCAGGTTCTGTACTTATGAAATGTAATTCCTATATTCAATCTTGTCCATATCATGGAATAGAATCTGTTGCATTCGAGCACGCTACATAGCATTCTGTGCTCACCAAGACAAGCTTTTGGCTCACTGGAATGAAGTCTGTGCTCATCAATGTTACATTATAGCTCACCACAAAAAAAAAAATTTTTTGTAGATGATACTTCGTTTTACACATCTACATTAGATCGTTGTGTTGCTGAGGCACTTGATGTTGATGATTATGTTAAGATTTTGTGTAATCGTACTAGTGGTTCAAAGGACAAAGGTGTGGCTTCTGATGATGGTAATGGTGCTGGTGGAATATCTAACTATGTTGTGATTGATAAGGAGAAATGTGTAGATGGTGATGAATGTGTTGTTGACGTAAAGGAATGTGAAGAATCAGAGCTGATTGGTAAAAGGATCAGTTCTCTAGATGCTGCATTTGAGGTATGCAACAAGTATGCTTTCCGTAAGGGGTTTTCCATTAGGTGTGACAAGTTGCGAAGGAGAGAGGGTTTACAAAAGGTTCGTTCAAGGGAGTTTTGTTGCATCAAACAAGGTGTTAAAAGGTGTCCAAGGAAACAAGACAAGACATTTACCAAACAGAGCCGGAGGTGTAATTGAAAAGCTAGGGCTATATTTTACATTAAACCAAATGGGCAATGGGTTTGTAAGAAGCATGATATGGTTCATAATCATGAACTGGTTTTGGAATATGAGGTGCATAAGTTGAGGTCACATAAAAAAGTCAAGAAAGCTCATGTGGACTATTTCTAAAAGATGAGGAGAAATGGTATGAAAGTTTCGCATGCGTATCGGCTTCAAAGAAATAAGGCCAGGGGTTTACCATCACTTGGTTTTAGCGAGAGGGATGCGTACAATAGTGTTGCCAATGAAGTCAAGAGGACTTTAGATGGGGGTGATGCCAACCATTTGATGTATGTTTTAGAAGCTAGGTATGGTAATGAAGAGGATTTTTTTATAAGTTTAAATTGGACGATGACGATTGTTTGATGTGCTTCTTTTGCAGACATACACAAATGAAATGTGATTACATGTTGTTTGGTGATCTCGTTGTATTTGACATAACATATAGGACCAATCGTTATGAGATTATATGTGCACCTTTTGTTTGTATGAATCATCATGCAAAGAATGTTATGGTGGGATATGGGTTTTTTATGAATGAAAAGATTGAGAGTTTTGTGTGGTTATTTGAAACATTCTTCGAAGCAATGGGTAATGTTCAACTAAAAACTATGATGACGGACCAAGCATTTTCTATGGCAAATGCTCTTGAAAAGGTGTTCCCCTTAGCAAAGCATGTGGTATGTATTTGTCACATCTTGGAGAATTCCAAAAAGAATATTGGTCATCTTAGAGTATTGGGTGGATTTGTTGATAAGTTTGACCATGTTTTGATGAGATGTGATACAGAAGCAGAGTTTAACTTTTGTTGGCAGAGGTAACCTCTGTATGTGCTTGCTGACTTCTAATCTACTCATCAAGTTATTGCTTTGTGCTCACTAATTTTTAGTGTATGCTTACCAAGGCTATAGGTTTTGCTCACTGGACTATGTCGTCTGCTTACCACGGTTACATTTTATGCTCACTAATTTTGTTTTATTTTTTTGGTAACTGGTTTTGTGTGTTAGGCTAGTTGAAGAGTATAATTGTGCTAAAAATGCTTGGTTGGTTAAACTATTTTGGTTGAAAGAAAAACGGTGTCTAGCCTATTGCAAGGATTTTTTTCTCTGGTGCCATTTTATCATCACAAAGAAGTGAGTCGACAAATGCTTCTTTGTCAAAGAGACTCAATGCCACTTGTTGGTTGTTTGATTTTTACAATATATTCTGTGATGTTGTTACTGAGTGGAGAATTAAGGAGAATGATGAGAATGTGAAAAATAAGGATGGATTTTCCGAAATGTACTTGCCACATGTTAGCATTTTGCAGCCTGCTTCAAAGATCTATACGAACAACTTGTACAAAGTGTTTGAGAATGAGTACATTAAAGGAGAAGGGTGCTGTCAAGATCTTCTTAGCTCAAGTGAATCCCCGTACGGTACAGAACACACATATGTTGGGTATGAGAATCGCCTTTCGAAGAAGTTTGGATTTGTGGTTAGGTTTAATCTACCAGACCATAACATTGTTTGCGATTGTAAAAAGTACAGTGAGAGTGGTATTCTCTGCTGCCACTGCTTGCATATTTTCAATGTTTATTGTGTGGCTAAAGTTCCTAATCAATATATTTTGAAACGATGGACTAGGCTAGCAAGGCCCCATGGGCTGTAGAAGAAGCTATAAGTTGTAGTAATGCATCTGGTGTTCCCGGTTCCACATGGAGGGTTCAGATGCATAGGCAGTTTGAGGCTTTGATTCTTGCAAGTGAATCAAATAGTTAAGCAAAAACGCCATGTAAAGAAGCCTTTGAGAAGCTGAAGGGTGATGTTGGTGTTGTTGTTGGTTCTGTTTATATTTTTGACACTGAAAATGATCAACAGTGCAGTGGTGGTAACAAAATCATTGGTAACCCTAAAGGTTCGAGGAAGAAAGGTGAAAAGAATGTAAGGAGAAAGAGTACAACGGAAAAGATATCAAACATTGTTAGATCAAGGAAGGTAAGGTTTTGTTCAAGAGGTGGAGGAGTTGTGTCTCAAGATCAGGTAAAGTTCTATTGATAAGCTGATTTAATAATCTATATTTCTTATATTATTATCGTTTTGGAGTTTGGTGATTGTGCTGCTAATACCAGTGCAATTAATATGTGTTTTTAGCTCACTAATTGTTTTGATATGCTCACTACTATATGGGCTCCGCTCACTAAATGTTTGTATTGGCTCACTAGGTTTTCAGTTCTCACACTGTTACTCTTACACGTGGCACTCACTATATTTATACGTTGGCTCACTATATGCATATATGTGCTCACTACAAATACGTTTTTGCTGTGGTGGTTTAGGTTGTTGCTACAGGTTCATCTAATGCCCTAGTTGCATCTAATCTAGCTGTAGACTTTAATGAAATGTATAGGGTTTTTAGCTTTATTTTTGATGAAAGGTTGAGGCAAATAAATGGGGATACGATTCCTAGCAATTAGTTGAATCAATAGTATGACTTGAACAAATATTTTTAATGTAAATTTGTTTGTTGATTAATAGTGGTCGAATGTGTATTCTTTATCATCATGATGTGTAGTTCTTTGAAGTTTAAGTAAATGATGCTGAATATTTTTGAAGGTTATAGTAGGGTGAACACTATTGACACTCACAATTTGTTGCTCACTGCTGAAGATTCATAACTCACTAGTTTTATATGGTAGCTCACTATTTTCCACAAGGCTAATGTAATATTTTTGATGACTTTACATTGTAAAAGAATAGCATGGTATGACAATGACATGTTGAGCACTTTAATATTTGAGTTAACATTACAAAGAAAATATCATTGTGCTTTGATTTTGCATGCATTAATAGAATTTAGCATAGTAAAAGATATAGCGCACTGGATTTTGATACGAGCTCACTCCATGTGTATTCTAGCTCACTGAAATTTGATATAGTAATCGATTAAAGATATCAAATAGTGAATGGTGTTTACTAGTAGTTCACCATCATTAAAGGTATGAATAGTAATAGTCTAAGTTAAAATTAGTCTAGCTAAAAATTATACTCTAAACATAAGTTTCTACAATTATTCTAACTTAAAGCAAGGCTTATTAGTCATGATGTTCGCACTTAAGGCTGGGCTGATTTTGCATGTAGTTCTGCTTATTGTTTATAATGGAATTCTTTGGCGAGCCTCTTCACCCTATTTTTATATATATTGTCTTCATTGTTGACGATTTCATAGAAGTACCTTGCTTGCATTACATCAAGCAGATTTTTGTCCTGCAAACAAAACCCAAAAACAAAAATTGAAAATGAACCATTAATAAGTGTTGTATTTATTTTGAACATATTTCTGTAGAGAACAACTGTTTGGTAAACCTCATTTTTCTTAAAGCCACAATCTCATTTATCTCCTTGTCCAAAATAAGTCTCCATGTGCTTCATGAAAAAAATTTCACAGTCTATGACATTATCTATTGTCCTCCATTGCATTCTTATTCGCACTGGTTTCATGTTCTTCACAATTTCATGTTTGGGGTGGCCAACACTCTCTTGAAGAAACCTTTCAAAAGATCTAGTCTGTGTGGAGTAAATAATTTTGTTCAGCTCAATGGAAATGGGTATTAGCTCACTAAATATGTGTGTTGGCTCACCATGAATATGTGTTGGCTCACCAAATATGTGCGTTAGCTCACTACATATACATATGAGCTCACCAAATATGTGTGTTAGCTCACTACACATACTTATTGGCTCACCACGTACGTGAGCTAGCTCACCAATATTATGTGTTAGCTCAGCAATAATATGTGCTAGCTCATCACATTTGTAAACTCACCAGTTTTTTGTATTGATGTATTATAAAGAAAATGATTCAGTGTGCATTTGAACATACCACTAACAGATAGGTTTCTCCATATGTGGTTTTATATGCAGCAGTGATGTGCATATTGTCGATGATATGAAGTCTGTCCTCCTTCAAATCAAAGTAGAAGATGAAGAAGTGCTTCTTGTGGCATACGGGGAAGAACACCTTGAAATCGGAGAATGATTAATATTACATAATGTGATGTTTTAATATGCAATTAAAATGCATTATATCATTGCTTACCAGATGCAAAAGTCTTGGTGAGATCCATTTGTCACATCTCTGGAATTCTTTTTGAAGAATTGTTTCAAAATCAATGTACTTTGCCTCCACTGATTTTGCTACATTTATGGAGGGGTCCAAGGTTGACTGAATGTTTGCAACAGTACAATTAGTTGCTTGATTATGTGTATTTGTTTAGATGTACAATAAGTATGTACTTACCATTGCATCAACTGGTGCAAAAAATCTTCTTGGACATCCTTCACTTCTCTTTCTCTCCAAATTGTTGAGGATAGCATCCCAAACATTGATCACCTGGGCATCAATGTATTCTCGTGGATGCATGGTAGACATGCGATAACGCTATGCAACATTTATGTCGTTATCAAAGATCTCTTCACTGGTTTAGTAAGAAAAGTAAAAAAAAAAAAA
>JACYFF010010365.1:32054031-32110749 GCA_017589665.1 Selenicereus undatus | reverse complement strand
AAAAAAAAAAAGGAGTAAAAAGAAAAAAAAAGAGAGAAAAAAGGAGGAAAATAGAAAAAAGATGGAAAAAGAACCAGAGTTGGGAATGACAAGCATCCCTTTAAGGCATGCACTACTAGGTGATATATTTTGAGGCAACTGATACGATCCTAAATGGGTATACAGTAATATTTTGAGCGTACATTTGTCATCCGTAGTACGTGAGGGTCGATTTCTAAGGATGAGGCCATATATAGGCCACTACTACTAAAAACTAACCCATATTAACAAAACTAAATGCAATGAATAACCTAAAAAAATAATTTCACTAGCAGAAATTAAATCCAATCTAAACATTATTGAATCTACGAATTGAACAACTACTATCAAATAAATCAATGCATCAATTCCAAAATTAGTAAGCTTCAATCACTAATGAAGAGGAGAGAAAAAGGAAGCAATTACCAAGAGCAGAATCAACTAAGAACAGAATGAACTAAAGTGGGAACTGAAAGAAAACCAAACAGAATAATCAAACTTTAACTTTAATTACCTCTAAAGTAGTTGAATAAAAGGTTTTGAGAGACAAAATATTAAAGAAAACTAATCTACTCCTAAAATCTAAACGGAAAGCTAGACTAAGATAATGAACTATGGTGCCCAAAGCCTCCTTTTCCAGTGATGACAACCATGCTTCGCTTTCCAAATCCTATTAGGTGATTTGTTGTTCTCTACTATTGATCAATGTTTGGGGTGTTTGATTTGAAGAAGTGGAATGGAATTTGATACCATTAGGTATCAAGTTCCTAATCTTAGTGCTTGGGGTGACACTTCTTTGTAAGAAGTTTGATACTTAGAATTAGGGTATTAAAACCCCCTCCCGCCCTTTCAAGGGGATCACTTACTCATCCCTTAGGAATCAACATATATTCTTACTTTTCAAAAAAAGGAAAATCAAGGCTATTGCAAAAAATTTGCATCTCAATTATTGCTGTTGAATTTAGGAGTACTTACACACAAGAGGGGGGGTGAATTATGGTGTTCAATTTTCGCGTATTTACTGACAAACACCTTCCTGATTGCAAACGTTGTTCTTGAATTACAAACAACCTTCCAACTTGTTTGCAATAGATGTTTTCAATTTGCACAAAGGTGAAAATCAACAAGATAAATGCGGAAATTAAGCACACACAATTTTTACGTGGAAAACACCTCTAGCCCAACTGAGGTGTGAAAAACCACGACCTACCTCGTGTAGGATTTAACCACTTTCACTATCGGGCTTCAAACGTTACAAATGCAACACACCTTGTTACAACTTGCAACCATGTAACCTTCTTCCCTAAGACAGGTTACACCACGTCGAAATCTCACTAGATTGGACACGTCCAAAGTCCACACGACTGAGGACCACTCACTCACTTTTCTGATTCAAGATCAGGGTTACAAAACACCTTACTGGGTGCTTCTGTCTTAAGCAGATGTAAGGTACAATGAAGTCCTAGTATGCCAATATCTTGAAAGCTCAACTTTAACACAACTTGTCTCGGTTTTTCTTTTCTTAAGAGTAGCTCGAAAACAACTTTTTATCACTAGAAAAACCACTTTTTAATTCTCCCTTTTTGCGTTTGTTGTGTAAGTTTCTCGTTTTTTCCTCTATATATCAATGGGAGTAAAAATGCTATATTTTAATACAAAAAATTCCAACGGTCAAAAACCAAGGAGAAGTGAAGAAATCAGCTAAGTTTGGCAAAGAGAAATTTTTTGCTTAGCTCAAGGAATTCTAACGGCTAAAAGATAATGTTTCCCAATATTGTAGGAGTTTGATTTTGGAAGATTATCTTTGCCCAAAAATATCCGTAAGAAAATCTTTAGTATGAGTTTTTGAATTAATCACTTTCCAAAGGATAAGAGAGAGATATTTTCGGTTTTGGTAAATATTTTCCAAAATCAGTTTTGCAAATCTTCAGCTTGAATTTTGAATTAATCACTTTCCAAAGGATAAGAGAGAGATATTTTCGGTTTTGGTAAATATTTTCCAAAATCAGTTTTGCAAATCTTCAGCTTGAATTTTCATATCAAGAAGATTTTCTACGGCTTAAATGCTGTCTTGGAATTTTATCAAAATATATTAGAGCTTTTGGCCAACCAAAATAAGTTTTCCAAAGAAACCGGGTTTGGCCGTTGCAGTTCAGAAACACCCTCGTTACCCTGTTTTTAGGGTTGTTTGAACTTGGTGTTCTGAAGCAAATAGCGCAACCGATTCAAGAGTGGTTAGTTAGAGACTTTTCAAGATTGGCATATTAACAAGAGTCTAGAATAAGACCTAAATTACCAAATACATCTTGTTGTAGATCTAGTCATCTTGTTCAAGATGAATACGCTGCCCCAACCACCTAGGCCAACCTGTTTGCCAGGTTGTTCTTGTATCGCTTGAGTTCAGAAACTGATCTTCACATTCAATCAACTCATCGAGGTGGTGTTCTTGACTTGAGCGTGAGCCATCAAGGTATGAGACCTGTTCTCAAGACTTGTTCTCAACATTCAGCAAACAAGTTAAGGCACATATTGAAAACAACAGTATATGCCTGTTTGGAGAACTTTGTTTGGAGTAACATTACTTTAGGTTTGTTATCATCAAAACTGAATAACGAATTCAACAATTGCAATACATTAACTCACCATTTCTTTGGCATTCTAGATTTAATTTCTTATGTTGCAAATTATTTCTAGTTACAAGTAATTTTTTAGATTAAAAATAATTTCTTAACAAATACAAAAGTAATCTCTTAGGCTACAAATAAAAGTTAGTAAATGCTCAACAAAAAATTACAACTACAAAAATAATTAATTCGACAAAAATACAATACAAATTACAATTTATTAGGAAGTATGGTACCAATCTTTGTTTTTCTATAAAAGCAAGTATTAAGTTCAAAAAAATATAACCTATAATGGCATAAAACAACTTTAAAATAAAAACATGTTTCATTCCATTCTATAATTACCAGCCAAATAGTAAGGACTGACACATGATTCCATTGCAGTTCTCTACAAAAAAAAACTGAAAAAAATGATTCAAGTTTCATACCCAACCTCCCAGATGTCATTTCCTAATTCCATTCCATTGGAGTTTTCCATACAAAATAGTCCCTTAGAAAAGTCACTATCATGAGTTACACATATAAGGATACCTTTTTGCCAAATAGAGGATTTGATCTTGATAGTGATTCCATTCCCAAATGATTCTTCTATAAAACGTTTTTACAAAATCTTTTTTTGGGGGGGGGGGTTGTTGGAATTAGCCTATCTACGGGTAGAAATGCCGGTAGAGGTAAGGTTGCCTACATCTGAATCTCCCCAGACCTGGTGAAAGCAGGACCCATACTGGGAGGTGGTGGTGTTGTAGTGATTCCCAAATGATGAGGATGAACAACAACCCGTAAGAAGAACTCCTTCATCAACTAGATCATAACACCAATAAAAGACCACTCCTAGCAAAATAAAATTTCTGAGTCTTGATTGAGGAAACCTGAGTCAATAACAATCAAAAGAACATAAGTCTAGGATAAACCTCGACTACAACCTAGACTAATCAACCCACCATTCAATCTTATAAAGACTAAGCACCAAAGATTGAAATAAAGGGAGGACTAACGATCACCACTCCCCAACAGAGATGACGAAATTCTTGTAGAAAGATAACAAGCACCAACCTTTCATTCCACAATCCAATATGAAAATAATACAAGGAATCAAGCCATTATAGGGTGGATTACCCTCCTATCCAAGCTTTTTATCAATTAGTAGAGTTACATGGAAAACAACAAATGAACTTTTAGCTAGTTCTATAATTAAAACAAATAAAAAAGGGAGACTAGTGGATAAAAATGCTAGGCTGAAATTTGCTTCACTTGTACTAGCTCGATAGCATCCATCATTCCAAATGGAGAAATTTAGGGAAGATATTCAAGAAAAAAAATTTCACAGTTGTCCACTAGCAACCCTTCAAAGATTAACTCCTAAATTACCCATTTGATGGCACAAGACATCTCATGAACAAATCATGTACAACCAAACCTACAATAACCATCGCTTGATTTAAGTTTCATAACTTCCTTGATGCTTGGAATTTAAAGGAAAGTTATAGCTTACTGGAAAATAGTCATCCAAGGTTATCCACTTCTTTGTAGCTGATTGGATGTAGTTTTTTTTTTCCATTCAAAACTGAGATAGAACTTTATGAAAATCCTGAATGAAAACTGGGAAAACTAATTATGAAGTGGCTTTGCATGATAATTGCTAGACTCCTTATTCACCATTAATAATTGCCCTGCCACCCCTCTAGAACTTGCTTAACCCTTATTTAAGGCCCCTAGGAGGTTCTTCCCTTAACATCTCACTTCAATGAGTAATTAAGAGAGGCCCTTTTGTCAAACCCATGGTATGTTAGATAACCCTACTCTCGACGATTTGCTTTGCATCAAGCACCCACTATTAATGTGTGTAGAGGACGCTTAATCACAAGAGTTATTATCCATCATCCATCAACAATCAACAATCAACAATCAACACTAAAGTACCAAGCCCTTGAACCAAGCTAAACCTTAAGTAAGAAAAGGAAAATTAATGAAATTTTTGTAGATTTCTTTGAATGTGGGAGACAGGCTAATAAAAAGAGATATGAATAACATAAAGGTACAAGCCACCACTTAGCCTAACAATCTACCGATTAATTCATTAAAGCAAAGCACCAAGAATTGATATAAAGGATTGACTCAATCACCATCCAAATACTCAAATAATTGAAATAAAGAGAGAGACTTTCTTTGTGGGAGAGAATAGCATTCTAGTTTTCATTCATCAATTCTCAAATCAAGTCCATCTTCTAAGTGAATACAACAAGCAAATTTATAGCCACAAAAATTAGTGCCCCCTTACCTAAGCTACAAAATTAAGCCAATGGTAATTAAGCAACTATGCGGTTAATGTGGGCAATAGGATTCAAGCATCTACTCTAGCCAATCACATTCTAAAAACAATTTAAGCGCATCAAAATTGAAATTAGAAGCTTCTAAGCTAGTGATGAGTTGCCCAAATTCTTTCTTATCTCTGAGCTTGATAGTTGGACCTTAATCTTGACCTTTCACCATTGTTTGACCCATATTGACTATTGTTGATCAAAGTTTGACTTTCTTGACCAGGACTTGTTGGATCAAAATTAACTTGAATTGTCTACTTGATTTGGGTCATGATGGTAGATTCGTGTCCATAGATAGCCCCCACTTTGACAATTCCTAAGCAAGATAAAGGTCAATGTAGCCAACTCCTGTGCTTACCAATTTTGTTGCTCTATTTTGACTCTTCGTCAGTCTAGTAGAGCCTTTATCGATCTACTGAACCCTTCATCGACCTAGCAATCCTTGAATTCGACCTTTCACTAGTCTAGCAGATCTTTCACCGGTCGAGCAAATCTTGAATTTGGCCTTTTGCCGGAATGGCAGATCTTTTATCGGTCCAGTAGATCTCGAGTTTGAAATTTTGCCTGTCTAGCGGAGCATTTACCGATCTAATAGAGCTTGAATTCAACCATTCACCCATCAAGTGGATCTTGAATTATTGAAGTGAGAGCTTGAAGACTTGTAGCTAGATCCCTATGAACTTGGTGAAATTTGAACCTAAAGACTTGTGTCCAGATTCCTATGAACATGGAGCTGTGCGAAACTGATGACCCATATACAAATCCTAAACTTAGTGAGATGAGGACCTGAAGACCTGTAGATAGATCCTTGTGAACTCGGTGGAATATGAGCATGAGGATCTTTATCTATATCCCTCTGAACTTGGTAGCATGCAAGCCTAATAGCCTATAGCCAGATGCCTGTGAACTTTCTATCATTTGAGCCTAAAGACCTAGAGCCAAATCTTAGTGAATTTGGAGGCGTGAGAGTCTAAAGACCTGGAATCAGCTTCCTATGAACTTGGTGACGTACGGGCCCTAAGAGCTATAGCCACATCCATGTGAACTTAGTGGCCCGAGCCTGAAATCCTATAGCCAGATCCCTATAAATTTCCTGGTGTTTGAGCCTGGAGACATGTAGCCAGATCCATATGAACTTATTAGCGTGTAAGCCTGAAGACCTATTGGCAGATCCTTAGCTTGTTGTTGATGAGACGTTAAGATGTCAATCTTGGAGTTTGACTTTTTTTTTCTCTTTTGTTGTTAAAGCATTAATGTCCTTTTTATAGAAGCTCGCTGAATTTTAAAATGTTCGAGACTTTGAGGTGCCATTTTATGCTAGGATGAGATGTCCTCTACGGGTAGACTCTCTTAGCCTTCGTTACTTTAATCGTCTAAAGATGGGTTGGTATCCTTTCTACAAGGATGTGGGCAAATAGCCTATTTAATACAAGACGATAAGGTTTGTATAAAGCCAGCTTTGAGGATGAAGGCCCCCCACATTAACTGAGCTTGATTAAGGTAAGGGTCAAAGTATATATGTCTTTTACGACATGACGCAATCTTAAAAACCTTTAATGTAGATTCATGGCTGACCAGGGTGGTTTCCCCTTCTTTAAGGTTACTATCACGCCTAAATATAAAGTTCATTGATTTAGGGTTTCCAAGTGATCAATGCATATATTAACACAAGTGCGCTTGCTAGCCTAGATGAGGTTATACACGTATGTTGACTATGCATGTATTCTGATTATGAATATGTGAGATGACCTAACCTAATATGCATGCAGAAGGAAGTCTCACGCTTTGTTTGGTGTCCATTAGAAGGCCCAATTCATAGTTTAGGGATGATGATGTTTTGCAACTTAAGTCTTAACATACTGTAGAATGAACGGCAAAAAGTTGAGTGATTGCGGGGTTACCTAGGATATGGAATCTTTCTTTTTAATGGAGTAACCTGCAATTTTGCATTAAAGTGCTCCTGCTCCGAAAAAGCCCTAATTTTTATTTGGTATAATAGAAACCCAATAGCTAAAATGCTTTTATTGGTGTCATCCATAGTAGCTCCAGTGTGGTAGAATGAATACGATCTTCCTTATAATAGAAAATGTTTACTATGAATGAAACCCTAGTTATGTAGCAAAATGTAGGGGAGCCTCATGCCTTGCATAATCGGTAAGCATTCTATTAGCAAGGTTGAGAATATAGAGTGAATATCCACTCTTGAATTGTAGTCGTTGCTGAGATGACCTGAATTTTGGAATGGAGGTAAGATTAGAGTCAATGATGATTGAAAAGAACTAGTAAAGCGGATGATTGGTTTCTCCAAGTCTTGTTTGATGGGAGTGGGGAATGGAATACTTCTGTGTTTTTAAAATGTAAGGTTTTATTTTAGCTCTCCTTTTACCTGACTCAACTTTTTAGGTTTTCAAACTAGGCACTCTTTTCTCCTCTCTCTGTCTCGCTCTTTCTCTCTCTCTCTTTAAGACCGAAGGACATAATAGAGATGTTTGTTCATGGAAACAAATCTCTGTGGTCGTTCCTCAAAGAGGATACCTATGTATCTAATGTGAAATCAGGACAGCCGTAGTACGAGAATAAGAACATACAGCTTAAAGGAGGGATGCCTCTAAGAGGAATTTTTAAGGTAAGCTCCAAGATCTAGGTGCTAAAGGAAGGGAACCAACATGAAAGCTCAAATAAACCTTATGAAATCCCGAAGTGTGCATGGGTCATGAAGTTAGTGTGAATTATCAATTTTTAAGGCTTTTTTCGTTCTTCTCTTCTCTCTTTATCTTTTTGGTTCTTTTTTCTTCCCCCCTCCCCCCATCTTTTTTTTCTTTCTTTCCTTGGATAGGACCATTTGGACCAACCTTTCTTTTTTTATTATTGATTTTGATGCCACCCATGACACACTCCCACTCCCTGATTAGGCCAGATAGGGTTATGAAGAAAATAGACTCTTTAAAGACTCATTGAGTTCCAAGTGGTAACTTATCAAGCCCAACAAGGTATTAATACAGGTTACTAATGGGTGCCTCCTATCGTATGCTTGTCCTTTATGCTGTATGACTTATTGCAAAGAAATTTATGATCATTTCCCTTTTTAAAAGATGAATTGAAACCCTTTTTTGTATCTCTCTTTCTCCTTTTGCTTAGTCCATCTTACCCCTCTTTTTTTTCTTTTTTTTTATTTTTTGTTTAACTTGAATTCATCATAGGACAGAAGCATTCTAGAAAAGAATAAAGGGGATGTGTATAATGGAACTTTTGACGGATGATATTTTATTAATGGCAAGGTTATATCAAACTTGGACTTAGGATAGAAAACAAAAGAAGGTGACTCAGCACATAACTATAAGCTATGCATAACATGGGACTAAGACACATAACATTTCAACAAAACTCAAGGCCTCTTATGTGGATGCTTCTCTTCATAGTTTTCTCATAGTCTATGGATATAGGGGGTTTGTGGACCTTCAACTTAGATCCATTTGTTATGTAAATAGAGTGTTCTTAGCTTGAACTACCACCCAAGTTGTCTTTTTTTTTTCCTGTTCACAACTACAAACCACCTTCTTCTTTTTAAAGTTTACCATGCACCTTTTTTCTGAGTCCCACAACTACCATCCTGGACCCAGCATGATCGGTTGGAGCAATTATCCACAATTTTCATTTTTTTAATAGTTTACAATAGAGTCGGGAGAGAGAAAAGCAAAAATAAAAAAAGAACTCAATTGTTCAATTTGTTTTCGTCCAAGCAATTAGCGTACTGATATTTCTCCTCAAACACTTCAAATCAGAGCCCTAATTCATCCACTTCTACTCCTAAAATTCTCTCATGGAGCCCTAAATGCTTTTCATGTTTCTAAAAGTCAAGACTAAAAGCTATTGATTTAATCAGGATCCTAATCATGTAGATAAAGATTGCTTATGGGATTGAGAAAGCACCATCATGTATGTATGACATTCCCACACACACAAAAAAAAATAAATAAATCAGAATTCGAAAAGAATGAAAATTTGTGTGGTCGATGCTAAATAGTTGCAAAAGAACATTTTTTGTTATAAATTTGACTGATGGTCGTATGCTAATTTTGATATAAATGCTTCCCCATACCCTAATGCCCTCTTCTATATACATATATGTCTTTGATTCGGTCTTTAAAATGGTTATGTTCAAGATATATATATATATATATATATATATATATATATATATATATATATAGACAAACATATACATATATATTTATATATATACATATATATATATACACACACACACACACACACACACACACACACACACATATATATATACACATATATATATATATATACATATATATACACATATATATATACATATATATATATATATATATATATGTATGTAGAATGCTAGCCACTACTATATTACAATTGCACCATGGTGGTTGTTTTCATAAAGTTCCTCATCTTGTGTATGGTTTCGAGGTGAAGAAGAAAAAAATGAATGCTATTCATATTATTTAAGTGTTGGTAATGTTAAGGGCATTGTTATTGAGTTAGTGCATATAGAAATGAGGATTAAGAAAATATACCTCAGTGAGCCAAAATTATCATTTGAAGATAGCTTAGTGTCAATTGAAATTGATGAAGGAGTGCGTGAATTAATTGTGTTACACAAAAGCTTTGAGTATGTATGGTTGTGTGTTGAGCATAATGGTGTTCACTTCATTGAATTTGCTAGTAATGATCATGAATGAGATGATCACCACAGTGATTGTATAACTAATGATGCGTATGATGAGTACGATTTTGATGTTGAAGACAAAAAATTTGCTTAGATCAAAGGGAACAAATAGAAAATGCATGACGACATGGTCGCAAACTTAGAGAGACTTAGAGCTAAAAACGAGAGCACTGGAAAGGAAGCAATGCATAATATATATGCATTTAACTAAGATTTAGATGATGCGAATGGCCCTCTAAGTAGTGAAACTAATGGTGATGGTGATGACAAAGGGAGGAAGAAAATAAAAGAAAAGAAAATAGAGATACCCTCGATATAAGGCAAGCTCATCACAAAAGGACTTGAGCTAGAAGTAGGCCTCAAGTTAATTAATATGGAGCAACTAAGAGAGGTCACTGAAGACTAATGTACAATGAACGGTTATTATATTAGGACACAACATAGTGATAGAAATAGATTTCAAGCATTTAGTAGTGCAAAAGGATGTGACTAGCTCTTGTAGGCATCTACACCATAAGATGAGCAATATTTTCAAATACGAAAAATGCATGATCCTCATAGTTGTACCCCTTTAAGCTTTGAGAGAGGTAAGAGGAAGACATCAACTAGATGGTTGCCACATAAATACATGAAGACGTTGAGGTTGTAACCAAGCTTAAAGGTGAAGGAGCTCAAAAACTTGATTGAGAAGAAACATAATTACAAGGCTACCATGTCTAAGTGTTTTAGAGTTCGAGCAAAGGCATTAGCATTAGTTGTAGGGGATTACAAGGGTCAATTTGGCATGATAGGAGCTTACGTAAATGAGCTTCTAAGAAAGGATAAGGATTCTATGATTAAGATTGTGGTGGAAAACAATGGTCACGGTAATTATGTGTTCAAAAGTCTTCACATATGTCTGTCCTTTGAAGAGAGGATATTTAGAAGGGTGTAGAAAAGGATTCAGCATTGACAAACATTTCATGGAAGGGTCGTCAAATGGACAAGTTGTAGCTATCGTTGGTCGAAATATGGGGTGCAATATAAAGAGGGGATAAGGAAACATGGCTTTGGTTCATGCAGTTCTTGGGAAGTGACTTGGAAAAAAAAGAGGCGCATGGATGGACCATTATTTTAGACCAACAAGGGGTATATTTAATTATTTTTAAAGTTGTATTTCTTATTTATGTATTATGTTTTTAATTATTTTAGGTGTTGTAGTAAAAAAACGTTTTCCTTGCCAATTACTTCTTTTGATTTACTGCAACTGCCTTCTTTTTTTCATATGGTAAGATTTTTAATCATTCATTTTTTGAAATTTAGTGTAATTTAACTTGAGCCAACTGACAATATCATTTCTAATTTCTCAGCAAAGTTTCATTCAAATAGAATGTGGGTCTGTGACTTCTCTCATTGTATAACTGTATTAGCATATGATTTATTTTATATTACAGCAAAAAAAGAAAAATCATGTAATACTCATGTGAATGTGTAAATGCTGAGGGGCTTGCTGATACTATTCCAAGGTACTTGCTAAAGGTTGACCATCGATTATGTGCAAAGGTCATGTATATGTGAATTTGAGGAAGAAGTGGAAGGGTTTACAGTAAATATACATATTTTGGAGAACTGTAAAGTCTTCTAATGATGTCAACTACAATAGTATATCAAGGAGATGCAAGAGTTAGGTGTTGATTCTTAGAAAATAATATGGTTGAGATATTCAATGTATTCATCTTAGACAAGAGGTTTATGCCCAAATAGACTATGCTTGATACCATTTTTAAGAAAGTCATGACAAGAGTTGCTTCTATGAAGCAAACGGTAGGCCAGTTACACCAAGACGTATGTCATATCATCTTGAAGAAGATAGAGAAGGCTAAAGATTTATGTAGATGGTGGCATGCAAGTAGAGGTAGAAATATATGTATAGTGTTACACATGGAAGTCAAGGCTTTGTAGTTGACATGTCTGCCAAGACATGTACTTGAAATACGTAGGACTTAAGTGGTTTCCCCCATTACCATGGTTTAGTGGTGATGAGCAAGGAGAACATGGATCCAACCCACTTTGTTCATAATGTTATGACACTTCAATGCTTAAGAAGATGTATGCTCATACTTGAAGTTGGTACATGGACCAAACATAGGGTAATTGATCATTTAGTAACTTGATGTATGTGTCATAGATTTTTTCGGGCCTCATTTTTTTTACTTCATTTTTTACTACCCTGAGGTATGGTATTTTCATTTTTTACCACCCTGCGAACGACTATTTTACATTTTTAATACCTCCTACACTATTTATTTTCTCAATTTTGACCCAAAACTTTTTGAAATTGTGGAGAGACCCCAAAATTGGGTGAAAGATGCAAATAAGCTATTTTTAGGGTTTTCTTCAGCAAATGTGCTTGTTTTAAAATATTAAACTTCAATTAATGACTTTACTGGTATTTACCACATTCTAATACTTAAATCATAAATATTGTATTTTCTGTGGTTATAGGCCTACGATGGTTAGCAACATAATAAAAGTTAAGTAGGGAGTTTTTACAGTTACCTGAACTTAGTCGGTGTCAAACCTTAGCATTCCTCTAGCTTCTAGTTTACAGAGGTTGCTAATCTCAACCACACTTTTCTTAGATCAGGCAAAACACAAATTGTTTTTGTTTCTAACCTCAGACCACAGTCACTAATCAAGATTTTTATATTTTGAATGATCGTAGAACTTTAATCAAGAAATTATAATATTTAAGACATAAAATTAGATTGAATAACATTCCCTACTGGGAAACTTCTTATATTGAAAGCTTGGAAGTGGCAATATTACAACAGAGAGATTAAAGAACGACTTAAGCTACTAAGATCATCAAAGATGCTTGCTCACAGAAAAATGGAGAATCTTAACTTCTCTTTTGCTCAAGTATGCTTAAATGACTGTGTCCCTTCTCAACACTTAACCTATCCTTTTATAGAGGAGATAGACTACATAGGATGCAGTAATAGCTATAGTACACACTTCTATTTTCACATGACTCCAATTGCCCTCACATAGTTATAGTATATTGTATTATTTTACTGACTTGACACTTGATAAAAATACAATAATGGTGCAACAACTTTTAAGAGGCTTTGCTACGGACAGGACTAATCATCCATATTGAGATTTATATGCCTTCATCTCCAATAATATCTTGTAGTCCATCATTATCCAGATAATCATCAAAATCTTCATCAAGTTGAAGATGATCTGGATCCCATGCTACAAATAATTCACTAAGATATCTTTTTCCTTTTTCTACTAAGTACGTTCCTCTTTTTTCATCAGCAAGATTTCTTATTATGAAAGTGGGACTGGTGTGATGAATTTTACTATTCCTAACTAACCCTTTATCCAAAAGGTCTTTCATTTGCTTATCAAATTCTTGGATGTCTTGCCGTGTACACACTATTTGTTTGATAATGGTGTTGGGATTTAGCAAAGTAATCTTTGCAAATATCTTACATTTGTCAGAAAATTTGAGGGGATTATTATAGCAGAGTTCTCTGCACAATTGCTCTTTAATGGATAACATTAATAGTGAGATTGTTAGTGCTATCTCACGTTATGCAGGTATTACATTCTCACCACCTTGGCTTCCTGTGAACTCAATCTTCTGATGAGTGTAAATTTTATTTAATTTTTCAATCAGAAATAAGTGACCATTAATTATATATAAATATTATTTTGTTTATGGTTTGTGTGGAAGGAGAATATAGTCTCTGAAAATTATTTTCAATAATCAAATGATGAGAACGTTGATCAGTAGCCCATAAAACTAGTATAACACATTGGATTCCCCCTATCCTTGTAGATAACCTTTCCGTGGCTTCGTTATGGCTCATTATGCTATTGTCAACTATTGTTACTTTTAAAAGATTTTTAGCTTTCTTCCACATAAATTCTGGAAATAAAGATTTTCTTCCAAAATAAACAAAACAACCACTATCTATGTAGGTATACAATTCATATCTATTTTATCCCTCTAAACACACATTTGTTGGGATATATACACTACTAGGATTTGTGTTGGTGACTTCATAGTATATCTCCATAGTCATATTTTTGACTAATTCATCCTTATAGATTGGCTTACTAACAGTTCTTGATTTATACTAAATGACTTTTGTATCTAGACTTGTCTTTGGCCAACACTGTGTCCTGCAGATTCCAAACTCATTCTAGTCATTTAACTAGTCATACCAATTATATCATCTTTTTTAAGTTCTTCTTTAGCTAGCAAAGGCCCTTATCCGCATTATGATTTTGCAGTCATACTTCTTAATAATTGGGCTTTAATGGTAATTTTACCCTTTTCATAAATTTTTATTATATTTTTCTTATTAATTTTCATAGGATTGCTAAAACTAGATATCCATGACCTATCAAATTTTATCTCTTACGAGTTGGACATTTCCTTTAGATTTTCTGCATTTGAGTAGGACTTTTAAAATTTTCTACCTCTATCATGGTTACTTTGTCTTTGGATCTATAACAACAACAACAACAATAACAACACCTCCCAATGTGGGTCCCGCTTTCACGAGGTCTGAGAAGATCCAGATGTAGGCAACCTTACCTCTACCGGCATCCTTATTCGTTGGGAGGTTGATTCCAAAAGACCGACAAAGTAAGATTTTGTGAAAACATTTTGTAGAAGAATGATTTTGTGAAAACATTTTATGGGGAGAAACTAAGGATAAGTAGCAAAAAATGAAATATGAAGTACTAATAAATCAAGAAGTAGTAACTACGTAAACATCAGTACAACATAGCAGGGGAAGGTACTATACCTCGATAAAAAGGAGTATGTAAACAATGTCTCTTCCAAGATGTCGTAGTACTTGTATCCAAACATGACATACGAATAATGAACTCACAACCAAATCTACCCTACTACAATTGAGAGACACTACGAGGCTAACTCTCTGAGATATAAGATCTTAATCCTATCCCACCACAGTCTCCTATCCTGAGCCAAGTCCTTTACCATCCCTACAACTTTTAGGTCCTTTCTAATCACCTCTTTCAAACTCTTCTTTGGTTGTCCCCTCCCTCTTTTACCTTCAGGGATGTTAATCCTCTCACATCTCCTCACTGGAACGACCATACTCCTTTTCACATGGCCAAACCATCTGAGCCTTGTTTCGCTCATCTTATCTTCGATGGGAGCCACTTTAACTAAGTCTCTAATTACTCCATTACTAATTCTATCCATTCTTATATAACCATACATCCATCTAACCATCCTCATATCTGCTACCATCAACCTTTGAACTTGTGTCTTTTTTATAGGCCTGAACTCCGATCCATACAACATAATAGGTCTAACTACCGTACAACAAACTTTGCCTTTTAATCCTACTGGCATGCATCCTCTTATCACACAGCACACCTGAAGCATATTTCCATTTTTGCGAACCCACTTTTATATGCTGGTTAATATCTTCATCGATATCTCCTTTCTAATGAACAATCGAGCCTAGGTACTTAAACTTCTCGACCTTTGGTATCGCCATCCCATCAATGGTGACTTCTTCCCTTGCATCTTCCCTCCCACTGAAACAACAATGTAGGTGTTCAGTTTTCGATCTACTTACTCTAAAGCCTTTCGATTCCAGATAATGTCTCCAAGGCTCCAACTTGCCGTTAACTCCCTCTTTGGTCTCATCAATAAGAACAATGTCATCTGCGAATAGCATACACCATGGTAATTCATCTTGAATCCCATTTGTAAGCTCATCCATAACTAGAGTGAAAAGAAAAGGACTTAGAGCGGAACCCTCATACAGGGCCATACCAACGATGAAGTCATTGGTTACCCCCTCTTGGCGTCCTAACACTCGTCCTACCTCCCTCGTACATATCTTTAATAACTCGAATATACTCAGCGGACCCCTCCTGGCGTCCTGGCAATGTCTTTGGATCTATAGTGTTATCTAATTTATAGATTATTTTTCAAAATATCCTTAGTGGATATCCCCTATATTCATGTCCATCCCAACTGTTTTTATCTTAAGGGTTAGGAAGTTTTTGCCAAATTCATCTTTTCGCCTTACATAATATCTAGATCGGCAATTGAATCTTACGGATCCATAACATAAATTGGTCTTAATCCCTATGTTAATTCATTATTAAATTTGGCATGTCTGATATCACATAGCAAAGCATAAAGGTCACTATATTCGCCGTAATATTGTAAAGAAGTAATTAACTTTCTATCTTTGTTATGCTTAAGGATGTTTTTCCAATTAATTAATAATATTAACCTCTCCCACATCATATTAACAATTGTTTATGTCTAAATCTCCTTCCATCATTTCACACATGTACGAGCCCTTTAATTTAAAGATGATTTTTTTTATAGATCGTGTATTTTTGAATTATAGGAAGGACTCAATCTCCTTTGATATCTTCATTCTCATTATCTATACAAATTCTTCTCCCTGAAGATCATCAAGACCAATTGAGCTATTTTCCATCATGTGACTAGTTTCTTCATAATTGGTTTCTTCATGTTCATCTTATAGTATAATCTCAACAATTCCCTTGTTGTTTTTCATGGCTAGATCTAGTGCTTTTTCCTCACTAAACTCAAGATAATCTAGATTATGCAAAGTTTCAATAAGGTTGTTGCTCTTCCTATTTTTGCATTCATTTGGTTAATGACCTAATTCTCTTCATGTCCAACACTTACAGTTGTTTTTTCCACCGGACAATAAGCGGCTTTTCTAAAAAAATCTTTGTTTTTTAGGGCATGGTTTGTTATAACATTTTCGTTTATATTTCTCACCTTTTTGCTTGTTAAAGCTCTTTTTCTTATGAAATTTCTTTTTTCTTATCCTCTAGTTTCCTTTCCCCATTGGTGAGGACTATCCTAGCATACTTGAAATTATTCCTTCATCTTTTTTTGTTTTTTGAGATCAAGACATTGGTCATTGACCCATTTTCTTAGATAAGAGCTTTTTTTAGTAAGGCTATCAATGACATCTGATTTCTCAAGCCATGTAATGTATTTTTTGTTGAGTATAGAATTGATTGAGTATGGCAATTTTTCATAAAACAGACCAAAATTGGTTTCATTATGCCCAATTTTGTAATAATATTGATTGAATTTAGCAATATAATTCTCTATATATCTCATATCCCATAATTCTATGTTATTAATCTTTCTTTATCATTCTCCAACTTTTTCTTTGGAATCAAATTTAGCTCCGATAAATTCAGTTCCAATTTCCTTACATAATTTTTTGAATATTGCAGCTGATGTTTCCATCATTCTTAATGCATTTTTATGTTTCCCATCTAATAAGCCATGCTAATCAGCTGCATTGCTAGAAAAACTAGGTTCACTAAATTCTTCTAGTTTAGGAACAACATTGTTAAGTAGATTGAGCTCAATTTCAACTATGTTAAGTTCTTTTCTAATCTTATTGATTTCGTCGCCAAATACCATTTTACCGTATTTTTATCCAGTTTCCTTCTAATTTCTTCTAAAGATACAACATTAAGATTCTCTAGTTTAATTAGGTTCATCTACTGATATATTTCTCCTTCTAATTGGACATTATTTGTCTCTTCATTATCTTCAAATAATACATCTTGTCTATCAACTATTGCGCTCATGATTTTGTTTAATTTTTCAAGGTTTTGTTCTTTATCAAACATATAATGTAGTTCTTCAAGATCATATGTCTTATACTCCATCCTCTTCTTCTTTCTCTGCCTTTTCAAATTATTTTTCAATTAACTTTTATCTCACTTCTTCTTTGATTTTATATCATGCAAATTATATCAAATTTTGTTTTTTGGGTTTTGGAAAGGATATTTATGCTGATGGGGTACTGATACTTAAAGTAGATTTTTAACTATGTCTAATCGCGTTAACTAAAGAAAAGTGGATTACAAATAGCTGCTTCTTGATCTCCTTAACTTCAATCTTCATTTTTGCTAATTTGGCTTTTAATTCTAAAACTATATCATTGATATAGTTTAATTGAGGTGCTAGTGAAGTAGTTCCTTCTAGTGCGTAGACAATATGTGAATAATTAGGAGTAGGGCAGGTGATAATTCAAGCATTAAAAATAGTTTATTACCTTAATTAATCATTAATTACCTCAATCATCTTAATTATTTTTAGTCATGTGACTCTGATATCAATTGAAAGAAGGCCTCGAGTAGTACTTGTGAGAGAAATTGCACATGCACAAAATAAAATTTTTGAAAGTAAGTTTTCAAGGATTGAGATTAAAAATGCAAATTTCAAAAGCTTAAGGAACTAAGAAAATACGGAGAGTACCTAAAAATTCGGACGCTAAACTTCAAGGTACAAAATATTCGCTCGAAAAACAGAGGCCTTGAATTATTAATGTCCCCTACGTTGGGCAACCTGAGGATTAACTTGTCACCAAACTTGTGGTCTCCATGTGAAGATGAGCCAATAGTTACCCCCATTTTCAAACAAAAAAAAAACAATTTTCAATTTAAAAGGAGGTCTGAAGAAGCGGAGAAAAGATCTTATGCCAATATGGAGTTGCAACTCATTCAGGTGGTATTGTTAAGTGTTCAATATGTAAAGAATATAGTCATAACAAGAAGACATTAGCCAAAAGGTAACATTATTTTCCACCTTCTATATTTTTGTCATCTTTTTTTTTTTACACAACTAAATTTGTAATTTTGTAATCTGTTTTTTTACTAATATTTTTGTGTTTTATTTTAGGACTCCTCTATCAATGTTACTACCGCTACCAAACCTCCATCTTCATCTCTTGCTGGTTCTATTGCAATTGCATTTGCTTGTGTACCGTCTATTTGTCCCCCATCTATTGCATCTACTACTACCACTGCTGCATCTTCTTGTATGACTGTTGTTATATCTACTTTGGCTGCATCAGCTACTGCTTTTTATGCCCCTACTTCTACAACATCAACTACTACACTTGAAAGTGCATACCATGCTACTAAAATACCGAATGAAATGTGCTTGAACTATACCTTTTTGAGATAGTATTGTTGCTAAAGCTGCCCCTAAATCTAGTTGTCTCATTGAATGAGTATCATTCTTCTAATTATCCACAAAAGGCAAGCTTCTAGTGAGGAGATATTAGACTGGAAAGGTCATTCCTTTCAAAACAGTATCACATTTTCCAACATTAGAAGGTTGAGTTCCTTATAAGATCTTTAAGAAGCATTTTTATCTTGATTTGGCTTTTGGGAATATAGTGGGTTAAATTTGAAAATCAGTTGCAACATTAGTTAATTGAGTTGCTTAAACATTCAGATGACTTTTTAGTCCTATTGGTTATTAGGGTGTATGTAGCAGCATAAAAAGATAGCTAAGGGACACTCATATTTAGGTTTTAGATAGCTCGCTCAATATTTCTACTATTGATATCTCTTAATGTTTTCATTTTCTAATTCTATGCTTCCCTAATGAGTACAAAAATTAAAATGACATCTTAAGATCCCTTTTCCATGAGTTGTAACAAGTAAATTAATTTTGGGATCCTTTTGACATGAGCTGATAGCAAGCAAGCAAACAAAATTGATTTAACCTTTTTGTACTATCAGCCAATGCTTAGTTTTTTACAATAAGTGAGTTAGGTTTACTGAAGTATTGGCTTATGCTTATTTTTTTACAGCAAGGTTTACTTCAAATTGTCAATCTTGGATTGCATTCTAAATAATTGGCATTTGACCTAAGCCATGAAGCTTGAGCACCCTAGTGAAATAATAGCCTTGCAAGCTCAAAATCTTGTCTCAGTTTATTGGCCAATTTGTACCCTACAAATTGAATTTGCAACAAGTATACAAAATGACAAACATCCAAAACTCTCTTCATTAATTAGAAATTTTCATTACATCAAAACTAGATATAAAACTTAGACTTCATTCATAAGCTCAGTGCAACATTTATTTTCATTATAGAGCAAAATTCTCATTACTTGATCAACCACTCTTTAAGACCACAACAAGGACTACCTAAGGTACCCAAGGTAAGCAATTCCATAACCCCAACTATAATATTCTCAATTTATTGGCTTTTTTCTATGCTCCAATCCCATATCAAAAAGCCAAAAGCTAGAATCAACATCAAATAGGCCATGATAAGGATGGTCAAATTACTAGACCATCATGTTGTCTTCATCTTCCTTTTTAAAATCATGCATCTGTACCACAATATAGAACTTCTTCATATTCAAAAGGCAAGGGTATAAAGAACACAATTTAGAAACCATAAGTAGAATTTGTCATCACAATTGGGATTTTTGTAAGCTTAATTCGACATTTGCTTTCTTAAGTCATGACTTTTTTGGGATCATTGTGATCAAAATTAAGCCAAGATCACCAATTGCAATTGAATTTGATGCACCAATGTTATGTGCCCTATCACTTTATCAAAATAGAAAAAATCACATGGTTCTGTTGTAACACCCCCAGCCCCTAGGGACGAAAGCGTTACATTTTCTTAACTTTTTACTTAAATGTTGGGACGAAACGGACAGAGTTTCCCCTAAAAACTAACCGTTTCCAGGCTAAAAGCCTTACAATAAATTCCTGCAAATCAACGGAAGCGTAAAACTTTTAAAAAAGAAGCTCAACGGCTACACGCCGGAGTTTATAACTGAACGAACTACTTGCTCGGAGTACACCAACCAGAATAGTTCATTAATACAAGAAAAGTAAAAGATACAACTCAACGGTTCACACAACCAGAGTATTGGGGTTTACATCCCAAAATATGACTAACTTTGAACAAGAAGACATCTAACTAATTAGATAGTTGGCTCATATGGCCACACAGAGCGACTTATAAACAATATGCATTACATGAACTAGAATACTTGTGTACAAATGAGTATAAACTAAGTATACATAACATGACTTTATTAAATACGTAAGATCCCTTCCAATGGGCACAAATGACACCTTGCAAGCAAGAACAGATTCCAGCTGATTCAACTTCTTCCTGTCATAAAGAAAACCTAGGGGACAAGGGGAAAGAGTAGTGGGATGGGCAACCACACGCTCAGTGAGTGTCCCCCAACCCCCTTAAAACCAAAACCGTTGCAGGCAATAATATTTTTACTAGTTACATATCACATATTCATACTTTAATATCATATTAGGCATTCATAAAATTCCTATGGAAACATTACTAATCATAAACTTGACTTTAAGTACTCAGACACATTTTTAGGTCTCTAAATGACCAAACTTCTTTACTAACAGGTAGTCAAACACTTAAACAACTGACGAGGCTAAGCACAGAGATTTTCTTTTTCATAAACATAACTTCTTAGCATTCTATTCGAACTATGCATGAAATCCTATTCACATGATGTACACATAAGGTTATCTCTTTTTATAATCATACTTTTCTTGGTATTTTATTCATATGAGGTGGATAAGACATACACATTTCAAGTCTCAATCAAATCTCATTCATAGAGTATGCATGAAATATGCTCATAAGACTTTCTTTTTCGTAAACGTATCTTACTTAGCATCTCATTCACAAGTTATACTTGAAACATGCATATAACACTTTTGATACTTCACTTAGATCTCATTCATATGATATGCACAAGTCATGCATAGTAAACTTTCTTTCTTTTCTTTAAAAACACTTCATTTAGCCTCTTGAGGCTCATAAAAACTCTTCTCTTAGCCTCTTGAGGCTCATATTTTTGAAAGAATCTCTTTCATCTTAATTTCATAATGACCATTAAAAACTTTCTTTCTGAAATACTTAAAAAGGTGAAATGCCAACTGCTTTTCTCATTTAATAAGAAACTACTTCTGGGCATAAGATCATCATAAAGTGCTGGTTGGGAGAGATCTACACTCAATCCCACTGAGATTAACTCACGCTAAGCTCTTACTCCTAGGATGGCAACTAACTTTTGGACCTTAACCCTCGTCAAGGTCTCTAGGGACTACTCCCTAGGCTATAGGGATTCCCCCGTTCAAGCAGGTTCACTCCCTATCTATTGTCCCTAAGCACTTATCTTAGCCATTTAAACTGGTCATAACGACTAATAAGTTTGCTGCCTCTCACAGGGAAATCCTTTATCATGCAACTCACGCTTTTGTAAAACTCTGTAGGGATTCCCCCGTTCAAGCGAGTTCACTCCCAAAACTGTATTCATTTAATTAAAATAGGCCATCATGCACTAATAGTTATGGCTACTATCATTTCAAACATGAAATCTTTCTTTGAAAAACTCACCCTTACACACATAATGCAATTTGAGCATTTAAGCACATATATCGTATATATCACATTGGTAAGGGGGTCCACATATATCATGTTTAAGCACTTCATAATCAATTCAACATAATGAGCCACACATGGCCTCGCAATCCACACGATTGCGGTCAATTCACAACCCGAACTCCCTCCTCACAAGCACCGTACCACAAAGACCTCGAACCACTCATAGTTCTTCCTCAAACCATCCAACTACCATCTGGGTTTTATATTTCATTAATCCTATCATATTCTCAAGCTAGTTTAAAAGGAGACAGGGTTTAGGTACTCACCTGGTAAGCGTCACCATTCAACGGTGTGTTGTAGCAAGCATACGAACGCATACATATATATTCACGTATAAACCATAACACTTTATTTAGCAATTAGTAGGCCATTACGGACTAGTTAAGCATACAAGCATACGAACGCATATGTACCATGACACTTCAAGCTCATATATAATCATGGAACGCCCAAACATATATAAACGTTAACATACGATGCCTTCGAAGTCTATACTCAGACATGAATTAACGAGAAAGTTTCGAATCAAGGCTAAACATACATACTTTACACGCATGCTTTACTTCGAATTAAAACCTCTAGCTTGAGTTAATTAACTGATTCGAATCGACGCTAAACATACATAATTTACTTCGAATTAACATTTCAGGCATAATTTACCTAAGTCGATTCGAATCGAAGCTAAACATATATAATTCACTTCGAATTAATTCTTTAATCATGCATTAGCTAATGTACTCAATTCGATGCTAAACACATTTCATTAGCTTCGAAATTAGTTCATTTGCATGCATTGGTGAATTAACTCGAATGGAGGCTAAACACGTTAAAAGGACTTCGATTTTAATTCTTTTTCACATATTAGCTAATTAACTTGAATCGAAGCTAAGCATGTTAATATAACTTCGATTTTAATTCTTTTTCATGCATTAACTCATTAACTTGAACCAATGCTAAAGCGTTAAACTAACTTTGTTTTTAATTTTTTTTCATGCATCAACTACTTAACTTGAATCGATGCTAAACATATATAGTTCACTTCGAATGAACAACTTAGGCATAAATAAACTTAACATGTCTGAATCGATTCTAAACATGCATAGCTTCTCATCACATAATCTATGAAATTAACTAAACCTAAGCTGACATAAATCATCATTTAGGTTAAAACATTTCGAAATTAATACTAATTTAGGAGGCGAGGAACACCCACCTCATTCCAGGCTAGAGAATCGAATCCAAGGCTGTTGGGTCAACTTTTGGTGTTCGAGCAACTCCAAACCTCCGACTCTTGCTCACCCACGCTCGGACTAGACCTAAATCGCGCCCAATTCGACCTAAAACACTCGTGGGTGGATGCCCTTTCTCAGCAAGCCCCGAAACCCAACTGAGAACCTCAATTTCAAAACCCTATCCCTTTCGAACGGTGCTGATTCGTGGTGGTTTGAGGCTTGGTTTTGGCTCTAATTTATAGAGGATGCTAGATGGAGGTGGGTCACCGGTTTCCGGCACATGGACGACCGGTTTCAGGCAAGCAAACACGGTTGGCTTTAGCTTCAATTCACAGAGAAAGGTGGGGAAAATGGGTTGGTGGTGGTTTGCTGCACACAGGGACCACCGTGGGGCTCGCCGGCGACACGTGGGTGCGAGGAGGGAGGAGGTGGGGCGACGTGGGGTTGCTGGTGGTCGCGTGTGAGGAGGAAAGACACAAAGCAGAGCGAGAGGGTCGGGCTTTGTTTTTTGGCTGAGAAAAGTAAGGGGCTTCAGCCCCTTATATTTTTTTTTTGTTTCTTTTGGTCAATAGCTCAATTAACTAAAATCGCTAATCCAATCTCGCAACCTCCCATTCTAAACCCAATCGATAATGTAATGCTTCATCAACTATTCATTCCCGAATCTATCTAGGTTTGATTTAATAACATCGAACTACTTCTAATGTTGACAACCTAATCATATTCAGGAAACGACTAAATAAATCGAATAACCACTAAATTAAACTATCGATATAATTTAAAGGTGCAAATAGCACGAATGAACTTTAAAATCAATAATAGCAATAATAATCCCTTTTTATAAAATTATAGCTCCCATAAGCACATCGATAATAATTTAACTCATACAGTTAGCTTAACGGAAAACAAAGATGCGGGTCTTACATCTATACACTACCTACGAATGAGGGAAGAAGTAATTAGGCATTAGTCAAGAGTGATATAGAATCCAAAACATCCTCTACAACACGAGACAATTAACTATTCAATCAAGGTGAGATAATCCAAAGCATTCTTCTCCAACACAAGGCAATCAATTATTTAGTCAAGCTTAGAAGTGGATGAAATTACCACTGAATTACTCTGAACAAAAATCTAGAAGTTATAAAAAAGAACATCACCTGATTTCAGTTCTCACGCTCAATGGTTCATGTTCGATAGGGATGTCTATAGGAGGCACCTCTAATGGCAAAGATTTTTATATTTTTATGTCATTGTTGTCATGGCAATGCTATGTAGGAAAGTGGAATCATAGAGCTCTGCCATAACATCGCTAATTTATTCAAGTATAAAGCAATCAATATATGATCATAATACTGAATTTGTAAACATAAGTTGGGCTTCTTGTGGTTGAATTTGATATCTTCTTCAAGCCATGATTTTTTTTAAGGTTGTAAAGCTCAAAATCAAGTCAGCACAAGTAATTACAATTGGATTTTAATCATTAATGAAATACTCTTCCTTAATTTTTCTCATAGGGTTTTGAATGTGTAATGCCCCTATCATTGGATTCATTATATTACAATTGAGTGTTTTATTAAGGAGAATATGAACAGTGAAACATGTTTAATTTGGAAATTAAACATGTTTCACTGTTCATATTCTCCTTAATAAAACACTCAATTGTAATATAATGAATCCAATGATAGGGGCATTACAGAATGTTTCGGGTTCTTCATTGGATGTCATTGGGGAAGAAACAACAACTGAGGGAGTGGGAAAGACGTATAAGGAGGCAAATGTTATTTTTTAAAAATTTTGTTCCCTTTTCTTTACCCCACTTAACGTTCTAAAAAAAGAAAATTAAAAGCTACCTGCTCCAGGCGGTCATATACGACAATGAGGTGGTAGCTATAGGCACAAGTCCAAAACTAAGTGGATTTGAACATAAAAAAGGTAGATGGTAGTCTTGAATAAAGATAAAGCCTAGGTGGTAATATAATCCAAAAAATCTATAACCAAATAAGTCCTAATCTTGTCCTTGGTGGTCTGAAAAGGCTAGGATACTATCATGTGACCCAGGTGTTTAAGTAACCTTGGTAGGAGAGGCTGCCTTGACTTAAACATACTTTCAAGCTAATTCTTGAAGGTCCAGTAATCTTCAATATGGCCTCGTGAATCGTTAATATTCGCAATAGTTGCTCGAGTTCCATGTGCTCTTTGTCTTAGGTCAGATTGGCAGGAGGTTAATCTTTCCCTTAGACTCCTTATTTATGGCTACGAATTATACCCTCTTTAAACTTACGTAGACCCTCGTTTAAGGCCCAATTTGTCACAGGCCAATGAGGATCTTCCCTTGATGCCCCTCTTCCTTGAGTTATTGAGAGAACCCCTTTAGTGGAAGTGTGGAACCCATGGCATGTCAGAGAACATTAGTCTAGATGGCTTGCTTTACATTAACAAGGAAAATCGCTGTAGTTGCTTAGAGCCCGCTTGATTCCCAATTTACTCGTGGACAAACTTTCCAAAATCTCATCAAATTAGTCTTCCATGCCAACCTAATGACTGTAATATTTCATCCAATTATTATTTCTTGCATAAGCACACAAAACCTAAATAAAATCAAAAACTAATATTGATTATGATTAAAAACCATGTAGTTAGAAAAATTTATTTGGTCACTTTTGGTGGCAAAACAATCACCCCAACACCTATATTTTTCTTATCCTCAACTAAATAAAAGAGAAAAAACATATCCTAAGCTCATAACTCATTTTCATGGAAATTACGATTTTACTTAACATGTGCAAAAAGCCCTTGAAACCCCTAGGTTCCTCCTAGTCAACAAGGCTCGTCTCGTTTGAGTTTAAAGGAAATATACCCACAAAAGCTTGAAAAAGTAAAAGAAAGAGAAAGAAAAATAAATTGTCTTCTTAAAATTTCCAAATGTACACAAATATACGAAAAGGAATAGTGTACACACTTAATCAACAATACCACCCTTGCAAGCTAAACATCAGACAACGCACAAAGACAATGTACATATCAAGACTCGTGGTCCCCATTCCTAATATCCAAACATAAACCTTTTAACGCACAAACCATCAAAACTGCAAATCCATTTTAGTGCTTAGTCTGCAAGTATACCATCACCCTAGGACTTAAGCTTTCTAGGGTCAAACTTAATCCCATTTGATTGACTGCTTCATTGACTCGATGAATTACGAAGCAAGCTTTGCCATTAGTAGTATTGCCTCAAAAGTTTGCACCAGCAGCACATGCCTCAAAAGGGTACCTGTCAATCCCAACTCTATAACTCTTTTATTTCATTTTTTTTTCCTTCCTTTTCTTTTTTTTTCTTTTTTGGAGAAATGAAAGGAAAACAAAAAAGAATAATACAAAATGACAAATGGGAGAATCAACCATAAAAGCCTAAGACGCTAAGACAATAGTGATGTACAAATAAGAACTAGACTCAAGCAACAACAATAATGGAATGATGGGGTTACAGCTTAGGACTAAGGTCACAAGAGGTGAACATTATACCTGTATACAACCTAATAACTATGTCGTAAGAGGTGAAAGTCAATCAAGATGGAACAACCCCCGAAAAATCACACCAAAAATAGAAACAAAAATTGAAACTTTTCCTCTTTTTGTTTCCCTGTCAACAATTCGAGGCTTCCCTTTACCCCACCCAAAATCACATGATGTACAAACTATGCTATAAGGAGCCTCAAAGACAAAAAAACGAACAAAAAAAAGAAAAAGAAGACTCAAATAACTATATGATACCATACACAAAGGGACAAAGCAATAATATTGACTCCTTATTATAGTGATATTCATAATATTGATCATGAGGAGAACAAGAAATCTTCTTTTACTAGAATCTAGAAAGTGAAGGATGGCTATCACCACCAAAAATGAGGCGTACTATAAAAGAAGGTCATGTGCACCACAATTCACAATCAATTCTTTCCTATCTTATAATAGGTTTAATTTAGATTTCAGAGGTAGATTAGTTTAGTTTGATTCTCTATAAATTTTTGATTCAAGTACTCATATTTAATTTAACTTGTAGCTTTTATTAATCAATTCAATTCAACTTTCGACTTTTGCTTTCAACTATTCGTCAACCTTTTGGTAATGTTAAGATCGTGAGTATTCTACCACAAGAGGGGGGGTGAATTGTGGTGTCTGATTTTGGCGTTGTAAATAACAAACACCCTTGTGACTTGTTTGCAGAGGGTGTTCTCAAATATTCCAAATGCGGAAATCACCAAGATAAATGCGGAAAATAAAGCACACACAATTTTTACGTGGAAAACACCTCTAGCCCAACTGAGGTGTGAAAAACCACGACCTACCTCGTGTAGGATTTAACCACTTCTCTAAACCGGGCTTAACTCGTTACAATTGTAAAACACCTTGTTACACCTTGAAACCACGTAACCTCCTTCTCTAAGGCAGCTTACACCACGTCCAAATCTCACCAGATTGGACACGTCCAAAGTCCACACGACTGAGGACCACTCACTCACTTTTCTGATTCAAGACTAGGGTTACAAAACACCTTACTGGGTGCTTCTGACTTAAGCAGATGTAAGGTACAATGAAGTCCTAGTATGCCAATATATTGAAAGCTTGGTTTAAACACAACTTGTATCGGTTTTTCTTTTCTCAAGTGTAGCTCGAAAAATTCTTTCCATTAGAAAAACCACTTTTTGAATTTTGCTTTTTGCGTGTGTTGTGTTTCTAGATTTTTCTTGCTATTCTCTCATGTGTATATGTCATTCAATGGGAGTAAAATGCTATATTTAAACAAAAATTCCAACGGTCAAAACCAAGAGAATCAGCTAAGTGTGGAAAATGCTTTTTCAAGAAAAATACTCCCCAACGGCTAGTGACAATTTTTTCCCAAAGTATAAGGGATTTGTTATCTTAAGAGATAACCCTTATGTTCCCATAGCCGTGAAGAAGATTCAAAAGGTACCCAGAAATCTTCAGCTTTTGAAATTTTATCTTATTCGAAAATATGAGCAAAGAAAATCTTTTAGTTTTGGCAAACCTCCCAAAACCTATTTTCGCAAATCTCCCATAATATTTTCAAGAAATATCCTTTCCAGAAAAATTAGCAATCTTGGAGTTTAAGGAAAGTATTCTGGAGATATTGGCCAACCGAAATGAATTTTCAAAGATAACCGGGTATGGCCACTTCAGTTCAAAAACACCCTAGGCACCCTGTTTGTAGGGTTGTTCGCAACTGGTGTTCTGAAGCACTTAGCGCAATTACCGATTCAAGAGGTGTTTAAAAGCATTTTCAATATTGGCATATTAACAAGAGTCTAAATAAATAAAACCTATATACCAAAGACTTCTTGTTTTGAATCAGTCATCTTGTCCAAGATTTGTAGAGCTGTTGTGAACATCAAGGCCACCTTGTTTGCTGGGGTTGTTCTTTGCATTGCTAGAGTTCAGGAACATGCCTTACAATCAACTGGCGAGACGGCGTTCTTGACTTAATATAGAATCACCAATTAAAACCTGTTTTGAAGACTTGTTCTCACATGTAGCAAACCAGTTAATACAATAAAGATTACAAACACCAGTTAGGCCTGTTTGGAGATCGTGTTTGGAGCAACATTACATGGACAAATTTTTACACTTGGATTTGTTATCATCAAAATTTAAATAAAATAACTCAACAGGTAATCTTCTTCCTTTCTATCCTCCCTTTTCTCTTGATTAATAGTTGTTACTTTCTAATTCATTCTACTGATGTCCCCATTAGTAGTTTGGTTTGTAGATTCAATCATGTTTAGGTTAACTTCAATTTTTTGCAAGCCATGTGACTTTTGCTTTCATGTTTACAACTTTAATTGTAGTTACTATGGGTTACTAGTTAATCTCGTGGCCTAAATTGGATCCTGTCTCTAAGAGACTAACCCTCAAGTTTTTGGCCTCATTACTGGGATAAGGGTTTGTATTTTAATCATTTTTCTTTTTTGTTCATTTATTTAATTAGTTTAATAATTTCAGTTAATAGCTTCGTTTCATCATTTTTGCCACTAGCTTGAAATATTCTTATCAAGTTTTCTTGTTTTATTTTTTTATTGCCTTCTTTTGAAAGAAATTAGAAACCCATAAAAATCAAAAAGAAATTTGAAAAAAAAAAATAAAGACGGCTATGTTCCATTTCCATTAAACACGGGTACGGATTGCTCATGAAGTATTTGGACTGCCCGAACTATTTTATTACTTGATGTAATTATAATGTAGAAGAGTGACGAATTTTGAGGGTGATTAATAAGGGGTTGAATGGTGAGAGTCAAACTCTTTTAAATTATTTTGAGTTTCTAAAAATGTTGATAAGGCTATGAACATGCTTGAGTTAGTGGCTGGTGGCGCTTATGAGTTCAAAAGATTGGTTGGGCTTCTAGGATGGCCTTTCGCGATCGATGTGCCTTACATGCTAGGTTTTTTTGTAAGGAAACATTCCTTGTTCTGCTCTCCCTCTGATTCATGAATATCTCCCTCTTATGTTTAACTTCTTATCATGCTTTTGACCATAATTCTAACTCATGTCCCGAATATTTTTGACTGAAATCTAAAACTAAAAGTGACATCGAAATTGCATTCCTTTCAATGAAGCATAAGATGGGTAACATGTTTAAATAGTTGTCAAAATTGGTTCAAAGAATGAATCAATATGCCTAATTTGGGTGAGAATGACCTTAGCGTACATTTTAATCCACATGAGGAATGTCTTATGGGTGATTTTGAATTCCCTTCTTTTTGAGTCCTCAAGTATTTGTTAATAATCCTATGTGTGACTTGAAGGGAGGAAAAGATCTTTCTTCACCTGTTTTTACACCTGCACCCCTAGATTGACCATTTGTGATCCTCTTTTTTCTTTAGCTCCTATAGGAGAGGCCCGAAGAAAGTGCAGATTTTGAGGTTGAATCTAACTCTAGTGAGTTGCGTAAGTATGCTAATAGTTTGGTGAGTTGCATGAGTGCAATTCTGATGGAAGGAGCATATGTTTATGGAGAATCCTATAAGTGGGAGTCATCGTGTGAGGAAGTTGTGGTAGAGGTGTTGCCCCTAGTGTTGAACCTAATAATTCTTAAATCTGTGCTTCCTTTCAGTTAGTCCCTGCTCCCTTTACTTGTTAACCACCTTCCCGTTCCCTTGAGTACTTCTTTGTAAGGCTTGTAGATGATTGTGTAATAGCTCACCTCAACGATGATTTGGCCTTGTCAATATTGAGATAGAAAGAATTGAAGGAGGGTTAATAAGTTTAATAGGTCCCTAGGTAACAATGGCTTTAATCCCTCAATTAATCTTTACTATATATACCTAAAGGACATGCCTAGAAAAGTTTTATGGGCTACCTTTTTGTAACACCCCCAGCCCCTAGGGCCGAAAGCGTTACGTTTTCCTAACTTCTTATTTAAATTCTGGGACGAAACGGACAGAACTTCCCCTGAAAACTGAACGTTCCCAGGCTAAACGCCTTACAAAAGTCCCTGTAAATCAACGGAAGCGTAAACATTTAAAACATAACTCGACGGCCACACGCCGGAGTTCGTAACTCGACGAGCCACCCGCTCGGAGTACACCAGACAGAATAGGTCATTAATACAGAAACAGTAAGAGATACAACTCAACGGTTCACACAACCGGAGTATGGGGTTTACATCCCAAACATAACCAACTTCAATCAAAAGACATCTAACTAACTGGATGGTTGGCTCATATAGCCATACAGAGCGACTCATAACCAAAATGCGTTACATGAACCTCGAATACTATTTACAAGCGTTTACAAACTAAAAATACTTTACATGACTTCATTAAACACATAAGTTGGCACAAATGACATCTTGCAAGTAATAATCAATCCCAGCTGACTCCACTTCTTCCTGTCATAAAGAGAACCTGGGGGAAAGGGGGAAAAAGTAGTGGGATGAGCAACCACACGCTCAGTGAGTGTCCCCCAACCCCCTTAAAACCAAAACCGTTGCAGGCAATAATATCTTACTAATCACATAACACGTATTCATACTATAATATCATAATAGGCATTTACGAAGTTCTTATGAAGACATTGCTAAACCTAGCTTCACTTTCAACATGCTTAGGAATCACTTCATAAAGCATTCATTCAGTACGTTCTTTCTTTTATTTGAAACATTTCCTGAACCTCCTGAGGTTATTGCCCTTTTTAAAAGAGATTTCATTTCGTATTCATATGATATGCTTAAGACATACACAGATGTCAAGTCTCATTCATAGGTTATGCATAAAACATGCTCATAAGGCCTTCTTTTTCGTAATCGCATCTTACTTAGCATTCCATTATCATTTATAAGAAAAGCATAGAACATACAAAGAAAACTTTCTTTCCTTTCTTTGAAAACATTTCGTTTAGCCTCTTGAGGCCCATAAAAACCCTTCTCTTAGCCCCTTGCGGCTCATATTCTTTCATATCGGTCGCATATTGACCCTTATAAACGTTTCACATTTCATTCAACTGGCCTCTTTGGGCCCGTAAAACATTCTTTTTCCTTAAAACCATAAAACATATAAAAAGGCAAAAGCCAATTGCTTTTCTTATCTTTATACAAAGTACTTCTAGCATAAGATCATTACAGGGTGCTGATTAGGTGAGAACTATTCTGGACCTCATAGTGAGACCTAACGCTCACGCTTAAGCTCTTATTCCCGGGATGGCTACATATAACATATCGGACCTTTACATCAACCCTCGTCAGGGCCTCTAGGGTTTATCCGGACTTATCCCCTAGGTAACATTATTCATATCATTTCATATTGTCCGCAGCACATTATCTTAGCCACTTAAAGCGTATCGGCCATAACGGCTATAACTTTGCGTTTCAAACCGTAAAATCATTTAACGTATAACTCACACCTTTATAAAAACTCTTTAGGGATTCCCCCGTTCAAGCGAGTTCACTCCCAAAACTGTTTTCATTTAATTAAAATAGGCCATCATGCATTAATAGTTATGGCTACTATCATTTCAAAACATGAAATCTTTCTTTGAAAAACCCACTCTTATGCACATAAAGCAATTTAAGCATTTAAGCACATACATCACATATATCACATTTAAGCACTTCATATCAATCACATCAATTCAACACAATAAGCCACATATGGCCTCGCAATCCACACGATTGCGGTAATTCACAACCCAGTCTCCCTCCTCACTTTCACCATACACACAAAACCTCAAACGCTCATGATGTTATCCTCGAACCATCCAACTACTAGCTCGTTTCATCCATGTCTTTCGCATAATAAGTTATCACAAGGACTTATTAAAAGGGGGAGGGTTAGGCTCTTACCTGTGCATACAGCACCTTTTAGCCACATATACATATACATCCTTGTTGCCTTAACTTGAAATAACGCTTAACGAACCAATTTAAACTAATCAAAGCATAATAGATCAACTAAACATGTCATCTTCATGTCATCTTCAAAAACATAAGCAATCAACTAAACATATATCGATTTAAAACATTTTTAGGTTGTTTCATGAATCGCTAATTATTCGAATCAAGGCTAAACATACCAAAACAACTTCGTTTCCGATTCTTTTTAAACCTTAGTTTACTTTAGTCGTGTTCAAGCTAACTACGCCTTTATAACTTTAAAATTAATCCATTTTCAGGAATCGCTAATTAATCGAATCAACGCTAAATATATCAAATCAACTTCGTTTTCTATTCTTTTAAAACCATAGCTTGCTTTAGTCATATTCTAACTAATTACACCTTTATAACTTTAAAATTAATCCATTTTCATGCATGGTTTTCAGTCAAGTCCAATTCAGGCATAATTCCATATAAACGCACATAGCTCGCATCAATTTATAATTCCAGGCATAAATCAACTAAATGACTCGAGCCTAAACATGCATAGCTCGTTTCTTGATATTTCTAACAAATCTAACTAACCCCAACTTGACATGCAACATCAATCTGCTGAAAATTCATTTTGAAATTACTACTAATTTAGGAGGCAAGGGACACCCACCTCGATTCCATTCTAGACACACGCAATTTAGCTTAAATTGAGGTCAAAATCGACATTAACAGCCACGTCCTCCTCCACTCTTCGCGTCTGACTCGATTCAGCCCAAACCCAAAACCCTAACTCACGATTTTTGCCCAATTTTCACACAATTAGTGAGGGTTTGGGATAGAAATTCAGTTTAAAGAAGGATAAAGGCTCGAAACTCACCATGCTTGTGAATTTCGTTCGAGTGTCAGCCCTAGCCGTGTTGAAAACGGCCAAACCGTGCCTGGTCGCCGTCGTTGGACCGCCGCCGTGGCCGTGGCCGTGGCCGACCGACCTCCTTCACCCTCTCCTCTCTCTCTCTCACTGAGTGCTGGAGGTTCGCGTGGGGAGGAGCAGAGGGGAAGCAGAGGAGAGGGAGGGTCGCGCGAGTGAGAGGGAGCGTGGGTTAGAGAGAGAAAGGGGGGTCTCGGTGCTGGGGAAGGAGAGCTCCCCCCCCCCCGGTCGTGGTTTTGCCGTGAAGAGCAAGGGGGTCTCGGCCCCCCTTTTGATTTCTTTTTTTTTTTTTGAAATGCTTGCTCATTCAACTAAAGTTGCTAGCTCAATCTTGAACCTCTTATTCTAAACAATCGCTCATCGATCTTTCATTCCCAAATACATCTAGGTTTGATTAATAGACCCTAAACTAATTCTAAGGTTGAAAACCTAATCGTACTCGGGAAACGACTAAATAAATCGAAAGACGATTTTAAAAACTCCAGTTAGCATCGATTCAATAATTTTATAAATAAGTAACATCAATAATAACGTAAATCAAATAGGCGTTCTTTTTAATAAAATTAATCGTTTAACGACTAAATTAAACTATCGATAAATTTAAAGGCATAAGAGGCACGAATTAACTTTAAAATCAATAATAGCGATAAAAATCCCTTATTATAAAATTATAGTTTTCAAAAGCACATCGATAATCAATTAACTCATATAATTACTATTAAAAATACGATTTTATAACGTAAAAAGGTCATGCAGGCAACTTAATATAGAAATAACGAAGGTGGGTCTTACACTTTTTCCTATGCTTTTTCGAATTTTATAAAGCTTTTGACAAATTACAAAAGGCATCGCAAATTATTAGTATAGTGATATTTGTGTCCTTTACTATGCATACCCACGAGGAGGCTCAGGATAGGAGGCTGTGGCGGGACAGGATTAAGGTTTCGGATTGTAGGGGACCGCCCCCGTAGGGGGCAGGAACCTAGGCGGCGTAGGGCGGGTAGGTTTTTTGGTGTGCTTGTCTGCAGGTCGTGCTTTTTCTGGGATGTGACGGCACTAAACGCCCCTGGTGTGTTCAGGTATGTCTCTACCTTCTTCTTTATTTGCTATCCGACACCTTTTCTCTTCCCCTTCGCTTACTCCGTAAATGGTTTCGAAATCGTTTTCTCTATAAACTTTTTATCAAAACTGTTTTGTGGGTCTTATGGAATCAACCTCTCTATGGGTAGGAATACCGGTAGAGGTAAGGTTGCCTACAGCTGGATCTCCCCAGACCCCGTGAAAACGGGACCCACACTGGGAGTTTGTTGTTGTTGTTGTTGTTGTTGTACCCACAAGGAGTAGCCACAAGTGTAGGATAAGCTCCTGAGAGCAGTAATTGCATATAAATTTGAGACTTGAGTCATAGAAGGAGGGGAGTGGCTGACGCTCTTCGGTTCTTACTTGGCATCTACTGATAGAGGCATAGTTTAGTCACAAGTAGTGCTTAACCTGGTGTTATTGTTCTATCTACTTTTATGCAATACTATATATTTCTCTTTCTTTTTCTTTTCTTTCATGTCTTTAAACCTCCTTGACCAACAATGTGGACATTGTGTCATTTTGGCGTGGATGAGGGGAGTCTTTGCTTAATAAATTTTTGAAAGGAAAAATAAAGAAGAAAATTTTTGAAACAAACCAATTTTTTTTTTCTACTTTAGTTTGGTTTGAGGGTGTTGTACCATCTTTGATTGACTTTGACGCCTTTATGGCTTAGTTATTAGGTTGTACATAATTGTGGTGTACATGATACAACTTGGTCTAAAGTAGGTCATTCCATTCCATATACTCTGTTATAATTATAAGTCTAGTCCTTACTTACATATCACCATTATTTTAAGGTTGTAGACTTCTATGGTATTCTTCCACTTGTCTTTTTATATTGTTCTTTTTGTTTTTTCTTTTAATTCCCAAGAAAAGTAAAGAGAAAAGGCGACAAAAAGAAAAAAAACGAAAAAATAAATTTTAAAAAAAAAAAGTGGGAGAAAGAGTCATAGAGTTGGAAAATGACAACAATCTCTTTGAGGCATGTGCGAGCAATCCTACCTTCTTAGGCAATATTGCTACTAGAAAGCTTGCTTTTTAGTTCATTGAATTAATAAAATAGTTAATGTTAGTTAAGTGGGATTGCATCGGACTCTAGCTGGCCTAACTCTTAGGGTGATGGTACACTTGCTGAGCACTGGAAGACATTCAGTGTTATGATGAATTGTAGTGCTGAAAGCTCGTATTTGAATCTCATCCGTGGATACCAAGAATCTTGATGTGTATATTATGCTTGTGTATAATCTCATATTAGGTTTGCAAGGGTGATATTTTTGTTGAGTGCATAGTTTTCCTTTGTTGTATACTTGAGTGTATTCTTATAATTGAAAACAAAAAAGATTTTCTATTTTTATTTGTTTTTCTCTTTTTCTGTTTTAAGATTTTATGGGTGTATGTCCTGCAAATACTCACAAGATTGCACTCGCCCACTGGGGGAAATCTATCATTTTAACCGTGAATCCTACAATAGTTAGTTAGATGTTTCATATAGGTTTTTTCTCTTTTGTTTTACTCGAGGACAAGTGAAATCTTGATGGGGAGGTATTTGTTTGGGCACCAAAAGTAACCATTTAAGTATTTCTAATTACTTTATTTTTTATAAGACTTTTCTTGAATTTAATTTGGTTTTGTGTGTTTCTGCAGGGAATAGTGATTTAATGGAATATTGAGGTCATCAGCTTAGTGTGCAAGACTAATTTGTGCAAATTTTGAAAAATTGTAGCTAATTGAAAAACTGGAAATCAACTACGCATCAAACAATTTTCCTATTATGGTGACTTTTCTAATAATGATCAATGAGTGGAGAACAACAAACTTAGTCCAACTAGTATTTAGGTTTAGTTTAAGTTGGAGTTTTTATTAATCAATTCAATTCATCTTTTAATTTTATCTTTCAATGTATTCATCAATCTTTTGGTAATCTCTTCTCTCTCTCTCTCTCCCTCCCTCCCTCCCCCCACACCCTGGTTCTCTTGATTAAAATTTGCTACTATCTTATTCATTCTGGTAATTTGCCTAGTTAATCTCATGGCCTAAAAGTTACTATGGATTACTAGTTATTGTAGTGGCCTAAATTCGACCCTATCCCTGTGGGACCTACTGTTAAATACTATGATTGACAACTGTACACTTGTGGTATAACTATACCTTCTTTTTAGGATTTTATCAGTTACATATGAGTTTCTTAATATATATTGACAATTATATCTTAACTGCTCTTACTATGATTACTTAACATGCCTAACTATCATATGTTGAGCATATTGGTACATGGTATGTGGGTTAAAGGATTTGAAGTGACTACTTATATCACCAAATACACATCTTCCTTTTCAGGAAGCCCACTCTTAAGAACTGCACAGTTAAGCATGCTTGCTATGGAGAAATCTTATGATAGATGACCCCCCAAAAAGTTTCTCAGACAGTATGTGAGCATCAATAAAAAGGCTTGTGGTGATTTGTGAATTCAATCAATGATCCTTAAAGTCATTCCTGGTAACGGCTCACAACTCGGGAGGGGTTGGGACGTTACAGTTGGTGTTAGAGCATAAGTTAAGAAGAAGAATAAGAATAAGAAGAAGAAGAAGAATACTAATACTAATAATAATAATAATAGTATAGACTTAAGTAATGAGTGACGTCATTATGTAAAATATGATTATCCTTGCACATATTGTTAAATATTTCTTTATGTGTTTTATGTCTTAGATTAATGACAATTGTCCAAAGGATCCGTCGTATAGACCCTGATTGATTAAAGTGAATATCTGGCACAACCATAAACACCCACTTAAAGAGGGTTCGATGGTGGGTACATGTAGAGTTGACTCAAGGGGCCACCAAATATCAAAGTTCATATCTACAAGCTAAACTTTTACTTGATTCTCTTCTTGATTTTGAACCTTGGGCTTGCTTCAAGAGGAAATATGAAAAGATAGTAGTCTATGGGAGTGGGGGAAATGTCACTCTATTTGGTGAACATTTTGCCGAAAGAGGACCATTTTAAACTATGGCAAGGGAACTTCTCTTTAGGGACACCTTAGATAAATTAGGATACAATGTCCAAGATGTATGCGTCTGTTGCCCCGGAGATAGGAAGGGAAGGTGAAGATGAACTAATATTTAGTGTTCAGCACACCCCAGGCACCCCGTCAGGGTCCTTAGATCATGTCAATCTAGTGTAGGGGATAATCTATAAAAATGGTACGGATCTTAAAGTATGCTGAGAAGATAAGATGGTTCCATTAGTTAATAATGTTGAGACTTGTATTGCATTGGAATTTATTAAGGGGATGAAAATTCTATCTTTGTCTATAATACAACTCTTCTTGTTATTTTTTTACAATAAAAAAACTACTAAAGTATGAGTTAAATTAAATATTAAATCAGGATGTTGGAATAATCTAGAAGCAACCATCGTAACTGAAGCTCCTAACAAGTCATCTTCAAGTTCAGGAGCTTACGTTCTTCCTAATAAGGTGGTGGCACAATTACTTCATGAATTGGCGGCGGCACAATTACTTCATGAATTGATTAAAAAAGCTTAATATCAACGGCCAGCCTGAACTAGATTTCGGAAGACATATCGATAGGGCAGCAGCAAGAAAACCTAGTTACTATGATGGTAAGGCTTACCTAGGCGAACTTGAGAACTTGATCAGAAACATGGAAAAAGTGTTCTATGTTGTGGAAGTTCCAACTGAGCGACAATTTAGCACCAGTAGCCAACACTTAAGGGGCAAGGCTGATGCCTGGTGGGGGTGCCATAAGAGAAAAACAGAATTAGCTCGACTTTAAGTGGGACTCTTTTAAGACCTTGTGCATGAAAACTTCAACCCAATGTCCTACGTCATCAAAAAGAAGTTGAATTCATTAACCTTCACTAAGGCAAGATATACGTGACTGATTATGCCTCCAAATTCCAGGAGTTATCGAGATTTGTTACTGATTATATTACAAATAATAAAATGAAAAAGGACCAATTTGAGAGAGGGTTCGACCCTGGAATTCACCAGCAATCACATAGTCATTACATAGCCACCTATCAAGAATTATATGATCAGGCAACTAACGTAAAAAGAGTAAACAATCTAACCAAAGCTACTAAAAGATCTAATGATCGTACAGAATTGAAAACAAATTGGGATTCGAAAGGTCATCATTTTAATGATGATTCTAGTAAGAGGTCCGATTTGGGGGCAAAGCTTCACTGAGCAGCAGCAGTTGAACAAGAAGGATTAAACAAAAGCCAAGAGACCTTATAAGAGGTGCAATCACCCAAATCATGCTACTGAGGATTGTAGAGTGTGGACCAACTTATGTTATTACTGTGCCAGTTCAAACCATAAGGCTAGGGACTATCCGAAGAGGCATAAGAAGGAAGGATCTAATGGGGTAATGTCAACAGGGAACAAACCATCTTATTCTCAAGGAAAGGTTAAAAATGCTGGGAAAGCTTATGTCATGACCAAAAAGGAAGCATCAAAATTCGGTATAATAACCATTGTTACCCTCTTTTTGAATCAACCCTTGTATGCTTTATTTTACTCTAGGGTAACTCATTTCTATATTTCTACATTCATAGCTTCTTGGTTAGAATTGTTGTGTTATAAAGTACATGTCAACATATGTCACAAAATTACCCTTTATTGATATGAGGTGAAATGTTCATGGCATATCTTATTCAATTTGACCTCTCTGATTTTGACCTTATGTTGTGGTTGGACTGCTTATTAGTACACCAAGCCAAGATTGATTGTGGAAATCAAATGATTTATTTGAGGACTTAACATGGAGGTAAAGTGTATTTTAAAGGAGAACAAAGCAACAATGATTTTAGGGTCATTTCTATGATGAAAGCTCAAAGTTTACTTAGGAAATGGTGCATAAGGTACTTATGTAGTGTTGAGGTCAAACCAAAAACTAAGCGTGATATTCAAAGCGACCCCAGTGTATCTGAATTTCTCAATGTTTTTGCTGATGACCTACCAAGCCTTCCACCTCGATGAGAAATTGACTTTGAAATTCACCTAATACCTGAAGCCACCTTATATCTAAGTCACCTTAGCACATAGCCCCCATAGAGTTAAGAGAGTTGAAGGTTCAAGGAATTATTAGGGAAAGGTTTTATTAGACTAAGTGTCTCACCTTTGGGAGCCCCAATGTTGTTTGTAAAAAACAAGGATGGCAGTATGCACTTATATGGAGATTATCAAGAGTTGAACAAAATCACCATTAAGAATAAGAATCATTTCCCCCGCACGGATGACCTATTTGACCAACTCCAAGGAGCCATAATTTTCTCCAAATTGACCTTCTTTCTAGGCTTAGTTAAAAAGAGCCCGCCTAAGGCACGCTTAGGTGCACCTCACGTAAGGCTACCATGTCTACGCCTTGGAGGGGATGAGGTGTGCCTCAAGGATGCTAGCCTATATCTTCCCCTATTTTTTCTTTTTCTTAGCATTGCCTTACCTTTTTTTTCTTCTTTTGTTTCCTTTGGAGCTAAAAGGTAAGTTATGCTTGTATAGTAAGTGTGTGCATTAGGGAACTACAATGATAAAATTATATATGTTAAGATCATTTGCGGGGTTATTACTTATATTGATGTCTAACCATTTTTTAATGCATTTATCTACCTTGTTTCTACAAAATCTACCTTGCTAAACGTAAAAGACTTTTAAAAAATTTTGCATAAAAGTGCGCCTCACATCCACGATGCATGCGCCTTCACCTCATGCCTTGCGACTCGTCCTTTGGGACCACTTTGCATAGAAGTGCGCCTCACATCCATGATGCATGCGCCTCACATCCATGATGCATGCGCCTTAACCTCGTGCCTTACAACTCATCCTTTGGGACCGCGCCTCGCGCTTATAAAACTAAGATTTTGGGTACCATCAACTTCTAGTTATACCAAAAATGCTTTCCGCACTAGATATGGGGACTACAAATTTGTTGTAATACCTTTTGGACTCACAAATGCCCCAGCAGCCTTCATGAGTCTCATGAACCTAGTTTTGAAATCGTATCTTGATAAGTTTGTTGTGGTCTTTATCGATGATATATTAGTTTATTCGCAGACCACGGAAGAGCATGAAGAGCACTTAAGGATTATTTTACAGACACTAAGGGAGCATAAATTGTATGAAAAGTTGAAAAACTATGAATTTTGGCTTAAAGAAGTTACATTTTTAGGGCCCCTAATCTCTAGTGACGAAATCAGGGTGGATCCACAAAAAGCAGAGGCTATAGCAAATTGACCTAGGCCGACTAAGGTTATGAAGGTTTGAAGCTTCTTGGGCTTAGCTGGGTATTTCCAAAAACTTGGAAAATTTTTCACGAATAGCCCTATCTCTCACCATCCTTATGAAAAAAGCCTCAAATTTTGAATGGACATCCAGATGAGAAAGATCTTTTCAAACCCTCAAACAATGTCTCACCTCCGCCCCTATTCTCGCTCTGCCTTCTGGGACTAGGGAGCTTTCTATCTATAGCATTGCCCCTAAACATGGTCTTAGTTGCGTCCTTATGCAAAATGACAAGGTCATAGCCTATGCTTCCCACCAACTCAAATCTTATGAGAAGAGTTATCCTACTCACGACCTTGAACTAGCTATAATTGTCTTTGCCCTTAAAATTTGGAGGCACTATTTGTTCGGTGCCTTGTGTCGAATTTTTACAGCCACAAGAGTCTTATATACTTCTTCACCCAAAAGAGCTTAATATGAGGCAAAGATGATGGTTAGAATTCATCAAAGATTGTGATCTCAACATTCCGTTGGTGAAGCTAATGTTGTGATGGATGCCCTTAGCCGAAAGACCCATCATACTCTATATACAATCGTGGTGAATCAGCCTGCCATACAGAATCACTTCCAAAAACTTAAATTTGGGATTGTCCTTCAGGGAAAAGAAAGGTGTCTTATGAATATGGAAGTACAACTGCACCTATTAGATGAGATCCAGGAGGCACAAATATCTTATCCTTATTTTGATAGACTGAATCATAATATCTTTAAGGGAAAATGTCCCTAGTTCGTGGTTCGACAAGTTGGGATATTTAGCTTTCAAGGTCGCATATCTGTGCCAAACTATAAGAAACTCAAGGAGAAGATCATGACTGAGGTTCACAACATGCCTTATTCAATTCACCCAAGCAATAATAAGATGTATAAAGACCTTTGTCAAAAATTTTGGTGCAATAATATAAAGAAAAAGGTAGCAGATTACTCCTCCCTGTTGCTGAACCTGTTAAAAGGTTATGTCTGGACATTGTTGCCGTATTGGGGAATTGCAGTCACTCCTTGCTCCCACATAGAAATCGGATTCCATCTTCATGGATTTTGTGAGGGGGTTGCCAACAACTATAAGGAAGATGGATGCTATATAGGTCATCATTGATAGACTTACCAAGTCAGCCCATTTCCTTACTGTTAGAGGGAATTAGGGAGCTGAGAGACTAGCATGCTTGTGTATTAAAGAGGTGGTCTCATTGTAGAGGGTACCTAGCAACATTGTCTTAGATAGAGGTTCTAAGTTCTTATCTCAATTTTGGCAAGAACTACAAAAGGCATTGGGGACAAACTTAAACTCAGCTCTTCATATCACCCTGAGACGGATCGTCAGACTAAAAGAGTTAACCAAATTCTTGAAGACATGCTCTGATCATGTGTTTTAGACTTCCAAGGATCATGGTTTGAGTGGCTACCATTGGTGGAATTCTCATACAACAATTGCTATCAAGCTACCATAGGGATGGCACCTTTTGAAGCCTTATATGGGAGGAGGTGCTGAACACCTTTATGTTGGAGCGATATTGACAAAGCTTTTGTAATTGGGCGTGAAATGACACAAGAAACCACTGACAAGATTTGATTATTTCAAACTTCAATTAGGATGGCTCAAAGTAGGTGGAAAGTTATGCTGATCAGAAGAGGCAACCCTTAGAATTTGAAATAGGAGACAAAATCTTTCATAAGACATCGCCCACCATGGGTGTCAAAAGATTTAACTAAAATGAAAAATTGAGCCTGAGATTCAAAGGACCCTAAGATATTATGGATAAGATCAACAAGATTGCCTATCACATAGCTTTCCTCTAGAACTTTCCAATGTCCATATTGTCCTTCATGCCTCTCAGCAGCAAAAGTACATCCCTGATCCTATTCATGTCATTTCCCACACACCTATTGAGCTCAACCGGGACTTAATGTATGTCGAGAAACCAATAAAAATCCTCGATCCTCAAGAAAAGAAGCTTTGTATCAAGGTCACTCCACTTGTTAAAGTTCTTTGGGCGAAACCAAAATACTACTGAGGCTACATGGGAAATGAAATAGGACATGAGACTAAAATACCCTCATTTTTTTAGAAAAGGTAATTGTCATATGAAGTTTTGGGGATAAAACTTTCTTTAAGGGGGGAAGGATGTAATAACCCATAAACAAAAGGATTCATCATCAGCATGATCACCATTTCTAGTGGTCATCATCACCATGTGCACTCATAATAGTGGGCTAAAATTGTTGAAATGTTTGGCATGTGGTACCAAAAAGTTGAGCCAGCCAAATTGTGGGAATGCTTAGAATTTTGATTATAGAGAATAGCACATTGGGAAATATTGTCATTAATCAAGTACATTCACCTAACCATTCCTAAACCTTTGTGCCATATGAAGCTGGCTAATCTAGCATCAAAAACCCCCTATAAATAGCCCCTATCCCTCTTCTTCACTTCAAACCAACTCTCAAGTAACTCTCTTTTCCCTCATAAAAATATGAATCTCCTTACTAAATTTGTATTGTCACCATTACTAGTACACTTGTGGTCGTTGCTTGAATACCGATGGATAAACTATTCCTTCATACCCAGTTGGAAACCTTTGACATCAATGCTTATAAGTATGAACTAGATGAAACCTCTTTACATGAGTTATGGTTTTACTATCGCATGGGCATGCATGATGGGGGGTCATGGATAATGGATACATGTTGTTTAATTACCCATGAAGAATTTTTGGAGTCTAAGTGATCTTAGTAGGAAGTTATATTGGTACGTAGTAGGCTTTACTAAAAAGAGAAACAGAAGCATCGCATTATCGTAGATAATGGCTGAGCTTCCTTGATTGATAATGGTTGTTCTATTCTAACAAATAAGCATATGCCTAACCGGTTAAGTTTTTTGAATGATGTTAACAGGTTAGGGACTCTTAAGGGTATGGGATTAGTAGCCAATACTAGGAAGTTATCAAATTGCCTATATATAGTACCTAGCTAATTTTATATTGCTAAAACCAGGACCCCAAGACTGTTCAGATTATCATCCCATTTAAAACTTGTTATCATTTGCATGGTATAGCATGATAGTTATGCCCTTATACTGATGACCTTTTAATATATCAATGTGGCTAATAAAGTGTAACATTAAATAATCACCTTTTATTGTTTTGTCATACTAAAAGTGGACCGTCCTACTATTCTATGGTACATTGATCATTGAGGTTTGGGCTTCCCAATTAGTCCAAGCATGCACATATACGTTTAATGGTCATAATAGAGATTCCTTCTCTTACTGCTAAATGTTATATTGATAGGACGCTAATCTAAGAATGTTGGATGCCACCAAAGATAATAAAAGGAGCAAATGTTTTACTCTGTATGCCAAATAAAATGAATCTAACTGAGTTCCAAATTATTTTTAGTGTGTAATGTCATATTTTACTAGGCCTATTTGGGTTACTATTTTATGTTTATCATTTTCAGGTCCTTCTAAAATGGAACAAGGTCCGGACAGAGATCAAATATAGAGCTTTATAAGCCAACCAATATTTACTACTATTTATGAAAATAAGTCACACAATCAAAGTACTTAGAGAATATGTTTTTCTTTTACTTAATGTTTAGAGTGCTTTGCGCCTCCTTCGGAGACACGAAATAACGTGTCAGTTTAAACTAACTAATTAAGTTAATTATCTTTAAAATATTTTGCTTACATGGCTCTGATATCAGTTAAATATGTCTTCTACAATGCCAAAGCAACTAGCACTACATGCAAAAATATAAATTTTTGCAAGTAGGTTTTTTAGGGTTGGGATAAAACATGCAAACACAAGAAGTTCAGGGTGATTGATGTAAATAAGAATAGTCAATTGTCCCTTAAAATAGTTATCACATAATATGGGGTCTTTTAATTCTATTTTGAGAATAGGCAGCCTAATTGATGGAGGTCCATCGTTGCACAGTTAGTAGGCCTTCAAAACAATCCAAGAAGTCCAAGTTCGAACACCAAAGTCCAAGAAATTATCCAAGCTCTGCTTTGCCAAAGTTCTACCATGCCCGAATTCGAACCTGTGCACAAACCCGGTTTTGTGCACCTAATTTCTTAAACCTCTAGAACGTTTATCGAGGATGCAGGAGGCCTAGATTAAATTTTAAGAAGTGCTATGTACAATAAAACAAGTTGCAAGTGATTTGGAATCCATTTGCCCCCTCAAATCAGCAGTACAAGTCAAGTCAACGGTGCAAAAATATCCAATTTTGTGTGGTTCTAGAAGTGCTTCTGTTTTGGCCCCCAATCCTCCAAGTTTTAGTTTGAAACTTTTATTGCTTGATAGTACCTTAGACATATTATCAAATGGCCATTAAAAACCTCTACGAATTTACACACTTGAGAACTATTAACCAGCAAAGTAAGGGAATTAATTCCCTTTACCCAGGTTGAAGACAGCTAATTGTACTCTAAGATTTTGACTGGTTTTTGGGTTCTCAAGGAGGCAGCCACTTGCAAAGCACTTGATTAGAGGCCCAAGTAGAAGAATAGTTCTTCTTTTAGCCTTAAGTCGACACCTATGTCCTCAAGATCAACAATTAAAGAAGTGTCACTTACTGGTTGCATCCTTCCTTTTGTAAACTGTTTTGGGAATCTAGTTTTAGCCATATTTAGTTAGCTCCTTTTGAATTTGTGTCTGTTATAAGCAACTGGGAAGGAAGTACATAACCCCCCCTATAGCTTATGTAAAGGAATTTTGCTCATTTAATGAATGAAGTTGAGCCTTAGCTCCTTTATACTCTCAAACTCTCTTCGAGCTTATCCTTGCTTTTGGTGAAGTAAGGTGGTGATCTAGCAAAATCCTCAGCATCTTTTTGGTGGTGTTTCTATATCCAAGGAGTTGTTAGGGGCCCTACTGCTCAGCTTAGTGGTGTTTCTGTATCCAAGCAGGGTGCTAGTTTCGGTTATCTCTCGCTATCATTACTAGTTTGAGTTTTAAGTCTTTATAGTTGCTTGCTATTACACTTGATCTGAATCCCCTTATCTGTTTGAGTGTGGTGAGTGATTGAGAGAATGCATAATTTTTGGTATCAGAGCCAAGGTCTCTCCTTGGTCTTGAACCATAGCCCATGTCCCAAAACTCGCCAAACACATTCAGCCACAAAGTACCCGTTTTAGAAACCAAGTTGAGTCATGAGTTCTAGCATGACTTTGGAGGAGAAATTCGAAGCCCTCATAAAGGACTATGACGAAATGAGACTCTATAATGAAGAGATGAAGAACCAAAATGAGTATTTAAATCACGAACTTAGAGAGTCCATGAGACAAAGGAAGAGGAACCTTAAGAGCTCATAATCATCAAGCTCCTTCTGTTCTACCCATGGTGAAGATGACCAAGAAGAAAGCAATCCCTTTGGGTCACCTAGTGAAGAAGAGCCTCCTAGAAGGCCAAGGAAGAGTAGAAGGAACCAACCATACCTTGGTGATGTCAAGGTGGAGGTCCCAGAGTTTGAAGCGAAGCTTGATCCTGACGAATTCTTGGAATGGCTCCACACCGTAGAAAGAGTTTTTGATGATAAGGAGATTCCAGAGGATAAGAAGGTAAAGCGTGTTGCTCTTAGGCTTAGAAAGTATGACTCTCTTTGATGGACTAATTTATGTGCCAAAAGAGTTGGAAAAAGAAAAGGCAAGATTCAGACTTGGGAGAAAATGAAATCCAAGCTTAAAGACCAATTCCTTCCCCCTTCTTATCTTCAAGATAGTTACTCTCAATTACATAACTTAACTCAAGGAACCATGAGTGTAGAGGAATATACTAGAGAATTATAAAAAGCTTTTGATCAAATGTGACCTTCAAGAGGCCAAGGGCCAAACTATTGTGAGGTACATAGGAGGACTTGATATTAAGTATGCTCATGTAGTTGAATTACAACAATACTCAACCTTTGATGAAGTATGCGTCCTAGCCCACAAAGTTGAGCAACAAAGAAAGCCAAGCCCCTCAAAAGAGATTTTCCAAAACCTCCACCCAAGAGCCAACCCTTTAACAAGGAGAGCACATTTCCATCCCCTAAACCCTCATTTCAACCTCTCCCACCCCATAAAAAAAACCAAGCTCCACAAAAAAAAGCAAGCCCCTCAAAATAGACCAAACCCTGACCTTTTGAACACTAGAAGGTGTTTTAAGTGCTAAGGCCTTGGTCACATAGCTTCGGATTGTCCAAATTGGAGAATAATCTCCTTGGCCAAATGGGAGGCAACTAAAAAGAAGAAATGGAGGAGGAAAAGGAGATGTACTTCATGGTGGAACAAGAGGAGGTTGTGAAGGAGGCGGATAAAGGAGAGTTGTTAGTGTTACGGAGAGCTTTGAGTGGCCTCAAAGGAGCCAAGGAAGAACAAAGGGAGAACATTTTTCACATTAGATGTACGGTCCAAGGGAACGTGTGCTCCTTGATCATTAACAGAGGGAGTTGCGCGAATGTGGCCACACTTAACATGGTGGAGAAGCTCAATCTCCAAGCCACAGTCACCCCCATCCATACAACATGCAATGGCTCCATCAAGGTAAAGGCTTGCAAGTTAATGGGCTTGATCTCTTTTTCTATTGGCAAGAACTACCAAGATGAGTTGCGGTGCGACATCATCCCCATGGATGCTTGTCATCTTTTATTGGGAACACCATGTTTGTTTGATAGAAAGGTGATGCATGATGGCTATTTGGATACTTATACCTTCTCTAAGGATTGGAAGAAGATCACCCTTGCCCCCTTAAGCCCGTCCCAACTCCCCAAAAGAGCCTTAGAGCTACTACTCACTTGTAGTGAACCACTTCTTAAGGCCTCTCACCATGAGTTTAAGGCCTCTCACCATGAGTTTAAGGCCTTTAGGGAGTGGATCCTCACTTTCCTTGGTGAGTTCGAAAGTTCTTTCCGAAGCCACCCACTAGCCATTTCCTTAATTGAACACTTTAGCCATGTCTTTCCTGAAGACATACCTTCTGGTTTACCCCTCAAAAGTGCCATACAACACCATGTAGACCTTATTCCCGGAGCCACACTACCAAATAAACTGACCTATAGGATGAATCCTAAGTAGACTATAGAAATTCAAAGGCAAGTGGAGGAATTAATGTCCAAGGGGTTGGTTAGGGAAAGTCTTATTCCTTGTGTCATTCCGGCTCTTTTGGTCCTAAAGAAAGATGGGAGCATGTGGATGTGTGCGGATAGCTATTAGTTAATAATTTGTCATATTTTACGTGCCCCTTTTACCTAATTTTAGCTCGTATAATAACATAATTTTAGAGTTACTTGTTTCATTTGCTTTTGTAGGTAATAAACTTCAAATCGAGCAAACGTTGCGAAAAGGAGTGAAGACGGACAAAAAGAGCAAAAGCCGGCAAGAAGGGACAATAGAGAAGACCGAGCCACCGTGCCAGAAAAGTGGCACGGTGGGGCCATGCCACCTTGGCACGGTGGGGTCGTGCCATGTGGCACGGTTGTGCCTCCCCCCTGTTTGCCCATTCGCTCGATTTTTCTATTTAACCCCCCATTCGGCGTTTTTGTTCAGGGGTCGCTCCAGCTTCTCTTTGGCGATTTTTAGGCTAGGTTTTAGGTTAGTTTATGAAATAAAACCTCAATAGGAGGATTAGATTAGGATTGAGGATTGTAATCTTGGATTCAACCTTTGGATTTCAAGTTCCTTCTATCAATCAAGTCTAAGTTTTCTTCCCTTTTCTCTCTTTAGTTCATATGTTGTTCTTATTTACGCTTTGCTAGTTTAATTCTTGTATTTGTTTTGTTTAGTTTAAATGTTTAGTCTTCATTATTAATTCATGTTTATTTAGTTGTTTAGATTTGATTTATTTCATTCTCTTTCTTCTCTTGTTCAAGTTCATGTTCTTGTTTGCTAGTTTAGGTTTTCATGTGTTTGAGATGTTTAGTTGTTAGTTGGTGTTGGATTGGATTGTAGCTAGCCCTTGATGGCTGATTAACCTTGTTTAGGCCCCAACCCTACCTTGTTTATACCTAGAATTTAGAGTTTTCTTTCACGTCCGCCAAGTGTTCGATGAAATGCTAAAAATTGCTTTCATCCGTTTTTAGGGCAATTGACTTATGCTGAGAGGTGAGGTCAATTTTCTAGTGTGATTAGAAAAAATAGTTGGGATTGGGACATGAAAATAGTCTCGTCACTAGCTAGGTCAAGGGTTGCCAATCTTATAGTTTAATTAAACTGGTCCCATGAAAATAGGAGGTGCGAACAATTAGACTAGCTTATGACCCTAGAGAGAGGGCTTGGATGGTTTTAATGATGCAATCGACCATCTTTGAATACTAGCGTAACTTGGGAAGGTGAGGGCTTGACTTGATCACTTGGTTTATCTTAGGTCTAATCATAGCCCCTTTTGTTTTCGCTTTAGTAGTTTAGTTCTATTTTCTATCCCCTTCGTTTTTTCCTAGCTCGAGATACTTTAGTTAGCTCTGGTACTTGAAAACCCAACTCTCTGCAGACGACGCCCCGAGTACTCAACGATACACCTTGCACCTGGGGTTTATAAGTATTAAAACTCTGTTTTTCCCTAACAATAGTCGAACCATCAACAAGATTACTATCAAGTATGTGCATCCCATACCTCGGCTTGAGGACGTGCTAGATGAGTTATATGGATCATGTGTGTTTTCCAAGGTGGATTTGAGGAGTGGCTACTATCAAATCCAGATTAGGGAATGGGATGAGTGGAAGACGGCTTTCAAGACAAAGGGAGACTTGTATGAGTGGCTAGTCATGCCATTCGAATTGTCAAATGCACTAAACACCTTTGTGAGGAACCAAGTGTTTATGCCTTACATTGGTAGGTTTGTGGTGGTGTACTTTGAAGACATATTAATCTGTAGTAAGAGCGAGGAGGAGCACCATGACCATCTAACTCAAATCATAATGGTCCTTGAGAAGGAAAAGCTTTATGGTAACCTTAAAAGGTGCACCTTTTTCACAAATAATGTGACGTTTCTAGGCTACATCGTGACTACCTACAACATAAAGGTTGATGAGAGCAAAATGGAAGCCATTCAGTCTTAGCCTACTACCAAGAGCATTCATGACGTACGAAGTTTTCATGGACTAGCCTAATTCTACAGGCGGTTCATAAGGAACTTTAGTACCATAATGGCCCCCATGACCGAGGTGATCAAAGGTTCATCGTTCCAATGGACCCCCAAAGCTCAAGAAGCCTTTAAAGACATCAAGTCCAAGCTTACTCAAGCCCCGGTGCTAGCTTTACCTTTTTTTGACATGGTCTTTGAAGTTGAATGCAATGCTTCTGAAGTGGGGATTTGTGGAGTTCTCACTCAAGAAGGAAGACCCCTAGCCTTCTTTAGTGAGAAGTTATGTGAGTCTAGAACAAAGCATTCCATGTATGACAAGGAGTTTTACGCCATTGTGAGGAGTCTTGAGCATTCACTACAAAAAAATTTTGTTTATTGTAGCAATCTATTTGTGGCAAATTTAAAATTGCTACAATAGCCTAAAACTAGTGAAATAATTGTGGCACATTTAATATTGCCACGAAAAGCGGTGTCTATTATAGCAATTAGGTCAAATTGCCAATATAAGATGTTTAAACCGCACTTACTGGGTACATGCCTACCCCCCCCACCCACTTATCTCCTCATGTCTCTCTCATCTCCCTTGAAAAAAAGAAACCAGAAACCCCAGCCCCCTAACCTTCATCTTTTCTCTCTCTTCTCCATCTCTCTGTCTGTCTTGAACTCTCTCCACATCAACGCCATCGTCAACACCCCCATCACTACAATCACCCTCATCCACTCCACTATCTTCATCGGCCAGTGCATCACCATCCAATCATCCATGCCATTCCACACCAAGGGTTGAGATCGAGCCGATTCGGGTATAAATTGAAGGCAACGACATTTGGGCAAGGTAATTGGGGAATTTAGGTATTAATTAGGTTTTAGCTTAAGTTTTTCAGGCTAAATTTAGGGTTTCTTGTTAGTTTAATTTTAGTTTTTAGATTTTTAGGGTCGAATTTAAAGTTTCGTTTTATAGATTTTAGGGTTCACTTTTCAGTATTTCGACTATGATTTCAAATTTTAGATCCATTCTCTAGCCTTCCATTTCGTATAATTGAATTTTTTTGTGTTGATTTGGAGTAGGTTTGATGAATTTCAGCTTGTATTAGACTATTTTGGGTTCTGGGTTGTTCTCGGCTAACTTCGGATTCCCCATCCCCCATTTAGCTTCTTCGTTGCTTATGCTCTGATGCTCTATTTCTTCTCTGTTTGTTTGCTGCACGATTTGGACTTGGTTTTGCTTTACTGCTCTGTTGCTCAGCGTTTTTCTCTGTTTTTGGTTGTGCTCAAGGAACTGGCTTGGGTTCTCAACTAGGTAGATGCCTTAACCTTTTCCCTTGCTCCTAGTTTTACTTTGTTTCTGGTTTGGATGAATGTGGATAACCACCATGAATGTTGGATTGGATGTTATTATGGTGGATTATTTACTATTTAGTTCTGAATTCTGACTTTGATGATTACAAATTGACTATATGAAGTGGGTTAACTACTACAACCTAAGTTTATCATGTTGTTTGGTTGTCGAGATTTGTGTTTAATTATAAAGTTGAGGGATATATGACTATATGAGAACCGATCAAGCTATATGCAAGTAAGATATTGAGGAGGGGGGTTATATCCTATCAAAACCTCAAAGTTTCAGCGCTTATGTATGCTTGTTGGTTAGTATGTACACCTCTCCATGCCAGACTAGATCCAAATAATTATGAGGAGCATAAGGTAGCTAAAGTAAAACCTATCTCTCTTAAGTGAAAGGATGAAAAGTTGAACAAAAGGAAGTTGAATTATGATAATACAATAGATGGGGAATATACTGCTGATTAGTGATTACAGTCAGGGTTTTCGAAAGAGCCTGGATGAGGATGCGAGTAATAGATCAAGTTCAGGCTTGGCCATATCAAATTCTGAGTGTTGTGCTTTGTTTGGCAATGCAGATGCTAGTGACATGACAAGTGAGGAGCTTAACTACATTCTAGTAAATTTTTTATTAGATTGGACAATGATGCTAATGATAAGTCTGTTGACTGCCATCTTCTTTGTCCTAGAACTGTAATAGGTGATGTTGGATGATAAATTTATTGATTATACTGCAAGTATTATAACTAGAAGGAGAAGTGTTTTATGATATATTTTTGTGATTGAATGAGTGGCTGTAATAAGTGATTTCAGAACCTGCAAGCTTAATTAACTTATAAAACTGGTGATATGTTGATTCTATACCTTCCAACAGTGTTATGGTTCGTATTTGAATGCTTTGAATCATGTTCATTGCATCATTGCTAGAATTCACTTTCCTATGCCCTACGTAAAATTTAGGCACATTTCTGGGGTCTGCTTGGCATTGGTGGTATCAGTTAATATGAGATATGAATTGGCATTGCATTGGTATGATCTCTTTAAGCACATTTCTTATGCTCTGTTTCCACCATTAATCTCAATACAGACCTAAACAGGTCGCACCCGGTCTATATGGATCTTAGGAATGTGGGTGGGTAGGCTTCAGCCCATGGGGTTTTGCTGCTGAATAGCAATGGGATGGATGTGTTGTATGGAGGGAATTCCTTAACATAAAAAGTGATTAGGGATGTCTTTGACTTTTACTTCTTCTCAGGTCTGTCACCTTTTAATTTTTGTGAATCGGCACACTAACTTGATTGGCAGGCCAGCTCCAATGCCTTACTGGGATTTTGGTATGATCTCTTTACTCACTACCTATTAGTTTCTTTTTCAAGTTCTTGCGATAGGATTTGTAGTTGCTTGATTGTTTCATTGATATTACATGGATACTTTGTTGGTTCATTGAGTGTTCTGTCTTTTTTGTTTTGTTCATGAGGATAGTAATAAGTAATTTCTAGAAATATAAGGTGTAGCCATGTAAACATGTTGCCCTTGACCGGACGACGTGATTGTCTGCGTGGGGACTCTGACTCTGACATGGTTTAGCAACATTAACTTATGTTATTAACTAATAAGAATTTAAATATGTCTAATTTGGTAGTTTTCTCGGCATCAATTTATGGGACTTGTGTATTTTGTCTTATTGCGCTCTCCTAAGGGCAGGTTTGGTTGTTTGGTTTCACTCATCCTAGGGGTAGGTTGGTTGTTTGGTTTCACTCATCGTACTTTGCTCTTGACATAGCAAACTATTATTTGGGCTGATCAATTTTGGGTCGAGGTGGAATGCCTTAGTGGAAAATTTGCCTATTCGGAATGGACTAGGTCGATTGGATTTGGTTTTTGTTCAGATGTGCAGTCACTTATTGCCCTTTTGGTTGATCCTATATTACTTGTCTTCAATGCTTAGTTTCATGTTCTCGCACCATTTAATTACCATTCAATTAGGCATTTTTATCTGGCATTTTGATTATTCTTGGTTTGTTGGTTCATTGAACATAATGTTCTTTGTATCTTAATGAGGATGCTATCAAAAAAATAACATTAGTGATACTCATTTGTATTCTAGTTATGCAAAAGTTGTTGTGATTCACGGATCGCTTCTGACTGCCTGATCACAAGCGTAAAAACTGATCTACTTTGGTAGCACTAGCTGTATTATATTAGCTCATCAATATCTAGATTTGTCCAACTTAGTGAGCTTCTCAACGCCATAAATTTATGGGGCCTATCCCTCACCTTGTTGACTTGTTTTGCGGGTAGAGTGGGTCCTACTTGGTTGCACTGATATACTTTGGATGACTTAGTGAGATATGAATTGGCATTGTGATGGTTGTGCTTAAATTTTACGTATGCTAATGATAAGTCTATTGACTGTCATCTTCTTGGGCCTGCTCAGCATTGGTGGTATTAGTTAATGTGAGATATGAATTGGCATTGTGATGGTTGTGCAAACTGTGAGGGTTTGAATTGGCATTGAATTAGTTATGCAAACAGTGAGTGTAGCCCTGGAAAGTACTTACAGTGTTTTTGAGGATTTGTGTTTCTGATTTGGTTTGAGTTCACATGGTGCCTCGTTTGTGAGGCCAATGCTATTTGATTTAGACAGTGAGGTCAGTGTTGTACATATCTATGGTTATGATCACTATCAAAGGTGCCTTTGTCATGGGTATTATTTACCATCATTGACGTCATTGGAGTTTTGTGGGGAGATAGATTTTTCTTTTGCTACTTTTTTCATAAAATGCCAAAGTTGTCGGTATTTTATGGAATGTGAATTTTTCTGGCTGGGTTTTTTGGGTACTGCATAGGGATGAGGCTACACTGCACAGGCAACACACTACACTTGCGTAGGCAGCAATGGCTGTCCTTTCCAGGCAGCAGCAGCTGCACTGAACAGGCAGTAGCGGCTGCACTGAACGGGCAGCACACCACACCTGCACAGGTAGTAGTGGTTGCACTATCCAGGCAGCAGCTCACTATGCTGAACAAGCAATGGCTGCACTGTCCAAGCAACAACAGCTGCCCTGAATAGGCAGCAAGTTGTGCTATCCAGACAGCAGCGGCTACAACTGTGCAATTGTTGTGGCTACGACTGTGCACAGAGAAGCAGTTGCTGCACTGAGGGCCATGGTAGTTGGTGCACTGGCAGCATGTGAATTGTGACAATTTTTTGATTATTTACGTGACCATCAAGCAATACAACATATTGGCTGCTAGAGTCTCCATCTGTTTCTTATTTGTTTTAGAATCATCGCAACATACATCGTCATGTTTTTTGTATGTAAATAGTGCCTGAACATTAATACTTATTTCTTTATTTACTTCGTCTTTCATATAGGCGTCCAATTTAAAGAACGATGTTGAACACGCATACGGAGTGAAGAGAATAAGATGTTGATCATGAAGGCCTCGCTTTTCTCTTTGCTTTCTTAATTAGTTTCCACAATTTAGTCTTCTTGGATTTCAGTACTTTTCTAACAGAATTGTTCGATTTTTCATTGATTAGAAACTATAAACAAAGTACACTTATGAAGAGTAATACTATGTGATTGAACTTCTAATATATGGAATTGATTTTAACTTTCAACTTTTGTCTTTGGTTTCCTTTATTTGTTTTTATTTATTAAGCATATTTATGTATAATATTATATTTCATTACCAGTTGGGAATATTAATTATATTACTACAACAACATATATCCATCAAGTTTAAAACAAAATTCAAATGTACAAATTGTATAATACAAATAATTATACATTTTTAGTGGCATAATATGAGTTGCCACAAAATATATTCAAATTTGGCGCCAAAATGTAGTTTTGTAGCTAATTATATTGCTACAAGTAGCATGTTTTTGTAGCAAATGCATTTTTGTGGCAATGTTTGACTTGCTACAAAGCATGAGCTATTGTAGCAATTTGGTAATTGTGGCAGATTAAATTTTGCCACAAAATCTATATATTTTGTGGCAAACTAAAATTTGCCACAATAGCCTTTTGTAACGCAGTATTTGTGGCAACTTTGTAGCAAAGTTTCAAATTACCACAAAAGGTTATTGTAGTAGAATTTTAGCATATTATGGCAAAACTAGGTGCTATAGAAACTAGATTTTCTTGTAGTGATCGGAGTAGCTAGTGAGTTTATACTACATTCGAATCATGAGGTCTTGAAGTACATTCAAGGGCAACACAAGCTTAACTCACGGCATGCTAAGTGGGTGGAATACCTCCAATCTATCAATTTCAACATCAAACACAAGTCTGTGAAGGTAAACCGTGGGGCTGATGCTTTATCAAGAAGGCACCTACTATTATTTCAACTTGATGCTTGTATCCATTGGTTTGAGCATTTTAAGTCCCTTTATGATGATGATGAGAATTTTGGGGAGCTTTACACGGAATGTCAAAGGCATCCGAAAGTGACTTCTTGATTCAAGAAGGGTATTATATTTGCTCAAGGGCACCTGCTTATGTATCCCAAAGTGTGCACTCGTGAGTTGATTATTAGGGAAGTTCATGGAGGATCATTGGTCGGTCATTTTAGTGAGAACAAGATCCTTCTCATGCTAAGGGAACATTACTTTTCGACTACCAGGAGTAAGGATGTGCAAGACATCTTGAGAAGTTTTGCTACATGTCAAGTGGCTAAAAGTCACTCACTCCCTCATGGCCTATACACACCTTTGCCTGTTCCCACCCTTCCTCGGGTTGATGTAAGCATGGATTTCATCCTAGGCTTGCCAAGAACTCAAATGAACAAAGATTCCATCTTTGTGGTGGTGGACTGATTTTCTAAGATGGCTCATTTCATACCTTGCAATAAGATCAACGATGCCACCCACATTGTCGAGCTATACTTCAAGGAAGTAATTAGGTTGGATGGTATTCCATGGTCCATAGCCTCGGACCGTGACACCAAGTTCCTTAGTCGGTTTTGGATTACCTTGTGCAAGAAAATGGGAACCAAGCTCAAGAATAGCACCACTTGTCATCCTCAAACGGATGGGTAAACCGAGGTCACTAATAGGACCTTGGGAACTCTCTTGAAAACCTTGGTTAAACCCAATGCCAAGGCATGGGATTTACTTCTTCGACATGCGGAATTTGCTTATAATAAGGCACCAAGTAAAGCAATGGGAATGTCTCCTTTCAAGATTGTACATAAATATATATATATATATACATATATATATTTATATTTATATATATACATACATACATATATATATAAATATATATATATATATATATATAAACATACCCACATATATATATATATATATGTATGTATATGTATATGTATATGTATGTATATGTATATGTATATGTATATGTATACACACACACACACACACACACACACACACA
>JACYFF010010365.1:32039229-32053631 GCA_017589665.1 Selenicereus undatus | reverse complement strand
TATATATATATATATATATTATATATACATATATATATATATATATATATATATATATATATATATATATATGAGAGCCGTGCAGTCATTCCCCAATCATGATCATTTTACCAACTTCATACATTTCTTTCATCTTTAGCCTGTTCTTTCTTCTCTCCAAATATTCAGACTTACCTCTGGATCAGACGAAATGGATTTCTTTAAGTACAACATAAGTTAACGGATTAAGTCATGCTAGTATTTTCTTTTTTCATTCTGGAAAAGGCTCAGAAATCTGACGAAGCGAGAATATAAAATCTTCATCAAGCGTTATAGGATCCATCAAATTACTACATTGTGCTATTTTTCTCCCAGTAGTATATAATTTCCCGTTAATGAACAGTGCATAAGTCGTTTGTGTAGATGCTATCTTAATGCTATTGCTTTATAAAAGTATGTAGACATATACTTGTGATCAAAGATGCGAGTGCAGTAGATTAAGTCGCTACTTTTTTGGGCTTTCTGTTTCCGTCAAAATGTTCACATAAGTCATTATTGGATCTTCTCTTAAGCATATACATCCAACCACCATATAGTTTTTATATAGCTGATGAATAGGGGATGATCAATTGCCTATAGCTGGATGATGACATATGTCTTGTAGTGAGAGCCTTTAAGTATCTTGTAGCAAGATACTTCTAAAAATTAACATATTAAACGATTTAAAATTACTAAGCTTTTAATAGTTAGACTTAATTGTCAATTATAAAAATCTAATATTCGTTGAGTATAACGATGACTTTAAGATAACACACCCTAATCGGATCAACCCTCTTTGTGTAGGCGTATCATACAAGTATATTTTTACTTGTGAAAAAATGTAAACAAAAGGATGATTTTAGACAAATTATAATTAAGTTGTAGCATCCTTACACTATTCAAACATACATTTATTTAGAACTTTACTACATGACAATGTAACCTTTAAGTCCAAACATGATACTTACGAAGTGTCTAGTAACATGATAAATTTACTTATTTATATTTATTGCATTGAATGAATTGATCCATTTAAAATTGGTTGAAAAGAGGCACGGCCAATAATAAATAGGTCAATAACAATATATTAATGGGTGAACAATGTGTCAGATATCCACCTTTTTAAGAGGAGAACCAAAGTCATTTTCTAAATTTTTAACGACTTATTATATCGCAGGGCAGATGCATACGTCTCTTAGTCATTCATGATGTGGAATAGCACAAATGGACTAAGTGTAATTCCTATATTATATTCCTAACAACATATACTTTGCATATTTTCCTAAAACACCAGCAGGTATCTACTCTTGGCCGATACTTCCATCACTTTTTGCATTTTAGGCAGTGACCATGAACCTATAGCACCCACAGATTAACCTTCTCCTTTGCTACAGCCCATACATGCTTAGCAATTAGTTCTTTGTTCCATGCTTCAAAGTTTTTAATCCCTAACTCTCCATATTTCTTCTTAGTAGACACATCTTCCCAAGCTACAGGCGGGATCTTTTTAAATCCCTCTTCTGCATTCCACAAGTAATTCCGACCTACACGTTATTTTTTCATTAGACCTTGGGGTAGCACAAATATGTGAGCCCAAAATGTAATAATCCCCATCAAGACTGAGTTTATCAGTGTGATCCTTGTTCCATATAAGAGGTGTCTGCTACTCCAAGTCCTGGTTCTTTTTGTAATTTTGTCAACTAATATCTAGCAGATAATATGGATGTAGATAGAGGGACTTCCAGGTACTTAAAAGGCATTCTTGCTTCCTCAAACGCAACTATACTAAGGAGTTGAGCCTTGATTTCAATACACCTGCAATGGCTATCTGGGACTTGGGCCTCATTTGTTTTGAGTCCTAAAATCTCTCCAAATAAGCACAACACCTCCGTTACTTTCTGTGCTGACCTCTCTTAAGCTTTACAGAAAACCATTAGGTCATCTGCAAATGACAAGTGACACAGTTTATTAATCTTACAGCCTCGATGATAGGAGAATTCTTTTTGCTCAACTGCTTGCATCAATAATCTTGAAAGCCCTTCCATTGCTAGGGCAAACAACAGATGAGATAAAGGATCTCCTTGTCTCAGCCGTCTCCCTCCCTTGGAAAAACCCCTTGCACTCCACCATTAAACATCTCTGAATGGGTAGGTGTAGTGATACATTTCATGAACCATTGATGTATCGCTCAGGGAATTGAAGTTGTTTGAGCATTTCATCAATGTAGTCCTATAGTACTAAGTTATTTACTTTTCTGATGTCAAGCTTCATGATATATCTAGGGCTAACAGCCTTCCTCTTGTAGCCTCTAACAATTTCCTGGCATACCATGACATTGTAGACCAATTCCCTACCTTTTATGAAAGCACTTTGACTTAAGCTAATTATCTCAGGTAACACCTTCTTTAGTCTCTCACATAAAACCTTAAAGATGCATTTATATATCATATTACAACAGGAGATAGGTCTAAAGTCGCCACTAGTTTCAGGGCAATTTATCTTAGGAATTATGACTAAGTGTGTTGAATTTGCCTACTTGGGTAGTATGCTAGTTGTGAAAAGCTCCATAACAGCCTGTATGACAAGCTTACTCACACATCCCTAATTCTTCTTGAAGAAACTTCTTGTGTATCCATCAGGGCCTAGGAATTCGATATTACCTATGCTAACATAGCAGCTTGAATTTCCCCTACAGTTATGTCTCTTTATAAGTCAAATTGCTGAGCAATTATTAATTTCCTTCCATACTAAATGATTTCATTTGGTAGATGATGTCTAGGAATCTCCTGTTTCCCAAGTAGCTTCTCATAAAATCTAACCATGTGTGTAACCAAATCTTGTTTCCCCTCTATTTTGGTTCCCTCTTCTCCCTTCATTACATAGATGATAGAACACATTCTGTATTTTATTTTTGTTTTAATCCTGTAAAGAATAGATTTGAGCATTGATCTCCAAGGCCTGTCCAGTCAATCTAGCTTTGTTGTCTTAGTAGCTTCAGGGATGCTTCCACTATGCTGTAATATTCCTCTCTAGTCCTAGTTGCTTGTTCTTGCAGTGCAGCATTGAGTGGATTATTATGAAACTCTCTCTGAGTATCATGAAGTCTAGCACTTAACTTGTCCACCTTTCTAGCACTCAACTTGTCCACCTTTTTATGTACATCTCCATATTTAGTTCTATGGAAATGTTTCAGTTTAACCTTTATCTTATGTAACTTATCATATAGTTGCACTATATATCTCTCCTAGCCGGGCCTCTGCCAAACCTCAGACAATATATTGTTGAATTCAGCTTATCCATCCACATGTCACAAAACCTGAAATGCCATGTTCATTTGAGTTTACCATGAAAAGTTATGAGAGCTGGAGAATGATCTGAGATACCTTCTGGTTGAAATTCAGTCTGAATATCCCCCAGGCCATGAGTTCTTGATTAATAAATGTTCTGTGTATTTTTGAGTAAACTCTGTCTGGAGGGTCTTGCCTATTCGACCATATGTATACACATCCTGTCCATTTCATTTCCTCAAGCCCACAAGCTTCCAAACAGCCTCTGAAGTTTAATATCTCATGCATGGTTATTTTATTGCCCACAATCCTATGTTCATCTCTTAACACATCATTAAAATTTCCCATTACAATCCATGCTTTATTGGTGTTGCCGGCAAAACTCTCCATGTTTTTCCATGCCTCCTTTCTGATCTCCAACTCATTTTGGCCATAAACAAAAGATATATTGAATCTAGTGCTAGAATCTAATTGTAGTGCTTCACTAGGCGAATCACTTGTTCACCGTCTTCGACTATCTGAAGTTGGTAAGCCATGGTATTCCACATTATCCAAATTCTTCCTTTGGGATGATATCCATAATTTGCAAAATGCACCCATTTTGGGTGTAAGCTATTGCAGACCAAACTGAAGTTCTTTTCCTTCACCTTTATCCCCATTAGCCCTAATAAGGCAATCTTATTATTTTCTATGAAGTTATTTACCTCATACTATTTAGAGGGCTTGTTTAAGCCCGTAATATTCCAACATGCTATGTTCATTCTTCAGTAGGTGGTTCCCTCACCGCTTGAGTGCTATGTTCCCCAAATGTATTCATGTCTTCATCACCCTTTTGCAGAACAGCAAAAGGACTAGCTGCCATTGCTATACCTTGGGGTGAAATCCTTTGTGGCGTATTTAGTTTTCTTGTAGTAACAACCATTTGGAATCCCACCTCACTATTAACAATCCTACTTTCCTTTGGCATTGTACAATCTAGGTTCCCATCTCCTTCACTATGACCTTGTGCTATAGGCCCAATCTGTTTAGCGATCCACGCTCTCTTGACTTTGTTCTTCTTCCTACACTCATCACTCATCAGTGGCATGGCCTATCAGATGACAGTGGGTACATTTCACTGGTCTCTATTCATACTCTACTTCTTTCCTTATTAAAATTCCTTTTTCATTTGGGAATTCAACAAAATCTGGCAGATTCTTATCAATTTGTACTTGAACCAATACTCTAACAAAATCTAAGAGTTTTTTCTCCTTGGTTTGTTTGTCAGTCCTATTGGGCTGCCAATCAGGCTTCCAATTTTATTCAAGCTGGGAGCCCCCCAGTACTTAATATCAAGCCCTAGGAACTTGACCCAGATAAGCAGTTGTTGGATTGCATCTCTGTCAATTACTATGTCCTCGCTGTATACTTTAATAAGCATTGGTTTCACATCAAAGGAGAATAGCTTTCTTCTTAATACTGGATCCCTATTCTCAACCGAGTCAAATCTCACTAGAAATACTCCATGTTGAAAAACCGACATATGTTCAGTGTTATAATTCCTCCAAATGCGATTGAGGAAACCAACCACAACCGGATATGGTGGGTTGGAAACCACAACACAGCAAGCCAAAGCAGCTTGCCAAAATTCTCCCTCTTTTTAATATCCTCCATTTCGATCTGAACATATTATTGCCCTGCCATCTCCTTAAAAGGCTGAGAAGATAGAGTGAGACTTCATTATTAGCAACAATGCTAGCATGAGTATAGGAGGTACGGTTTGCCTCCAAATGCTTTTCCTGACCATCTATCAATTGATTCATTGGGGTATTATATCCATTCGATGGTACTGTTCCATTGCCATTCGACTCTGCTTCATGCTGAATCCCTAAATCAATGACAGGTCATGATTGCCCTCCTAGTTAGTTCTAACGACCTGATTAAATAGCTTGTGTGTTTGTATGATTTTGCGTTGTCTCCCTCTCCTACCTTCCGCCATGGCTGCTTCTCCTATAGAGAGAAGCTCTCGGTTAGATAGAGGAAAAACTGTCTATATCATATTATAACTAATACACACACGCGCACGTGTCACACACACACAAAAACACACACACACATACACACAAACACACACACACACATATATATATATATACACACACACACACACATATATATATATATACACACACACATATACATATATATACATCCACACACACGCACACACATATATATACATAAAAAATTGGCTTACTTCCTGCCATTTTAGTCCATCGATTTACGATATAATAGGATGGTAATTCATGCAAAGACCTTCCCTTCAAAACACACAATGTATGACAATAAGGAATACCTTCACATTCAAATAACTTGCAGGAGCAATGTGCCTCATGAGTAGAGGGGTTGTATATAACTTGTCTTTTTATAGCCCTGTTTCAACTAGTATCGGCTATAGTAATTATAAATCCCTCATCTATTGCTTGTCTTTCCTCAATTTCACAGTCCATACAAGCATTCCTAAACTCATCTTGAAACTCATAAAAATTAGCATAAATATAAGTTTCATCTACATGCCTCTCAAGATCTTTGCTAGTCTTCAATAGAGGCATTGAAGAAGAAGTTTCGTTATCCGCTTGCAACTGGCCATATATTTGTAACTCAATTGCACTTTTATATTGCATCCAGAACTCAACTAAGCTTAAATATGGGTTTGTGAAATGGCTAAAAAAATGATTCTCATTTTCAGACCTTGATGTGGTCCTCAAAACTGCTCCCAAAAATAGATCCCTTCACATCAATGGTCTTCTTATTCAGTCTCATCATCCCTTTCTCCCTTTTCTTTCTCTTAGAATATGATGTGGAAGCAAAGATTTGAAGCCTCAGTAATGGATTTCGGGTTTTTTAGTTTTTTTGAATGTCTTTTTCCATATGATCAACTTTCAGATCTGATTTCATAATTTCAAATTTCATGCAATTGCATTTCCTTTTAGTATTTTGGAGCAAAGTTTGAGGATTATGGCTAGAAATGGCTCAATCTAAGTTTGAATTTTATTTTCGATTTTAGATTTTTATCCTACCCTTGTTTTCGCCTCTATGGTTCTTCTGTCTCATATGTGTGTTGTTCTTTTTACTCCTCTATTTTGTCCCTCCAATTTTCTTGAAATTAGGCTCGAATCGGGTAAAATAGAGCTTTGTCAGGCCTCAATGCAGTTGAGCAAACTTTGCTAAGACACCCTGTTAAGCTTGTCGAGAGTTACAAATTTAACCACTACTTTGGTTATTAAATACTTTTTTATAGCATAGGAAAGTAGGGATCGATCCAAGAGGAAAGATTGTTTTAAAAAAACTAGCTTAATCCTAAATGCTTTTGCTAATCCAATTTATTAAGTCTAATCTTAATAATGCTAAATAATTAAAATATAATGAATAAAAATCTAGAAAAATGCCCAATGATGCTCCTAAGTATTCTAGATCATATTCTTGAAATAAAACAGTAAAAATATTCCCTAAATAATTTAGAAAAATAAAGACAGAATAGTAACTGAAATTCTAATTAGAAATCAATAACAGCAAATTATAGTCAGAAAATAAATATTAAAAATGTCAAACAGTAACCTAAAATATTATACTTCAGTTCTATAAGCTTATAAATTCTAAATTGTATCTAATTTACTTCAGAAAAATCAGATCAGAAAATTAGTACAGAATAGTAATGCAGAATATTAGATCAGAAATTAGAAATAAAATAATCTGCATAAATATCAATACGAAAATAATTAAGAAAATGAAACTAATTCGAGGACACAATTTTATGGACTTAACAAGACCTAATAATCTTGAATTAATAATTAAAATCGAAATTTTCAGAATTAATGACCTAAAAACCTGCACATATTAATTTCACAAAATAATTCTGAAAAATTATCAAATAACTTCCAAAAATTACGAAATTAAATATGGGCAGACTAGGACACTATATAAACCCTAGGAATTAATAAAAATCTAAAAAGAACAAAAATAACTATTTTTAGTCTAAGTTCTAACAAATTGGTAATTAAATACTAAAACTGAATATAAATCAATCTAAAATTATAACCACTCTAAAAATCAAAATCTAAGCTATCTAAAATTACCTATACACTCCTAAAAGACTATACTTTGGGGGGGGGGGCGATTGAAATTATATTGAAGCTAATAAAAATAAAACAAAAATTAACAAACTAATCAAATTAACTATAAGCAACAAATAATGATCAAAGGTTGTCAAATTTATGAAGGATACTTAGTATAATCTCAATCCACCATGCAAATTAATATTTATCATTAACATACAAGTTAATTTCATTCATGAGTTAAACTGTAGAAGACATCCACCAGCGGTTCTTCCCCGTTTTTCCTGAGATTCTAGTTTACTTAGGTCCAGCTCTAATATAAACCCTACTAATTTGATAATCTTTACACCAGCGCAAAAATTTAACCAAACTAGAGCATTAAGAATTAGAAAAACACCGTTTAACACTTTGTAACTAATTTACCAGTAAATCGATTTAACAAAGATCTAAAACGATTACCTAATTAAAAGAGATGAGTTTAAGTCATCTATGATTAATTAGGGTGATACCTAAGCCTAAAAGACTATAACTTTTACGTATTATAGTCTTCTAAACTATCAATCGAAATTGGATTTGATCAACTAGCATGCATTCTAATCGATTTAACACAAATTTCATAAACGATAAACACTAATCGCTAAAGAACCATGAGTATAAACCAACAACGCATTAAAGCATAAGACTTGTTTCAAAATAGTAAATTTAGCATGACTTCAAGAAGATTATACTAAGCATAAAAAAATTACTCACTCATATTAAAAATAAAATTACAATAATAGCTCAAATATTTCGTGTTTAATAATAAACTAAACACAAAAAGAATCACTGTAAAAATAGAAGGGAGATGAGGCGTGATGTTGGTGGGATTCATGAAGTTTGATGATGATGAAAAGATGATGATGTATTATGATGGTGGGGCTTAGTGTGAAGGGCTGCCGTGAAAGGACGCGTGGAAGATGATGATGAGGGTGATGAGATGAAGAGGAAGAAGGGGCTGGTCGGCTTGGAGGCTTGCCGTGAGGATGATGGGTTGAGGGGGAAGAAGGAGGGCAACGTGGAGATGGCGGCGTGAAGATGGGATGAATGGGTGATTGAAAATAAGCAAGAAGGTTGGAGAAGGAGGGCAACTGTGATGAAGGGTTAGCCGTGATGTGTATGGGTGGGGATATGATGATGATGGTAGGGGTTTATGGTGAAGAGGGGATTTCATTAAGGTGGGTTATGGTTTTTGTTTAGGGTTTTCTTCTCCTTTCGTCCTTAGGCTTCTTCTTCCTCAAGACTTCTAGCCTTTCACAAACTCTTGAAACCCTAACCCAATTAAATAATTATGAAAATAATATTCTCCATAATTATTATTTTTGGACCATTTTTATAGCCAAGTGTGTAAAACCCGAGCTTCTAGGTCCTCTCTTCTCATCTTTATTAAATTAATACTAACCCTGAAAAATATATAAAACAAAACAAATTAGATGAAATAATATATATAATATAATCGAAATAATTATAAAAATAATGCATGATTTTTTGTTTAACAAATTCCCCCACACTTAGACTTTGGACGTCCTCGTGCAAAGAAATCTTATACTCGACCTAAAAGCTTACCCTCTTCCTTTATTATGAAGACATGCATAACTGTGATGTTCATACTAGGCCTTGGCTTACTTTAGAAAAATAGTATTACTGAATTAATTAGTTTTTCCTTCAATAAGTGAATACCTGCTAAACATCCAACTATCCTTAGAGAGTTTATTTATCAACCTCACAACACTTCTATAATGATAGAACAAGATCAATAATTATCCATCTCTTTTTGATTATGCATACACCAATCAAGAGGTCAAAAAAGAATTTAAGATAGAAAAATTTAGGCATGGGCTGGCTATAGAGACAATTGAACTAGGTAGAATAACTTCATTAAATTGATTCCTAAACTTGCCTTGTATTTATTTTCCTCTTCTTCTTCTGTTCAAACTCCACTTGCGCACATATTCGAGTCCCATACAGGGTCTTAGAAATTAAACACTCTCTGTCTCACACTCACCCGAATAGAGATACTGGAGCAAATATTTTATTAACATCATTACTTTTATTTATTTTAATGGCTCACTAGTATGAGAAGCAAGCTTTCCAGTGACAATATTACCTCAAAGGGTAACACCCAACAGCGCATGTCTCAAAGGGGTATTTATCATTCCCAACTTTTACTCTAAAAAATAGACAAGTAAAATCACAATTTTAATGAATTATTCAACTAATTCAATAGTCTAAGAGATGGGCCAAGTCATTTTATTGCCTCTGAATCGCATATATTACATGACTAAATAAGATGGATAATCAAGAGAGTTACTCATTAAAAAGATGTATGAGGATCAACTCAAATTTCTCGATAACTATCATGCTTAGAAGTCTTCACTTATAAAAGAATAAACTACAAAATAGCTAATGAAACAAAAAAATTTCTAAACAAGCAAGCCTAGCATAAACTCATATCATGCATTATTTATAAGAAAATAATTTTTTTGCTTTTTTCAATTTTCTACTTTTTTTTTCAAGAATAAATACTGCGAAAATTAAATGTAGGATGCACCCCCCCCCAACTTAATTCATGCGTTGTCCCTAATGCATGCAAAAAGAAAGAAATAATGAAAATAAAAGAAAAATTAAATGGGTACTTCCCTGAAAACGTTGGGTTGCCTCCCAACTAGCACCTTTGTTTATAGTCATTGGCTCGACTTCATGAAGCTCCTGGATCCTATAGTTGGATCTCTTCCAGTAAATCATCATTACTCTAGTAGGGCACTTTCTGAAATTTAGCTTGATCAAGACTCTTAGTAAGCACAGTCAAAAATTCATCCCTATTGGATAAGTCATAAATATCTTGAGGCAATTCGGCAATAACATCAAATGCATACACGCAACTCACATCAGCAGGGAATCTCATGGCATCAAAAATATTAAATTTAATCACTTCACCATCAAATTTCATGGTTAATGTTCCTTCATGCACATCAATTTTAGTCCTAGTTGTTTTCAAAAATGGCCTGCCAAGCAAGATGGGAATATCATGACATGCTTCACCCATGTTCATTACATAAAAGTCAGCAGGAAACACTAGTTCATTCACTTGAACCAAAACATCCTCTAATACTCCATCAGGATAAGTGTTGCTCCTATTAGCTAATTGAATCACTATGTCAGTTTTCTTTAATTCGCCTAGGTTCAGTTTGTCATAAACAGATCTAGGCATAACATTAATAGAGGCACCTAAATCAAGCATAGCTTTATCGAAGCAAAGGTTTCCTATTTTGCAAGGAACAGAAAATACACCTAGGTCTTGACACTTAGGGGGAAGTTTTCTTTGAAAAACAGCAGACACATTTTCCCTCACACTTATCTTCTCATTACCAACTAACTTTGTTTTGGTAGTGCATAATTCTTTTAAGAACTTAGCATAACGAGGCACCTGTTTAATGGCATCAAGGAGAGGTATATTAATTTCTACCTTCCTAAAAGTCTCCAAAATCTCTTGGTTGGCCTCATTTACCTTAGAAGTAGGGCTCCTAAATCTACTAGGGAAAGGTGGGATTGGCTTTTAAGATTCTCTTTTCTTTTCTCCTAATTCCTTAGTAGTTTGATTAGACTCTGTATTTAATTCTGGTTCAGCCCCTTTTATTTCCAACTCAGGTTCCACCTCTCTACTCTTCCTAGATTCTTGTAATTCTTTCCCACTCCCAAGTGTTATGGCACTAACATTCTCCTTAGGGTTAGGGTAAGGCTGAGATGGTAATCTATTTTGCATTTGAGCCTGCAAGTTGCTAACTATGATATCAGTTGCAGTCTGTTTCTCTTGAACCTGCTTAAGAGTTGTCTCCAAAATTTGGAACTTATCATCCATTTTCTTGAGGACTTGTTCTAGGAGGAACTTGGTCCTATCTTGACTAGAAGGTTGACGGGAGGGTTGGTCAAAACCAGGTGGATTAGGCTTAGGGCCATACCTAAGGTTACGGTGGTCTCTCCATCCTTCATTATGAGTATTCGAATAGGGATCATACCTCCTTTGATTTTGGTTAGAGTAAAGAGTATTAACATTGCCTTCTTGTAGAGTAGGACATGCATCAATAGGATGCCCCTCTAGATAACAAATACCACATATTACTGCTTTTTGAATACCGCCAGTAACAATCTTATTCAACATAGCAGTAATATAAGATAACTGATTCTCTATAGATCAACTAGAACCAATCTCATTGACCCTTTTGACTTGTGACTCCCTAGCATCAAACTGCTGAGTATTTTGGGCCATTAGATTAAATAAATTTCTAGCCTCTGCTAGCGTTTTATTAACTAGAGCCCCTCCGCTAGCAGCATCTACCATATTACGACTCATAGGAAGCAAACCCTTATAAAAATATTTAATCAATAGTTGTTCAGTTATTTGATGTTGGGGACAACTAGCACACAATTTATTAAATCTTTCCCAATACTCACAAAAAGTTTCCCCATTCATTTGTTTGATGCCACATATATCTTTCCTAATATATCCAATACGGGATGCAGGAAAAAACATTTCTAGAAACGATTTATGCAATGCAATCTATGTAGAAAAAGATCCAGCAGGCATATAATATAACCAGTCCTTAGCATTACCAAGCAAAGAAAAGGGAAATGCCCTTAGTCTAATTTGGTCATCAAGAATTCCTTCAAGCACCATAGTAGAGAAGGTAATAAGGAATTCACTAATGTGTCTATATGGGTCCTGTCCAGCTAATCCATGAAACTTAGATAATAAGTTAATAAATTCTGACTTTAATTTCAAAGGTTTATCTAAAACAGCATAAGTAATAGACATGGGTTGAGTTTCTAGGTTAAGGGCAGCAAGTTTTCGAAGAGTGGACATTCTTACCTCTTTAAGCTTAAGACTTACTGGAAATTTGCCAAAAAAATAAAATAAAAAAAAATAAAATTAAAAAAAATAATAAAAGTAGTAAAATTAAATAGAAGTAACCTAGCAATTTAATTTTCTTTCCCCGGCAACGGCGCCAAAATTTGTTAAGCCTGTCGAGAGCTACAAATTTAACCTCTACTTCGGTTATTAAATACTTTTTATAGCATAGGGAAGTAGGGATCGATCCACGAGGAAAGATTGTTTTAAAAAACTAGCTTAATCCTAAATGATTTTACTAATCCAATTTATTAAGCCTAATCTTAATAATGCTAAATAATTAAAATATAATGAATAAAAATCTAGAAAAATGCCCAATGATGCTCCTAAGTATTCTAGATCATATTCTTGAAATAAAACAGTAAAAATATTCCCTAAATAATTTAGAAAAATAAAGACAGAATAGTAACTGAAATTCTAATTAGAAATCAATAATAGCAAATAATAGTCAGAAAATAAATATTAAAAATGTCAAACAGTAACCTAAAATATTATACTTCAGGTATATAAGCTTATAAATTCTAAATTGTATCTAATTTACTTCAGAAAAATCAGATCAGAAAATTAGCACAGAATAGCAATGCAGAATATTAGATCTGAAATTAGAAATAAAATAATCTCCATAAATATCAATACGAAAATAATTAAGAAAATGACCCTAATTTGAGGACACAATTTTCTGGACTTAACAAGACCTAATAATCTTGAATTAATAATTAAAATCGAAATTTTCAGAATTAATAACCTAAGAAGCTGCACATATTAATTTCACAAAATAATTCTGAACAATTATCAAATAACTTCCAAAAATTATGAAATTAAATATGGGCAGACTAGGACACTATATAAACCCTAGGAATTAATAAAAATCTAAAAAGAACAAAAATAACTATTTTTAGTCTAAGTTCTAACAAACCGGTAATTAAATATTAAAACTGAATATAAATCAATCTAAAATTATAACCACTCTAAAAATCAAAATCTAAGCTATCTAAAATTACCCAGACATTCCTAAAAGACTATAATTTTGGGGGGCGATTGAAATTATATTGAAGCTAATAAAAATAAAACAAAAATTAACAAACTAATCAAATTAACTATAAGCAACAAATAATGATCAAAAGTTGTCAAATTTATGAAGGATACTTACTATAATCTCAATCCACCATGCAAATTAATATTTATCATTAACATACAAGTTAATTTCATTCATGAGTTAAACTGTAGAAGACATCCACCAGCGGTTCTTCCCCGTTTTTCCTGAGATTCTAGTTTACTTAAGTCCAGCTCTAATATACACCCTACTAATTTGATAATCTTTACACCAGCGCAAAAATTTAACCAAACTAGAGCATTAAGAATTAGAAAAACATCGTTTAACACTTTGTAACTAATTTACCAGCAAATCGATTTAACAAAGATCTAAAACGATTACCTAATTAAAAGAGATGGGTTTAAGTCATCCATGATTAATTAGGGTGATACCTAAGCCTAAAAGACTATAACTTTTACGTATTATAGTCTTCTAAACTATCAATCGAAATTGGATTTAATCAACTAGCATGCATTCTAATCGATTTAATACAAATTTCATAAACACTAATCGCTAAAGAATCATGAGTATAAACCAACAACGCATTAAAGCATAAGACTTGTTTCAAAATAGTAAATTTAGCATGACTTCAAGAAGATTATACTAAGCATAAAAAATTACTCACTCATATTAAAAATAAAATTACAATAATAGCTCAAATATTTCGTGTTTAATAATAAACTAAACACAAAAAGAATCACTGTAAAAATAGAAGGGAGATGAGGCATGATGTTGGTGGGATTGATGAAGTTTGATGATGATGAAAAGATGATGATGTATTATGATGGTGGGGCTTAGTGTGAAGGGCTGCCGTGAAAGGATGCGTGGAAGATTGTTGAGTTATTTTATTTAAGTTTTGATGATAACAAATCCAAGTATAAAAAATTGTCCAAGTAATGTTGCTCCAAACAGGCCTAACTGGTGTTTGTAATCCTTATTGTATTAACTGGTTTGCTACATGTGAGAAC
>JACYFF010010365.1:31988676-31999496 GCA_017589665.1 Selenicereus undatus | reverse complement strand
ATATATATATATATATATATATATATATATATATATATATATATATATGTATGTATGTATGTATGTATGTATGTATGTATATATACCTACATACATATCTGTGTGTGTGTGTGAGTGTGAGTGTGAGTGTGTGTGCATATATACACGCCTCTCTTTTTTTTTTTTTTTGTATGCAGCTATATTATATATATCCTCAATACATGATAAAATGTATTTGTTAACCTATAAACGTAAATATTATTACCCAGGTCAACTTGGGTAAATTTTTAGGTATACAACGACAAATCATTTGAGTTCATTTGATATATATTCTCACCACAAAAAAAAATATATCTGTTAATATGAAAGTGCAAATGTGATTACCTAGGTTTAGTTTTACCGATTGGTATGTAAAAACAAATTATTAGAGAATTTCAATTATAACATTGTACTAATTTCTTCATAATTTTAATGTCCAATTATTTCAAAAATCGTTATTTACAATTTACAAGAAAGAAGATGTACATGACTAAATAGCATAAATAGAAGAATTGACTGCCTAAAAAAGAAAGCATATAAAGAAGATAGAGAGTGAGTGCAAAGAGGAAGTACTAGGTGTCCTTGCAGGTTTGTTCCGCCTCCATCTAGTCTATTCGTCCATTGAAGGCCCAACCAAACTCGATTTTATCCCATCAGAACACAATTTGAAGAAAACATAGGGAACGAAACTATAATAGATGAGTACAAAGGAGAACGAGTGAGAAAACATGGGAGAGGGAAAGCTTCCAAAATTGAACACAAAATTCAAACTTTGATTGAACCATGTCAACCCTGATCTCCAAAGTACCAAACTGAAATATAATTACATGAAATTTGCAATCTTTGAAATCATATCTAAAAGTTGAAAATAGGGGAAAAGAAATTCAAAAACTAAATTTAAACCCTAAAAATAGGCTATCTCTAATTTATACTCCCTTAAATTATTGTGTTCTTAAGACTTCCTGTGTTTTTCATTAAAGTGAATGCCACCTCTGGTAGCCACCATTATTGAAGATTCAAGTGCTTGGTTTCATCTCATCTTCTTAGCAAGGGGGATGGAAGGGGATGTTAGATATTTGCTTTAGGATTTGATATTGTTCAAATTCTCCAAAGTTGTGCTCCTAGTTTCTAGGAAGTTGCCAATTATGTTCCCTGTTTTTAGGCATTTCATTTTCTATTTTTAGATTGTTGTTTTGATCTTGCTTGAGTAATGGCTGATTTTTGGCCCATGATCTCAGGTTTAGTTTTTTATTTACAGCTATTTAACGTGTAATGCTTTTTGATGAAAATATAAAAAATTTTTAAGTCTCAGTTCATTCTCCTATAACTTATACTCTCTTTTTTAATTCCTTTTCTTCAACACCAACAAATTGGTATTAGAGCTCTATTCTTAAGGGATCTGTGAAAAATGGAAACAGAGTCTAGCTTCTCTCAAGTTGCTCCTCCTGCATTTGATGGAGAAAATTATCATTTATGGGTTGTTAGAATGCATACCTATTTGGAGGCTTTGGATTTGTGGGATGCTGTGCAAGAGGACTATGAAGTTCGTACCTTGCTTGATAATCCATCCATGGCACAAATCAAAAACAACAAAGATCGAAGAACCATAAAAACAAAGGCCAAAGCGTGTCTATTTGCAGGAGTTTCAACTACAATTTTCACAAGAATTATGTCTTTGACTACAGCAAAGGCTATCTGGGACTACCTTAAAGAAGAGTATGCTGGAGATAAAAGGATACGAGGAATGCAGGTGTTGAACCTCATCAGAGAGTTCAAGTTGCTAAAGATGGAGAAGTCTGAGACAATCAAAGAGTACTCAGACAGACTACTTGGCATTGTGAACAAGGTTAGGTTACTTGGAACTGAGTTTGGTGATTCAAGAATTGTGCAAAAAACTCTTGCAACAGTCCCAAACTTTTATGAAGCATCCATAACCACCTTGGAAAACACAAAGGATCTATCCAAAATTAGTTTGGCAGAACTTCTAAGTGCCTTGCAGTCACAAGAACAACGAAGGCTCATGAGACAAGAGCGTACACTTGAGGGTGCTTTGCCTGCGAAGCATCAAACATCAGCTCAATTTAGGAAGAAAAATGACAAGAAAAGTGCAACATCCAACAGTGAGAACACTGGAAACAACTCACTTCACAATAAGGGCAAAAGCTCAAAGCAAAACTATCCACCTTGTCGACATTGTGGGAAATTAGGCCATCCTCCATTCAAATGCTGGAAGAGGCCGGATGCAAAATGCAGCAAATGCAATGAAATGGGACATGAAGCTGTCATTTGCAACAACAAACTTTAGAAGCATGAAACAAGCATTCAAGTTGATGCTCAGGTTGCTCACAAAGATGACGAAGATCACATTTTTGTGGCGGAAAGTTTTTCATGTAAGACCAACACGGTAGAAAGTTGGTTAATTGACAGTGGTTGCACAAATCACATGACCTATGATAAAACTCTCTTCAGGGAGTTAAAATCTCAGGTTACTACGAAGATCAAAATTGGAGATGGGAGATACATCCTTACAAAAGGAAAAGGGACAGTGGTAATCACAACTAATTCAAGTACAAAAACAATTTCAGATATTCTTTATGTACCTGAAATCTATCGAAGATGTAATGTCACAATTTATGAACCTGCTAGAGCCAAAGAAGCCCTTTAAGACCAAAAATGGAGAAATATAATAGAGGATGAGATGTCAATGATCAACAAAAATGAAACATGGGCACTTGTTGATAAGCCACAAGACAGAAAGGTTATTGGAGTTAAATGGGCTTTCAGAACAAAGCTCAATGCTGATGGTTCTGTCAACATATACAAGGCTAGACTTGTTGTTAAGGGTTATGCTCAGATTTTTGGTGTTGATTATTCTGATACTTTTGCTCCTGTTGCAAGGTTAGAGACGAAAAGATTGTCGCTAGCTATAGTAGCACAAAGAGGCTGGAAACTTTTCCAGTTAGATGTCAAGTCAGCATTCTTAAACGGTGTCTTGGAGGAGGAGATATACATAGAGCAGCCAGAAGGTTTTGTAGTGAGAGGGGAAGAGGATAAAGTCTACCAGCTAAAGAAGGCTCTTTATGGCCCTAAACAGGCACCTCGAGCCTAGTATAGCAAAATCAATGATCACTTATTGAGTTTGGGCTTTGAAAGAAGCTTATCGTAGACTACTATTTAGGTGAAACATAAGGAAAATGATATTCTTATTGTTTCTCTTTATGTCAATGACTTGTTAGTGACAGGAAACAACAGAAATTTGGTTGACAAGTTCAAAAAAGAAATGATGTAGGAGTTTAAGATGACTGATCTTCGACTTATGACATATTTTCTTGGCATGGAGGTACAGCAAAATCAGCATGAAATCTTCATATGTTAAAAGAAGCATCCAAAGGAAATTCTTAAGAAGTTTCAGATGGATGACTGCAAAGCAATGAGCACATCGATGAACCCAAAAGAAAAGTTGTGCAAGGAAGATGGTACACATGAAGTAGATGAAGCACACTTCAGAATGTTTGATGTATTTGAAAGCAACAAGGCCTGACATTCAGTTTCCTGTAAGTGTGTTATCTCGATTCATGCATTGTGCTACTGAGATTCATTTAAAGGTAGCAAGAAGAATTTTAAGGTACATTAAAGGTACTGTTGATTTCGAAGTCAAGTTTGAAAGCTGTCAAAGTTTCAAGCTATGTGGGTTCTTAGACAGTGATTGGGGTGGAGATGTGGATGGCATGAGGAGTACATCAGGCTATTGTTTCAGCTTTGGTTCAGGAGTATTCACATGGTTCCAAGAAGCAAGATTTCGTGACATAATCTACTACGGAAGCAGAGTTTGTGGCAACTGTAGCAGGTGTAAATCAAGCTTTATGGTTGAGAAAAATACTAAGTGATCTGCAAATAAAACAAGCTGAACCTACTAATGTGTTTGTGGACAATCAAGTAGCAATCTCAATCTCAAAAAATCCTATTTTTCATAGAAAAACTAAGCACTTTGACATCAAGCTTTTCTTTGTGAGGGAAGTGCAAAAGAAAGGGGAAGTAACTCTGCTCTATTGCAAGTCTGAAGACCAGTTAGCTTATTTGTCTACAAAACCACTTTCGGTTGCCAAGTTCGAGTATCTAAGGCAGAAAAATGGAGTTTGCAAATCCTAAAGCAAGGAGGAGTGTTAGATATTTGCTTTAGGATTGCATATTGTTCAGATTCTCTAAAGTTGTGCTGCTAGTTTCTAGGAAGTTGCTGATTATGTTCCCTGTTTTTAGGCATTTCATTTTCTATTTTTAGATTGTTGTTTTGATCATGCTTGAGTAATGGCTGATTTTTGGCCCATGATCTCAGGTTTAGTTTTTTTATTTCTAGCTATTTAGAGTGTAATGCTTTTTGATGAAAATATAAAAAATTTTAAACCTCAGTTCATTCTCCTATAACTTATACTCTCTATTTTAATTCATTTTCTTCAAGACCAACAGGGGAGAAGGAAGATGAAGGAGTAGACCGTTGATGAATGAGAAGAGAGAGATTGAGGGGAAGGAGGGCCAAGGAGGAGAGAGAGGATGAAGGGGTGTGGCACTGGAGCGAATGAGAGAGGAGTCTGGTAAGAGGTAGGTTAGGCCAGGGGGGTCTTGCCATGAGGAGAGGTAGAGAGTCAAAAAAGCAAGGGGCATTCTTAGGCAAGTAGTATTCCAGCATGGCTTAATGGACCAACACTCACAACACCAAACTGAAAGAAGGTCTTCAAAAAAAGATCAATTTAATTTAACACTAATATGTAAATTTCTGAAGAAAATATTATTGGTCGGTCTTCGGGGGGGACGGAAAGCCATGCACAGGCTCCACACTACCCAGAATTAATACACAAGCCGCTTTGAGGACAGGTCTAACTTCGAGCCGTGTTTGGTAATTGCGAATAAAGCAAAAGGAAACCAAAAAGAAAAGGTGAAATGGACAAAACAAAACCCATGCAAAAACAAAAATATTGTTCGTTTTGACTCAAGATTGAAACTAAATTAAACATTATAAAAGTAACCAACCACACTTGCCCCCCCCCCCCCTTTTTTTTTTGTAATTTCATGGGGATTTTGGTGAGCCGCTTTAAGAGTAAGATAATAAAGCATAAGGGTCATTACTCTGGAGAGACAAAGAAAGGAAGAAGGAATTGAAGAGAGAGAATGCCATGCTTAAGAAAAGAAGCTCTTGCTAGGCTGTTGTGCAATGTTACAACCACTTTCAAATATTTCTTCCTCTTCTCTCTTTTTGTTGCTAAGCTCTTTGCCTCTCTTTTCAGGTAAGTCATATCTATTCCCCTCTCTATGATTATCATCTTCATTTCCATCAAATTCTTTCCTTTCTATTTCTCTTTTTCAATCTTCACTGCAAAGGGTTAGAATCAACACTGGGGGAAGTGTTAGATTTTGGAAAACCTACCATGTTTGGCTTTTGATCATCAATTTAAACTTTCAATTGAAATAATTTGTTAGCTAGGTAACAGAGTTTTATTATGTAGCGATTGGGGTTGGAGCCTAAAAGTTTTTTCTTTTATATGTCCGGAGTAAAATGAGGAAAATACATACCTTGTGTGACCCTTTTCATAATAATTCCAAATGAATCATCTTCGACAATAATAAAGCAATGCTTAGTACAAATTACAGTATGCCGAAGCCGTTATTGAGAAGTCAAATGCTTGAAATAATATTGTGTCATCCAATTAGCTACTCTATTTGCTTAATGATTAACATGGCGCTTATTCTGTATTTTATCCCTCTCCCCTTGGCAGAACCGAGGATGAATATGATGGGCTACTATATGAAGAAGACGCGGAAGAGGAAGAGGAAGAGAAGGTAGAAGTAGAAGAACAAAAACACAAAAATTACGAGCATAATTCACATGTTGAGAGGGATCACCTGGTGGCTGACATAGTAAATGGTGGCGAAGGCCTAGTATTTCTGCCTAAAAACTTCCATCAAACAATTGAACAAGATCTTGGTCGTCATACATACAGCAATTCCAGTGAAAGCTTATTTGAAGACCCAGTAGAAGATTTTGATTCCGAATTAGCATTCCATGTTCAAGGCTCTCCCAGCTCAGAGTTCAATCACGGTGCCAATGATGGGACGGAAGACCTAGAGGAGAAAGAACACGATACTCTAAGTCAAACCTCTAAATCCACCGGTGGGGGCATGAGGACTTGCAAGTTAGCCATAATTATTGATCTGAAGGAAGATATCTTGGATCCAAGTCATAGAATTAATCATGGTACCTATCATATATACTTGCTAGGACGATTTTTATTACTAGTATGCCTTGTGGATACTTTTCGAACAGTGGAAAATGTTATTTGTCAATGTTGTCTTATTTAATTTGCAGTGCAAGATGATGAAAAGAAAATTGATCTTGTAAAGGAAGATCCAAATTTCACCAAGGATGATAAATTCTTGATTTTCGCCCCACCAAAATCGGAGGTTACAAAGATGCAAGGCTTGGAGAAGGAGAATGACAAAACATTTGGGGATACTTATACCATTGGATCGACTTCAAAGAGCTCCTCTGAATGGAGAAGCTCCATTAGAGACTCAGCGACCGAAGATCCATTCTCTTCATCATCAAGGAGGAGTTGTCCTAAATGGGAGTCCTACACTGTGTATCAAAAGTACGACGAGGAAATGACGTACCTGGACAGAATTAGTGCACAAAAGCTCCATGAAACAGGTATATTCTTATGGCTTAATAGTAATAAAAAAGATTGGAATTTTAATCTTTAGCCTATGAGCTTAGTAATAATAAGGAAAAAAAAAGGTGTATTCATAGCAGCTGGTAATCAATCATTCATAATGCTTTAATTTGTAAGTCACTAGTTTCAATCAAATAAGTGAGAGTGGGAAAGGGGCGAGATTCCTAGTGAGGTCATTCGATTACTAGCAACTCTACAATTATTGACTTTGATATGACAGCTTTTTTTTTCTTTTTGTTTTAGAAAGATGAATCCTAACTTAATTAACATTTTTTAAGCTTAAATTAAAGTGGATATTGATAGAACACATGAAATAGTCGTCACATTTTTTAGAAAAATAGTAGGAATTAAAAAGTCTTTAATTTATGGTGCAACGAAAACAACTTTTATGCCACTTACAAATAAAGTTGCTGTATTTAACCCCACTTACAATATCCAAGACATTTAGATTTAAATTTAAAAATCAAATTACTCATGTAACTTTTTCAATCTAAATTGTAGTGGACTATGATAAAACGTCTTATGAAATTGTGTTATAGTCTAGCTTTTTCTTTTTCAAAATAGTAGAGAATGAGTATGTCTTTAATTTGGATACAACATATTCAAACTCCATGTGATTGTGGATACGGCTTATTCATTTGACCTCGACTTTACTTAATAGACTTACAAACAATGGGCGTTAAATGAAAAGATGTTTGACGAATTTTCTCCGTTTTAAGACTATAACCAAGTAACAATTTCCTGTGTTTAGAATCTCTCAAATCAATCCAAGTAGAACCAAGATCAATCTCCCAAAGGATAGTTCACAAACTAGCAAACAGCAAGAAACAAAAATCCACAGATCGTCTTTACCAGACCAAGTACCACGAACTGGAGGCCACATACGTAGCTCAAGTTTGTCTTGCATGGGAAGCACTTAACTGGAACTACGCCAACTTTCAACGTAAGCAAGCCGCCTCCAGGACCGAGCAGGACCCTGGCTGCCCTGCTCACATTGCACAGCAGTTTCAGCAGTTCCAGGTTCTGCTTCAGCGATATGTCGAAAATGAGCCTTATGAACGGGGCCGGAGACCTGAGATTTATGCCCGTATGAGAAGTGTAGCACCTAAATTGCTCCAAGTTCCTGAATATCATGGTACGTATTCTTCCCCGGCTAAATTTTTTATGCCTCAATTGTCAAATCTGTTCAACTTGGAAAAAGAAAAACAAATATACATCAGATAAGAAAATTTGTTAAGTTTCTCCATAAGACTTTCCGTGATTTTATAATTGGAACTTTATTTTACTCGAGTTTAGTCCTATCCAATTTCTCCAATTCCAAATAAATGTAGTTTGGATTAAATAATATCCAAAATTTAACAAGAGGGTGCATTTTATCTGTTTTAAATTGGAATCAAATTCATATTTTTGCACCTTTCTACCCAATTAGATTTATATTATGTTGAGCCTCATATATTGAGGAGTTACAGAATTTTAATTTTCTTTTCTAAGCACTAAGGATATTATGATATGTGCATTAATTAATTAGATTATGAAGAAGAACAGAAAGAAGAAGAAGCAAGCTTGAGGATAACATCAGCATCGTTTCTGACGATACTGGAAGATGCGATTCGAACATTCATGAATTTTCTGAAGGCAGACAGGGAGAGTCATTGTCAAGTTCTGGCAGCTATGTTTAGACGGCGTCCAAGAGGCACAATTGATCCCACTATTATTCAGGGGGTTAAAAAACATAACAAAAAGGTAAGCATAATCTTAATTAAAATTAAACAAATAAATCTACAAAGAGTTGTTTTTTGGGTGCTTGTATGAAAGAAAGCGTTATGGAAGCTTAAAGTTTCAATATGCTGGCTATGGTAGGCACGCCTATGTAAAATAAAATATTAGTATGTCGAGATATGATATAGGGTTTTAACAAAAATGATAACTTTTTGTCCTTATCTGAGCTTATTCAATGTATCTCATACTCTACAACTACTTTAATTTACTAATAGTTAACATTTTTTAAAACTCTCAAGTTGGAGAACTCATATGTAAATTTTACTTTTGATGGAAAATCCTAATAGATGAATTTATCGGGCAAAGTATATTATAGTTAAGAGTAATTTTATAATGAAGGAAATTATTACGTATGATATAATGATTTTAAACAATATATAATTTGTCACTTTAAGGTGTTTTTGGAATTGTATTTTGCAGATGAAGGCAAAGCTGAAAGACATACAACGTCCACGAAATTGCCTCAAGAGAAAGAAACTTCCAAAAGAAGAAGAAATGAAGGTTTTGATGGGTTTAATCGACCTAAGATTAGTATCAAGAGTTTTGAGAATAGGGGACATAACACAAGAGCAATTGCATTGGTGTGAAAAGAAGATGTCCAGAATAAAAGCATTGGATGGCAAGTTACACAGAGATTCAACACCTCTCTTTTTCCCGGACATTGAAGCCCATCCAAATCCAAGTCTAAATAATCCATACCCCAATGTTCCGTATAAACAGAGTGTTGGAAATCAGACGTCACAGCCACGTACAGAAGCTGTTTTCGATAATAGACTCTAGCTAGACATTGAGACGCACCCACCCAAAAAGCCAAAAGGATACTTTGCTTCAATGACTAGCTAACTCTTGCATGTACATGTGCATGCATGAATATACTTGTTGAAACCCTTTTGTAAATAAATATACCGCAAAGTGAGGGTTAGGTCCACAATATCAAAGGTTTAAAGATTCATGTGGATGATGACCTGGATTTGATTCATTTTTCTTGGGGTTGGAGAAATGCTGTAGCAGTTCTGCTATAAAAAGAGAGGAGTGCAACTTTGTTTTTTTGAAAGTGATAGAGAGCAACAAGCAAGGAACACGAGGATAGAGACATGGTAGCTTTAGCTTTATTTTTTGCTTTACACATATGTTGGTTTATGTTTATCTCTTTTGGTTTGGTAGGTCTTTTTTTTTTTGTTTTTTTTTGGAGGGGGGTGGGGGGAAGGAGGGAAGAAAAAGGAGGAGCAAGAGAGGGTGGGAATAAAAGGTTGCATGTGTTGCACTCAAGCTCAAAGATACTTAGCAACAAGGGTATGAATCACTTGGTTTAGTAGTTTACGTTTATTTAGAAAGGAGTAATAGTTTTTTTCCGAGGAAATCACTGTAGTGAAAGTATATTAATTATCATATAAGAAAATGAAGATGTTTACAAATATTCTTTTTTGTCTTCTTCTAATAATTTAAAATATTTACATTTTTGTAACAATTTTTGCTCAATAAAAGAGTAATTTAGCCACTGCACACTTGTTTACTTTAATTACTCAAAAAACCGATTATGGTTTATTATTTAGTGATAATCTTAAAAAAGTAAAAACTAAACACAACATCTCAACAGCTATCGTCGCCGCATGCGCTAACCGCTAGAGATGACTAGCCGGTCGCCTGTGACGATAGATAAAGTTCAAGTGCCGCTATATTTGGCCCTCAACCACATAGCCTAACTTCACAACCAGTCCATCAACTTCTAAGCATTCTTTAACTAAGGGTACAAACACATGTTCACTCAAATAAGTGTATCTCCTCTCTCATCTATTACGCTAATACGCCAGATCGAAAACCTAAGTTGATTGGCATAAACATTAAGAAAGTACCAAGTCAAGCATATTCTTTGAAAACATAAGGAGATGTTTGAGATTGTTTAATATTTAAATTTAAATATGTAATTTTTATAATATTATATTGTGTGATTCAAATTTGAATATGAGATTATAATTCTCTAAATATGGTCATATCTTTTAAAATTCAATTCTAAACGTTACTTGGCCTAAAATTAGTACAAACAGATTTTTAGCATCAATTAGCCGTTGTAAGAAATCAACAAGGTAACTGTTGAAGATTTGAAGCTGTTATTAAAAATTAGTTGCAGTTCAAGACCTTGAAAATGGATTCCAGGGACTTGAAGATCAACCGAAAATTTTCCTTCCATATTTGAAAGTAACGGCTACTTCAACCCATTTTGTTATAAAAAGGGTAGACTTTGCAGTTCAGAAGAACTAGTTTGGACCCGTGCTTTGCACGGTGCATGTTAAAATAGACATT
>JACYFF010010365.1:31891779-31933676 GCA_017589665.1 Selenicereus undatus | reverse complement strand
TATATATATATATATATATATATATATATATATATATATACATGTGTGTGTGTGTGTGTATATGTGTGTGTGTGTGTGTGTATGTATGTGTGTGTGTGCGTGTGTGTGTATATATATATATATGTATGTATGTATGTATGTATGTATGTATGTTTATATATATATGTATACATATATGTGTGTATATATATGTGTATATATGTATATGTATATGTATATATATATATATATATATATATATATATATATATATATGTATATATATATATAAGAGTATATATATTTGTGTTTGTATATATATTTGTGCATATATGTGTGTGTGTGTGTGTGTATGTATGTGTATGTGTGTGTGTGTGTATATATGTATATATATATATATATATGTATATTTTTGTATATATGTGTGTGTGTGTGTGTGTGTGTGTATATATATATATATATATATATATATATATATATATATATATATTGTCAGAAAAATAAGAAAACAGGAACGAAAAAGAAACCTTGAGTTGCATTTGGACCATAAGCCTTATTGAATCTGAACAATTTTGGAGCATCTTTTGGTTTTAAAGGATTTGTTATTGCCTACTCTCCATGATCTCCAATGTACTCCACCACAGTCTGGGTTTTATTCTCGCTAGGGCGGAAAGGCCGTACTTAACAATATACTCTAATGTTGCCTATCCAATAAAGTATGTTTTAGCTAGAATCAAAGAATGCATGAACAATGTTTAATTCTGTGAGTGCAAGTGTGCAACCGAATGATAGAGGAGGATAAGACCAAACCTTTCAAATCCTGAAGCTCGTTATATAATTTGTGATTTTCATTGAGAACTTCATGATAGTTCTGAGCTACTTCGGCTAACTCTTTAAGCCTTGTACCTGAGCTGGTTTAAAAGATTCGGTTAAAAAAATAAATGAATGAGAACTGTCTCAAAGAGATCATATGCAATGGTACTTCTCACCTACTCTATTCAATTCCTCTACATAGGCGCTCTGTACCTTCAACATTTCTTGCTTGACAGACTCAGAAGAATGCCTTTATTCCTATAAGTTACAGTGAATTAAAACTAAATGATCTGACTGCAACCTTCAGATTTAGAACAGCTAGTGTGAACAGCTAGTGTAATCTAGCCCACTGAAGATTCAGAAAGCTTTCATAGATCTGCTCTTTCTTGCTCCAGTTCTGAGTTTTTGACTGAGAATTTGCTTGAAGTTCTCTCATCTTAAGCTTTGAATCCTTGAGAAGCTACTCTTGCTCATTTAGTCTCTTTTCCAAGTCACTTTTTACCAATTTAGCCTCTGTTTCGAGCTCATGGTAACGTTGTGCATATGTCTTTTTGGCCATTTCCAACTCTTGCTTCAACGTTGGGATTTCGGTATTGCTCTCATCCTGCTGCTTCTTTAACATAGTAGCCTCATGCTGTTCAAATTTTTTCTTCTCCTCGACCGTACTTTTCTCAAAATGCAGATGTCCACTTTGATCAGATGCAAAGAGTATTCATAAATTTCTTCCATAAGAAAATAAAGGCATTCATTAATTTTAGCCATAACACTTTATAAATTAGTGTGCTTCCTATATTTGCACAAAAGGTTCCCTGCAATTGGGAAAAGTTTCACTGCAGTTGGGGAAAGGTTCTCTGCAATTGGGGAAAGTTTTACTGCAGTTGGGAAAAGTTTCACTGTATTGCATAAAAGATTTATCGGATCAAAATTTTATATATTAGCTTGCTTCCTATATTTTTAATGATAAATTTATGATTTTGAAATTGGAAAAAAAAAATAGCGGAGGATCAAATTTCTGATGGTGGTAATGAAGATAGTCAAGCAGATGACATTGAATATGATCCTACTAAGCTTAGGACAAGGATGTCTCCATATGGGTTGTGCAGCTTTCTACCAACTATATCAGATGAGCAGACGAGAGACATAAATGAGCTTGGGCTTGCATTTTTATTGACTTTAAGAGTCGATAAAATCCCATCAAGGCTAGCCAAATGGCTCGTTCAAAACTTTGATACTTGTAGGTGAGCTTTGAAATTGGATAGCAATAAAGAGTGGAGAATTAGCGAAGATGATGTATATTTAACAATGGGATTTCCTAGGGGAAGCAAACCCGTTCAAGAAGCCAAAAAGAGTGACAAGGGGGAGTATACACGGGTTCTTGATGAGTGGAAGGCTCAGTGGACAGGTGTGTTACCTAAAACGCATAGAGTGCTTTCACAGATGAAAAACCAAAGGCAAGGGGGTGATATGTTTAAGAGAAACTTCATTGTCTATGTGGTCACCACTCTTGTCAAGGGACAACAAACGTGGAAGGTTAATCATCTTGTACTCAAAAGCTTAGTGGATCTGAAAGAGGTGAAAGACCTCAATTGGTGTGAGTTCACAATAGATAGTTTGATTTCTTGCACGGATAAGTGGAAGAGGCAACCAAAAGGTGCATATAGAGGTCCTCTTCTATTCTTAATGGTAATGATTTTTACTTTTATACTTACTCTATTTTTGTCGTTACTGAAGTTTATGCATTATTGACTTCTTTGGGTCTGCTAATGTTCTGTTATAGCTGTGCTATGTTGATCGTGTCCTGTGCAAGAAGAGAATGATCAGTAGAGAGTTTCCCATTTTAGCAAATTGGACTAGCAAAGATCTGTGGGCTCGAATGAAATTTGAGTTGGAGAGCTGTCAAGGCTTCAGTAAGGGGATTGAAGATGGGGGATTGAAGATGACATAATTAAGGCACCAGATACACCAACTCTCCATATTCAAGAACAAGAAGCAGATATTTGGGCAAAAAAGGTTCTTCTTATACTTAATGTTTCTTTTAGTGAACCTTGTTGCCTGTATTAGTGTACCTGTCCTGCTGTGTAGTGTACCTTTTGTTTATGCAGTGTATCTTTTTATGATTTGTTTTATTTTTTGAACTAATTTTGATGCAGGCATGTGGGCAAAAGATTTCAAGATCATTGAAGAACTTTGCGAGGCACAACAGATGTTCTCAGCGAGCACCCAAATGGACAAAGTTCAGGGTGTTTTCGTAGAAATATTGACTAACTGCTCAAAGCTAGGAATATTCAAGGACACGGCTGGTCCATCTCAAACACAACCTGGAGATGCTAATGTTGGTCATCAAGCAACCCCTTCTAGTCAAGATGATCGATTGTTTGTTAGTGATTGTTCTGGGATGCATGTGTTGAATTAGCAAAGACTTATGAGAAGACTAGTGGGATTGCTTGTGTAGGCACCTTCACACCACCTAGGTTTGATTTAGGGTTCCATTTTAGGCTTTCTCAGTCAGTCCAAGTTGAGAGCCCTAACCAAGGTGGAACTGGGGGTGTATGGGGTATTGGATCTAGTGGTCATTCTAACCCTGATCCTCAAATATAAAGGAGTCCCAATTCAAGCTAGGAGAGCCCGGTTGGAGATTCAGTTGGAGATTGCATGCCCCCAAGGAAGAAGATGTCTGCCCCTCATTTTAGATCTACATTCTTTGTAATGCACATTGATGTCTTGAAGTCTTTAACTATTAGAGAAAAGCAAGTGTCTGATTGGGCTTTTCTCCCACTGGATGAAGTTCACTATGATAGGCAATATTATGAGTTTTATTTCTATTTTGATGATTTTTATATTTTGTATATTGATTTATGTTTTAAATTTTTGATGTTTTTAATGGGGTTTTGTTGTTTGTTGTAGTGAGCTATTATTCATAGATGCGAATTTCAACATCACTAGATCTATAGTTAGGACTTTGGGTTGTGGAGACGAATTGGATCACTGTGTTGTTGATTTATTCGCTTATTTGTTGAATCATTCTGAAAAGTTGAAGGACCCTCAATCATTATCGTTGAGGTTCTTTTTTTCTTGCAATGCCTGTGTAAGTGTTTTTTTCAAATATTATTTAGCTTAAATATTTTAAATTAGATCCTGTTATTTCACTACGGTTGTTTCTGATTCTTTATGATGTAGACTGAATTATTGGATGGGGGTGCTAAATTTTCTAGTCCAAAGTATAAAAAGTTCAAGCATATTTTGGACAGTAAAATTCAGATGATTTCTTGACTTGATTTCTCAAACTCCAAGCTAGTAAGTTGATAACAGTTTAACTTGTAGCATTTAGAGTGTTTTGAGTTTGTCTTGTGATCTAAATTGCTAAAACATTGACTAGAGCCAAAATCATTGTGGTGCCCTTGCTTATGGACCTCTGTGTTAGGGGAGGCAGAATCATACGCATGTTGTATATTTGGTTCCATTTCTTGTTCTCCTATTCTTGAATGATATAAGAGGATAGGTTTGACAAGTTGGATTTAAGGGATTCTTCTTCAAAGTGCTCCCCCTTACTTAGCTACTACTAGCTAATAGGGATCTGCATGGTGGATATGTATGTGGGTGTGGGTGTGGGTGTGTGTGAGAGAGAGAGTGATAAGGGTCATCCTTAGCTTTAATATGTTTTTGTCTAGCATGCCAAAAAGGAGAAAGCAACCAATAGCATCTTCTGAAGTTTTAAACCTTGCATGCCACACACTCTAGGACAAACTGTGATGCTAATTGTAGAGAAATTAAAAATGACTTAATTTGGCTTGTTGGCACAAAAGATTTACTGCAATTGGGGAAAGGTTCCCTGCTGTTGGAAAAAGATTCACTGCATTGCATTAAACATATGAATTTTGCTTCTTGGCACAAATGGTTCACTGCAATCAAGGAAAGGTTTCTTACAGTTGGGAAAAGATTCACTGCATTGCATAAAAGATTCATTGGATCAAAATTAAGATGTAAAACTGTGGGGTAAATGCTGGTGTTGTCCATATTTCACCTTCGCCATTGTTGCATCACAATCGTAATGTGGCTTACATATGCTTATATAGCTGTGTTGATATGCAGATATTCTTTCCAGTGTTTCACAACGGATATTACTTTGTTATGTGCTTCAATTTCTTGGCAAAGAAAGTGGAGATTATCCATTCTGTTAGTCATAACGATGTGGACAATGTTGCTATTCTTGTTTGTGTCAGCCTCTTGGTAATTTTTTATATTACCTTTTCATCCTTTTGCTATTCTAATCCTCTAACATTTGAAGTTACCTATTATAAATGTATACTACTTTTTTTTCCCTAGGTTCGATGTTTCTCAAAGTATTTTCCTGATAAAATCCCCAAATCAGGCAGGGGTAAAGCTGTTTCTATAGAGAGTTTGTAATTGGAGCAACTGAAATTACCTTGGATGGAAGTTTCAACAGAATCTTATCCCGACTCAGGGGTGTATGTAATGCAACACTTGGAGATGTACATGGGAGATGTTGAAAAATAGAGTACCGGGTTTAAGAAGTTCAATGTGAGTTCACTTTTTTTCCCTTGTTATAAATAAGTGAATTATATCATCGAAAGTTTTGACAAGTTTTTTGCTCTCCACAGGCACCCTTGTTGAAGAAGCTCAGGGCGAAATATTGCTATAACATTATCACTAGTCAGGAAAATGTAATTGCTCCTCAGATTCTTGATAAGGTTAAGGCTTATCATAATAGCATCAGGAAAGAGGAGACTGTTGGTTCTCGTATTACAAGGCAAAGTCAAAGGTTGAAAGACAAGGCTTAATGTTAGTGTGCTTTTTATTGGGTAGGACAATTGTGACTAGGTTGTACTTTTTCGGTTAAACTAGTTGTGTAAGCTTCAATGCCGCGTAGACAGTTGCGTTAAAACAACTTTTCATATTTTGCTGTTTAAAGTTACACTTAAGTGTTGTAAAGATGCATTACAGGTTTAATGTAGGCATCCGTTCCATCTCCTGTTTACTTACTGAGAGCCAAAATCATTGTGGTGCATTTGCTTATGGACCTCTGTGTTAGGGGAGGCAGAATCATAAGCATGTTGTATATTTGGTTCCATTTCTTGTTCTCCTATTCTTGAATAATATAGGAGGATAGGTTTGACAAGTTGGATTTAAGGGATTCTTCTTCAAAGTGTTCCCTCTTACTTAGCTACTACTAGCTATAGTGATCTGAATGGTGGATATGTATGTGTGTGTATAGTTATACGGTACTAGGGGGAACAACTACCGCAACAACAGTGGCACAATTCCAGTTTCATTCCTACCCATTGCTAACAAAAAGAAAGAAAGAAACGCCCGGATCCTATGTAAGTCCATATGGCATCAAGCTTGAAGTCCTTATGGTCCTCCTTAGAGAACTCATTAATGCTATACAATGCCTCTTCTTTAAGCAAACCTCAGAGCATTCCCTAGCATATCTCTACAGTGCCTCATCCTCAAGCAATCATCAAGGCTTTCCCTAGGATAGCAATTAAAATTAACTTAATTTTGCTTGTTGGCACAAAAGTTTCACTGCAATTGGGGAAATGTTCCTTGAAGTTGGAAAAAGATTCATTGCATTGCATTAAAGATTCATTGGATCAAAATTAAGATATATCATTACAATCCACCGACACCACATAAGCATCAATAGCAGCATGCACATTTACAATAAGCAAACAACTCTAATATCCACAAAATATTAAATTGTGTTAAAATAAATGATAGTGCTCATGCTATCAATTTTGACATTCATAGTTTCAACAAATATTTCCAAGTGCACCATCTCCGACAGACGCCATGGTACATGCCACCTACATCAACAAATATTGTGTCCTTTAAGTATAAAATTTTTCTAACTATATTTGTTAAAATATAGAGTGATCTTGTAGTTTACTACCTCAATAATTGCAGCTCCAACATTAGTGTTGGACATGCTAGAATCCTCTGGAGGCCTTACACCACTTGTTCCCTTCAAAAACAACATAAGTTACTCATTTAACTATAAAGTGAAAATGAAACTTCTCCATTATTTCATTAATTAAATTTTCACAGTTATAGCATAGTGATATCACCGATGCGAAGACGATGGAGCTGATGTTGACAGGCATGAAACTATTTGTTGCTTGTCTCGCAGCGTTCTTCTTTCTTGCCTTCACTTGATTGCTTTTGTTTTTGACAATGCTAACTTTTCTCTTGTTCTTTTGCCCTTTCTTTCTTAATCCAGTGGGATTCTGGACTGTTCCACTTGTGTTTACATTTTCATCTTCTGATCCATTATGGTATATACAACACATGTCCATCTCAATAGCTTCTTTAGCCATTTCAAATAAATCTTGACATAAAGCTCTTGTTCTTGCATTTATGGCTGAAGCAGTGATGAGCGCAGTGAATTTTCGCTTCATTTGCAATCGCCAAACAGATGAAGACGTACCAGCATAGTTGCAGAAAGATCTTGCATCATCAGCGCCTTCATAGCCCTTGATATTTTTCTTTCATCTATCTAATATGTACTTCTCAGGAATTTTTTGAACACAAAACATATTGAACATCCTTAGGATATGAAAGCCCAAAATTCCAATTTCTTCAATTTTTTTGCGTGTGCAAGAAGTTTCTTCAGTTAACCAATTAATGGTGACAAGGTGGCAAAACTCATCAACATTGTCCCGTCACACTTTATATAGCACACATGAAGCGGTCTCTTGAACCTTCTCCTGGGCACAAGTTGTCCCTTTTCTGTACTCTTCTTGGAAAATTTGATAAAGTTCAGCAGTGTATACCTCCGTTGCATGATTCAATATACTTACATTTGCAAAATATGTTTCTGGCCTTCCATCCCAAGAGTCATAGTCATTTCCATTCTCCTTACTCCTCAATTCAGCAACAACATCAAGGAAGCTCTCACAAAATTCGCACAAGTCAGTGGTTGCTTGAAGTCTCCAAGAGATTGAATGGTTGGTTGATTCAACCCTTTGTGAGGACAAAATTCTCGCAGAAAAATAATCTTTACTGAATGCAGGACACCAATGCTTCCTGTTCTTGTAAAGTTTTTTTAGCCAATCATTCTCACCACAATTGTATTCTGCAATCAATCTAAAAAAAAAATGGAAAAGATGGATACAGTGAACCTTTTATTCATTGCAGTGAATTTTGGTTATTTTGCAGTAAATCTTTGTTATTATGCCGTGAATCTTTTATTCACTGCAAACCATATTTTTCTTCATTATGAGGGCAAAGTTAAATACTAAAGGCACTGACCTGGTCCAATGATGATTGAACTCCGCTTCAGTATCACAATGCATGAGAATCTTTTTGAATTTGTCAACAAATCGATGTTGGCTTCTAAACATTCTGATGTGAATTTTTGAGTTCTCAATAATATGCCACATACACAATCTATGCCTTGCTTGTGGAAACACTGCTTTGATACCAGCTGCAATTGAAGGTGCTTGGTTTGTCATGATAGTTCTTGGATGCTTCCCACCCATTGTCGCCAAGAAAGTCCTAAAAAGCCATATGAATGATTCTATTCGTTCATTCAACACAAACCCACATCATAGCATTACATTCTTGTTGTGATGATTCATGCCAACAAACGACGCACAAATCATGTTGTACTTTTTGGTCCTGTGAGTGGTATCAAATATAACCACGTCTCCAAAGAGATCATAATCATCTTGCATTATGGTATCTCTCCAGAAAATACTAGTTAGACTTGCTCCTTCATCAAACTCAAAAGCAAAGTAAAAGTTTTGATCGTCCACTTTCCTTTGATTCAACTTCCCCATCAAAGTGTTATTATTAGTACCATCTAAATTCTTCCTTTTATCAGAGCCAAGAGCATTATATGCATCCTTGTTTGTGAACCCAAGGGTCGGTGAACCGCCTACCTCCTTCTTCAACATTCTTATAGCATTAGACACTTTGATTCTACATGATTGCATAAGTTTCAGCAGTTCCAATTGTTCTTTTGTAACTGTTCGTTGTGATTTCAAAAGATGTCGTTTGGTGAGATCACACAAAGGATGGTTGTGCACCTTATCATGCCTCGTAACTGTCCAGACATCATTTCCATCTACTGAAAATTGAATCATTGCTTTGCAACCAACTCGGGTTACTCTTTTGCTGTATGACCTTCTATCGATATGTTCTTCATTTTTTTGGGGTGACAGTTCTCTTTGTACCTTGTTTTGAACAACAATATCTCTTTGTTGTTATACCACTTCAATCAGCTTTCATCCTTTGTGAATCCCTACAAATGCTGAACCCCACTCTTAGACCATAAGTGTTATATAAATCATACGCTTCTTGCTCAAATTTGACACTTTGTCCAATCAACTCAAATTCATCATTCTCAACATATTCTCGTTCAATGGGTTCTTAATGCCGAGGAACTGCAATTTAAGTAGTCAACAGTGTCAGAAGCTATTATATTTATTAATGTATTTGGAGGATAGATAGTAGCTGAATCAGGAAAAACAAACTTGATGCAGCAATGCATTGCACCAACAAAAGATTCACTGCCATCAACAAAAGATTTATTGAAATCAACAAAAGGTTTACTACAACAGGTAAAAAGTACACTAACTGACAAAATGATTGTTACTATAATTATATATGAGATCTATGACCACGTTCCTTTCCACCATGAGTTACAGTGTATACAACACCATATTCTTATAAGTATAAGTCATACATAACTATCGCTACATGAGTTCTACAACCATTACTTTCATAATTCTCTAGCTACATGACATTGTACTGAATTTTGGAAGAGATCATACATACCTATCGCTTGGGGACCATATTCTTGATCATTGGGATCTTGATTTTGGGGCCCTACAATATAATAATAATGTCAGTAATCTTTACGTTCATTTAATTATAGTTATCCTATGAATAACCGAATTTGATATTGTTAATCGTTCTTATTTATTTGGTGTATCTTTCCAAATATGCAGTGAAACCTTTCTACACTGCAGTGAACCTTTTACCTAAATCAGTGTATCTTCTTTGTTAGCTTATCTGCAACAATTTTGTTATTACAATTCTACCTTTGGGGAATTTTCTCAAACACCTTACGTACAACTATGCTTGGCTTTAAAAGTTGCACTAGGTAGTTATCCTTTGCATTGAAGATTGATAGATAATTATTTATTTGAGCAATTTTATGAACCATACCTTGAAATCCTAGCATATGTAACTCTTCAATGAGCAATTTCTCTGCTTCAACTACCACTTGTTCCTCAAAATCCATTGATTTTGCTGATTCGTATTGCTAATTTTCAGGATGGATCATGTATGTTGCTCAAAATTGCCTTGATCAAAATTCAAATGTGCAATGTTTGATTTTGCAGATTTGGCCGTGTGTTTCTTGCTTAAAATTTTCTTACTTCAGCTTTCACGTGTGTTTCTCTTCAGAAGTTAGTCTTGTGGGCCGCCCAAATGCAAAGAAATAGCTGGGCCCAATTTTGTATAAGTAGATTGCAGCATATGTTTATCTTGATCCAATTTAATAAGATCTTTTTATATATAGGTGTGTATAATTCAATGATACATAGGTATATACCATAAACTAACTACACTATGAACTTACTTCCTACATACCAATTCTGTCATGTCTCATGTACATTATGAACTTAATTCCTACATTCCAATTCTGAAGTCTGCTCGCTCATAGATACATGACAATTGACAAACATCACATACGTTTTTTTTTTTTTTTTTGGTGCGATTATGACCATCAAGATTAAAGGAATGGAGACTGCAAATCCAAGTATATTAACACCAATGTGATGTTTGGTTAGATGCAATGTGATAACAATGTAATTCCATCAACTTTCCATTGCAATTATGATTACTTAGTTTGTAATAATCATAATTACAAGACAGTTTTTATATTACAATACTCTCACACAACCAAACAAGGTAATGAAAACACAATTACAAACTCGATTGCATTACAAAGTTGATTACATCTAACCAAACATTACATAAGAAACAGCTCGATCTCTGTAAGAATCCCCCCCCCCTTCCAAAAAAAAAACAAAAATGGATCCAATAGCTTTACAGAACATGAGACAAAATTTGTAGCGCATCCATGGATCTAAAAAGGAACCACCAACGATGCATTCTGAACATCAGCCTCCGAAACCCAGAGAGATAGGCATGCATCATAAAAACAACGCTCGACTGCTCTTCAATATATCAGAACTCTGCAGCACAACTGGCTTAGAATCTCCACAATTTTTTACAGATCAGACCAAAGATGCAGATGCAGGTCTTCATATTGCTAATTAGTGTTTCCTATGATCATCAAAAAGAATTGTCCGTGTGCTTGAGAAAACTTCCCAAAATTGGAAACTGCGATTGAAAAGAGTTATTTTGCATTAGCAAGGAGGTGTACGAGGATATACAATCAAGGGAAAACTAGGACGAGTCCCTTTTACTCAACAAAATTGAGTTCAAACCTTTTTTCTAGGAAATGCATAAACTACAGGGATGTTTGCATTTGTGGTACAAAAAGGGCTTGAACTTATGTTTGTTGAGCAAAAAGAATCTTATTAACAGTTTTCCCTACTCTATTTATAATCAACATGAGGTGCACAGTTCATTATCTGTCCAAGTCTCCAAGAGGGGAAGCAAAAATGACCCCGTAAATTTTACAAGTGCTATACTAACCTTGAATCACTGAAAACACTGTATCTTGCGTATGGCTATCGTTCGGAGGATATAGAGACCATTGGTATTGATTTGTCAGATTGCGGCTCCTTGGAGCTACCTTGAGAGGCTTCCTTCTTCAATTTATGATTGTTGTATGCTGCAACACCAGCGATAGCTGTGCAAACAATTCTTACTCTTAGCATCTTGTACATGCAACAAGACATACATGGGAAAAAATAAACTGAAAAGTTGACCTCTACAAAATTCATAAATTTGAAATGTAGTTGAATAGGCTACATTGAAGTTGAAAATAATCAGAACAGAAAAAGAAGGTAATAAGGAATTGGCACTAGGAGAGTATGAGGAAAACAAGGAGTAGGAACAAAGATAGCTTCCATACAAGTAAAGCCTATTGTCTTCCTCATGTAATCTTCTTCTGAGCCTCTCTCTTCGCAACAACACCCGCCCCCCTCCCCGGAAAAAAAAGAAAAAAGAAGAAAGAAATAGAAAAGAAAGACACGAGTGAGTCCATTCAACAGGAGGTCGACATAAGAAAATTAAACATCTCTTACTTAGAAAATCAAGACTTATTTTTAAGAGGAAATGAACAGGTCAGAGATTTTACCAATTCCGTAACCCAATAAATTTATGCCCGTCAGCTTTGTGTCAGCAAAGAGAAGGGCAGATAGCAGCACAACCACCCAATCCTTCACCACTCCAGCAACACGAATGGTTAGGGCACTAGTATGTGAAATGACAAGGAAAACTGAGAGGTTAAGAGCAAATGTGCAGAGGGAATTCAGCATTAGCACAGAAACTGGAAAATTCCAAGTTGCATTAGCATCAATCTTCGGCTTCTCCAGGAATATCCAAGGGATCAATAAGCAAAGGGCACTGCAAAATAATAGCCATGTTACATTTTTTTTTTTTAAATGTTAGAATAATAGAACATTGAGCATTCTGGAACACTTGGATACCTGCAGGGACTGACATAATACATGATGGATATGGGATTTAACTTTATTCCCTTTCTTTTAACCAATATCTCCATAAATATGAGCCTAAGGGCTTCTCCAACCACACCTCCCATTTGGTAAACTACACCAATCCAGTTGATACTTATCTCGCCATAAGAAGCAATTACTACACCAAAACTTATGACTGACATAATTAAAAGCATTCTGCAGCTCATCACTTCAAGCCCAACTGCCACTCCAAGGATAAAAACAGCAACCGGCACTGCAGTATCACAATTCATTAAAAAACAGAAATCTAAGAACATTCACAATCAGAATGCTTGCAACAAGATCAGAGCATGTTGCCCCTCTTGCTTAAAAATACCCAAATCACAACATTTACATCATTTCTAGAAGACACAGATTTCAGATAAATAGAAATTGCTAAGGGAAAATCTAGATTCAAGCAGTCACGCCTATTCTTGTCTACCAAACGCGTGCATGCATATGCTGCTATATGTACCTAAACATCTGTCACAGGAACAAAGGTGCATGAACCAAAATGACTTAGATATGGTGCATGCTAAATTTTTTTCAAAAAAAACAAAACCTAAATCAATTGCTCTCCAACCTGGTTGCTGACCCAACCTCAAGACTTGGAAGTTTCCACAGCTTAGACACAACAGACCATCGACTATGTTGCAAGAAAAAGTATTTACATAATACGAGCACCAATGCACCAAGCAATGTAAACACAAAAGATGACAGACTTACTAATTGCCTTCAGCATTTGTGCAAATGCCACTGAAATATAAAGGTATGCTGTATTCCCCAACCATAGAGTCATTGCAAACATCGCACCAATAGGAATGACGGATGTGGCATATCTGCGAGAGAACATAGATCAGCAGTCAAAATGCATAGCACAATTGGCTTCAAATCGAGGACACAACCATGGAGTTCTTTAACAAAGTGTCGGAAGAAACTAAACATGGCCAAGAGGTGAAATGAAATTGATGAAAACACAATTGCTGACAATAAATAGCTATATATTTATCTAGGGAATGTTAGAAAAGTATCACCAGTTTTGAGGAAAACTTAGAACGATCTTCAGAATTTCTCATCTCCCATTACCATGTCTATAAACAATTACAACAGGTTTTGAGACTTCCCTAACCCACCTCTTTTTGGGTTCATCTCTTCACAATGATGTTTTGCAAAATTCTTGTGTAAATTTCTCCTTCTGTCCCTCGTTCCTCATTTGGATGTCCCACACATCAAGTTATACAACGATAAAGTAAGAGCACAACAGGCATAGATTGAAAACAAAAACATAGTTACCAGATTCTCTCAAACCCCCAGCGTACCGTGAACCAATTCGTGTGAACCAGAATGCAATACTTTAGCGTACCAATTCCCCAAATATGGCGAATTTAGTGAACCCATCTCCTACCGCAATGGTATTGCGTATTTTTGTGATTCAAGCCAAATTTTGAAGAAAATGGAAGGATTTTTGAGGTTACCATGAATGAGCAAGCTTTTTACAGAGCAAAACGAGAAGAAAAGAGAGAGTCAACGGGAAAGAAATAAGGATTAATCTGAAAATGTTGCCCCACATTGGGGGGGGGGGGGGAAGAACCCTCATTATTATGATCATTTCATGAGTCTCTATGATATGTGAAGTTTTGAATAAGAGGACTAAATGTACTAATAACGACCCTCGCATGCCGGATTCTCCACGAGGCGGTGAAGCACGTACCCAAATCCGTCCCCCGTGCCGAAACGCACCACGTTTCAGGCAACTATGAACACAAATTGGATGCATTGGTTGAAATTAACCATACCTCCTTTACTCACTTACCTTTCCCTAAAACTTTCAAGCATTGGAGGGAAGAGATTAACATTGACTAAAAATTTAGCTTTAGATGATATTGGTTTGTTTAAAACTTATATATTTACAAGAATCAACACATAAACCAAAAAGGGACTATTTGACAAGTTGCACAGATAGTTTTAAGATCACTAATGTACTATTGCAATTCATATGTGAGTTTATTTGGGGCTTGAACCTTTCAAGAAACAAACATGACAATTGGTTGCCCTCCACACTATAGTAGTTTGTCTGGTTTTCCCTTTGGCTTATGCAGTATGAGCTAAAAGCCACTCCCCTCTCCCAATTTTTTTGGAAACAAATGTGATAATTGGTTGCTCTCCACAGTATAGCAGTTTGTCTAGTTTTCCCTTTGGGCTTATGCGGTACGAGCTAAAAGCACCCCCTCCCCCCATTTTTCTTTCTTTGGGGGGGAGGGGGGGAAGGATCAAAAGATGTCAATTGAAAAAGAGATAACTGATAAGTACTTCTTACCAAGAGAGTTCAAGAGTTCAAGGTCCCCTGACTAGGAAGGCTCCTTCCTCTTATTCCACCCTTGCAAGCAGGATCTCCCCACCATCTCAGGCCCAAGTGACTAGGCTTGGCCCCAAAACCCAAAATTGAAAACAGCCCCTTATATGGAGCTCCTATAAGGTATATATTAATGTACTTTATCAAAAAAATATATATTAATATATATGTACATATGTACCTTACCCTTGTCTATTTTACTTGCCTGTTAATCCCTTCAAGGTTGACTCAAAATATTTGGATAGCTTCTAAACTTATCGTTAAATAATGCGCCTTTCATTTCATACCTTTCATTAATGTGGCATCCATTAAAGGAGTCAAACCCAAGAATAATATAAAAAGCAAGTTGGAATTCTCATTTTAGAATACGAAAGCTACCAACAATTAATCAGTTAAAGAACAAAATGGGAAATTTATTTTTGCTGACCGAGTTCTTAATCTCCATGTTTATCCCAAACTATGCAACTGAAATGGGACAGCAAAATTATTGTTCTTTTTTCACTATGTTACATTGTCCTCTCATACTGCATTTTTTCCTTTTACAATGGAACAACCATCAGTACCCTCGGAATCTAAGAGATCTTTTTGTTTTTTAATTAACGCAATGAGAGAGAGAAACATGCCTTTTGTATTCATTTTACAGGTGCTAGCTGAACTAGCAATCATTACAAGTCTCACAAGTTGGTTAACATTCTCCAAACACATGCCTCTTTCCTCAATTTATCACAAAGACAAACTTTTACAGCTCCACCTGCTGATTCGTGACTTACTGACTTCCATCTACTTCTCATCTCTTCCAACCAGGATATTGTCAGCCTCTTAACAGTCCACTAACAGCAGCAGGCTTAAGAGCCCCGTTTGATGTCTATGTTATTGTAAAACACTTCCACAAAACCTAACTATTGAATTTTTTTTGGGGCGTGGATGGATAAATTTTACATGTACACACAGCCTACTGGGAATAGAACCCTGCTCTTTCTTTTGGAAGCCAGTCATTCTACCTTTAGACTACCCCCCAAGGGGCATAACTACTGAATAATGACACTCTCCTATGATTGGCATTCTAGATCAGCATTCTGTTTCAGTCATCTGTGCTCTCTACAGACTTTGAAACACAATATCTCATGAAAACCGAAACTTCAGAGGTAGTAAGGTCTAGTAAAAGCTTTATTTGCAGGTGCATGCAGAAAGTATAGCACATTACCAAACGTCAACCAACAAAGAATGGATATGTAGAAAGTAATATTCATCACATCAAATCCACCCAGATAAACTATGAACTAGAACATATGAAAAATTAAAAATTTTTCCTACTGTTATTTTTCTAAATTACTACCTTATTCTGTTGACAACACCAATACCTGATTTTCACCCCATCAAAGTAGGGTCTGAGGACATCAAGACCTTTCTCCCACCAGGCACACAGAGACTGCTTCTAAGAGACAATTTTTTGAAAATGCCACTGAAGACTTAAAAATTATTTAGAAAATGCAATGACCAGAAGCAAGAAAGAAGTGGATAAATAAATAAATGAATAAAATGCAGCGAAAGACATTACACAAGTAATATTGTCAAGAATGCATCAAAAACATACTAGATTCTACTTGGTAAAGACAAAACATTTAAGAATTAAGATTAAGATGATGCTACACAAAAGGGAAAAAATGCCAAGGAGGTGAATTTAAAATGGAAACATGCAGTTCTGGCAGAGGGTGTACTAGGGCTATGCATGTAAACCCAGGACCACATGGAATCCAATATTAAAAAGGCTCAAGAGAGACTACCAAAACTAAACTTGTACAAGAAAGGGTTCCTAAACTTGTAAAAGAAAGGTTTGACTAACCCTAATCTTAGGCTTCCTTACATACATATAGAGGTACACGTCCCCAGTTCTTTGCAGATGAGCCAAATATTGTTTACTGACCTCCCCAAGTTTTCTTAGGTTTTCTTTTTCACCTATTATGGTTCAACAAAGTAACCTTCTCACACCTCCTGACTAGAGCATTTGAATGGTCCTTCTCTCACTCTTCTAATATCTAAATGTCTTGCTTCAAACATTATACCTTTAATAGGAGTTGCTCTAATTTAGCGCCAAGTGTTTCCATATCCTAAGCAGTAGAGGATGGCCAAACACCTCATAAGCATTTTCTCATCTTTGCTACCACCATTTTTCAAATATGCACAATATGCACACTCTAAATTGACTAACACTCTGCACCATACCAAAAGCTTGGTAGCATAACAATGTGGTAGAATTTAACTGTAGTTTGTAATCTTCTTGTTACACATAAATCCTAAAGGATTCTCCTATTCTTGTCATCCTATCAATATGTGATGAAAAACATTAGCATCCATGCTCCCTTTGCTTCATATGATGCACCCAAAATATCTTTAACTCTTTAATTTTTGCTATAGCTTAGAGAACCAATTATCATTTCATCACATGTACAAGCACGTTGTTGGTAAATTTGCAGGCCAAATACTCCTTTTTAAACCTCTTTAATCTAAAAGTATTAGATTCTAGGGCACCCTCCAAATTGCCACCTCGCTATTAGCCCCCTTGGCCCCCTCCTAAGGGCATGATCCTAATGGAAGTAGAGTTCTTGAGGTGATGACAGGCTAAGTAAGGTTTTTACACGAGCTACTGAAGCTCCATCTAGCTATAAAGCATGATTGGAAGAAGCCAATGAATAAACCAAAGGTACCAGTTTTAAATTCTCACAATTATTAGCATCAACGATTGGCCATGATGATGCCATTCTTATTGTTTATAAGCTTTTAAAAGATTATTCTCCCTCTTGGCATATAGGGAGAATCAAGGGAATGAGTTCCTTGTAATAGAATAAATATATGTAACAATAACTTCCATATATATATGTAACAATAACTTCCAAACTCCAGTTCTGTGAAAAACCAAAAGCGCCATTTCAAGCCAGAAAGACATTTGAAATCAAGGATTGCAAACTTAAGAAAAGCCAAGCTTATTTTCATAGAACATAGCCAGCAGTATTTCTTGAGCCTTTTTATTACCTTTTTTTTTTGGCTTCCCCTCTGTGTTTTTGGTCATAATATGAGCAATATCCAGCTCATTACTTATTCCAAAAGTCTAAAATCCATAAAATGGTTTTCCATTACCCGAAATCTTGAGCAATAATGGTGACTATAAGCAAAGCATTGCTTGCCCATTTCCTTAATTTATTAAGTCTTACGAAACATGCAAATTGTATAAAATTAATCAATGCAAAGTTAATAATTCAATTCAACAATCTTCCTTTCATTTGAGAAAGCTGGAAGCAAAAGGTGCTTCTGCACAGAATTTAATCAAAGCATTCATATTGTTTAAAAAAAAAAACCATAAAGAATAACACATAGTATTAGAGCAGTGCAGGACATGTACACTTCATTCTTACATGTCTAAAGTCATCCCTTCTTCAACTTTAAGTACCTGAAAGAAGACGCAATTTAGTCGAGAATACCATGAGATCAAGACTTTATGAAATGTAAAACTTAGAAACTACATAAGTTACTTACCTTGAAACCCTTAGTAAGCATGAAACACAACACTGAGGAGAAGACCATGTGAAGAAGAGTCAGTCCAAGAGGGTAAGGAAAGTTGATCTCCTTTGACGACAAAACCCACTGCATCATGTCGGTTAAAATAAAATTTCAAAACTTGTCTTTCAACACGAACAACTAGTAAATGTGCAGAATATAGTTCTTCACATAGCACTACTAGTAGCAATAATAAGTAATAATAAAAACTAGAACATTGGGTCATCTAAAGAGCTGAGTTTCCTCACATGGTCCACTGTGAGAGGCGTATTCTTTGCTGATGCACACTGAGGACCTTATTATCACAAGTTTTATCTACAATGATTAACATTTCTTCCAGTTTTGTCATCTAAACAGGTATGAGGTGGTATGAATTGCATATTTTTCAAACTACTTGAAGATGGGTATTTCCATATACAAGACTTGAAAGCTTATTAGATTTAAGATACCATCACCTCAAATTATAAGGTTCGGAAAGTGATTTAAGAGACTTGAATGTATGATCTGAACTGATACGACAAATGTTAAACAATTCAGGGATCCTGTAACTTCAGGAAACATAAACAAAAGAAAACAATTCAACAGGATACTCATCCAACCAAGCCTTTGAAACAATAAGGAGCCTACACAAGAAGGTTGACAATTTTATAGCCTACTGCTTTTAGATAAACAATACGCTGTCTCTCCGTGCACCCAAATGAAAGAATATCGATGAAGTTTCTGAATTCTCCACATTGGGTATCATATGCTCAAGGAGAAAAGCACTAGCAATACACCATTGAAATCGTGTACCCAAAGAGGAAACTAGCCACTTTATAGACACCAAATTTAAAAAAGACAACATTAATGCATAACACACAAATTACACAAGAACAAACAGTAGCTAGTTAGCTACATGAAGCATGGAGGAGATGAACAAAAATCACTCACTACTACAAGCATGTCCTGATTTCTCTCTCAGCCTTTGTTCGCTCTCTAAATCCTCCCTTCATCCGCCATTGTCGTCCTAGTCAACAATTAGCTTAGCCCCCTTAAAGACGTCTAAATGAATGAAATTTGAAACAATCAAAAAATAAATCAAATTGGAAAACCTCTAGACAAAATTTAGCCTCCAGCAATTACGATTGGCTGAAACACATAGAATCACAACTTAGGCAGATCCAACAATCAAAATGACAATCAATCAGAAGACAGAGTCTGAACACAATATAAAGTACCTTGTTGAAGAAGATCTGCCCACTTGAAAGAGTGATGTAAAGTAGAAGGTAAAGGTAAGTTAGAACTCCATCTTTAAGGACCTTGTTCGCTCGATCTGCCATTGCTACAGCTTGTTAATCGAGAAAATCAGTGATGAGGAAGAAACTTGTTCATTTGCAGGAGAGAACTTGTGGCTTCTTGTTTTGGGGGTTTTGCATCCTGGTCACTGCAGTGAGTGCTAAGCCACCCCCCATATGCTCCTTGGCTCTTCCTTCTCTTTTTCAGATAGAAGTATAATAATACATTTAAATACTGACAAACGATACTTCTCCTGCAAGGGAATGTGCGCTATTGGGTCATCGTACCGACCTATGGAGGTAAGTAGGCTTATCAAAACTAGTTAATTGGAAATTTGATTAATTGAAAAATCAGTTTACAAAAATTATGACCCGAAAATCGAATCAAAATTATCGGTTAGTCGATTATTTATTAATTGAATTTTTCAGTTTGGTAAAAATATGAATCGTAACCGAATCAAAAAATTCGATTAATCAGACTTTTGATTCGGTTAACTGAATTTTCGCTTTGGTTACTGGTTAACAGCTAATTTAAATTGTTAATTTTCACTTTTCACTCCTTTTTTTAATTAATTTAACAATTTAAGATACCAAATATTAATTTACACACTATTGTATGTTTAGTTTATCTTTTAATAACGATAAAATCTACACTTGACTAATATAAATTTAGTAATTTTTTTTAAACAGAGAAATTCTGGTTTCGGTTAACCATGCGATTAACCGAGTCTCAAATGGCCGAACCGACAGCAAAACTGTAAAAATTTTTTGGATCGATTAACCGAACAAATTTTTTTACAAAAATCAAATAAAATTTGTTAACTGGTTTTTCGATTTGATTTTCTGATTATTTTTTTTTGGCTCACCCCTAATGGTAAGTTGGCCTATTTGAGTTTATTCCCACCTGATTAATCAATCAATTTTACCTGAGAGCGTATTTGTCCCAAGATTAATGGCAATTGAACAAACTAAGAAAATAACAAATGAAAAGGATGAGAAATAATTGATATCATATTCAAGTTGATTTCAACCGGACTAATCGAAGTCATTAGTTGGTCTAGTATTTGGATGGTGCTTTTCGAGTGTACCAAAGATAGTCCACGTATAAAAAGATAAGTATATTTTTTATGTATATGTACTTTGCACAATGAGTGAGTACTCGTGGTTGGAAGATTTCCGTTGTGAAGTTCACCATCTCAAGAGTGTTAGACTTCTTGCCTACGCAATTTACTATTTTTGTTATCTTTTCAGGCATTCTCTTCGACATCAATTTATTAGTTTAGTGGACATATTTTGCTTTTGACATTGCTTATTATATTTTTCTGTTCTTTTCTCATTTTATTATAGTTAATTCGAGAGCTATATTTAGTGTTTAGAATTCACTTAAAAAGTTTATGCTCATAAAATTAAACGGATGCTCATAAAAAAAATGTATTTTCATTCATTTGAAAAGTGCATGCTCATAAAATTGATAAGTGTACGTATGTCCATAAAATACAAACAAATGCTCATAAAAGTAAAATTATGCGGTCTTTAATCTTAAAAGTTTATGCTTAAAAAATTTTGTACTAGTAAAGTAAAAACATATATGCTCATAAAAATAAAAAGTGTATACTCATAAAATAAAAAGTATATGCTCATAAAAATGAAGCTCTACATTCTTTAATTTAAAAAGTGTGTGCTTATAAAAAGTCTATAATCATGAAACAAACAAATATATAGTTCATAAAAATAAAAAATGTATGGTCATAAAATAAAAGTATATGAACATAAAAATAAAATTGTTCGTTCATTAAGGGTGTGTTTGGTAGGGGGGAAAATCATTTTTCCAAAAAATAATTTTCTCATTTTACGTCGTTTGATAAAACAAGGAAGGGCAAATCATTTTTAGGGGAAAACCATTTTACCCCCATTTGAAGGAAATTGTTTTCTCTTGAAAAAGTAAGGAAAACGATTTTCCAAGCGCAATTTTGTCTCTGGTTTTATTTTATTTTAATTGTGCCTAGAATCACTCTATTTTCATTCTCATTTTGTCTCTCATTCTTCCCCTCTTCTTCATGTTCATCATGTTCATCGATGATTTCCATTGCTAATCTCTGTAATTATTTATTGAGTTCTCTTATCTTGTTACAGTTGTCATTTTGAAGAACTTCGTAATCTGAGACAATCATCGTCTCCCCGTTCGTCATTTTCTTTAATCTGGATTTAATATCACTCAAAGTCAACTGGTTAATCTTTGAGAATAGTGAAAAAAATGAGATTCATTAATGTTGACTCTCTCTTTTGCTAGATTTGTTACTGGGTATATTTCTTACTGATATTTTGGGTTTGATTTTGAAAAGAAGAGAGAAACAGAATTCGTTGGATGGGTCGGGTCAGAGTAGTGAGTAGGGAAGAGGGTTGATGGTAAAAAGAAATGAAGTGAGGACGGGAGGTTTATTCTATCAAATAGCAAAAAATGAAGTGGAAAGAAAATAATTTTTCATTCTACCAAACAGTTGAAAATGTAAGTGGAAAATTATTTTTCTTGGAAAAATATTTTTCATGAAAAATGATTTTCTAGGAAAATGATTTTTCCCCCTACCAAACACACCCTAATTTGCAACTCTATGCTTATAAAATAAAATCATAATTATCATTGAAATGATAATAAGATATTATATGAATGGTCAGAAAATGTTATTTTAAAAATAGTGTTTCGAATGAAAAAAGAGGCAGCACGTATCGGAAAGTATATGTGCATAATTACTTTTCATTAATTAAATGTTTGAAAATTTGATAAAAAAAAATTAAATGTTTGAAAAGAGCATGAAAGTCATATTATATTAATGATATTTAAATGAGTTATACCCCTTAGAATTTGCTTTCAATTACCTTTTAATGGAACGCTCATAAATATACGCTTATGTTCTGATAACTTCAAAAATTATATATGATAATATCTAAAGATTGTTTAAAATGTGCATAAAAATTGTTATTGATTTGTTAAATGATCTGGGTGATATTGTTGAAGCTTTCATTTTATAAGTCACTATAAGTGTTCTTTTTGAGAAATTAGTACACATCAACTTTAAAATATATATATATTGGAACAAAGAACAATTCAAAATTAATTACAAACACGAGGAAGAACTATAAATATTTATATGAAAAATAAAACAATGAAAAGGAAACCTAAAATTTATTCGTTGGACAATCAAAGGAAAAACACAGAGATTAACAAAAATCTGAAATTCGATACGTTAAACAAAAATTAAGCCCAAACATTACATTAATATAATATTAATCTTGTTGGCAAATAGTTTGTAATCTGCAATCTTTCCATATATTCTTCATGGAAAAAGACAAATATATATATTTTTACTTTCCAACAACAAAATACTATAGATGGATAAATTAGCATTGATTGAGACATCTAAGATCCTCTTTAATGTTAAGATCACAATTGGTGGAGCCGAAGTTAACGGAAGTCAAGGATTGACACGGTAGAAAGGATGAAAATGAATGTAGGGGCAAAATAGTCATTTCACCTCTAGAATATAGACTTACTATACTACCCTTGAGCCCAAACCCCACGCTATTAATATCCCTACTTGTCACCTTTATGGCAAGTGATCATTACTAATCATCACATGGCATCTATCACATCTCCTAAAATTAGTTAGATTCTCTTTGTACCTTTATCTCTATTTTCCCACATTTTCCTTCTTTTACTAACTTGAACGTCGAAGGAACCTTGTCTGGGTCAAACTCAAGGTTGATCTTTCATGCAAGCCATCAAAGAAGGACAAATCAACACTCCTAGAAGGCCGACACATGACCCATTTAAGAGTCCTTCGTACTTACCTAGGTTTCTCCAAAAATAAATTAGCGTCATTTGTAGGGAAAGTTCAAAAAAGATAGTTGATAGTCGGTCTAAAACTTCGAAACTAGGAGAGATAAGGGTAGAAAAAAATCAAATGACCACCACTGAGAGGGCACAACAACTCTTCAAACTAGAGTTTAGGGTAGAACTCGATGGTTCACCCTTCTACTCAACTGTTTCTCACTGCCGAGCAAATGGGGGACACATTTAGGCTGGTGTAGGAAATAGTTATAGAGGGAGTGTGTAAGAAAAATAAGGGCACACATGCATGAGCTAGAGCTAACTAGGGCATTTGAGTATGACCCTGAGTTACACCCCTCCTCACCAAAAGAATGGTGACAAATACCTGGCGGTGGGGATCAAGTGCACTACTAGAAGGGGATACGTAGAAGATCATGAAAGTTAACAAGCACTCATGAATGCTATAATAGTGTCACCTATTCTCGATCAGTCGCAACACCATACGCATCTAAGAGTAAGGGAGTTGGATTGTATGAGGACTAAGATTAGTCACAACACCATATGAATGTTGGAGAAAGGATTCCATCTCAAACTAGGTCTGCTAGGAGAATCAAGATGTGGACTCGAGCCCCTCATAGTATTTGACCCTTCTTCAAACAGCTTGGGCCAAAGGAGGGCTAGAAGCGATGGGCATTCTCTAAGCATCATGATACTTCGTTAATGGTTGAGTTAGACCAACCTCAATAACCTGTGGTAAGGATTGGGTACTCATCAAAGAGAGCACTTCACCCTCATTCTCAACTCTATTTAGCAGAGAAATCATGGAAGTGATGCGTTCTAGAAAGAGAAAATGGCAACTATAGATCCCTTTATTAGCACCACTAATTGATCCGAATGACATCTTTACATCTACTAGGCATAAATATATGTCCAGGATGTAGACGATGCAAAATGTTATATGTACTTCCTTTCCACCTTAAAAGTAATTTCCCATAAGTGGTTCAATGGCCTTCCAAATGGTAGCAAACACTTCATTCGTTCAGCATACTGAACTATTTAGCACCCACTTCATTGCAAGTAAAATGAAGAAGATGACTATCATCCATCTTGCCAAGATTCAGCAAAGTAAGGGGAAGACTTGAAGGATTATATGTAAAGGTTCATCTAGGAGGCCATCCTAATCCATGATCTCTAAGATGGAGTAGGCTACACCGCTTTCCTTAACGGGGATTCTAAGACGATTTAAGTTCTCCCTTGTAGAGGGTAAGGAAACCAACTTAGGTAAGACTTTATAGAAAGCTTAGGACTTCATGCAAGCAACAGAGATATATATTAGAAATGGCTTTAATAAGCATGATGACCGGAAGAGAAAAAAGGAAGACAAGGATATCTCCTTGGTTAGATAAGAATCCATAGAAAGAAGAGAAATACAAATGCTTCAAACTAGTTTGCAAAACATCCTAATAGAGATCAAAGCCAATCCCATGCTAAAATGGCTAAATCCCATCGAAACTCCAGCACTATTTAAGAATGTAGTTCATAAGGACTATGGACATACCACCTCTAAATTCTATAAGCTAAAGAACGCTTATAATGAGCTAGCTAATTAGAGGTAACTTAACCGCTTCTTAAGGTGAAGAAGGCAAGATGATCGAGCTTGTCATAAACCCAAGAAAAATAAAGACAACGACGCTGATTAGGATACAAAAGTAGTGGCAATCATAGCAGGAGAGATTGATGACAAAGAACTAAATATTGGATATAGTAAATCCAAAATTCGTAAACTTAGTGAAGTCACGACAACCAAGGAATTGAGGCCACTCGTAACGATGACCATGACGTTTGGTTCGGAAGACATGCATCCCTTACAAACCCTCCACAGTGATGCATTGGTGATACAACTCAAGATTGCAACGACAATGGTTTAACAAATCATGGTGGATAGAACCTTACCTCCTACTCATGCAATTTGAAGTTGCTAAGAAATAGCAAAAATTCCCTCCACAACAGAGACCTCCCGACTGTTGGAAAATGGGTACCACAAATGCAATGATAATGTTCTCCGCCACGGGCGAGGAGCATGAAAGAGCTTGCTTAGAATTAATGATTAAGGTGGTTTACTCCCTTAGACCCCATAAGGCTATAATAGACATTCACCTTGGGAAAAAGCTGGCTCCTGTGATAAGGAAAGCCATCATCACACTTATTGAGCAATACAAAAATGTTTTTGCATTTGGATCTTCAGAAATGTCGAGAATAGCTCTAAAGGTAAGGAAACACAAGCTAAATATGGATCCTAACTATAAGCCAACAGTTCAGAAAATGAGACACTTGGTCGCTGAGAGAAGTACGACCGCAACAGCCGAGGATCAAAAGCTCTTGGAAATAGGGTTTGTAAAGGAACGCCTATACCCCAAATCAGTGTTGAATGTTGTTTTGGCCAAGGAGCCCAATGGGACATGGATAATATGCATTGACTTCAAGGATTTGAATAAGGCATGACCCAAACATAGTCAGCTACTCCTAAAGATAGAAAAGTTGGTACACTCCACAACTAGTTATAAATTCCTCACCTTCATTAATGCATTTTCAAAGCACCACAAAATTCCTTTGTGCAAGATGTAGACTTCATAGCTGGTCATGCATTCCTCATCTTCATTGACAGATTTTTAGGGTACTATCAAATTCCTTTGTACAAGGAAGATAAAGAGTAAATGATTTTCATCATCAATTCCTATCCCTTCTACTACAATGTGATGCCCTTTAGCTTGTAAAATGTCAACGCAACATACTAGGGCCTTGTCAATAAGATCTTTGAGACACTCTTTAGGAAGATCACAAAGGTCTATATGGATGGCACAATCATAGAGAATGTGAAGGAAATCGATTATTAAAGGATTCAAAAGAAACCTACAAGGTACTTACACTCTATAACATGAAATTAAAGCAAAAAAAATGCACTTTTGGAGTCAAATTGGTAAACTTCTTGGTCTATATGATCAATTAGAAAAAGGCTTACGCAAATCCCAGTGAGGTTAAAATTATGCTAGCTATGAGATCTTCGAGAACAGTGAAAGAAGTGCAAAAGTTCATCAACTACATAGCCCCACTATGGAGGTTCACCTCAAGATTCGCAGATAAGTGTCTTCTTTTTTTTGAGGTTCTAATAATGAAAGCTTAATTTGAAAGGGATCAATATGTCAAACATGTCTTTAAAAGTCTCAAGGAATATTTGGTGATTCTTTTTCACATGATAAGCCCGAGGATAGGGAGCTACTCTTGATGTACTTAGCGGTATTTAATCATGCCATAAGTGCAGTTTTGCTAGCCAAACAAGAGGGTCAACAACTCCAAGTGTGCTGCGTAAACCATGTCCCACTAGGACCTGTGCTATTGTGCCCTCTCATTGAGAAGCTAGTGCATGCTTTGTTAATTGCAAGTCAAAAGTTATGCCTTTACGTTTAGGCTCACCACATCACTGTGCTTACCAACCAACCTTTGTGAAAAACCTAGAGCAGTATGGAATTTCCGTAAGAACGCTGGAAGGAACCATTGAGTTGAAACCTTATGAGCTTAACTATGAACCTTGAAGAGCAATCAAAGCTCCAGCTTTGCGTAACTTTATTACTAAGATCTCCATCCTAGAATAGGGAAAATGGCAAACAAAGATGTGTGGATGCTATATGTGGCTAGATTGACAACCAACAAAAGATATGGAGCTAGATTGATAGTGGTATCTCGCAAAGGGCACACCTATAAACATGTGTTGAAATTCACGTACAAAGCATTCAACAATGAAACCCAGTACGAAGACTTGTTAACCAGAATGAAAATTTGTAATGCGTTAAGGGATAAGCTCATTAACATCTTCTCTAATTCCCAACTTCTGGTGAGCCAAGTAAAAGAGGGGTACGAGGTTCGCAATGTTGCTAAGATCACACACATGGAAAAGGTGAAAGAAAAATCTATAATATGCAAGAATTATGAGATTAAGCATGTACCTTGCTCATAAAATCGGTGAGTCACCTTATTAAAACTCACTAGCTCTTCCCTAGATGGACACTCAAAGAGCTTCTACTGGAAAGTGTTGTATAATCAAACACATGATGTAGTGGAATTGGCATAAATTGATCAGAGCAAGACATGAATGGATCCCCTCATTTGATAGTTACAGGTTAGAACTCTTTTGTAAGACACTAAAAAAGCTGACCACATTAAGAAAAAAATTTAGTGGTTCTTGCTATATGAAAGAATTCTCTACAAGTGGATTGTAACGACTCTAAATTTTTATTCAAGTGAATTACAGGGCTAACTTACGTTAGAAGATTAGCCATTACATTTTTAAATATTTGAATACATGGTATTTTAATGTAAATTAGTTAGACGTGTATCTTAGTTGGTCTAATCATATGTTGATTCTTGAAATTTGGAATTTCTCTTGCTTATGATTGAGAAAGAATAGTCAAAATTCTATTAATTGAGTCAAACTCATATCTCTTTTTTAACTAGCTTCTTAGAATAAAAAAGAAAACGTGTAAAGGGAAAGCCACCATACCAAGGGAGGAAAAGAGCAAAAAATAGGGAAAGTGGCTTGTACTTATGCAAAAAAGAAAAATAGAGAAAGGGAAAATTCTAGAAATGATGAATTACATATAGAGAACACACAGAGGAGAAGACAGAGGGAAAGAAAAGAAAAAGAAGGAAGATGGAAAGGGGAAGAAGAAAAGCACGCACGGGAAAGAGAAGAAGAGAAGAAAGAGATTCAATTCAAGCCTAAACTTATACTAGTTTCAAACTAAAATAATTTTGTGTCAATTTTTGAATAGGCATTAATTTGAGTAATTTCTAGGTTTTCTATGCTTGGATCTAAGAATTATGAGTAGATGGCGCACTTGGAGTTGGAAAATTAAGGTTTTGTTGTGGAAATTCGAGAACTTGGAGGTTGTGCTAATATTTTTGAGAAAGAGATTATTATGTGGGTGAAATCTTTGAAGATTCATGAATTGCATTGTTCAACAAATGGATTTGTGTAAAACAAAGTTTGGCACCACAAACCTAGTTAATGATGACACAAGGAACGTGGGATTAGGGCAATGAAAGCAGGGGGTGCCCTCTAGGAAGTATAAGAAAAATGATGAAAGTTGGGAAGTTGGATAGTTTGTGATTGTACTAGATATTAGTGTGATAAGTGTATACTCTTGTGTTAATGTGAAATTTTGTGAGCTATAAGTATGCTATTATGATAATTCAAATCTTTGATATGTGCGTTAGTTAGGGGGGAAAACCTTTAAAATGAGGAATGTTACTTTAAATATGTGGAGATTGATGGTTCATGTGGTAAAATGACAAGGTTCTAGAGTGAGTAGTAAGGTTTAGGAACAGAAGCCATGTTCATTAGTTGCTAGAAGCACTAATTATATAAAGTGGTTTAGTTGTTACCTATTGCGTGCATATGTCTCTTGTATGAAATTTCTTCTATGCTTCTTGATGTTACCTATATTGAGTAATGACTTATTGCCTTGCCAATGTCTTGTGAGATGAGTTGGATGCAAGATTAAGATGATTATAAGTTCTTGTTACGAGATCTTTGAACTTTATGATGTCATGTTCTAACTTTGGGATCAACGCTTTATAAAGGATGTGTTTAAAATTGCTTGTGAGTTATTGTACTTCTAAAAATGTTTTCAACAAGTTTAGATATTCTTACAATTTCTAAACAAAGTTGATTGAGTAGCTAAAGCGTTAAAAAGGAGTTCTTTATCGGAAACTCCTTATTTCACAAGATTGTTGTTTGAAAAAAATACTTTTGTTTGAATGATTCAAGGGCTCTGTAATATGTCTAGTTCTAAAGAAGGGCTCAGCCCATGCATTTTAGGCCGTAGCACTCCCAATGCGTGTCAAGCAATAGGATTCTTGATGCATCTCTAGGGTTCTAATGAGGATGATTCCTTAATTCCTGAAATCATATAACACTCAAGAGAAATCCAAAACAATGGATGCTCATCCTTAGATTCGATCTCTAAATAAAAGATGATAGTGAGATTAGAGCCTGAAATAGATATCCCTAAAGAAGATAAGTAATTTCTACCCAATCTTTCTCCTAAAGGCTTAAAACCACTAAAGAAATTTTAAAGGAAATTCTTTGAAATCATCACTGTCAAAAGATATAAAGATTAAGATATTTTAGAGAAAGGAAATGGCCTCCATCCTTTCAATTCATTCATCAATTTTGAGAACATATTGAGGAAATTTGGTCTATAAATACCCAAAATAAGGCGAATAAGTCGATATAATAATGGAACCAGTGGACCAAGAAAGCCCTACAAAATATCCTGAGAAATAAATTAAAAATTCAAAGATAATGACAAATGCCATGAATTGTAATTTTCAGGATTTCACTTATATCTCTTGGAAAGGTTCTGGAGAGTTATACTTAACTAATAGGAGTGTTGCCATTTGGAGCTTTTTCTGAAATGTAGATTCATTCCATGTATTCAAATGCCAAGGCTTACAACTGTGTTTTCCCCAAATTCAACCAAAATCCAAATTGCTCCAAAACTGAATTTTATACACATTCTACATGATCTTGAGCATTTCTCCCTCAAATGGAGTCCAACACCCATTTTAGCACATCAGGATAAAATAGACATCTTAGAGCTAACATTTGCATCAGTTGGGCAACTTTGGGTAAGAACCAACTTTAGCCAAATTTAGCAAAAATGCTAGGCAAAACCCTGCACTGTATAGGTTGAGTTTTTGTCAATTTAGGCAATGGAATTGCTAAGGACTACTAAAATATTTACACATACCTAGAGTGGATTCAAAAAGCCTTTCTAAAGGGTCATATATCATCAATTTTTGAGCCCATTTGCTAGGTAAAATACCGTAATACAGTAAGCTGATGTGTTGGAATTTGGTATTAAATGACTTTTGTGTGGATAAGGCCATCTTCATATCATTGTGGTCCGATGTTAAGGGGTTATTGATGTGTATCAACCTCCCTACTTGAGAAGAATTTGCCCTCAAATCCTTAGGGTTGAATCCATTGACACCAACCTTCATTACTTGATACTCCGATTGTGTTTGAAAATACCCAATGTGCTAAGAACTCCTCCCTTCTTCAATGTATAGGAGTTGTTGAAGATCTTAAGAAGTGATCTACATTGACGAATAGCCCTTCTAGGCCTCATAAGCTCATTAAAAATCTTAATATGCACTTTGCAAGATAATTCAAAGTCATTGTACTCAAGAGAGTAGTCATTTATGGCTTGTTTATCATTATGGAAGCTTTCATCCAAGATGGATTTGAGGAGCAATGAGACTTTAGTGATGGGTTCTTTTGGGATTATGTCCTCAAGCTCTTAGTGACTATAAGGGATAAAGTTTTTGCTCAGTCACTTGTACTTGGCTTTACCCTTGGTAAGGAAATTCAAAGCTTGCTCTTGCTACTAGCACACTATACCCCGTATTTCTCTCATAAAGAGGTTTTCCTTGCTTCGCTTTCTTCGTTCAATTTTGTGAGGTTTGGGGTGGAGGTAAAGGATCTAACATGAGACTATGCCTATTGCGCTTGAGTGAATAAGTCATAGCATGGCATCATAAATCACATGATTATCATATAACTAATGTCTACCAAGCAATAAATGACATGTGTCCGTAGGTTGAACATCACATAACACTTTACCATATTACAGACGAACCAAAAATGAGATATGAGCTTGTTTGAACACGATTACCTCACTCCCTTGCTTCAACCACTATAGAGTGTAAGGAGTTGGATGCACCTTAGTCGGCAATTATAGCTTGTCTATAAGTGTCATTGAAGCATTGGTACAACGTTATCCATCAATGATTAGCCCACATGGCTTTCCTTCAATTACACGTCTACTATGAAAGATTTGGCTCCTTTGGCTAGGTTAACCTTATTGACATACACAACTCTTCGTATAACAAACATTTCACTAGCATCTAGGTTGACCAAAGTGGGAATGCTATTTTCTACTTCTTCTTCACTAAATTCACCATCAATGGCTTGAATCTTCTACACCCCTAATGGTAAGGGTATTCTCATTGGGACAATAGATTTGAAAATGCCCATAACCATGTCACATGAAATGTTTCTTCCCTTCCAACTTTTTAGGTAGCTTACTAGCAATGTTGCTATTCTTGTCAAGAGTTTTGACTTGCGGGGGTAGAGCTTTAATTTCAAGGTAAGTGGAAAGGATTCTAGTAGAAGAGGTTTGCAAGGATTTTCTACCTTAATTTGCCTCTTAACTTTGATTACAAGATTACAAATATCATTAAAAGAATAGTAAGATTGGAGGTGTACCTCATTGAAAATATTGGGTGATAAATAATTGATGAATGTAGTAATTTTAAGCTTGAGCTCTTCATGCAAGCCAAACATTATTTGGAGTTGTTCAAACTCCCTAATATAATCTTCCATCTTGGGATTCTGTTAGCTAAGAGAAGTGATCTTGAGGTAGGGTTCTTATTTGTTATAAGGATGTAAGAAACTCTTATCTATGTACTTCTTAAGCTTAGACCACGCCTTGATCTTGGATTGAGCTTCCCTTACTTTGCTTCTTCAAATGCTCATCTTAAAGAGAGGCATATCATTTCACATTAAGAATAGACAACTTGAAAGACTTCTCTTCATTATACTCTTTATGCTCAAAGACTAGTCCCCATAGACTGAACCCAATCTAGATAGTTTTTCACACTGAAATTTCTATCTTCTTCTAGCTTCTCTATCCTCGTAATTCTAATCCTCATTGGAAGAGAAATAGGCCATATCTTAATCACTAACATCAAGTTGTTGGTTACAATGGCTTATTCTTCTTGTAGGTACGGATCCTATTACTTGTTGAAGCTCTTTTGTGAGCTTTCTCAGTTGGTCTTAAAGTTCAATGATGGCTTTATATCTCCCTATCTCATATGCTTACTCAAGAGGAATGTCCCCTATAATGAGAACGGTCTCCTTTATTGGTCATGTTTGGTAGTGATTAAGAGTCGAGAAAGGGGTGAAAAGTTGAAAACAAGGTCAATGCATTCGTGCTGAGGATGACGTGGGTGGAAAATGGTGCTTAGATGGGGGCACGGGTGTGCGGGATGGCACGAGGTGGTCGTGCTAAGTCCCTAGATCAAAATTGCAAAGCATAAGATTTTGGGACATGCTTGCCAACCAGTATGGGCCATTAGTGCTAATTTTTTCATTCATAGTGTTTTTTTATACAGTTTTTAGCTTTTATAGAGTTTAGGCTGCTGTCTTGGTAGGAGGTTGCATTTGGCTATTTGTAGGGGGTTTTTTTAAAAAAAACTAGTAAGAGATAATTAAAGTGGCTAAGTAACATAAATCTTGTGAAATCAATGTGTGGGGGGTTTTTTTTGGCTGGATTTGCGAGTGAAAGAGAAGGGTTTTTGATTCACTAATGAGTAAGAAGGTTTCGATTGAGCAATCAACCAGAATAAGAGCCTCTAACACTAATGCTAGATTGATAACGATGATTTTTCAACTCCCAATATCGTACAACACTCACGATAAACCCAAAATGATGGATGCTCATTGGATTCATTCTCTAATAATTAAGGCAATTGTACCTCTAAAGAAGATAAATACTTTCTACCTAGTCTCTTTCCTAAAGGTGTAGATCCATTAAAGAGAAATTTTAAAGGAAATACTCTAAATCACGACTCTTAAAAGAGACAAATATTAAGATATTTTAGAGAAACGAAATGGGCCGCTAGCCTTTAAGTCATTCATTCATTCATCAAATCTAAAAATACATTGACGGAAATGGGTTTATAAATACCCAAAATGAAGGAATTACCTAATACATTAGTGGAGCAAATGGACCAATGAGAGTCCTACAAAATATCTTAAGAAATAAATCAAAATCCAAAGATAATGACAAATGTCATGGGCTATAATTTCCAGGATTTCTCTCCTATCTTATAGGAATGTTCTAGAGAGTTAAACTCAACCAGTAGGAATGCTTCCACTTGATAATTCTTCCTTGCTGGTTCAAATACATTCTACGTATGGAAATCCAAAGGTTTGCAACTATATTTCTCCTTATTGAGCCAAAATCCAGATTGCTACAGAACTGAAATTTGTGCAAATTCCACATGATCTTGGCCATTTCTCTCTCAAATGGAATCCAATCTTAATTTTTAGCACATGGGACTAAGATAGATATCTCATGGAAATAAATAAACCAAGACTCAATTGGGCACCCATAGGTAAGAACCCAATTTCACACAAATTCAGCAAAATTATTTGGCAAAAGCTGGCACTATAGAGGTGAAGCCAATACATGGAATGGAAATGCAAAGGGCTATAAAAATATTTACATATCCCCAAATTACACTAGAACATATTTCTATAGAGTTATAAATCGTCCTTTTTTCAAGCCCATTTACTAGGTGAAGTACAATAATAAATTAGGCCTATGTGCTGGAAATTGGTGTCAAGTAACGTTCAAGTGGTTGAGAGTATCTTTATAACTTGGTGCAAGGCTAAGGAAGTTTCAATATGTATCGGTTTCCTAATTAACCTATGTGATTTAGGCTTATCTTATTCTAATAAGGGTAGACTACTTAACTTTAGTGTGTGTCGGTAATCTAAGTGTTTAATGGGCATGTGTTTTACCTATACTAAGAGAGAGCTAAATGTTAGTAATTATTCAATGCCCTAAAAGTGAATGTTTGGCTCAATGAGTTGAGTTCCATGATTTTTGTGATGGTTTGGCCCAAACAGTGACTTAACGGAGGTTTCAATTCTATTTAGTTAAAACTAACACTATGTTCTCAACCTATTTGTATGCAGTTTCCAAGAACATGAGTAGAAATGATTTTTATGGTGAAAATGAATTACTTTTATCAAGTTTCTACTTGAAATCAAGAAGAAAAGGCAATTCAGTTTTGGTTTGCTGAAAGTTTGTAAAAATGGTTTCCTATCCACATTCATACACTACTAATATACAAATAATAATTTTATGCTAATATATTTTTTGAGGGATACAAATGATTTGGTGTTAAGGGTGCAAGTTATCTATTGAGTGTGTGGCTTGCTTACCCGCAGTCTTTGTTCCTTTTTTCCAACATTGAGTGAGTTTAGATATCATGGATGACAATGCTAACTATATAGATGTATATGTCTCATTTTGAGGAAGTCAAATCCAATATATTGCTATGTTATTTTTCGTGCATTTAGTTAGGATCTAGCCTTGTTGTTTCTTATTTATTTAGCGTGGCATGTAGTTTTGTTTGTGGGACTTGCAATGAAGAAGAAGAAATATTAGTTACCTCTGTTGACCTCCTTAGGGTCAGCACAATTTTTCCCTTCCCTGAGCATGTTTTAAGAGATACCATTTAAAATTATGGAGAACTTACACAATTCTAAGCTAAGTCTTAATTAGCCTTAAGCACTTCGTTAAGGACTCTTGGCATTGTCATACTCTTCTAGTGGGAAGAGGTGCTAGATGGGCTTTCTCTCACCCCTTGTTAAGGTGCATCACTCTGAGAGAAGCAAAGAGAATCCTTGAAGAAATCCACGAAGGGGAATGCAGATCGCACATTGGAGGACAAAGTCTAGCTATAAAGGCACTAAGGATTGGATAGTATTGGGTAACACTTTGGTTGACTACTATGGAGATGGTAAGAAAATGTAACAAGTGCCAAAAGTTTATTGCCATATCATGTCGATCGCCCACCCCCTAAGGACAATGCATTTGCCGTTGGGTTTCACAAAGTGGAGCATGAATATACTTGAACCTTTTTCGAAGTAAACTATTCAACTCAAATTCCTCTTCGTTGCCATTGATTATTTCACCAAGTGGGTAGAGGCTAAAGTCATAGCATCCATTACAGAAAGAGAAGTCAGAAAGTTCATATAGAAAACCATCACCACAAAGTTTTAAGATCCTAGGGTTGTGTTATCCAACAATGGTCAACAGTTTGATACCGACAAAGTTTGAGATTATAGTGCTTAGTATGGTATTCAAACAAGGTTCAAAGTTGTTGTCTAGCCTCAAACAAATAGCCAAGCCATGTCTGCCAACACGCAAATTCTTAGTGGGATAAAAAAGAAGTTGGACGATCTAAGGGACTTTTAGTGGATGAATTCCAAGGTATACTTTGGTCCATCAGGATGACCAAGAAAAGTGCTAACGGTGAAACTCCCCTCATTTTTATTTACAGCTCTGAAGTTGTACTCCTCATCAAAGTTGATATTCATACTCATAGGCTAACTATCTTTCACGAAGAATTGAACAACGAAGCATTAAAGGTAGCGCTCGATCTATTACATGCCTAAAATGAAGGTAATGCTTACCTCCAGGAAAACATCAAGAAGATTAAGATGCTCAATTTTATAACTGTAAAATCAAAAAGCGAGCCCTAATGAAAAGGGACCCAGTCCAAAGAAAGAAGAAAGCCACCGAAAAGGGAGCAATTCAAAGAAAGCTTACTCCTAACTGGGAATGTGCATACATGATCTTTAAAGAAATGCATCCTGGTTGATTTACAATAAAAGGAAACAATGTCCTAAGGACTTGATATACCGATAACTTGAGGAGTTACACATACGATGAAAGAAAGTAGTAGACCAAGAAGTGAGTAACTGTATGAAAGACCTATTTTGTTGTAATATATGGGTTCTATATCTGGCATGGTCCTCGAGTTCATATCCTATGAAGTTCAGTCAAATGTTAGTTTCTTTGTGCTTGTATTTAATTATCATTAGGTTTTGGAGCAAAATGAATGGAGTGTGTTGGATTAGTATTAACCTTGTTAAATTTTCAATTTTAGGTTATGAAGATCCTTTGTCCTAGTGGGCAAATTTTGGTTCATTAACTCCCTTACTTCAAGGCCTTGCTTGTAGGCTTCTTTCACAACATGCATCTTCATCATGCTGTAAAAGAAATAAGAGCACCTACTCCTTGATACAAACTATCAAAAGGAATAGGCTATTGTCTTCTTGGCTCAAAGATTTAGTGTATGTGCATACTAATCTTCATTTGCTTTCTCGAGAGAGGGAGGAGTATAAAAGTGGGCCAAGTTCCTTTTGGGATATAGGTATGTATATACTTTAAGCATCACTTATATAAATATTCTATGAATTAGTCTGCTTTTGATTATTTACTAAGTATTTCTTATTGAAACAACTTCAGAAGTGGAGATAACATGGTTGAAGACCCGCTGGAAGTGGCTAAGCTTTCATTGAATAATCCTGAAATAGAAGCAATGACTTTCACCATTGAAGATGAAGATAGATATCTCGATGACATTGCTAAGAGTGCACAAGCTAAGCATTGAAATTATGGATTTCAAGTTGTTATAGATTGGATATTTGGATAAATAGTTTGCAAATGATGAACTTCTGTTATAGATTGGATAATTAGTTTTTTTAATAAATTTGAATATTTTAGAGTTGATAATTTTTGTTTATTACCACATTTATATGTTTGTGTGCTTAAATATGAGTTTCACTTTCGGTTGCTATTATTTTTAATCTTGAGATGTCGCATCCAAGTGTCAAGTCTAACTTTGAGAAGGTCTCCCTTCAAACGTGTCTAAAATTTAGACAGTGTCACCGGGTCCGAGATTTTAGGGCGTCACATGTTGGATCCTTGGATCCTTATCAGTGTCCAACACTCGTGTCTAAGTCCAAATAACATAGGCTACAAAAGGCATTAGGAACAATATGGCAATTTGCCTTGAAACCGAAATTAGCCTACCTCCTCAAGAAGGGCTGCTAATTGAGCACAACATATTGGTTAAATTGCATGCCAATGCTAGTATTCGGGCTCAAAATATGATGTATTCACACTTTATTTCACCTAAAATTTACTTTTGATACTAGTTAACTATGTCTTCTTTATATGAAATAACCCAAGGAAAACAATCTTAGAGCTTTCGGGATTTAATAGAGTCAAATCATGCAAAAAATAAAAAAAGACTCGTGATTCAAGCTCAAGAAGAACGAAAAGAAGATGAAGAGATGCTAGTGTTGGTTAGTAAGGGCTGCCAGTGCCAGTAGGCATGGTCGTGCCATGTGGGAAGGGTTGCCTATCCACCCCCTCTTTTGCGTTGTTTTCTTCTTCTAGTTAGTTAACATAGTCAACCCGTGGCACATGGTAAAATTGTGCCAAACTTGCTATTCAGGGCTTTTATAAATCTCTTCTCCCTTAGTTGTAATGAAGTAGATTTAAATTAGGTTTTAAGTAGGTTTCAATTTAATTTAGGGTAATGTTTTAGGTTCTTATTTTGTCTTGTGGTCGCACTGCACTTGATTTTTAGTTAATCCAAGTTTTAATATTTATTGCTTTACTTTAATGATTACCTTTTTCACCTGCAATGTCTTACCAAGTTCTTTAATTTTCTCTCTCTATTTCCCTTCTTTTATTTCATGGTTTAATGCTTAAAGTTGTTGGATTTGGTTGGTTGATGCGTGGAGTTTGATGATTTGATCTCTAATCTTGCGTTTCTATTCTTCTATTTTCTCAATCTCTCCAATTTCTTTTTCAATGCTGCTATTTCCAACCCTTCTTCCTCTTTTAAGTTAGGCTTTATACTTTTCAAGTTTGAGTTTTACAACAATTATAGGTTAGTTTAGATGTAACTAGAGTAGAGACAAGCAACAAATCACTCATTCTTTGTTGCAATCTTGGTAATTCAAGCTTCATGGTTGAATAAGCTCATTTGGTAACACTTTTCTCTCTCGTCGTTAGTTTTATTGTTTTCTTGGTTAATTGTTTAATGTTTTCTTATTATATGGTAGTTTAGATGAGATTTTGTGTTGCTTGTGTTAATTACGCGCTTGTGTTAACTGATTTTGATTAAGCATGCTTAGAGTACATTAGGATTTAGTTAGCTTAATTAATAATGACTAGTGCTTAATTAGTGTTAGATTAATTAGTTTAAGCTTGTTTTAGTGATTTTGTTGCTTTTCTTAGTGTAGAAATGTGCTAGACTAATAGATGACCCAATTTTAACATCATTCTAGAGAATGACAAATTTTTCCATACTCTCGAAAACACTACTCAACAAAATGGCACCTTTACTAGGAATGGTGGTTCGAAATTAAGTCAATTCTTGTGAATATGCCCCCTTTTAATTTATTCTACGCTAGTGTATTTCTTTTATTGTTACTTTATTTTGTATTTTTGTTCTATATTAGTTACTTGATTTGATGATATTGAAAAATACAAAAAAAATAGAAATGTAAACATTTCCAAAGAAGTAAAAAAAAAAAGAAAAGTCAAAATATTGCGACTCATTGGATAATGGTAAAGGTGGGCTTGGTAATTTCGAGGAAACAAATGTGGTTGATGTTGAATCCATGCCTATTAATCTTGATGAGCCCCTTGTGGAATGAGTGAAATTGAATTCTTCTTTTTTTGAGAATCTCTTCTATCCGCTAAGCCTTCACACAATCCCATTTTGACCTCCCTCCTATCTTTAGGGATGTGACATTTGAGTTTACCCCAAATTAGGAAAATTTTCATAATAGACAATCTAGGTTTAGGTAAATATTTTTTTTAACTATCTTAGGTAAATATTTTTAGGTCCATCCAACTTTGGGTAAACATTTTTGAGAACCAAAGGTGCTAAACATGACTTTTCAAATTATGGGAGCTCCCTAAGTCTTTTTACGTTTGCATCTTTTACCCTAATCCTTAAAAACTTACTTTCAAAAATTTTAATTTTATGCATGTAAAATCCTTCTCATAAGTACTATTTGAAGCCCTCTTCAAATTGGTATTAGAGTGACATGATCAAAAATAATTATGACAATCAAGTTAATTAACTAAATTAGCTTAGTAGTTACGTTTAATACTTGAATCTTCATCTAGTTGTCATTCACCAAGTTATTTAAATATTGTGATGTTCATTTAAATATTGTGCACATTGTAGAGGAATCGACTTAATTCCCACCTCAATTAAAATATATCACTGATATAGTATTGGAATTAAAAGCAGAATTAGCATAATTGAGACTGAAGTTAAGGATGTGAAAAACAATTATTATTAATCTATCTTTCTTTAATCAACGAGACTAGTCATAGTGTTAAGTCTAATTTAGGGATTAGCACTCCATTTTACATAAATATCTTTTTCAAAATCCAAAGAACAAATATTCATTTCCTTTGCAAGACATGAAAATTGAAAAAGAAGTAGAAAAATCCTCTAAGAAATCATCAGAAAAAGAAGAGAAAATAGAAGAAAACAAGGGTGAAATATGAGCAGTATGATCTGGAGGAGCTACAAAATAGTATTTGACAACGAACACAATTTAGAGGAGTTAAATAAGATTATGGGAGCAATAGTAGTAAACAAGAAACATTAAGTGATGATAATAAAAATATGAATAATGTGTAATTAGAAGAAGAAATATATCAACAAATGAATCTAATTAAACTACAAAGATGTTATCCCTTTAGAAGAAGTCAAGAGAAGACTGTGTTTAAAAATATGGAAAAAAATATGGCTGAAAGTGAAATCAATGAAATTGGTGAAGAACTCGATATACGTGACTTTGAATCCATTTTAGTTAATAATGTAGTTCCAAAACCTGAAGAGTTTGGTGAATCATCTAGAAAAAAAATCCATTTCATGAGATCTACATATGTTGTAGTAAGATGGACAATCAACCTTTCTTTTGGATTCACCCCCCAAAAAACCAACATCTTTCCAAGAAATTAGTATTACTCCAATTGGCCAAACGAGTTGTGTTCTAGACATCGACGGAGCACGGAATAAAGAAGAAATATTCAAAGCTAGGAAGAGCTATGAATAGTATTCTAAATTTACATATTACATGGATAGTTAAAAGTTTTCTAAATTATATCAAACATAGCTTTTCTATCACACCTTCGGTACAATATGGGTAATCCCACAAAGAGTTTATGGAAAGTAAATGTAAATTTACTGATCTCATCTTTTACAGATTTACCTTTGACTGTATAAGAATATGTGGAGCTTAGTATGTCTGGAAGCACAGGAGAACGTTCCTTTGTTGATATTATTACCAATATTCTATACTAGGTCATTCATAGCATTACCATACCTTCCCTATTCATTGCCGGTTGGTTATTCGTCAGCACGGGTTTAGCTTACAATGTGTTTGGAAGTCCTCCGCCACAACGAATATTTCATAGAGAGCCGACAAGGAATTCCATTAATAATAGGCCATTTTGATTCTTTGGAACAACTTGATGAATTTAGTAGATCCTTTTAGGAGGCCCAATGACCATAGATCGAACAAATCCTATTTTTACAGTGTGATGGTTAGCTATTCACAGACTAGCTGTACCTACCGTTTCTTTTTTGGGGTCAACATCTGCAATGCAGTTCATCCAACGATAAACAAAACCGAATCCTATTTATAGAGCTACGACACAATCAAACTCGAATGAACAAAATGTTGAATTGGATCGTACCTAACTGGTGTGATCCATTAAACGAAGAAGACAAAAATGTGTTAAAGATGATGGAAACACCAATTGCTATGTTTAAACATAAGCATATTTAAAATGAACTTATTGGAGCTAAACTTGATTATGAAGAAAAAGCTAGGAAATGGTAACAACAAAATTAATAATATCGAACTCTAGGACATGAGATATCTATAAAATTATATTGTTGAATCCAGTCAATATTGTTACAAAATTGGTTATAATGAAACCAATCTTGTGTCTTTTATGACAAATTACCTTCTCCCTTCAATTATATAATCAATGAAAAATACATTACCTCTGTTGAAAAAATAGATATCATTGATATCATTGGTATAAGAATCTCTTATTTAATAAAATGGGTTAATGATCAAGGTATTGATATCCAACAACAAAAGAAAATGAAGAAAAAATTTCTAACTCCTTGGGATGTTTCTCATTAATGGGGAAATGAACCTAACAAGAGAAGAAATAGAAAATTTTATAAGAAAAAGAGTTTCAGCAAGCAAAAATGAGAAAAATACAGGAGAAAGTAGTATAACAAGCGAAGCGCCCAAAAGCAAAGATATTAACAGAAGTTGTTGCTTGCCTGATAGGGAAAAATAGTTGTAAGTGCTGGGCTTATGGAGAAGCAGGACATTATGCAAACGAATATAAAAATAGGAACAACAACAAGCTTATTTAAACTTTGGCTAATTTAGGCTATTTCGAGCTTAGCTGGGAATAAGTACTAGACTTTGTTCTAGAAAACATTAAGCGAATTATTGGGATAGTAATAGAATAAAAACATGAAGAAAAAAATTATGAGAAAAACTAGTCATACGATAGAAAGCGGCTCAATTAGCTTTGAAGACATAAAAAAAGAAGAAATTATAGCAAACAATCATAATGAAGAGGTTAAAGAGACTTCGTCCTTCACACACACACACACACAAACCCACCCACCCACACACAAACCCACAC
>JACYFF010010365.1:31864663-31881779 GCA_017589665.1 Selenicereus undatus | reverse complement strand
ACACACACACACACACACACACACACACACACACACACACACACACACACACACACCCACATTTACCTATCGAGGTGAACATTGGACTGAGGAAGAGCTGAACAAACATTACCTATAGAGCCCTTGGCCAGCAGCTCGTCTGGAGTCTGGATGCGCGTAGTCGACTTCGTCTACGCCATGCTGCGGACCTGGAAGTCGGGCACAAAATTAGCAAAGGTAACCTCGCAAGGATAAGTCAGTCACCTCGGGACTCAGAATACTGAGAGTAGATGAATACTCGCTGTTGGACCACGAGGGCGTGCCCGACTCAAAAATGGGTACGACATAAGGAACCTTTTTCGGCTCCCTTGACTTATTCTTTCGGGGGAGTCCAGCCACCGCACAACCATCAATAAAGGCCGGGAGGTTGGGGAGTTGTGGATGTCGGCCCTCCATGAGGGGGCCGACCTGCTACTCGGAGACGCCCCCACTAGATAAGCAAGATGACATAACATACAAAGAATGCGGCGAAAAGGGCGAGCATGTACCTGTGGATGTCGAGAAAACAAAAATTTGGTTGGAAGTAAGAAACTATAGGCAACCTGGGAAGGAAGAGGAAGAAGGATGTCAGAGTCTCTCTCTCTAGAATCTTTCTCTCTCTCTAAAGGATAGAAAATGTATAGCACGAATGATCAAGACGGTAAGGAGCTCATCCTTATATAGAGCCAGAAGGCGGTTCGCATGCCACGATGCACCTCGACAATCGCGCCTCCCCAAAATGGGTGCCACATGGCCCCCAAGGATCAACCACGTCACCAATGAAGCGGGAAATTAAGCTAGCCAGGCATTAGGCTTCAAGAAGCCCCTCAAGGGCCAAGCGCCATCACCGCGGCTTTAGTGACAGTCATAGCTCCTTTAACCCCTCCATAGGCTACGAACCCTTAAGCGCGGCCTTAGTCCTTCAGGGAGCTAGGCATCCAAAAGCATGGCATCAGGGCCGGTCGCTACGCCCTTAGCCTCTTTGAGGGCTAGGCGCCCTTGAGCACGGCCTTACGGCCGCTATGCTCTTCGTCCCCCTAATGGCTAAGGGCCCTTGAGCATGGCCTAAGTGCCGGTCACTACGACCTTGGCCGTTCAGAGGGATAATCGTCCTTGAGCACGACGTTGGGGCCGGACGCTATGACCTTGGTCCCTCTAGGGACTAGGGGCCCTTGAACACGTCCTCAGTACCGGTCGCTACGGCCTTGGCCCTTCAGAGGGATAGGCGTCCTCGAGCACGGCACCAGGGCCGGTCGCTACGCCCTTAGCCCCTCGGGGGCCTGGGCGCCCCCGAGCACGACCTCAATGCCGGTCGCTACGACTTTGTTCCCTCTGGGGAATAGGCGCCCTTGAGCACGACGTCAGTGCCGGTCGCTACGCTCTTACTCCCTTTAGAGGCTAAGAGCCCTTGACCATGGCCTTATGGCCGGTCGCTACACTGTTAGTCCCTCTAGGGGCTAAGAGCCCTTGACCACGGCCTTATGGCCAGTCGCTATGCTCTTAGTCCCTCTACGGACTAGGGGCCCCTGAGCACGACCTCAGTGCTGGTCGCTACGACCTTGGTCCCTCTAGGGACTAGGCACCCTTGAGCACGGCCTCAGTGCCGGTCGCTACGGCCTTGGTCCCTCAGAGGGATAGGTGTCCTCGAGCACGGCACCAGGGCCGGTCGCTAAGCCCTTAGCCCCTCCGGGGCTGGTCGCCCCCGCGCACGGCCCCAGTGCCGGTCGCTACGACCTTGTTCCCTCTAGGGAATAGGCGCCCTTGAGCACGGCGTCAGTGCCGGTCGCTACACCTTTAGTCCCTCTAGGGGCTAAGAGCCCTTGAGCACGGCTTTGTGGCCGGTCGCTACGCTCTCAGTTCGCCTAGGGGCTAAGGGCCCCTGAAGACGGCCTTATGGCCGTTCGCTGCGCTCTTAGTCCCCAAAAGGGGCTAAGAGCCCCTGAGCACAACCTTATGCCCGGTCGCAACGCTGTTAGTCCTTCTGGAGACAAAGCACTCTTGAGCACGGCTCAAGGGCCCGGCTGGCGGAACAACAAAAACACAGACATGGAAAAGAAAACAGGGTTTCATTACATGAAGGTTCCCTACAAGCATCCTGAAGGGCGCACATTCGTACAAAAGAAAGTCTGCTAAGCTTTCTCCTCATCACTAGAGGGGGCAGAGGGGCTGCATAAGTCAGAAACTTCTCTCTGGCCGTCTGCAGCATCCAAGACTTTTATTTCGTCAGCCGGACGATTCTGTTGAGCCGCCCTTAGAGTATCGTCCATACAGTATATCCACTTCTCGAATGGTGACCATCTTAGATCCATGAGCACAGACTTCATCTCGTCCCCTGTGAACTCAAGAGCCACGCCTAGCTCGACAGTGTCGTTCAGTAGCATCGCGTAGAAGGTCGCCTGAACCATTTCGGGGAGTCGAAGCTCCGCCGCAGCAATCTCGGCCTCGGAAAAGGAGAAGCCTGGGCATAGTCCAAAAAAATCCTCGGGGAGAGGGCGAGGGGGGCGCGATGCGTTCCTTCGACGCCAGCCGAGCGTTTCCCTCAAGAAAAGTGCCATCTCCCTGGTGTTGCGGATGAGAGGGAAGGCCATGACTTCTCAAGAAGATGGTTTGTTTGCTCCTAGAAGATTACACTCACAAGCATCTTCTCCAAAAGAACAACGGGTTATTTATAAGAGAATGGAAGGGAAGCCCAAAAGCCAAGGACCTGGACAAGGGGCTCAACAGCCAATTCGCCCCCAACACGTGTCAAAAAAAAAACAAGGTACGGACTTATGGGGCAGGCGCCTCGCCCAAATTAGAACCACTGGCTGCTGCCACCCTGTTGGCACCTTTGTCATGGTGGCCGGCCTGCGCGTGCGCACCCGAGCCACTCGGGCTATACCGCGCCTCATAGATCCTGTCACCAAATAGCCAAACCCATGACTCGAACGGCCCCCAGCGCAATTCGGCGAGAGTCGCCTCCAACGACTGGAGTCTCGGCCCATACAGAACCCTAAGCCTTTCTGCCTCGTTGAGAAGCATCGCGTAAAAGATGGCCTGGGTAAGCTCAGGAAGGCCGTAACCTTTTGTCGCTTGCTTTGCCACGGCCTTGTCAAAATCAGGGCATAAAGTTTGGAAGTCTTTGGGGAGGGGCCGTGGGGGAAAAGCCTTCCCTCGCCGGTCCCATGCTAAACGGAGGATGACAAACTCGCTCATCCCTTGGATATCTAGAGCACGAGGAAAAGCCATGAAGGTCGACAAAGGTTGTGGAAAATTACGTTCCAAAAGTCACCTTTTATACTAGGTCGCAACAGTTTCGCGCATGCGTAACTCTCACCTCGTAACGCGTGCATCTATGTACGACAGTCTCGGCAACCGTCCATCCCAAGGGTGCAATTCCCCATAACCCTTGGCTGAGCGGCGGGTGGCAACCATGTGCTTATCTCGCTTTATCATATATCAGTGAGTAGAATTGTCAGAATGATAAAACCCCTGGGTCCACATCTCACCTGACTGTCTACCAGACTCGAAGATCAGGTAAAATGTGAGGGGCTAAGTGATTTGGGAAAAAGTCAGACATTGCCCTTTGGGCCTGGTTCTAGGGTTTACCTAATGAATTAGGCCCACATACAGGCCAAAAGGCTTGAGGAATGTCAGCATATACTCACCTGCAGGCCCACACTCAGGGGGGCCCATGACGTAACCCTAGAGGCTTTCTCAGGGCCCAGCGACCCTAGGACCGGCAACCTATTTGGCCTATTCAAGTGAAATTACAATTCTACCCTTTTTCCCAAAAGAGCGTTATAAATAGTGAACTACCTTCTTGGGAAAAGGGGGAGAAACAGTGAAAAATTGGCTCTAGCATTTGCACTTTTTGGAGACAGACAACTGACTTGACCGTCGGAGAGGCGTTCCCCGGACCACATCCCGGGGTTGGCCATTTTTGCAGGTCGGAGCATAAAGAGACGAGGAAGATGTCGTGTTGATCGCCAGCTGTCAGATAAACCTATTTTTTCGCCCCCACGTCATCAACACAACCACAAAACAGATTCCCGGTGGAATCAGATTGGCGTCGTCTGGTGGGAAAGAGCGGTAGCGATGGTGGTCAGCGATGCGACACGAGCGCGGACGTGTAGAGACAACGCACCAGCCGTAGGCACTTCTGCGCCACCCGCAGTTGAGGATGCCAGCGAGAATTCTAGGTCCAGCCCTTGGCCAGAGAGGGCCTTGCAATAAGAGCCTCAAGCTTACGTCACAGTGGACGCACTCAAAGGGCTCATGTCCACCATGGCGGACACTATCACGAAACAGGTCACCGAGCAGGTCAAGAGGGCTCTAGAGATGACCGGAGCAGATAACCCTTCCAACCCTCCTGGGCACCTTACGCTGCGGGCAGGCTTCCCCCGCCAGCAAGAGCCAGTATCCTTGCGCTCATATGACCACGCCCGTGAAGGCGTGCGATTGTATAAGACAAATCGCCTCCAAGACGAACGGCAAAAAGACTGTGCCACACTTGATATCGCTTGCCGATCTGAGCGTGGACGCACCATAGCTTCCGCTACCGCCTCAACTCCCTACGCCACTCACTCGCGGAGATCCGATTGGCTCGAGGAGCAAGAACAGACCTCCCGGCTTAGGCGGGATAAGTCACACAGTCGTCGTAGTCTGGAGCATCGCACTAACCGAGACTGGGCGCAGAGTCCACCGGTAAGGGAAGTATGCGGCCAGGAGTTTCGCATGAGAGTCCGCTCCCCACATTGCAGACTACAGCCCGTCCTAGACACGAGGAGTCCTTTGGTGGTGGAGGTCGAACGGCACCTTGGCACCCCCATCAAAGTATCGGGAACGGCAGCCTGCTTAGCCGTCCCCTCTTTTTCGACCCTTTTCTGCCCCGAAATCGTAAACGCCCCAAGAAGCGGAAAGGTGAAGATGCCGATGGTTGATCTATACGATGGAACAAGCGACCCGGAAGAGCACCTGGGGGTCTACAAAGGTCAGATGTATGTCCAAGACATGGACGATGCCTCTTATTGCCGCTACTTCCCTGCCACCTTGAAAGGAGTAGCGTAGTCTTGGTTTAACGGCCTGCCCCAGGGGAACGTAGCCTGTTTTCAGGATTTGGCCGATAAATTCGTTGGTCAATTTATTGCAAGTCGCAAGGAGCGGCGAACTAGCATCCACCTGTCAAAAATCAAGCAGGGGCCGCAGGAATCCCTTGCCGAGTTCGTCAGACGGTTCCATCAGGAGGCAGTACTAATTCCGGAATTGGAAGATGGTGTAGCCTACACCTCTTTCCTGAACTTCATCCGTGCCACTGAAATCTACGTCGAGGGTTCGGACGCCTCCAAGAAGGCAAAGGCTCATGGGGATAGGGGTTTTATTCTCGATGAAAGGAACCCTGTTCCCTGTGATAGAAGGCAACCGGCGGAGACTCTGGACGCCCGATTCACCACTGACGCTAGGAATATCCTCATGGAGGTACGCGGGCATTCGATGTTGCGTTGATTGCCTCCTATGACCACGGCCCCCCGGCCACTGGACGCGCGGAAATACTGTGAATTCCACGAACAGAACGGCCACACCACGGCCGAATGTAGAAAGTTGAAGAAAGCTCTCCATGAGCTCGCAGATAAGGGGCAGATCGATCGCTTTCTAAAGAGGGGGCCGTGCTTCCTTCGGCAAGAACAGAACCCCGAGCCATCCCAGCAGCGGGACGACGAGTGCTCAACGGAAATTGTGGCAACTATCGCGGGCGGCCACATGGCGGATCTAACACGGTCGGCATGGAAGGCACAAATTCGAGGCGCGCAGTAGGTGCTCACCATGGAACAGGGGCCTAGCCTCGCGGCACCCACAATGGTCTTTGGGGGTAAGGACGCCCCACGCCTAGCCTCCCCCCACAACGACCCACTGGTGGTTGAAATGAAGATCGCAAATGCGGTCGTGTGCCGAATCCTTGTAGACACTGGCAGCTCTGTGGACATCATAACGTGGGAATGCCTTCAAAAGCTTTCCCACCCAGGGCGCAAGGTTGTTCCCATAACGAATCCTGTTTTGGGGTTTGGAGGACAAGAAGTAATTCCTACTGGAACGGTCCGCCTACCGGTACGATTCAGAGACAAGACCCGTTTCAGAAGTCTGGAAATCGACTTTCTTGTGGTCGATGTGCCTACGGCGTACAATGTAATCCTCAGACGGCCCACACTCCATAGGGTTAAGGCCGTAGTCGCCCCATATCTTCTCCAGCTCCAGTTCGAAATAGACGACGGGGCCATAGGAGAGTTCCGGGGGGATCAACGGACGGCATGGTAATGTTACCTGGTAAGCATAAAACCCCTCATTGAACGACCTAGAGACCGCGAGGTCAAAGGGCCGCTCGTAACGGCAAAGAAGGCGAAGGAAAGTCCCGCCATGCTGGGTCCCGAGACCTTGGTAATCCACTCCGTCTCCCCTGAACCTCCGCAATCTCGGCCAGAAGTCGAAGACACAGTGGAACACATACACCTGGAGGAAGAGCAGCCAGAGCGCACGGTACAACTTGGGCGCGGCATTGCAGCCCCGGAACGTCAACCCTTTGTCTCCCTCTTGCAAGAATATAAGGACATTTTCGCTTTTGGCCCCGATGAGATGCCCGGCATAGCCGCCACTATAATAGAGCACCGCCTGAATGCCAATCCTAGGCACAAGCCGGTCGTTTAGAAGAAGCGCCACATAGGCCCCGAGCGCGCGGCCGTGGCAAACACGGAGGTCCAGAAGCTGCTAGAGGCCGGCTTTGTCCGGGATTGCCAGTACCCAGAATGGATCTCGAATGTGGTGTTGGTAAAAAAGCCCAACGGCGCTTGGAGAATGTGTGTGGATTTCACGGACCTGAACAAGGCCTGCTCGAAGGATAGTTACCCTTTGCCGAAGATCGACAAATTGGTGGACGCTACGACCGAACACGCTTTGCTTAGCTTCATGGATGCCTTCTCAGGGTACCACCAAATACCCCTCTGTCTCGAAGACCTGGAAAAGACAGCGTTTATAACCGACCGGAGCCTCCATTGCTACAAAGTCATGCCTTTCGGTCTAAAGAATGTAAGGGCCACTTACCAGCGCCTCGTCAACAAGCTGCTCGAACCGCTAATCGGACGAACCATGGAAGTATATGTGGATGACATGATCGTCAAAAGCAAGCTCCAGAGCGACCACCAAGCTGATTTGCGGCAAACATTCGAGATTCTCCGAGCGTTCAATATAAAGCTCAACCCGAAGAAGTGTGTCTTTGGGGTTCAGTCAGGAAAGTTTCTTGGCTTCATGATCATTCATCGCGGCATAGAAGCAAATCCGGATAAGATTCAAGCCGTCCTAGATATGCAACCTCCTAGAACCATACGGGAAGTTCAGCGCTTAACAGGCTGCATAGCTACCCTCGAACGTTTCAGGTCTCGTTCAGCCGACAAGTGCCAGCCTTTCTTCCGTGTTCTACGCCAGCGGGACAATTTCCAATGGGATGAGAAGGCCGACGAGGCCTTTCAAGCGCTAAAGTCGTACTTAGCTCGGCTACCACAGATTGCTAGTCCCATTGAGGGAGAGGCTTTGGTTTTAAATTTGGCCATGTCGGAACATGCGGTCAGCGCGGTCCTTGTGGCCGAGCGAGCATGGGAGCAGATACCAGTGTATTATGTAAGTCACGCCTTAGCCGGCGCAGAAATGAACTACCCGCTCATCGAAAAGTTCGCCTATGCCTTAGTGATGGCCAGTCGGAAGCTGCGACCTTACTTCGAAGCCCACAAAATCTTGATCCTAACCGACTAACCCCTCAAAAGCATCCTTCAGAGGTTGGATGCCTCATGCCGCCTCTTGAAATGGGTCGTAGAGCTCTCGCGTACGACCTGGCCTTCGAGCTACGGCGGGCCATCAAGGTGCAGGCGTTAGCTGACTTCTTAGCCGAATGTAAGACACCTGTGAAGGAAACCCCCTAATCGCACCCATGGAACTTGTTCGTAGATAGCTCGTCCACTAAGAATGGTAGTGGGGCCGGTCTCATTGAGGAAAGCCCCGCTGGAGCTCGTCACGAGCACGCCCTCAAATTCATGTTCAAGGCATCCAATAACGAGGCCAAATACGAGGCCCTCATTGCGGGAATAGAACTCTGCCACACCGCAGGGGCTGATCACGTCCAGGCTTTCTCTGAATTGCAACTCGTCGTCAGTCAGCTTAATGGAGCTTACGAAGCAAAGGACGAGGTTATAGACGCATACGTCAGGAGGGTTCATGAGGCCACCAAGCTGCTTAGGCACTTCTCCATAACACACATCCCCCACTCGGAGAACCGACAGGCAGATGCCCTGTCCAAGCTAGCAAGCTCTTCTGATGACGGTCGACCAAAGAACATTCAATGGGAAACTCTGACAGGTAGGAGCATCGACTTACATGAGGTGGCGTGGCTGGACCGGAGTCCCACGTGGATGGAACCTATTCGTGCATATCTCGCTGATGGCACGTTACCCACCGATACCAAAGAAGCAGAGAAGATCAGGAGGCGATCAAATTGGTTCGTATTGTACGAAGGAATTCTCTACAAGCGTTCCTTTGCCTGACCTCTTCTGCGGTGTGTACCCCCGGCGGAGGGAAAGCAGATTCTGGAGGAGTTGCATCAGGGCGTCTGTACCTCGCACCTCGGGGGGCGGGTGCTCGCCGTGACAGCTCTCCGTACCGGCTACTACTAGCTCAGCTTACGGGAAGATGCAATGACGCTAGTCCGGACATGTGACAAGTGTCAACGGTTTGCGCCCGTCCAACGACTCCCCTCCACTCTCATGACACCAATAATTAGCCCACTACTGTTCGCCACCTGGGGCATAGACATTCTTGGACCCTTTCCCAGGGCCACGGGCCAGCGTAAATACCTCTTTGTGGCCGTAGACTACTTCACCAAGTGGACCGAAGCTGAGGCCGTCGCCTCTATTACCACTGCAGAAGTGCGTAAGTTTATTTGGCGAAATATTATCACCAGATTCGGCATCCCCCGCACAATGATCTTCCATAACGGGTGACAATTCGATACCAGTAAGCTTACTAATTATCTCAGTAGCTTGGGCTGTCAGGCTTGCTTCACGGCCGTGGCGCATCCCCAGACCAATGGTCAGGCCGAGGCAGCTAATAAATCCATCCTCCATGGGATACAGAAAGACGACGCCAAGGGTAACTGGGCGGACGAGCTGCACGACGTCCTGTGGAACCTCTGCACCACCGAAAAGACAGCTACAGGAGAAACCCCGTTTGTGCTCACCTACGGCTCTGAAGCCGTCCTTCCCGTGGAAGTGGCCCTCCATACTCACCGGCTCACCACATTTCAAGCAGCAGCAAACAATGTGGCTCTACGAGAGGCTCTGGATCTCCTCCCCTCTATCCGCGGCAACTCCTTGCTCCGAGAGGCCCTCTATAAACTTCGAATTGCACGATTGCACAATCGTACAGTCAGGATGTCGCCTATCCGAGTCGCGGACTTGGTACTTCGGCGCACGGAGAGCGTTGCTCGTGCCACGGAGCACGACAAATTGACGGCCAATTGAGAAGGGCCCTACAAGGTCGTCTCACAAATTCGTCCCGACACATATCGACTAGAGACCCTTCACGGCACCCCTGTTCCCCGGGCATGGCATAACAGCACCTTAAGGAAATATAACGTCTAAGCTGTAATTACTCACGTTCGTGCTCCTTGAGAAATGAATATTCTTGCCGTTTTCTATGCATCTTGGCGTCATGAGCACGACCTCAGTGCCGGTCGCTACGCTTTTAGTCCCTCTGGAGGCTAAGGGCCCCTGAGAACGACCTCAGTGCCGGTTGATACGCTCTTAGTCCCCTAGAGGCTAAGGGCCCTTGAGCACGACCTTACGGCTGGTTGCTACGCTCTTAGTCCCTCTAGCGGCTAAGGGACCTTGAGCATGGCCTTACGGCCGATGGCTACGCTCTTAGTCCCTCTAGGGGCTAAGGGCCCCTGAGCACGGCCTAAGTGCCGGTCGCTACGGCCTTAGTCCCTCTGGGGGCTAGGCGCCCCTGAGCACGGCCTTACGGCCGGTCGCTACACTCTTAGTCCCTCTAGGGGCTAAGGGTCCATGAGCACGACCTCTGAGTCAGTCGCTACGCTCTTAGTCCCTCAAGGGGCTAAAGGCCCTTGAGCATGGCCTTACGGCCGGTCGCTATGTTCTTAGTCCCTTTAGGGGTTAAGGGCCCCTGAGCACGACCTAAGTGCCGGTCGCTACGGCCTTAGTCCCTCCGGGGGCTAGGCGTTCTTGAGCACGGGCTCAGTGTCGGTCGCTACGCTCTTAGTCCCTCTGGAGGCTAAGGGCCCTTGAGCACGGCCTTACGGCCGGTCGCTACGCTCTTAGTGCCTCTAGGGGCTAAGGGCCCTTGAGCACGACCTTGCGGTCGGTCGTTATGCTCTTAGTCCCTCTAGGGGCTAAGGGCCCCTGAGCACGGCCTAAGTGCCGGTCGCTACGGCCTTAGTCCCTCCGGGGGCTAGGCACCCCTGAGCACGGCCTTACGGCCGATCGCTACGCTCTTAGTCCCTCTTGGGGCTAAGGGCCCGTGAGCACGACCTCCAAGCCGATCGCTACGCTCTTAGTCCCTCATGGGGCTAAGGGCCCTTGAGCACGGCCTTACGGCCGGTCACTACACTCTTAGTCCCTTTAGGGGCTAAGGCCCCCTTAGCACGGCATAAGTGCCGGTCGCTACGGCCTTAGTCCCTCGAGGGGCTAGGCGCTCTTGAGCACGGCCTTACGGCTGGTCGCTACGCTCTTAGTCCCTCTAGGGGCTAAGGGCCGTTGAGCACGACCTAAGTGTCGGTAGCTACGGCCTTAGTTCCTCCGGGGGCTAAGCGCCCTTGAGCATGACCTCTGAGCCGGTCGCTACGCTCTTAGTCCCTCAAGGGGCTAAGGGCCCTTGAGCACGGCCTTACGGCCGGTCGCTACGCTCTTAGTCCCTCTAAGGGCTAAGGGCCCCTGAGCACGGCCTAAGTGCCGGTCGCTACGGCCTTAGTCCCTCCGGGGGCTAGGCGCTCTTGAGCACGACGTTACGGTCAGTTGCTACGCTCTTAGTCCGTTTAGGGGCTAAGGGCACTTGAGCACGGCCTAAGTGCCGGTTGTGACGGCCTTAGTCCCTCTGGGGGCTAAGCGCCCTTGAGCACGGGCTCCAAGCAGGTCGCTACACTCTTAGTCCTTCAAGGGGCTGAGGGCCCTTGAGCACGACCATGGTGCTGGTCGCTACGACTTTAGTCCCTTTAGGGGCTAAGGTCCTTGAGCACGACTTTATGGTCGGTCGCTACGGTCTTAGTCCCCCCTGGGGGCTATGCATCCTTAAGCACGACTTTATGGCCGATCGCTATGGTCTTAATCCTTCTAGGGGCCGAGGGCTATTGAGCACGACCTTATGACCGACAACCGCTACGAACCCTGAATCGCATGCCTTGTCCTTTTGTTTCAGGGCCGCCCTTATACGAGCAAGTAAAAAACGAAACATACACAAACAAAAGGACAAGGGAGGCATATCCTTTTCATTAAAACAAACGTTGCTTATAGCCAATATGAAGCCAATTCAAACAAAAAGAGACAAAATATAGACAAGGGGACACCGGCTATGCATCAGGCTCGTTCCCGACCACCGGTTCCTCTTCAGACAGGCCGGCCACCTCCAGAGGATGGGTGGCCACATTAGCAGTGGCCTCGCCTTCAGAAGGAGGGACGAACTCCACTTCCTCAGGATCGTGGCCCTCCACAATGGCGCGCTCGCGCTCGTCAACAAATTTCAGATAAGCTTCGAAGTAACGGTCATCGCTAAATTCCCCCGCGAGAGTTAGCAAGACCTTGCGGAGATAGGCCAAGGTATCGGAATGGGCCTGCTGGTAGCCCCGTTCCTATGCTTTGGTCGTTTCAACTGCGGCCTATTCCAGCTTTTGCTGCAACTCCTTTTTCGCAACTTCGCAGGCCGCGAGGTTCGACTGAAGCCGTTCACAACGCCGCTGATACCTGGACACCATCCCCTCTAGGCGTCGACATTCGGCCACGGCCTTGACGCCTCGGGCAAAAGCCTCCGCCATGCCAATCTCCTCCCGGGATACAGGCGGCGGATCCGAGACACCAGGAGCCGACAGATCCCATGATTTAACAATCTCTTGAACAAGGGAAAGGCGGATGCTGGGGTCAGCCTTGATGAAGCTGCCTGAGGGACGAGAGGACGGAGGAGCAGTACCGCTTGAAGCCGCCGTAGAAGTGTCTGCGGATCGAGTAGGGGTATAGCGTCTCTGCTCGGCAGTAGCCCGCTCCCCCGAAGACCGGCTTGTCGACTGAGCGGTGACCTCATTACCAATTTCCCCGGTCACCTCCTCGGTTCTCTGCTTCTTATGCAGCGGAGGCAGGCTCACGATAGGCCTCTTCCCGCGAGGTCCAAGGGAAGGCGCCTGCAAAAGCTAAAGTTATCTCCCATAACCACAATGGCAACCAACAAAGGGGGTCAAATATCATACCTTCCTAGCTTGCTGGACGACGGCAAGCTGCCTCTCCTCCTCCCTCTGGCGCTCGGCGGCAGCCGCCACCTGCTCGGCTGTCGCATCCTCGGTCTCGAAGACCGTCAGTCTGGCCCTCGCTTGATCTGCACGAAGATGAACAGGTCAGGTCAGCACAAAACGTGTAACTAAAAAATGTTGGGACAACTAAGTACCCTTTGTAAACTTCTTAAGGATCAGAAGGCCCGCCGCGGCAAGAAAGAAGTCATTAGCAAAAAATTTTAATTTCGGCAGCCAGTTCAACGGCTCTCGGTCACTAAACTTGGTCCTCCTTTTCTCTGGACCCCTTACAGCCTCAATCGCCTGGCTCATAAATCTTGTGATGGGCCGAGGGCGATCATCTTCACGAATGTAGAACATAAAGTAACGAGCGGTTCGTCGCTCCTCGGCCGTGGGCTCTCCAAATGGATTTCGAATTGGTTTTCTTTCATTCCAGTCGGGGACGTCGCCCTAGCCCGACGCTCTACGTAGGAACAAGAAGTCATATTTCCAATGTCTCACTTTGGAGTTCTTCTCGATGGTCGTCATAAAACCCGGCCGGTTATTAAAACAATACCATCCTAAATCTCCGGTCTCTTTGGGGGCCCTTTGAACTGTGTGTGCTAAACTGAACGTGCACGCCGAGCAGGTTAGACCACGCAATTCACAAGTGGCCACAAATGAGCAGATGTTGTGCCAAGACGTCGGCACAATTTGAGCAGGCACTAACTTGTACTTGTTAAGAATCTCCTTGATCACCGGATGTAGAGGAAACCATAGGCCATAGTCTAGGGCCGCTCTATACACCGCTATACACTTGGCGGGCGCCTTATTCACTGTGTCATCCGGCTCGGGCATTACGAAGGAGTACTCGGCCGGTAACAGATACCGCTTGTCAAGCGCCGATTTCTTGAGTTTGGAAATCACTCTCAGGTCGGGGAAGTGACTTCCCGGTCCATCCTGCAGGTCCGAACGGGTTGGAGCCCCGGGAAACTCCAGCCCCTCGGCCACAATCTCGGTCATTGGCAGCGCACGACCTCTCCGGGAATGCCTCGAACCGCCCGGACCTGATGACTCGGAGGAGGAGCTCGTCGAGGCTTCCTCGGATGATGAGCGGCACCCCGAGGCCGAGCTAGATGAGCCGGACCGAGAAGACGTGCTAGAACTGGAGAAGGCAACCCGGACCTCCACATTGGACTGAGGAAGAGCTGAACAAACATTACCTATCGAGCCCTCGGCCAGCAACTCGTCTGGAGTCCGGATGCGCAGAGTCGACTTCGTCTTCGCCATGTCGCGGACCTAGAAGTCGGGCACAAAATTAGAGAAGGTAACCTCCCAAGGATACATCACAATCACCTCGGGACTCAGAATACTTGGAGTAGAGGAATACTCGCAGCTGGACCACGAGGGCGTGCCCGGCTCAAAAATGGGTACGACATAAGGAACCTTTTTCGGCTCCCTTGACTTATTCTTTCAGGGGAGTCTAGCCATCGCACGACCATCAATAAAGGCCGGGAGGTTGGGGAGTTGCCGATGCCGGCCCTCCATGAGGGGGTCGACCTGCTCCTCGGAGACGCCCCCATTAGATGAGCAAGATGACATAACATACAAAAAATGCGGCGAAAGGGGCGAGCTTGTACCTATGGATGTCGAGGAAATAGAAATTTGGTTGGAAGCAGGAAACTACAGGCAACCTGGGAAGGAAGAGGAAGAAGGATGTCAGAGCCTCTCTCTCTAGAATCTTTTTCTCTTTGTAAAGGATAGAAAATGTATAGCATGAATGATCAAGACGGTAAGGAGCTCATCCTTATATAGAGCCAGAAGGATGTTCGCATGCCCCAATGCACCTCGACAATCGCGCCTCCCCACAATGGGTGCCACGTGGCCCCCAAGGATCAACCACATCACCAATGAAGTGGAAAATTAAGCTAGCCAGGCATTAGGCTTCAAGAAGCCCTTCAAGGGCCAAGCGCCATCACCGTGTCTTTAGTGATGGTCGCAGCGTCTTTAGTCCTTCAAGGGGCTAGGCGTCTTTAAGCACGACATCAGGGCCGGTCGCTACGCCCTTAGCCTCTCTGAGGGCTAGGCGCCCTTGAGCACGGCCTTACGACCACTATGCTCTTCATCCCCCTAATGGCTAAGGGCCCTTGAGCACGACCTAAGTGCCGGTCGCTACGGCCTTGGCCCCTCAGAGGGATAGGTGTCCTCGAGCACGACACCAAGGTCGGTCGCTACGCCCTAAGCCTCTCCGGGGGCTGGCGCCCCTGTGCACGACCTCAGTGCCGGTCGCTACGACCTTGTTCCCTCTGGGGACTAGGCGCCCTTGAGCACGGCGTTAGTGCCGGTCGCTAAGCTCTAAGTCCCTTTAGGAGCTAAGAGCCCTTGAGTACGACCTTGTGGTCGGTCGCTACGCTCTTAGTCCCCCTAGGGGCTAAGGGCCCTTGAAGATGGCCTTATGGCCGTTCACTACGCTCTTAGTCCCCAAAAGGGGCTAAGAGCCACTGAGCACAGCCTTATGGCCGGTCGCAACGTTGTTAGTCCTTCTAGAGACAAAGCACCCTTGAGCATGGCTCGAGGCCTCGGCTGACGGAACAACAGATACACAGACATGGAAATGAAAACAGGGTTTCATTACATGAAGGTTCCATACAAGCGTCCTGAAGGGCGCACATTCGTACAAAAAAAAGACTGCTAAGCTTCTTCCTCATCACTAGAGGGGGCAGGGGGGCCGCATAAGTCAGAAACTTCTCCCTGGCCGTCTGCAGCATCCAAGACTTTTATTTTGTCAACAGACGATTCTGTTGAGCTACCCTCAGAGTATCGTCCATACAGTATATCCACTTCTCGAAGGATGACCACCTTAGATCCATGAGCACAGACTTCATCTCATCCCCTGTGAACTCAGGAGCCATGCCCAGCTCGACAGCGTCGTTCAGCAGCATCGCGTAGAAGGTCGCCTGAACCATTTCGGGGAGTCCAAGCTCCGTCGCAGCATCTCGGCCTCGGATAAGGAGAAGCCCGGGCATAGTTTAGAAGAATCCTTGGGGAGAGGTCGAGGGGGGCGCGATGTGTTCCTTTGACGCCAGCCGAGCATTTCCTTCCTGAAAAGTGCCATCTCCCTGGTGTTGTGGATGAGAGGGAAGGCCATGACTTCTCAAGAAGATGGTTTGTTGCTCCTAGAAGATTACACTCACAAGCATCTTCTCCAAAAGAACAGCAGGGTATTTATAAGAGAATGGAAGGGAAGCCCAAAAGCCAAGGACCTGGCCAAGGGGCTCAACAGCCAATTCGCCTCCGACACGTGTCAAAAAAAAGGTACGGACTTAGGGGGCAAGCGCCCTGCCCGAATTGGAACCACTAGCTGCTGCCGCCCTGTTGGCACCTTCGTCATGGTGGCCGGCCTGCGTGTGTGCACCCAAGCCGCTCGGGCTATACCGCGCCTCATAGATCCTGTCACCAAATAGCCAAACCCACGACTCGAACGGCCCCCGGCGCAATTCGGCGAGAGTCGCTTCCAACGAATGGAGTCTCAGCCTATACAGAAGCCCAAGCCTTTCCGCCTCCTTGAGAAGCATCGCGTAAAAGATGGCCTGGGTAAGCTCAGGAAGACTGTAGCCTTCTGCCGCCTGCTCTGTCATGGCCTTGTCAAAATCAGGGCATAAAGTTTGGAAGCCTTTTGGTAGGGGCTGTGGGGGAAAAGCCTTCCCCCGCCGGTCCTATGCGAAATGGCGGATGACAAACACGCTCATCCCTTGGATATCTAGAGCAGGAGGAAAAGCCATGAAGGTCGACAGAGGTTGTGGGACAGTACGTTCCAAAAGTCACCTTTTATAGTAGGTCGCAACAGTTTCGCGCATGCGTAGCTCTCACCTCGTAACGAGTGCATCTATGTACGACAATCTCGACAACCGTCCATCCCAGGGGTGCAATTCCCCATAACCCCTGGTTGAGCGGCGGGTGGCAACCATGTGCTTATCTCGCTTTATCATATATCAGTGAGTAGAATTGTCAGAACGATAAAACCCCTGGGTCCACATCTCACCTGACTGTCTGCCAGACTTGAAGATCAGGTAAAATGTCAGGGGCTAAGTGATTTGGGAAAAAGTCAGACGTTGCCCTTTGGGCCTGGTTCTAGGGTTTACGTAATCAATTAGGCCCACATATAGGCCAAAAGGCCTAAGGAATGTCAGCCTATACTCACCTGCAGGCCCACACTCAGGGGGGCCCAGGACGTAACCCTAGAGGATTTCTCAGGGCCCAGCGACCCTACGACCGGTGACCTATTTGGCCTATTCAAGTGAAATTACAATTCTACCCTTTTTCCCAAAAGAGGGTTATAAATAGTGACCTATCTTCTTGGGAAAAGGGAGAGAAATAGTGAAAAATTAGCTTTAGCATTTACACTTTTTGGAAACAGATAACTGACTTGACCGTCGGATAGGCGTTCCCCGGGCCACATCCCGGGGTTGGCCTTTTTTGCAGGTCGGAGCATAAAGAGACGAGAAAGACGTCGTGTTGATCGCCAGCTCTTAGATAAAGCCGTTCTTTCGCCCCACGTCATCAACACAACCACAAAACAGATTCCCGACGGAATCA
>JACYFF010010365.1:31797987-31826564 GCA_017589665.1 Selenicereus undatus | reverse complement strand
TATAAGTAGTCACTTCGATCCTTTTAAGCCACATTCGGGGTGTTACACCTTTCTTTTCGGAAAGCCCACTCTTAAGAACTCCACAGTTAAGCGTGCTTGCTGGGGAGCAATTTTAGGATGGGTGACCTCCAAGGAAGTTTCTCAGACAGCGTGTGAGCGAGGACGAAGCACGCCGGAAAGACTTATGGTGATTTGTGGGGCTAATCAAGAAAAGGAGGTCTCCCCCTTTTTGACATTGTTTTCTTTCTTTTTTTTCCCCTTCCATCTTAAACGCACTAGAAGGGGAAATTATGGGTTGTTTTATGGGTTTGAGTTGTCAAAATCTCAAGTCTTTCCCAAATGGTAGATAACAATCTTTAGTCCAATCAATTACATCGATGAATAAAGCAGAAGAAGGGATAACACGTACAACTATTTTCAAAGTTGGCAAGTCAATTTCACATGGCTATTGTATTGACCTCCACTCCCAAACATCATCTAGCAATAGGAACGAAGTGGGCGTTTAAAAATAGGTTAGATGAATCTAGAAATATGGTTAGAAATAAAACGAGACTTGTAGCAAAAGGTTATAACTAGGAAGATGGCATTGACTATGAGGAAACTTTTGCTCTAGTAGCTAGTAGAAGCAGTATGAATTTTATTAGCATTTGCATCTTGCATGAGTATTAAGCTTAATCAAATGGATGTGAAATATGCATTCTTGAATGAATTTCTAAATGAAGAAGTTTATGTGGAGCAACCCCTTAGTTTTGAAAACACTGAATTTCCTAATCCTATTTACAAGATACAAAAAGTTCTTTGTGGTCTTAAACAACCCCCAAGAGCTTGGTAGGAAAGACTAAGCAAATTGCTCTTGGAAAGTAAGTCCAAAAGGGGAAAATTGACAGGACTCTCTTCATATAAACAAAAGGTAAAAACTTACTTATCATTTAAATACATGTGAATGATATTTCATTAGATGCTGCTACTGAAACACTTTGTCAATAATTTTCTAAGCAAATGAGAAGGGAAATTGAAATTAGTATGAAAGGACAATTAAACTTCTTCATAGGACAAATCAGACAAACCAAAGATGATAAATCATGGCAAGTACACCAAAAAGCTATTGAAAAACTATCATATTGACAAAGTTAAACTAGCATCCACACCATCAGCCACCAACATCAAATTGGACACTGACCTAGATGGTAAGTCAATGAATGAAAAACTATATAAAGGTATGATTGACTCTCTATTCTACCTTACTCCTAGTAGGCTACATATCATGTTCAGTGTATGCTTTTACGCTAGATTTTAGTCATGTCCCAAAGAGTCAATTCTAACAACCATAAAAAGGATATTTAGATATTTGGTAGGGACACTAAATTGCAAACTTTGGTACCTAATGGATGCATAATTCAAACTAGTCAGATACTCATGTACAAATTATCTAGCACATAAAGTGGATAGAAAAAGCACAACTGGAGGATTTCAAATTTTTGGACAATCATTAGTCTCCTAGCACTCCAGAAAACGAAATTTAGTGTCACTCTCAACTGTCAACTGTAGAAGCTAAATGCATTGCAGTGTGCCTAATTGTTATGGATCATGTAGTAAGTAAAAGACATTGGTAAAGATGTGATGAATGTCATATTTGCATGGATTTTATGAGTGTTTGGGAGTCATTTTAGGGGATTAATTTGCTTCAATGTATGATCTATGCCCTTAGTTTTACTATTATGTTTGGTTTCGTGTATTTTAAGAGTTTTTGTAGATTTTGACTTTGTGAGCCAAGTTATGTGAGTACAATGGAGATTTTAAGGCCTTATGGATCAAAGAAGATAGCAAAAGAGGCCCTAAGACACCCAATACGGTCAAACCGTGGCCAGATCCATGCTCCAGGATGGTCAAGAAAGAAGCAGCAGAAGGAGCACATGAGAACCACCAAGACAGATGGCACCACAGTCAGACCATGTTGGTCCCCACGGTTGGTCCTTGGTGGTCCCTGTTCCTTAGACTGCACTAGTTTTCTTTATGGCTTTTCCATGCATTTTGTATGTTTGTAAACTTGAATTCTTTGATAAAGTTGATTTTTACTGCTTCCTTGACATCTCTATTCCATTCTACTCAACATCCATCATCTAGATTAGGACTTAGATTAGATTAGAGGAAGAGAGAGTGAATTGAAGTGAATATTTGCAAGGATTCCATCCTGGGTTTGCAACGACGGTTCAAGCGCGATCTTGGTTGAGCATTTCTCTTCTCTTCTCTTCTTTTTTCTCATTTTTGATTTATGTTTTGTAATTTTGATTATGATTTTGTTGTTTTTATTTTGGATTTATGCAAATAACAGTTTATTTCTTGAATTGCTTTTCATCTCTTTGAGTATTTTGGAATTCTGGGATTGTTTTGTTGGATCCTATTTGTTTGTTGTCTTATAAGAAATTTGATCACTTTCTTACATTATTGGGTATTAGATGAAGAACTAAAAGGTAAAATTCGATACTAGAACCCTATGATTTGACTTCATTGTGTGGATTCTTGATAAAGTCACACCAATTGAGAAACCACAAATTTGATAATTACATACTTAATGAACCTAAACAAATCGAGAGCCCTTGAGAAATGGTAATTGGTTAGATTTAGGTATTTCACTTCTCCTTGAAAGAGGGTTGTGGTACTTCAATTATGAGTTTTAAAATAATTAATTGAGGAAGAAGTGCTTGATTGATGCATAGATCAGGTGATTGCTTGTTTTACTTAATTCCATAATTATTTATTTGTTAGATTAGATAGTTGATTAGTTTCATTTCAATATCAAGTATTGATCAGCTTAGCCTACCTTGAGGAGATAAAGCCCAATAGATCAACTTAGTCCTTATGGGAGACGACCTTGATTTGTTACAACGCCACCGTGCGTTTGCGACCCTCTCACGATGTCAAAAACTTACCAATAAAATGTTATAGAATGAGTTCAATCGACATTACCAAAAATCTAGTCCAACATTAAAGGATCAATAAGATCAATTAAAGAAAGGTGATGTTATACTTGATTTTGTTGCTACTAAGTTTCAATTAGCAGATACATTCACCAAACCCTTTAGTGAGGACGATTTCAGCATTATCAGAAGGGAATTAGGAATGTTAGATTTATATATGTTAATTGAAGAGGGAACCTTCTCTTAAGTACTAATTTAGTGTGCTGAGCATTGTAGGAAACATGGTGCTGACAAAATTCAAGGAACATTGAATAAACAGGTACTCATTGAGCATATCTCAATGTTAGACCAGCTTGCGCTCATTCTGGCTCTAAATATTCAATGATAAGCATTAAGTTAGGCATCTAACCATCGAAACCCTCTAATTAATGGAAGATACCTGTTGGATGATTTTAAAATATTTTTAAATGATTTTGATTTATTTGTAATTCCATATTGATAGGATAAAAAATCCTAAAAGATTTTCTCTCTACTATTTCCCCAATTAAAACCAAATTCCATTCACCTATCTCTCCGTCTTATAATCCACCACTCCATCTCAAAACCTAAATTGCTCTTCTCCTAAATCTTTCACGTAGACTGATATCAAAAATGGTGAAACGAAAGAGGTTTCCCAAGTAAAAATCCACAACCAATCTTTCTTTGATAAGAAAAGGCACAAGGAGTATGAACAAAAGCATAATAAAGGCAAGGAAAAGGATCTAAAACCCCTAGTGATGGAGTTTAACTTAGACTCTGCTGAAGAATTCTCCATATCAACTCAAACCAAATCACCTCCAAAAGACTCGAACATTCCAAAAATTCCAGAGGAATGGCTCCTTAAAGATAAGAAAGAAAGGTACGCTCGAATTCAAGCTAGAGTTTGACTTGATCTAGATTTCTTTAGACTAGCGCACTTCAATTTCTTTGAAAATTGCAGAAATTGGAATGCTTAAGGTTGATGGAAATTGATGAGCCTGTGTACCCCCAAGTGATGAAGTTATTCTATGCTAATCTATACAAGGAGGAAATTAAAACTTAAGTCAAAAACATTCCCATAACTTTGACTTCTATTGTAATTGCCAAACTCTTTGATGTCCCATATCTACTCCTTATTCTTTGCCCAAGCCCATTCAATCCCACCAACAAAAAGAACTACCCATGTACGACCCCTTTCACTAAAGTCAGAATGCCCTATTACATCCTAGTTTGGTCCATTTACCCTCATAGATCCTCCAAAAAAAACCCATCAATAAAATTCTTTAAATTACTTGTGATATCCTCCAAGAATTTTAGGTTAATTTGCCAAAAGCCATCCTAAACTACATGCATGTTGAACTCATCTAAGGTAGCAATAGTCATCCTTTGCCTTATGCCAATTTGCTCACTATAATATTCAAACACTTCAGGACCCCTTTAAAAGGAAAGGAAACCAACCCCTTAACCCCAAAAATTATAAGCTAAGAAAAACTAGAGGAATTGGGATGTCAATTAACCTCCTTTGGTCATTGGATTCATCTAGATGATCTTCTTCTTCCATTCTCTCAAGATCCACTCCCTAAACCCACTCCATCCTCATCTTTAGTGCAACCTGAGTCTCCTTCAGTCAGTCCGCAGGATAAAGAAGGATTGAGAATGGAAATTGCATATCTTAAGTCCATAGTTAAAACCTTTTGTCTTACTGTTAAGTGGTTGGTGACATTTAAAAAAGACTGAAACAGTGAGCTACACACTTTGAAACTATCAATGCTAGCTTTGAGTTCAGTCAACAAGCTAAAGGATGTCAAAGATGCAATTTTAGAAAGGCTTCACTGGATATATAGTAGTGAAGAAAATAAGCAACCTCAATAATTTTAGGTGGTTTAGAGAGACCAGGAGGCAGATGGGGGAGACATAGAATTCATCACAGCACCTCCACCACACAGAGCATTTTTTTAAAAACCATTTCCACTAGCAAATACTCCTAGTCCATTAGACCCTCACTTTAAACACCCTCCCCTATTTTTACCTTAATAGTCCAAAATGCTTTAGTTCATTTGTTTTAAAAACTCCATTGCCTATATTTTGGACAACTAATTTCCTCTTTTTACTGAACGGTAAACGGGAGAAATAAACTAAGGTTCTAAGTCAATTGTTCTCATAAAATGGTGTTCTGGCACTGTTCTTAGATACCTCTAAAGTCCGAGTATTGTAGCAAAATAGTGTGCATGCATTGAGATATCCCAATTATTTTTGACAATCTATCTGATATAATCACTATGCTCTAAGATACTCAAATGTATGTGGTGTTAACACTTTAGTAGTTACATATTGGCAAACTATCATAATATGCTCTATATGAGATAACAATAGTTAATGCATGGATAAGGGGCGTCTACATTTCTTATCTATATTTTGTTTGTAATGATGCATGGATTAAGGCAGAGTCTATATGTCTTATCTATATCTTGCTTAAAATGATGCATCCATTATGGGGAAGTCTCTATATCCTAGCAATATCATACATGCAATGTTTAGAGTGAAACATTAGTTCAAGTGGAACTTACCATGCCATGTTTAAGATAGATATTCTTAGAACCATTGATTGTCATTCATAAAAAAAAAGGTGGATATTGAAGAAATCTCTGAAACTGAACTTGAGTCAATATGTATTATAGTTTTAATTTCGAGGCCTCATAGGTTTTAGGTATAAACAATTTAGTGTCCATGAATCTAGGTCAATATCTATTTCATGTTCTCTTATATTCGGGTTATTGTTCCTTCCCTTAATGGAAGCATTTGAATGCTTCATGAGTTGATATTATGATCATAACCTGTGATTAATCCCAAAAGATATTAAAAAAGATTCTTGCCTATTTTAGTTATTGATTTTATAGAGAATAAGATCTTGACTGAATTGTTATGAATAATCTTTAGTAGCATTGATACTTGCATTCCTAAGGAAGTAAGGGATAAAAATATCATAAGATCTAGAAGATATTTCTTGATATTATTAAATACTTTAGTTATGGAAAAGAGATTTGTCATTAATGGGAAAAGCTTGGTTAAATCACGAAGTATTATAAGTGCTTGACTGGAATATCTTGATTGTTGCTAACATTATATTGTCCAATTTGAAAAGTGTATCTTGCATAACTATTCTAATTAAATAAGATCATGCAATTGGCATATAAAAATACTGATCTCCTATGCGTATCATAGACGGGTATGGACTAAGCTAATTCTGGGATGAACTAAGATTTGAACCAAACCCTCATACATGGAAAGTTTAGAATTACAAGTCACAAGAGTAAGGTGATGAAGATAGTTGGTGCACAATAAAACACAAGAATCTAATGGTGCCAAGAACGACGGCTAGTAAGATTGATTCATGAAGATTCACCTCTATACAGGTGGGGGCGAGAGGGGTGGGCGGGGCCGTGTTCCCCCTATCATTTTGCTTTTAATATATTCGTGACCACTAAATCCCCAAAAGCTACAGTAGTTTCATAGTTTTGGGGTCGGCTGTGAACATAATCGTCTGCGGTTTGATTTTTTTGCAAGCGTGTTTTGTAGGTTTTGCCCCTTCTAATTTCTTTTATTTGCTAGATAGTCCTTTCGGGTTTTGACCGTTTCTTCCTCCGCATTTATTTTAAGTTTGTTCCTTGATAGATCCATTTCTCTTTTAAATTTCTCATTCCACCCTAGCTCTCCTCCTTTTTCACTAGTTCTTCTTCTATATAGTTAATTTTTCTTTTGGAGGGTAGTTAATTGCCTTCTTTTCTTTTATGTGTAATTTTGTATAGTTGATACATTTATTTTTTGTTTCCTTTTTTCTCTTAATTATTACTTTGATGTTCATATGTTTTACACAAAATAACATTTTTCTGAGACCAAAATAAAAGAAATACAACATATGCTTTTAGAAAAAGAGAATTTAATATAAGACTTAATACATCTAGATTTATGGTCTTACTGGCCACACAAAGGACATAATATTAGTATTTAAATATAACGAACATTTTGGAATAAAAGTCAAATGTCACATGTCATTCTCAGCCTAAAAAAAAGACACAAGCTATAATTCAAAATTTTTTAAAATGCTTGTAAGTCTATCTTATCATAACCCCCCCCTCAAAACTACATTTCCTAGCTCCGCCCTTGCATCTATATATTGGAGCCCAAAACGAAGTGAAGAAGTAGAAATTATGACGAGCGATCTTGAGCCTTCTTTTCACTATTGTATTGAGCTTTGATATGTTCTTAATTCATACAGCTTGTCGCGAGAAAGTACGAGGTCAACATCATGTGAGTGAGAAACCTCTAGTGAGGTGTCAGGGAGTGCCATGAAAAAGCGAGTGTTGTTTGAGTGGCTTGCCAAATGGTTAAGTGAACCTTTGTGGCATGTGTATTCAGAGTAACAACGAATAGTTCAAGCCTAACAGAAGGAACCTTAGGTGGTGACTAACCGAGCATATTGGAGTTGGACCAACACTGTTAAAATGTCTTTGTGTCTTGTCTCATTTATATTCCGCACTATGCTTGCTTTATTCTATATTTGCATGTTAATGTACCACTTTAGGACATTGAAATTGTGAAAAGACCATCATTCTATTCACCCTTTCCTATAAAGTACAACAACAACAACAACAACAACAACAAACTCCTAGTGTGGGTCCCGCTTTCGCGGGGTCTGGGGAGATCCAGATGTAGGCAACCTTACCTCTACTGGTATTCCTACCCATAGAGAGGTTGATTCCATAAGACCCACAAAACAGTTTGGTGAAAAAGGTTTATAGAGAAAACGGTTGCAAAACCATTTGCCGAGTGAGAGAGAGAAGAAGAGAAAAGATTCCGGCTAACAAATAAAGAGAGAGCAGAGACATACCTCAACAATCCAGGGGCGCTTGGTGTCGTCACATCCCAGGAAAAGCACGACCTGCAGGCAAGCAAACCAAAACCCCACCCGCCCCACCCCTCCTAAGCTACTGCCCCCCACGGAGCCGGTCCCCTACAATCAGAGACCTTAATCCTGTCCTGCCACAGCCCCCTATCCTGAGCCATGTCCTCCGTCAGATTGACAACTTTCAGGTCCTCTCTAACCACTTCTTCTAGGCTCTTCTTCGGTCTACCCCTCCCTCTCTTACCACCTGGGGGGTTGATCCTCTCACACCTCCGCACTGGGGCGGCCACACTTCTCCTCTTCACGTGGCCGAACCATCTGAGCATCGATTCCTTCATCTTCTCTTCTATGGGGGTCACTTCAGCTAAGCCCCTGATTACTCCATTCCTACCCTTTCCTATAAAGTAATTTCATTTATTTGGGGTGTACAATATGTAATCCCAAAAAATTATATAAATACAAGTGAAAAAATAAAGACGCGAAAAAGTTACTATGTTGACAAGTATAGTATATTTTGTCTCAGTTGCCACCAGGATTTGAATTGTTGGCAAGATGGTAATACAATATGCCTTTTTGGCAGGCCTTGCCATGACTTGATCATTTGTTTCACAGCGGTTTCTATCCCAAAAAAAAAAAGTTGCTTCACAGGGGTATCTTTTCCAAAGGTGTCAGCTAGGCACAAAATTATGTGTTGGTGATCATTGCCTTCAAAGCAGCTTCTTTTTTTTGCAAATATACAAACGATCAGAGTCACAGAAGGCCTATGCATAAGCAAAAGGAGATTGCAATTATAGTTATGGCACATATATATCTATTTCAAAATTTGGTCGAAATGGAATTATTGGGCATTTCAAAATAAGATAAATGAAATTGTGAACATTGTGTTGAATAATAAGATCGAACAAGTTTGGGGCTAAATTAGATCTACTTAAATTCGAGAATTTGAAAAAGAGTATATGTAGTGAGTTAAACATACAAATTAATTATTGAAAAACAAAACATGTAATTGGTTATAAATTAATCAAGCTAGATTAATGGTAATTAATCATGCTAGATTAGCCTGTAGTAATAAATATTATTACCCAAAAAAGATTACAGTACTGCACAGCCTCGAATGTATTTACTTCCATTTAGCTAAGTGGGTTATGACTTCTATTTACATAGTATTACAGTCTTCTAAACTTTTCTGATATAATTGCCGAGAAACGTAACGTATAATTGGTTGTTACTTATTCATGTGAGGGAAAGTGGGTCCAAGTCCTTCTACAGGTGTAAGCGATGTTTGCTTGACAAACCGGCCTTTCAAGCGGGGCCTCTTCTCTGCGTTCAATTTTCTCACTTCATACCTTATCTTCTTTGAGAATAATCTTGTTCGTCTTTTTTCCCTGTATCTTGACACTCTTGCTTGTCTTCCATCATCTCTACCCTCCACATTCCTTTTTCCTCCCATGATTCCCCCACCTTGGTAGTATCCTTCCAAAGGGTCTACACCTCCCTGCCAAAAATCAAAACAACATCAGTTTATCAATTTTTCCCTATAAGCATCATATTGGTGGTTAAAAATATGGTACAAATCAACGAAGAAAACTGGCTGTTATAGTTTTTTCCTTTTTAAATATCGTATCTATTTGAAATTATTGAAAATTGAAAAGGAAAAAATTAGGGTTACACTATCGAAAATGATATGCATTACTACTACATAGTTTTAGGCCAGAGGATACAAAAATTCTAGGTACGGTTAAGGCCCATTGTATTGACCCAATTTCCTCTCACAATCGAAAATGCCTTGGTTAACCGTTGTTATATGTGCTTCAAATATTTTCTTACAATAACCCTGTTTTTTTCACAATTATCTTAGAATAACTTGCATGAAATTAAATTATTTAAATTAATGCAACATATTAGTATTCATGAATCATGATATGTGTAGAAATTCTAATTAAAATCACAAATGAGTTATGAAATATACTGGTTAACTGGAGCTGTGTATCTTTATTATGCGTTTAAAAAAATAAATTTAAAATTCTATCTAAAAATAATCAAACACTTCCCCACATATAAGATTAGACATAACATAATCACAGAGGCAGCAAGAACAAAACAATTCTTTCTTTAAGTCAGCAAAGTAATTCAATTGTAAATTGAACAGCTTTGAACAAATATGGCTTTCCACAAAAATTAACAAGTGACAGAATTTCATTTGAATTGGCATGCATGTATGAATTTGTCTCTTCATGAATCACATATACGGCGACTATCAAAGCACAATATATAATGTCATCTTGCATAGAATTTTTGAATTGTATAGAGTTCACTTAATCTTATTTTTCTAACTTGTGATTTGCAGTATATTATGATTAATTATAAGTGTGATCCATCTTGTTTTCGCTTGAGTAGGTTCTTCTATTATTTATGATGGTTGGAGTTTCTATTCATTTTTCTGTTCAAGGGGTTAGCAGTAGCTGAAGTTTAATTTTGAATCTGAATTATTGATACGGCAGTAAAAGATTTTACAAAGGAAAATAGCATATATTTGTATGAAGTTTGATATTGTATATTACAATGGCTTCGTCCACTTTGTTTATAGTTTTCAAGCGAACTCCATGCTCTATTATAATGCCAGACAGTGTTATTAGAATTTTTTAAATAGTTCAACTTCTAAAATTTAGAATCTAGTAAAAACTGAGGAATCTACAAGTGATTCAAAAGTTAGATAATTTAAATCAAATGTAGCATAAACTATATAAGATGAATTTTAATTTGGTACATATAACTATATGACAAACATTTTTTTTTAAAAAAAAAATCTATTAAAACCTAGCAAATTTTTTCTAATTTCCGAAAGACCTCTTCCCCAATCTTAACTCAATCCAATAATTAATGGTGTGTTTTGTCACTTTAAGGATCTAGTTGGTTGTGGGTATATTCACATGTTCTTATTTCTGCAAGTTTTTACATATACTTGATTTCTCAAAAAAATCAAATTTCGATAAATTTTCATAATTCAATACAAATTCTTACAAATTCATAAATAGAGGGAGACAAGGAGAAGAAGTTACCATGTAGTTAGGCCATCCATCATGATCAGGATCAAACTCCGGCCGGCAACCGGTGGTCCACGGTGAAGAACCAGCCCATGCATTGATGACCTCTTCATAATTCAACCTCAAAGATATTGTCCTCCCTTTATTCTCCCCTTCCGCATTTCCTAATAATTCCTCTTCTACTTTTGGCTCCACCACCACCACCACCTTCTTCTCTTTCTCCTCATCTTCTTCTCCTACACCGCAGTTACCCTTATGATTGCTTGCCTCAAAATTCAACACCTCATTCTCCAAATCCATTGCCCACTCAAATTGATAATCACAATTCTCAATCATTGCATCTTCTTCCTGCTCATCTTCAACCTTAACTATCGCCTCGTTCTTCAAAAACCCTTTTTCTAAGGGCAATATTCTTTCAGAATCAGTCTCTTTGCTTGCTGCCAAGGGAATAGTTGAGTGCACCTCCTCGTCTATTCCCCGTTCAAGCAAGCTCTCAACGTCAGCTGCAAACTCGGCCAAGTCGTTCTCCGATGAGAGATAATCAAGCAAATTACCCCAACCATGATCATTTCCACCTTCCCCTTCAAATCCAATCAACGAGATGTTGAATTCATCATCAGAAGGCACCTCAAAAGGATCAAAAGTTGGAACACTAAAAACCATCTGTTCTTCATTCTCCTCCTCAACTGACTCCTCATCACTGCTCATCTCGGGCACAACCGGTATCACGGCATGCTTCTCTAGGGCTGACTTGGCCCGCTTCATGTTCCGAGGGGTACGAGCCTTCTTCTGAAACCCGTAGTCCCACGTGGGCAGATGTGACGTCATTGAATGGGCAGAACGGTTGTTATTGTTTAGTATGTCGTCGTCATTGCTATCATGGTGGGCTGGGGGCTTGAACGATGCCGTTTGGAGACGGACCCGCTTGTGGCGGCCGGCGAGCTCGTTGGCTGAGTGAAACACCAAGTCGCAGGCTTGGCAAAGGAAGGCGTCGTCGGCCGGGCAGAACCACCTGGCACGTGACTTGAGGCAGCTCTCGCAGGCACGTGCCGTCTTACCACTTATTGCGCTTGCTGTGACTTGCTTGTGGGTGATCATGGTTAGGTTCTTGAATTGAATTTGTTGGTGTTTTGGTCGAGATGAATAAGAAGGGGCTGGGAAATGAAATGAAATGGATGGAACAGTGGAAGAATGAGAGTGAGAGTAGGTTTGTATATATTTGTGGGGAAGGCCAATAATTAAGGGCGCAAAAGCTGAATTTCTCTGAGCAATAATTGTATTTTTTGAGGCTACTTGGATTTTTAGCCCTTAGGATTGGCTATGTAAGGTCCATCATCTATGTGACATTGACTTACTTTTTGGCGAATATTTATTGTTGGCCCTTTCGTATATTGTTCTTTTTTTCTAAAAAAGAATGGTAAGGCGGATCTAGCATTCTAGCTTACCGATAGTGGACGCAGGGGTTTGCATATGTATGAGCCATTTGTAACTGAATTCAGGTTTTCATAAACAAATGAGCATTCGATCGGTATCATAGTTAAAAATTTGGTTTGACTTATTTGTGGAGTTCTTTATCAAGTCATTTAAGCTTTGAGTTGCATGTGTAGTTGTGGTGTAATAGTACTGCATATACGGCTGTACGTAGTTCCCCTTTAATATCATAAACAATTGTCATATCTGTAAGCCCCAGTGTTTCTTCATGCTTAACTCTTCTTTTTTTTTTATTTCAAGTTATCATATTTTTGTGCAATGTTATTATGCCGTCTTAGTGTTACAAGCAATGATTTAGGCCATGTTCAGCAAAATTAGCGGTTCAAGTAGCGGATAACGGTTTAAGTAGTGGATAACATTTCTAATTTAGCTGTTAGCGGATAGCTGTTTAGAAGAGCAGTTGAATAAAATGTGTTAGGTAAATTTAGCTGTTGAATTAGCTGATTAATGTAAATTGACATAAAAGGATATAGACAATTTCTAAAGATAAAATTTTCAAAGGGTAATTTTTGGTAAAAAAATATAAAACGCTACTTTTGAATGTAAAACGTTAATACTATTAGCTTTTCAAAAACGCTACTTAAAACGTTAAACGCTACTTGAAATGCTAGTCAAAACACTAGGTTACCGAACACTAAAAATTACGTGATAAGTGTATTGACTTAGTCAAAACGCTAAATGCTACCCAAAACGCTGTTGCCGAACACGCCCTTAGTCTTTCATCAACGAAAACAGATCATTAATATATGGTCTTAGTGTTACAAGCTAAGTACGCTAAGTTTTATTTTATATTTGCATATTTGACCCCAATTCTTAAAAACTCACTTTCAAAAATTTTAATTTTGTGCATGTGATATTCTTTCCATAACTATTACTCGAGATCCACTTTAAATTGGAATTGGTATTAGAGCCACATGATAAAAAATAATTAAGATAGTTAATAGTTAATTAAACTAATTAACTGTATTTAATGCTTGAATTGCCATCTACTTATTCTACTACTAATTATTCACATATTGTTTACCTACCAAAATGAACCGCTTCAATAGCACAACAATTAAATTATATCACTGATATAGTTTTAGAATTAAAAGAAGAATTAATTAGTGAAATAAAGAATGAAGGTAAGGATATAAAGAAGCAATTATCTAAGATCCATGTTTCTTTGATCAACCAAATCAAACAACCAAAAATTTAATTTTAGTATTAGTACTTCATTTTATCATAACTATCCTTTTTAAAACCTAAAAAATAAAAATTCATTTCCTTTACAAGATATAAAAATCAGAAGAAAAAAAAGTAGGAGAAAAATTAACTAAAAAGTCATCTGAAAAGGCAGAGATAGAAGAAGTGGTTGAAGTATAAGCAGTATAATCTTGAGAAATTTTAGAGTATGTTTGATAAAGAATAAAACTCAAAAGAATTAAACAAAATTGTTGGTGTTATAGCTGGAAAAACTAGATGTATAATCGGATGATGATGAAGAGACAAATAATGTCTAGTTAAAAGAAGAAATATATTAGCAGATGAACCTAATTAAACAAGATGATCTTAATGTTGTTCATTTAGAAGCAATTAACAGGAAACTAGATTTAAAAAATATCGTAAAATGGTAGTTCACGATGAAATCAATGAGATTGGAGAGGAACTCAACATAGATGAAATTGAGTTTGATTTAGTTAATAATATTGTTCCTAAACCTGAAGAACTTGGTGGATCTTTAATTAAGAAGAAATACTTATTTTATAAGACCTACATATATTCTAATAGGACGTACAACCAACTTTTCCTTTGGGTTTATCCCAAGGAAAGCCACATCCTTTGAAGAAATGAACCTTACCCAAATTGGCCAAATGGATTACATTGTAAATGTTGATGGAGCTTGTAATAGAGAAGAAATATTTAACATTGAAAAGGGGTATGAATAGTGTCTTGAATTTGAATACCACATGGACTACATGAAATTTTCTAAATTATATTGAACATAGTTTTTTCAGCACTGTTGTTGATTGGTATGGCACTGTAGCTCCATCTCTCTAATCTTCTTCGATTCGAACGATCACCTACAAAGCACAGAACGGTCACCTAGGCTTTCATCAAGCAGCAGAAACCGGTAGTCGGCGTGGTGGTCGTCAAGCATCATAGTCTAGTCTCTCCTTGGCCCCTCCCTGAGTCCTCTCTGTTTCGGGGTCCATCGAGCCCCTAAGTACCAAAGCCTGCCACCAAGCTCCTGAGCCTGCATCTTTACCCACTTGCGACCCGATTCTAGTGGCTTCTCGGGTTAGTCCCCCCTAAGGCCATTGTTGGCATCCGTGGCTTCTCTGTTGAAGCAATTTATTAAACCGCAACCAATGTTTTTTTGGGTCTTTCACGGTGTTGGAATTGGGTGCCGGGGCTGAGTTTGGACTCACCTTTCATCCCTCAAATCTCAACAATTGATTTCATCAGCTTCGCTCAATACCCAGGCAACTGACTTCGCCAGCATCAAATCAAATTCGTTGGCACTAAGAAATTTCATTGGACATTTTTTGAATCTTGAGCTTGTGCTACTACATCTACTCCAAGCATCTCTATCTTCCTCAATTCTCAGGTAATTTCAAGCTTTTCGTTAGTGTTTCTCATTGATTGTGCCCAATTCAAACTGGGTTCTGGTCAAATTTGTTTTTGATCTGTGTAGTCAACTGCCCTTTTGAATTCAAAATCGACTAGGGCTTGTAAATTTTTTTGTTTGGAATTTTTGCCTGACTTTGGTTGGTGTTGAGTTAGTTTCTTGTTGTAGTGGTTCGATGTTAGGGTTGCTGTTCTTGGGCTGTTGAAATTTGACTATTCTTTCTCTTTGTCTTTCTAGGTTAGTGTTTCTCAAGCATATTTAGGTTTGATCTTAGAAATCACCGGTGTACTTTATAGTGTTCTAGAAGCGGGATTGTTGATTTTTAGGGGTGTGGTTGAATTTTTCGCGTGCTTTGTCCATGTGGAAGTTTTCTAACTTGGTTAAAGGGCTTTAATTGACTTGGGATTTGTCTCTGGAGTCTAGGAGTTGAAAAATCTAGTCTTTGTGGCCAGTTGTTGTGGTTGGTGTTCCTTCTGATTAACCTTTGTTTTGTAGTGTTGATTTCCTTTTAGGCCACTTTGTGTTTATTTAGTGCTTTTTAGTTGGGGGCTTAGCTAATGTGTTGCTTATTTCATATTAATAATACTGTTTGTACTTGCTTTTCTTTGTTTTGATTGCATGGCTTTGTTTTTGTGATAATACCTTTGCTATACCTTTTCAGGGTGTGTTGGGTGCATTAGCTTTCTTATTATTTTTAGTTAGTTGTTTTCGATTGGCTAGTGTTTTTTGTAGTTTTTCTTGCCTAGTTGACTCCAAGGCCTTTGCCTTTTTTTGGGCCCGCCCCGGGACTTTTTGGGGAACTTTTTTCACCTACTCCCCCGTTAGTCTTTAGGGCAAGCTTTTCGTGTGTTTTTAGTAGCAGCTTTTAGTGCAGTGCGGGAGGTGGATGTAGCCCGCGTAAGCTGGTGGCTAGCAATGTGGTAGCCTCAGCCAGTCCTCCGGGGGGTACTGGGGTTAGAAGGGGTGTAGAGTATCGAAAGGTGCGCCTATCGTCTTGGAATATTGGGTCTCTTATAGGTAAGTCTATAGAATGAGTTAGGGCGTTGCACAGGCGTAGGGTTAGCATAGCGTGTGTTCAAGAGACGAGGTGGGTGGGGGCTAAAGCTAAAGATGTTGATGGGTACAAATTATGGTACTCGGGGTCAACCAAGACGAGGAATGGGGTTGGCATTTTGGTTGAGAAGGAGTTGGTAGACTTTGTTGTTGAAGTGAGGCATAAGAGTGATCGAATTATGGCCATTAAGGTCTTGGTGGATGCGGAAATCATCAATGTGGTTTGTGTGTATGCTCCCCAAATAGGCCTGTCGGACGATATTAAGAAACTTTTCTGGGAGGATTTGGATATGGTCATCCAGGATGTGCCTCGGAGTGAGAAACTGTTCATAGGAGGAGACTTTAATGGACATATTGGTGTGGACTCAGACGGGTATGACTCAACCCACGGAGGTTTCGGTTTTGGGGAGAGAAACAACGGAGGCATTTCTGTGTTGGACTTTGCGCTGGCCTATGAACTGTTGGTGGTAAACTCCTATTTCAAGAAGAAGGAGGACCACTTGGTGACCTTGAAGAGTGGCTCTGTAAAGACCCAAATTGATTACTTTCTGTTGAGGGCAGATAGTCGAAGGTTTTGTAAGGATTGTAAGGCAATCCCTAGCAAGTATCTAGAGACTCAGCATAGGTTGTTAGTGTTGGATGTGGAGTTCAAATGTTCAAAGGGGAAGAAGAGGAGAGTCGGGGAACCTAGAGTTAAGTGATGGACCCTCACGAAGGAGAACGCCACGTTATTATTAGAGAGGATTACAGAAGAAGGAGTTTGGAGGCGGGTAGAGGATGTAGATGCAATGTGGGAGGCAATGGCAGATTGCATTCGAAGGTCGGCTAAAGAAATCCTAGGTTCTTCTAGAAGTGGTGGTAACAAAATGAATGGTGCCTGGTGGTGGAACGAGGAGGTAAAGGAGAAAGTCAAGGAGAAAAAAGAGGATTACGCTGATTTCTTGAACAGTGGAGCGGGTGAAGAGAGAAAGATTAGTAGAGCTAAGTATAAGGCAGCAAAGAAGGTAGCCAAGAAAGTCGTTGCATTAGCTAAGAGCGTGGCTTATGATAGGTCATATCAGAGATTGGAATCCGAGAAAGGGGAGAAGGAAGTCTTTAAACTGGCAAAGGCTAGGGAAAGAACTTAGGTGTTGTGAGGTGCATTAAGGATGAGGATGGTAAGGTGTTGTCGGAGGATGCAGAAATCAAGGAGAGATGGCAAAGGTACTTTTCCAAACTCCTTAATGGGGAAGTGATGGAGGATTCCCGAAGAAGGGAAATAGAGGGTAGCGAGAGGCGGCTTGATTCGCGGGTGGGTGGTCCTATCAGCAAGGACGAAATTAAAGAGGCCTTAAAGAAGGTGTCCAATGAGAAGGCAGAGAGTCCAGATCAGATACTGATGGAAATGTGGACGTGTTGGGGTGAAGAAGGATTAGAGTGGCTTACGGACCTTTTCAATGTTATTTTTAGGACTGCTAAGATGCCCAAAGAATGGAGGTCTAGTACAATCATTCCTCTGTACAAGAACAAAGGTGACATTCAGGATTGTAATAGTTTTAGAGGTATCAAGTTGTTCAGTCACACGATGACGTTATGGGAGAGGGTGATTGAGAGAAGGTTGCAGAAGACTGTTTCGATTTCAGAGAATCAATTTGGTGTTATGCCAGGCAGATTAACCATAGAGGCGATTTACCTCCTTAGAAGGCTCATGGGTGTGTACAGAGATAGAAAGGTGGATCTCCATATGGTGTTCATTGACCTGAAAAAAGAATATGATCGCGTTCTGCGGGAAGTGTTATGGAGTTGCCTGGAAAAGAAAGGAGTGTCACCCGAGTATATTCGACTTATTAAGAACATGTATAAGAAAGGTAGGACGAGTGTTAGGACGCCAGGAGAGGTCACCAATGACTTCTTTGTTGGTATGGGCCTGCATCAGGGTTCCGCATTAAGTCATTTTCTTTTCGCTCTAGTTATGGATGAACTTACAAGAGGGATTCAAGATGAGTTACCTTGGTGTATGTTATTCGCCGATGACATTGTTCTAATTGATGAGACCAGACGGGGAGTTAATGACAAGTTGGAGATATGGTGGTATACTCTAGAAGCTAGAGGTTTTAGAGTTAGTATAACGAAGATGGAGTACCTTTATTGCGGTTTCAGTGGAAGGGGAGATGCAAGGGGAGAAGTCACCCTAGATGGGGGGCCGATACCTAAGGTCGATAAGTTTAAATATCTAGGCTTGATCAATCAGCAGAATGGAGATATTGACGAAGATATTAGCCACCGTATAAAGGTGGACTGACAAAAATGGAAGTTTACCTCTGGGGTGCTGTGTGATAAGAGGGTGCCCATTGGTTTGAAAGGCAAAGTCTATCGTATGGTAGTTAGATTGGCAGTTCTTTATAGATTGGAATGTTGGCCCCTAAAAAAGACGCAGGTTCAGAGGTTGATGGTGGCAGAGATGCGGATGATTAGCTGGATGTGAGATTATACTAGAATAGACAGAATTAGGAATGGTGCTATCAGGGATTTAGTTAAAGTCACTCCCATCGAAGACAAGATGAGAGAAACAAGATTTCGATGGTTTGACCATGTTAAAAGGAGGAGGTGTCGATCAAAGGAGAGTTTGGACGAAGTGATTAGAGATGACTTGAAAGTTGCCGGTTTGACGGAGGACCTGGCTCAGGATAGGAGGTTGTGGCGGGAAAGGATTAAGGTCCTAGACCGCAGAGAGTCAACCCCCTAGTTGTTGTTGTTTTTTTTTTCTCGGATGTCGTATTTGTTTGCAGGTAACACTGTCTTCTGGGAAGAGGCAATGTTCGCTTACCTTTAGATGTTGAGGTATGTTACCCCCCTCGGATTTATTCTTCTTTTGTTACATAGCTCCAGCAACTGGCCTTTGTAATCTATCGTAGTCTTTCCTTGCGATGTGTCCTTAATTTTTCCATTAAATGTTCTACAAAGTCTTTCTTCTTTAAAATATTTTCAAAATCATTTTTTGGGGGTCTCTTGGAAACAGGCTCTCTATGGATAGGAATACCGGTAGGGGTAAGGTTGCCTACGGTTGGATCTCCCCAGACCCCGCGAAAGCGGGACCTACACTAGGAGGTATTGTTATTGTTGTTGTTGTTGATGATGATTGGTATGACTCATTAGATGCAGAATGTAAAAATACATTAAGAATAATGAAAACACTAGTTATTATGTTCAAAAAATTATGTAAGAAAATCAAAACTAAGTTTATTGAAGTTAAACTTGATTCCGAAGAGAAGTCTATAGAATGGCAAAGGAATATTAATAGCATTGAGATTTGGGACATGAGATATCTACAAAATTATATTGCTGAATTTAGTAATACTATTACAAAGTTGGGCATAATAAAATCAATATTGGGATGTTTTCTGATAAAAATTATCATATCCAATCAATTGTACAATTAATAAAAAATCCATAACATGGCTTGAAAAAGCAGATGTCATGGATACTCTTGGTACAACAATCTCTTATTTAAGAAAATAGATCAATGATCAATGTCTTGATCTCCAAAAACAAAAAAGAAAGCCTATTGGGATAATCCTGACCGATGGGGAAATGAACCTAAGAAGAAAAGAATAAGAAAATTTTATAAGAAAAAGATATTTAACAAGCAAAGTATGAAAAAATATAAAAGAAAATATTATAACAAATCAAGCCCTAAAAAATTCGAAGATTTTTTAGAACAGTTATTTATTGTCCTACCGGAAAAAACAACTATAAGTGTTGGGCATGTGGAGAAATAGGTCATTATGAAAACGAATGTAAAAATAGGTGAAACAACAAGCTTGTAGAAACTTTGGGTAGTCTAGATTATTTTGAGTTTAGTGAGGAAGAAACACTAAATCTAGCTCTGAAAAACAACAAAGAATTGTTGAGATTGTATTGGATGATGAATATGAGGAAAGTGATTATGAAGAAACTAGTCCCATGATGGAAAATAGTTCAATTAGTCTTGGGGATCTACAAGGAGAAGAATTTATTATAGACAATGAGAACGAAGACGCCAAAGGAGATGTGTTCTTCCTATAATTTAGAAAGACATAATCTATAAAAAAATTCATGTTTAATTAAAGATTAAGTATGTTTGTGAAATGATGAAAGAAGATCTAGAAATAAAAGACTGTGAGTACAATGTGGGAGAAGTTAATCTTATTAATTGAGAAAATATCCTTAAGTATAATAAATATAGAAAGTATAGGCATATCCATCTTGAAAGTGCTCAAATGCAAATTACTTCATTATAATATTATGGTCAATATATTGATCTTTATGCTTTGCTTTGTGATATCAAGCATATGAAATTTAATAATCAAATTATAACAGGGATTAAGATCAATTTATGTAATAGATTAGTAGGATTCATTTGCTGAACTGGATATTATTTAAGCCTAAAAGATGAATTTGCCAAAAGCTTCCTATTCATTAAGATAAAAACAATTGGGATGGACATGAAAAGAGAATAATACCTAAGGATATTTTGGAAGATAATCTATAAACTGGATAATACTATAGATTCAAAGACTAAGATAACAATAATAGAGACAAAAATTTCAAAGCCATATGCCAATGCAAAAAATTCAAAGAATAAAATCCAATCAGTGAGAAATAAAAATCGATAGGTCCTGGATATCTAGCTTTGTCAATCCCACAAAAATCAATAAGCAAAATGTAACAAAAATTGATAAGAATAGTAAAATTATCATTAAACCCCAATTATTAACAAGCATGAATGCAACATTAGAATGGGAACAAGAATTTTTACCTATTAGAGAAGAGCTTAAAGAAGATGATACAATTCATATGACCAATGAAATGAGTAGAATGAGTTTTGAACTCATAAGATATACTGTAGATCAGAGGATGCGTCCAGATAAAAAAAAACTCATCAGGTATAAAACAAAGATTGTTAGTGAGCCAATCCATGAGGATGAATTAGTAAAAAATATGACTATGAAAATATGTTATGAAGTTAGCAATACAAATTCTAACAGCATCCATATCCCAATAAAGGTATGCTTAGAAGGATATAATAGATATGAATTGTCTGCCTACATCGATAGTAGTTGTTCTATATGTTTTGGAATACGAGCTTTATTTCCAGAGTTTATGTGGAAAAAAACCAAGAATCTTTTACAAGTAAGAATAGTTGATAATAGCATAATGAGCCATAATAAAGTCATAGAAGGGTTATCTATAGAAATAGGAGGAGTCCAATGTATTATACCAATTCTATAAGCTACTAATCAACCCCCTCATGATATAATTATTGAAAATAATTTTCAGATGCTATATTCTCTATGCACACAGACCATAAACGAAAGAATATTCATAAATGGTAACTCAGTTCCTATTGATAAATTAAATAAACCTTACACTCATTGGAAGATTGAGTTTACACACAGTCAGCATAGTGAGCAGGTAATCCCTAGACAAATCAAAGAACTTTTGGATAAAAGGTTAATCAAGAATAGTAAGAGTCCCCACACCAGTCCTACTTTTATGGTAAGAATTATCTTAAAGAAAAAAGAGGAAAAGCCAAAATGGTAATCAATTACAAAAAGATTAATGATAATACTGTCTTTTATAGTTATTATATTCCTAACAAAATAGTTATTTTCAAAATAATCCAAGGAGTCTCTGGTTCTCAAAAATGAATTGCAAAAATGGATATTGGAAAACAAAAATGGAGGAAGAAAGCATTCCTTTAACTTCTTTTAGTGCCCCTTACGAACATTATGAGCATATAGTAATGTCATTTGGTCTCAAAAATGCACCTCAAATAATTTAAAGAATAAAATATAACATATTCAAAGATCTTAATCATTATTGTCTAGTTTACATCGATGATATTCTTGTCTTTTCTAAGACAAAGAATAGGACAAAGATGATGTTTTAGCTATCAACCAAAAATGCATTGATCATGGTATTATTCTTGGTAAGAAATTAAGTTTTTAGGTCTAGAAATAGAAGCTGGACAAATCATCCTGCAAAAGCATATTCTAGAAAAAATAAAAAATTTACTTGAAAAGATTGAAGATCGGAAGCACCAAGAAAGATTTCTTGGATGTTTTACCTATGCTTAAGATTTCATTGAAGATCTAGCTAAATTGAGAAAATCATTATATCAGAAACTCAAGAAAGAAGTAAGCTGGAAATGGATCCCTAGTGATTCAAAGAACGTTCAAATTTTCAAAAAGATGTGTAAAAATCTTCAAATTCTTAATTTTTATAATGAATGAGATGATTTAATTCTTAAAACAGATGATAGCAATAAGCACTAGAGTGCAGTGCTCAAGATCAAAGAGGAGAAAACTCTATAAACATTATAGTGAAAGTTTTAATAAAACAAAATGCAACTATCCTACGATGGAAATAGAAATTCTTGTAGCCATTAAGGGAATTGAAAAGTTTTTAATCTTTCTAGCCCCAAAACCTTTTCTTATTTGATCTAATTGCAAAAAAATATTTGATTTTCTGAAAAAGAATTTATCAAATACGCAAGTGCGAGGGCGACTCCTGCGTTGGCAACTATGACTTAACTAGTTTTCTTCTCAATTGAACATATAGGGGGATCCATGAACATATAGGGGGATCCAAGAATTCTCCGTCAAATAGTTTAACTCGTGAACTCGCCAATGGTGATCATCAAAGCAGAACTCCTATCGAAAAATGAGAAAATCCAAAATGAAATGTCATCACTACTAGAACAGACTTCTCCTTCTAGTAGATTTCTTATTGAAATTTTGAAATTTCATTAAAAATGTAGATCGCAATTTGGCTTGCTGTCTTCTGCCTATCTCATAGCACAAAGATTCAGTCTTTTAGACTTATAAATGAATTATCTAAGGTGTCCTCATGATATTAACAAAGCAAAATTCTCATGTTCAAGAAAAATAGTTTAGCGACTGGTATGCAGCTTGCATTGACTGCTATCATAGATTTTCTTCCTTGATAGATCTAAAGTTGGCGACGTTAATTTCCTAGCAAATTTGATATCTCCATATGACCCCGTCACGAAAGTTTGGGAATATGGAATATTAGCTTATCTCATTGGAATCCCAGTCCTGAAGTATCATTCTTCCTAAAACTAAGTTTCAACAGTGCATGTTTAAAAGGATCCACTAGATTTTCATGTCTCCTTATAGTCTAACAAAGATTTCATACAACAAAAGCTTGCATGTCAAGGTACATTGCACGGTAATTTAATATGAAAATTTAGAGGTCAAACCAGCCCATTATCTTATTCAATTAGTTGATTTAGATGATCTCAATGAACAACGACAAAAATAGTTTCCAGAAAGATAAGAAGTGATTAGTGCTCTTACTTTAGCAAGAGTCATTGGTTTTTACAACATTTATCATCAAATGTGGGTATTGATTGAACAAGAAGAAATACTAATACATTGCAGGAATACTGCTTTCATTTATCATAACAAGTTCAGCAAATACATGAAGGTAGGAGGAGCTACTTCAGAAGATATCTTCTATTATCTCTTCGATGTTAGAGCTGGAAAATTCATATCAGAAAAAGGAAAGAAATATCTACATGAATTATTTAAAAAATAGAATCCAAAGCATCTTCAACTTGATGAAGATTTTGATGATTATCTAGATAATGATAGACTGAAAAACATTATGGGAGATGAATGCGTGTTGAATCTCAATAGGATGACTAGTCTTGTCAGTATTAAGTGCTATGATTAGTTACGTTGTTGCACCATTATTGTATTAGTTTGTCAAGTGTTAAGTTAGTAAAATAATGCAGTCTACTTTAGCTATGTGAGAATAGCTGTAGTCATGTGAAAATACCAGTGTATGTACTATTGCCATTAAAGTATCTTATGTACCTCATCTCATCTATTAAAGGAGAGACTAAGTATTGAGAGATGACATGGTCATTTGAACATACTTAAGCAAAAGAGAAGTGAGGTATCTCCATTTCTCTATGAGCAAATATCTCTGATGAACTTAGCAGTTTAAGTCTCTCTTCAAATATTTTCACTGTAATATTTCCACTTTCAAGCTTTCAATAAAAAAGTTTCCCAGTAAGGAACATTATTCAATCGAACCTTATGTCTTAAATATTATAATTTCTTGATTAAAGTTTCACTATCTTTAAAAATATAAAAACTTGATTAGTGATTATGGTTCAAGGTAGGAAATGAAAAGGATCTGTGTTGGGTCTAATCTAAAGAATGTGTCATTCGCATTAGCAATCTCCGCAAATTGGAAGATAGAGGAATACCAGGGTCCAGTGCCAACTAAGTTCAGGTAATGGTTAAAACATTATATTTAAGTTTTAATTATTTTACTAAGTATGGTAGACCTTTGATAATAGAAAATATAATATTTATGATGTAAGCGATAGATTATGATAACTAGTATCAAGTAAAACCATCATAAGAAGTAAAACACTAAAGGTAATCATATTTCCTCAAAAAACCCTAAAAAACAACAAAATTAGAATCAGTACCCCATTTTGGGGCCAATTTGTAATTTTAGAAAGTTTTGGGTCAGAAAAATAAATATTTGTCCACTAAAAGAAATATGACCCAAATAATTGTACTCTGAAAAATAATTACCCAAACCTACGTAGTTCCAAAAATATTTATCTCAAAAAATGGGTTACGGAAATGATTATACCAAACCTCAGTAGACCAAAAAAGAATTTTTTTTCAATGAAATGATTGACCCATAAGGTATGGGGTTTACAAGCTACTTTCTCACCTCATGGTTTTGTATACCCGTACCTTATGTTTGGTTAGAGTATGGATTTTTTTAAACCTAAAATCAACATCCCTGATGGAATGACTAACATGCAATGTTCAGCAACCTCTCTCGGCCTTTGGTTTTGTATAAATCCATACTTTTAGGTTTTTCTTTTTTTCTTTTTGCATACATTGAATTTATTTATGAATTAAACCGAATAAGCGGAATCAAAGATCAAAAATCAGTCACTTGACTCATAATTTTATTTTCAATTCTAATTTATTCCAACAAAATTGTACCAAAGAACCCCTTAATTTATGGCTTTTAAATGCTCAAATTAATTCTAGACAAACATGACAAACGTTTCCATATGACAAAGATCTTTTTTTTTCAAAAATTGCCCTTCTATTTATCAATTTGTTGATGTATATTTTTGTTGATAATTAGTAAAATTTCTAAAGCCGGTAATGTGACAGTCGCAAAAGTAGATTCTAGTCTAAATACTCCATAAAAGACACACATAGGGAGTTTGATTGCAAGAGTTTTTTTTAAGAATAAGAGCTTTTGGAAGGATTTTAGCTATTTGGATCATTGATTATAAACAGTTATTTGGAAGAGCTATTTTGACCCAAACAACTAATTCTCAAAAGACTATTTCCATTAGCCTTTTGGAAAGTGCTTTTCATGAAAATGACATGACTAGTCAAGAGTTTGAAAAAATTACGCATGTCATTAACGTTTTATATTGATATTTGATGTTTTATCTTATTTAAATTTAATCTATCAAAGATAAAATCATTTGAATATATACATTTCAATTCATAATAATAAAATATATAAATAATATTTTAAGACGTAAGCATCACATGATTATATACAATTGAAAAGAAAATAAGATTAACAAGAATATAAATTATGTACAACTAGTAACAAACTAAGGTTTAATCAATGAAGTTAATTTATACATATGACATCAATTTAAATCTTTTTGAAAAGAAAATCAGATAACTAATAATCAAAAAATTATTTTTAATTAAAATGTAATTTAGAGATAAGGGGATAAATGAATACCAAACATATTTTTTAAAACTGCTAATTTTATCAAATACTTTTTTTTTACAAATAGCTAATTTAAACAGCTAATACAAATAGCTAACTTAAACATATAACAGCTAACAACTAATACAAAAAACTAATAGTTAACAGTTATTTACGAAATAGGGCTACAATACATCTAGGAAATAAACTCCAAAGGAAAAGCTTTAAGAGCAAACCCAGTGGTGAGCCAATTTTTTGGCTCACCGGTGGGGCCTACTACTACCACATCAGTCTTATCTCCAATTTTTTTATCTCAGAATTCTCACTCTCTCCAATGGAAAGCTTAGAACTTTGTCTAACCAAATAAAATAATACCCATAGACCATGTTCATAATACACAACTTTTTTTGAATAATAAAAAAAAGAAAGACTAATAAAAAATATTTTAAAAAATAAAAAAATGCTCACGAGTTGGCTCTCGGTACCAAGGCTCCTCACGAGGGACACGCCCTGAGTAAACCACTGTAGCAATTCCCTCACCTCTCCCCATTTCTCTCTCCTACTTTTCCCGTCGCGAGGCCACCTTTGGAGATGGCCTAAGGACCTTCAAAGAGAAATCTTTGAGCCTTATTGACACATGTCTATATTTGAACTTGTTGTTGTTCTATTATTATGTTTTATGTGCTATTATCTAACTCTTAGGGCCAGTTCTTTTCATTGGTCTTTTCTGTTAGCTTTATCGAAGCTCATAATGAGTTTATTAATATGTTTTGATAAAAGACAAAAAGATATTAATCAGTTGGTATATTCCTCATGTGATATTAGAATTATCTTAATATTTATATTATTTAAATATGTTATGATTATAAAAAGATATTGACATGATTGATTTTATCTTTAAGATAGTTTATTATTCAAATTTGAATATGTAATCTTCATGATATCATATTTGTGATTCAAATTAGATTATGATTCTTATCATGTTTGATAATGCTATATTATGAGATAGAATATCCCATTTGATTAGAGATATTCACTTGGTAATATATTTGATTTTTCCTAAGAAAATTGTAAGCACTTAATCATGGAAGGAATTGCAATCAAGAGAATCTTTCTACAGCCCAAAAATAAGGTAACCATTGGATAGAATTGCAAATCAGCTAAAAATAGAGATATAGTCGTTGCATGCTGAAAATAGAAGGTCTTCAAGGACCTTGAACTAAAGTTCAAGGCCCTGAACTAAAGTTAAAGGCCTTGAACTAAAGTTCAAATCCTGGAGGCAATCCCAAATCAGTCTAACGGCTAGTTTTTGAGGGTTTGTCAAACTGTTGCTATAAATATTGAAGCTAGCTGAAGGTTGAATACAACAAGAGAGAGAAGCAAGCGTTCATTTGCATATCTCTTGCTCAAGCATTTATTGGCATACATTGAGATTCAATTTGCTTCAATTACATTTTATTTGTATTCTTGAAGTTGTAATTAGGTGGGATTATAGAGTTGAAGGTTCAACTCTACCAAGCCTAGTTGAAGAATTCAACTTGTGACTTGGAACTTAGAGTATATGTGCTCTAGAGTTGTAATTATCCCTCCTAATAAAATTGGGTTGATCCTAGAGTTAGGGAACTCTATACGGAGACTAAGCCTGGTTGAGGCTAAACTCGTTAGAAAATACTTGTGCCTTGTCCACATTTACATTTCTGCATTTTTATTTTGATTATTTAGAGACTTTGATCATCACCCTATTCACCCCCCTCTAGGGTGATTTAACTAGCCAAATCGGCCAACAATTGGTATCAAAGTAGTAGCTATTATTTTAAGACTTGACCGTCTGTAGCTAGATCCATGGCTAGTTTATTAAATGCTTCTTTCGATTGTCCTCCAATATTTGATGGAACTAATTGTTTTCTTTGGAAATGCAGGATGAAATCATTTATTAGATCCATTGATTTTGATTTTTGGGACATCATTTCAAATGATCCTTTTATACCAAATTGGACAAGAGATGATGGAAGTATTGTTATCAAGCCAAAGAGTGAAACACTCAAGATAACTACGAGATACTTAAGAAACATTCTAGAGTTTTATATATTTTGCAATGCGCTCTAAATGATGAAATATTTAACAATGTTTGCTATTGTAAGACAGCTAAAGATCTTTGGGGAAAACTTATATTACTATACGATGAAACAAGCCAAGAAAATCCCAATTTGTCAAGAAGGGACAATATGCTTAGCAACTTGAGTGACGAAAAAGAGATTATTCATTTTTGTCTAATGGCAAATGAAGAAGTTAAAGATTGGGATGCAAGTGTCAATGATGATGATGATGCATGCACAAGTGATAATGAAGAAGAAGATGAGGAAATGGAGAATGACATTTTGGGTGAGGTATATCACTATCTTCAAAATTATTCTAAACGTAAGTTAATAAAAGTATTACTTTATTATATTAGATGTCAAGAAGGACACATTTTCAAAATTAAAGATTTGAAGAAAAAGATTTTTGAATTGTCTCAAGAAAATGTTGAATTTCGAAAGTCAAATGATTTAGTGTCTAATGATTTAAAAAGTTTTCAGAAGAAAGTTGTCCTTCTTGAGAAAGAAAAAGATGAGCTCCAAGTGAAGTGTGCAAATCTTAAAAAATTGTTTTAAAATTTTCACAAGGAGAAGAGAATTTAAATAAAATTCTTGGCATACAAAAAGTGTCATTTAACAAAAAAGAAATCGGTTTTAATCCGTTCAATAAAAAGAAGTGTTATAAAAACTTTTTTGTTAAAT
>JACYFF010010365.1:31767911-31783411 GCA_017589665.1 Selenicereus undatus | reverse complement strand
TATATATATATATATATATATATATATATATATATATATATTTTTATGTGCATATATATATATATATATATATATATATATATATATATATATATATATATGTGTATATATATATGTAACACCCCGCGGGTTGCTTAACAGGATCGAAAGTGACTACTTATATCACCAAATGTGCACCTTTCTTTTCGGCAAGCCCACTCTTAAGGACTCCACAGTTAAGCGTGCTTCCTGGGGAGCAATCTTGGGATGGGTGAGCTGCTGGCAAGTTTCCTAGGTAGCGTGTGAGCTAGGACGAAGCACGCCGGAAAGACTTGTGGTGATTTATTGGCCCAGTCGACGATCCTTGAAGCCGTTATTGGTAAGATTTGCGACCGAGAGGGGTCGGGGCGTTATAGATGGTATCAGAGCCGACTCGCGATCGTGAGCTGTGCCAGTGGATGGAGAGCCCATGGGCAGTTAGCTAGCGGGGCAAAGATACTGGGTGTGGACTGCCGGTTAGGAGGACTCGTAAGTCGGTCGGTTATTGAGGCACAACGAGGACATTGTGCGCTTCAAGTGGGGGTGATTGTAACACTTCGAGTGTGGCTTAAGGATCGAAGTGACTACTTATATCACCAAAGGTGCACCTTTTTTTCGGGATACATGGTCAAAAAGATCTAGGTGAAACTGTAACCACAACATCCACATATGATATCCCTGTGAGAGTCTCATCGAGATCATGCACCTCAATAAAAACATCCCCTGACTGACAACATATGTCACCCTCATCAACAGCAAATGTCCCACCTACCTCGAATTTTGTCGACTGAGCTAAAGGGAGAGATGAACCAAGAAATGTCATGATAAAGGCTATCCTTAAAGGTCATACGGAGAGATGGAGTAACAAGGGGTAAAGTAGTCAAGGGAGGGTCAGGTAATTCCTCTAGTCCGAACTCTAGAGTAAGAAAAGACATACCATCATCACACAAATTAACATCAAGTTTAGGAGAACTAAACCTAAGGTCAGGTCCATATGATAGGTCATACTCCCGCATATAATTAGCAAACTCAATTTGTTACTCATTCAGTGTCTCTATCATGCTAGCAAGCCCAGCAAACTATCATCATAAATATGATAAGGACAAAAACTACTGTCTTGGCCAGAACAATGGCAAATCTCACATGCAAAAAGGGCATTGTTAGGGATGTAGGGGGAAGGGGGTGTAAGAATTAGAACAATTAGTCTCAAATTCATAAGTCTCTTGCGCCGCCCGCTCAAGCAAGTCCCAAGCTTCATCAACGTTTCGAACACAAAAACTCCAATGCTCCAAAAGAGCACGAGTCTCACAATTCACACCCACATAGATTATATTCAAAATTTTCATCTTCTCCAAGCAATAAGCACCATGAGCAATAGAAGCATGCAATCTATCATAATATCTCCAAAATAATTCATGCTCATAACGAGGAAAGTGGAAAATTGACCTTTTTCAAAAAAAAAATTTCAATTTTTTCTTTAATTTTTCAAAATAAAAGCCTAGTCTGGAATATTTAAGTGACCTCTAATATTGAAAAATGTCAACTCCCCAGCAACGACACCAAAAATGTGATGAGTTAAATTTTACCGCAAGCGCAAGGTGTAGCCGTAGCTAGCAGCCGACAAGTACGAGCCATATCCCAGGGAATTGTACTTTCGAGCACCAAGCTAACTCAAGCGTATCAATCCAAACAAATCAAAAAGATGATAGAAAGAGGAACTAAACTACTAAAGCAAACAAACAAGACTTCTATTATAGTTAAACCTAAAGTAAACCAACTAATCAAGTCAAACCATCACCTTCCCAAGTTATGCTACCATTCAAAGATGATCAATTGCACCATCAAAACTCACGCAAGCCCTCTTTCAAGGGTTGAAGGCTATTTTAATTGTTCTAACCACCAATCTTTATGAGGTTAGTCCAATTAAACTACAAAAGTAGCAACCCTAGATCTATGTAGGATTTTTCAGGTACAATCGCTACCTGTCATCTCTACCCACACTAAACAATCAACCTCACCTTTTGGCACAAGCCAATTGCCCCAAACCATAGATGAAAGCTCTTTTAAGCATTTCATTGAACACTTAGTGGGTGTGAGAGAAAATTCTAAACCCAAGCATAAATAAGGGAATTGAGGTTTAAACAAGATCAATTATCCATCTCAATGACTAACCATAACCAAAGAACACAATTATAATTTGCAAATAATAAACATGAAAACATAAGCATAACAATGAACCATTGTAGTAGCAAACAAACTGAAAAGCATGAAATTAAAGAGAGAAAGAGAAGAACTTAGTCTTGAATAGCAAAATCCACAATCTTGTACATGGTATACACTAATCTAGCCTAGGTTATTTTCCCCCTAATGGAGTTTAGGTGGGTAATATAAACCCTAAAAACTGCTAAAGGAAATGTACCCAAACTTGTTTAAAAGATGTTTCAAATAAAATCCAAAGTCTGCTTAAATATCGTGAAAACAGGCAAAATGCACGGTCGTGCTTCAATGCACGGGCACTAGTGTACTTTTGAAACTGGCAGATTGCACGATCGTGCATTTCTGGATGGCAGCCCGTGCTTAGCTTCGGGAAACAAGACTAAAATCTAGAGTTTTTTCACAATTGTGCCTTAGTGCCCGTGCACTTCCTTAAGCTCTTCTATCTTGCTCTTTTGGCCCTCAAAACTTCATCAAACCTCTTTTCTTCCTTAAAAATTATCCCCATTGTTTTCTTTTGCATCAACACTTGTGAATTTCTCATTTTCTTGGCAACACTTCCTAAAATAAGAAAAACACTTACTATAAGCACAATATGAATGAAAGAAAGCACATTTGACCCTTTCTCATCGAGATTGAACATATAAATAAGGGGGAAATGGTCAAATAAAGGGGCAAAATGAGGTCAAAGTAGAGACTTATCATTCCTTGATGATGATAATAAGAAACAAAAGGATTTCCTTGATGATAATTGAAAATAAGATATAGCTCAAGGAAACTGAATGTGATGAGATAGGTTGGCAAATGTGGATTAAGAGGATGGAGGAAAGCTTTACGTGCTAAAACCAATGATAATTTATTCATATTGTTATCTGTCAAATGTATTAATAGTCTCTTTCCCCCATGTATTCAGAGGATGCTTAACAAATTTTGCCCCTCTAATTGAATTTTAAAGAAGGGTAAATTTGATAGTGTAAAAATTATACACCTTAGGTCCCTCTTCCCTTTATAGATAACATAGATAATTTGTAGATATAAAGCAAAAAAAGATCTCCTGTGTTGTTTTAACTAATGCATTGATATGGTAAATTCCTAAGCAAAACTCATAACGTATATATGTTATACTTAATAAAGGATGATATGCAGATACGCAACATATGTATTGTTTTGTATCATTTCTCATGTATATAAATGGACTCAGGGATCCTTAGTTGTGTGGAGCCAATTATTTACAAGAATATCTTCTCATAGTATCAAAGCCTAAAGATCTCTAATTTTCTTTGCAACCCTAGTCGCTCACTTTCTTGCTTCTCACATGATTCAACCCTAAACCTAGTCATGACACCCTCCCAAGAGTTTCCTCTACTCTGTTAGAAATCATGGTTACCCCACCAGCATCATGCTTGACCTAGAGGTCTCCATCGCTTCCGCTAATACCACGGTGTCCACCACCCCGACTCGACAACCATTTAATCTCGATGCCATTAGGGCTCATCACAAGCCTAATCGCTTTGGTGATGGTGTGAAAGTTGCCCCCCCAGCTCAGCTGCACTAAATTCTATAGTGCTCTCGTTTGTTATCGCTAACAGCCACAACTCGTAGCTATCACCATCTTTTAGGCTACTGCCCTTGTCGCTGGAAGCCTTGAATCTGAATCAGGTAACCAATCTAGTTTGCCTTTTGCATCCTCCCTAGTCCACATTTTGGTGGGGCTTCAGCATATGCAGTTCAGTGCATTCACCTCGCTTCTCTGCCTCAGTGGTCCCAACACTTCCTATATCCATTAGTATCACAAATATCGTCCCAATGCCTTGCACAAAAATTGAAGATTATCTCAACTTGAGAACCCATCTCGATGCCTTTCTCATCCCCGTATAATCTTCTTGGTCTGGTTGATGGCTTCCTTCTGGCGCCATCATACACCGTTCTTGACTCTACCGGCCGTTAATCTTCTATTCTCTCAGTGGTTTCGTACTAATCAAATGTTTTGTTCTTGTGTATTTACTACAATTTCTGTGATCTTCTAGATGAAGTTAGTAATATAATGCATTCCTATCAAATTTGGGGTTGGCTTCACAAATGTTTTCTTACTGTTAGTTTTGGCCAAAACATTATAATTAAGAAGGAAGCTCACTAATTTAAAGAAACAAAATCTCATTCTATGGAGTCGTGCCTTGTAGAAATTAAGGAACTTGCTGATTTATTAGCTACAATAAATTCACCATTAACCGACTAAGAATTGATCCAATACACTATTGGCGGCTTATATGATGATTATGAAATTTTTGTCACTGCTGTAACATATTTGGGGGATAACTTCCTCATTGATGACTAATAAACTAAGTTGATTATGTATGAACTGTGGGTTCTATGACTTCGAGAGGGTAGCTCTTCTATGCCCACCCACCAAGCTCTTGCTGCGATTTCCTCCATTACCTCTTATAGCACTGGTGCCACTACTGATAATTCGGGCTCTGGGGGGCTAGCACGATATCAATTGGCATGGACAAGGTAACAATTGGAAAAGTGATCGTGGTCGTGGAGGTGGTTGTGGAGATGGTAATGTAGGGGATCGTGGTGGTCAATATCAAGTGTAGCAGTAACAATTTTTAGGGAATAGACTTTATTTGCATCAACTATATAGCATTTTCATAGTTCTTCTATTGGCTTAGTTACTCTATGATCTTTAGTTTTATCATCACGTTTTTCTCCATGTATATGTGCTAACACATCCTCCAAGCCCATCTTGTCTCTCAACTTTGTTTACCCCAGGTCATATTGCTCCCTATTGTCCTCGCTATTTTCCTATTGTACCCTATTCCTCCTCTTCTATAGGCCAATTACTCTTACTACAGTGCATTCGCTGAAAGTAATGAAGTCCTTTGGTCTCTAAATTCTGGTGCCTTATTCCGCATGGTTCTGTTGAAAGGTATGTTATTACATAGACTCCCTTCTAGTGACATTAGAAATGTTATTGGTTGTAATGAAACCCACTTGTCAATTCATGATGTTAGTCAAGTGCCTTTGTGTGCTTCTACCAAGCCTTGGACCTTAAACAATGTTTTGTATGTTCCTAAATTAAAGTACAACATTCTTCGAGTGTAAAAATGATCTAAATATAATCATTGTGAAGTTAGTTATGACTCACCTTCTATTTACATTAAGGACAGACAAATGAGGACAACTCTGCTACGGGGTTCTAGTGATGGTGGCATCTATACCTTATCTTCTCCTTCACCTATCCCTTCCTTAATTTTTATTCATGCTCCTGATCATATTTGACACCATTTTTGGGGTCATTGTGGTTCTAGAGTTATTGAGTCTCTTAGGCAAAAGAAGCTTATCCAATCCGAAACTACGTTTAGATGTAAGTGTGTTTTCTATATGTTAGGTGTTAGTTTCCATTAACCTCGCGATTTTATTAATATTTTTCGATGAAAGACAAAAAAAAAGAGTTGGTCCATTGGTCTGTTTATCGTGTTATATTTGGACCTACATTGGTATTTCTATTATTTAAATGTGTCATGATTCTAATTATGTGGATATTAGAAATGCTAGTATTGCTTAATTGATTTTATATAAATTGTCATAATGTCTTTGAAATGGGTTAGACTTCATATTTGAATATGTGATCTTTGTGATATTATATTTTATGATTCAAATTTGTTTGTGGAAGATTATGGATGATCACATACTTGCCTAATACAATGAGGTATAGTTTTGAAGTCTTACCATTACTAGTTAAATATTAGTCTATTATAATGGGATTGTTAGCTCTTACACATATGGCAAGCATCTGTTGGCTTTAGTTATTTTGATGCAAATTGAGATATCAAGTGAGAAACAAAATATTCAAGGCCTGAAATAGGATGAGTCCAATCTTTCTCATTGCCTATCAACAACTATTTTCCTTAATGAATTACTGGCTAGTTTCTAATGCCTTTAAATAGTGAAGTAATTAGAGCTTGGAGATATACAAGTGAAAAGAAAAGATAATAGCTACACTTACAAATCAAGAGGAGGAATTATAGAAGTGTTTGAGCTTACATTGGCATATTTACATTGTTCTCTATCAAAAAAGTGTATTTTGTTACTTGTTATATTCCTTTGTATTAGGTTGATTTGATTAGACATGGGGCCGACTACTCAAGTATAGTTGACGAGCAATCCCTACATTGGGACACGTAGAGTTGTAAGGTCAACTTGTAGGTTGTGTGATTAGGAATTGTTTGTGTAATCGACCGATCTTCAAAATCTCATCAACAAAAGGCATATGTGGGTAGAAGAGATATGCATGGCCGAACCTCTATAAATATCATATTTCGTGTATATCTACTTGTTCTCATTCATGGTTTGATTAATTCGCAATATTTGTATCTCACCTTAACCACCCCTTCCAGGGTGATTCAACAAGTCAAATCAGACCAACAATTGGTTTCAAAGTAGGAGCTATTGTTTTGTTACTTTACCATTTATAGCCATATGTATGGCTAGTTTAATAAATGCTTCTACCAACAACCAATATTTGATGGCACTAAAAATCTCAATTCATCATGAAGAGACAATATGCTTAGCAAATCAAATGACAAAAAAGAATTTACTCTTCTTTGTCTAATGGCAAATGAAAAAAAGTTAGTACTCAAGATACAAGTGAAAATGACAATGATGATGTATATGCAAGCGATGAAGAAAAAGAAGAAGAAGAAACTGAATACAATATTCCAGATGGGGTATATGATTCGCTTAAGAATTATTCTAAAAGTAAGTTAATAAAATTCTTACTTTACTATGTTAGACGTAAAAAAAGGACACATTTTTGAAATTGAAGATTTGAAGAAAATGAATGTTAAATTGTCTCAAGAAACTATTAAATTATGGAAATCGCATGATTTGTTGTCAAATGACCTAAAATGTTTTTAAGAAAAATATGTCGCTCTTGAAAAAGAAAAAGGTGAGCTACAAATCAAATGTGCCAATCTTGAAGAAATTGTTTTAAATTTTCAAAGGGAGAAGAGAATTTAAATAGAATTCTTGTCACACAAAAAGCTTCATTTCACAAAGAAGAGATCGGTTTTAATCCGTTCAATAAAAAGAAATGCTGCACAAACTTCTTTGTTAAATGAACTAACTACAAAACTAAGACTTCTATTACATGTAATTATTGTTGCAAAATAGGACATATTTCAACTTATTGCCCTATTAAAAGAGAAGGCCCTAGTAGTACACAAATTTAACTTTCAAAAGTAATACGATCATCCAGTTTGGTGAACACTAATGATTATGGATCTAACTATTCTAAAAGCACCTTGAGAAATGTATAAATTTTTTTTTGCAGAGTTTTCAGCATCCAAATGAGAATAAAAAATGAAATTGAGGGATTGAATGTTTGAGAAATGTTGAAGTACTCATGGAAGGGGTAATTAGTTTAGTGCTTATACTTCAAGGCTTTGAAATAGAGTCCAAGGACTTGAAAATTAGGCAGAAGCTAAAATGTTACTGCTTTTAGATAATTGAAAATTAAGGGCTTGAATTGCTATGTCAACATCTTGAATAGGTAGTCAAACTTGGTTTTAAGTAAAGGAAAGTGATATTCTCTTGCATGATTTACTTCCCATTTGAGGCACATTGCCATTCAAATTTTTGAATTTTAATTTTGTTGATTATGTTTGGAAGGCTACATCATAAATATGTAATTATCACATGTCACATATTTTTTTATACATGGATAATATCTTGAATGTGATCTCAATGTTGCTTGTCGCGATCCCTAGTAATCGCATAGATGATATTGCAAGTTTCTACAAGGGGAGAATTATGTTATCTGATGATTTCTGATAACTGTGATTTATTCTTTGTACGAGAAAAAATTTTATATTAATGTTCTTAAGTGTTAATTCCCTCTTATATCTATATGTTGTTTATGAGAATATCAAGTCAATGCATGTTTTGTATATTTGATTGACTTTGATTTTAGTGTTTTACTCATATTATTTTTATGAGTGTCATATATTGAGGGGGAGCATATCTATATTCCATTGATTTGTCAAGGGGGAGTTATATCTATTCAGCTTAATTCTCTACATACTTTGATTTTTTTCTCCTTCTTGCACCATCTTTTTAATGAAATACAAAAAGGAGAAGTGTACGGTAAGCTTTCACGATGTGCCATTTAAAATTGTATTGATATGTCATTTTTATCGGAGTTTTTCTTTCATCAAAAAGGGGGAGATTGTTAATTTGCCTTAAGCTCATAATTTGTTTAATAATATATGTTTTGGTGAAATACAAAAAAGGTTTGGTCCATTGGTATGTTTATCATGTTATATTTAGACCTATCTTAGTATTTCTATTGTTTAAATGTGTTATGACTCTAAGTAGATATTGACATACTAGTATTGCTTAATCGATTTTATATAAGTTCCCATTATATCTTCGAGATGCATAGTTTAGTATTCAAATTTGAATATGTAATCTTTGTTATATTCTATTTTTTGATTCAATTTTGATTATGTAATATTATGAGTGATTACATGCGTGGCTAATATAGTGAGATATAATTTGAATTCTTCTTATTACTAGTTAAATATTATTCTATTGCATTGTGATTGTTAGCTCTCACATATTTGGCAAGTATCCCTTGCCTTCTAGCTATTTTGGTGCAAACCCAGATAACAAGCACGAAGCAAATATTCAAGGGCTTGAAATATAGTGAATCCTATATTTCTGTATTGGCTACCAACGGTTAGTTTCCTTGATGGATTACAACGGGTAGTTTCCAACGCCTTTAAATAGTGAAGCAATTGTAGCTTGGAGATAGACAAGGGAAGAGAAAAAATAAGAGGTGAACTTGCAAATCAAGAGAGGGGATTATATGAGTGTTTGAGCTTACATTTGCATATTTATTCTATTCTCTATTAAAGGGGTGTATTTTGTTAGTTGTTATCTTTCTTTGTATTGGGTTGGTTTGATTAGTCTGCGGGCAACTATGCAAGTGCAATTAAGGAGCACCGCCTAAGTTAGGACACCTAGAGTTGCACAGTCTAACTCATAGGTTGTACGAATAGGAAATAGTTTGTGTAATCAACCAATCTAACAAAAGAAAAAGGTTCAAAATGGGTAGAAGAAGTAAACATGACCAAATCTTTATAAATATCATGTGTTTTCTATATTTACTTTTCTGCATTCAGATTTTGATTAATTTGTAATATTTCGATATCACCCTAATCACCCCGTCTAAGGTGATTCAACTAGTTAAACTGGGCCAATATTGGGTAAAGTCCATTGGTACCTTTTTCTGAATCAAAGCATTGTTGGAACTTTTTCTTATTTAGTACACTCATATATTTGGTAGTAATCAGTTCTCTCTAATTTAAATTATCGCTGTTATGTTTGTTTTGTTGATGATTGCACTGTTTCATGTGGATTTATCTCGTTAAATATAAATTTGAAGTATGTGAGACTTTTATTGCGTTCCAAAAATTGGCTGATAATATATTTGCTCGCAAACATAATTTTTTTTCAAAGAGATCATTGGACAGAGTTCGATGATGATCCATCAAAGACTTATTCTGTCCAAAATGACATTCACTTTAAAAAATCATGCCCAAACACTCCTAAGCAAAATGTTGCAACTGAGGGAAAAAAATTGTCATATAATATAATTGGGTCTCAGCCTTTCTTCTTGATGCTAATTTGCCAGGAAAATTCTAGGTGGATGCAGCTTATATGGCCACTTTCGCAATAAATGGACTCCCAACTCCCACTTTAGACAATCATTCACCATTTGAAAAATTATTTCATAAAGTTCTTGATTATTATTTCTTAGGGGTTTTTAGGTGTGAATGTTTGCCTACTATTTTAATGCTATAATATAAGCTGGCTCTGGGATCGAAATGTTGTGTTTTCATTTGCTATGGTTCAAATTACAAGGGGTGTCGATGTTTCAACCAACCATAAGGTGTGCGTATGTTAGTCGCCATGTTTTATTCCACGAAGATGTCTTTTCCTATCCCAATATTCAGTCTCTCAAGCCTATGACCCAAAACATTTCTCCACTTCAATTAATGATTCTTAGCACTCTTCCTTCCACTTTTGAGCCCACCACGAGCAGTCAACTGATTTCCAATCCTGACGCACCCTTCTCCTTTTCCGTTTGATGTCAAGGGGAATATATGCTTACCCTAATTTACACCTCGGTGTTCCTCCCCCCTACTGCGTCTACTTGTTCCAGCCTAAGCCCAAGTTCGCTCTTCCTTCTATTCATCTAACGCTTGCTGCCTATGGGCCGATGCCTTCAAGCCCAAATTTCTTTTTTGGCAATCAAAGGTGTCCAATTGAGGGGGCGGCCCACTCCTATTTAGCATAACAACTCCTGTCTTTACTTCCTCCACCTTAATTGTCTCCAGCTTGACTGCATCACCTTCTTTCATTTCTTCTACCTTCGGTGCCATCCTCACCTGACATCCCATGTAGACTAGGTCCGGCTTTGGAATTGTGAAACCGGGACCATTTTTTGTCTTTATATACTCAATGTTATAAGTCAGAACCAACTTCCTACACACATGCTTCAAAAGATGATAATTGGAAAAAGGCTATGGCAAAAGAATTTAACACACTTGTTCAAAAATGATAATTGGTGTCTATACAAACTTTGGACATGCGTTTCCTTTCAAAATCAAAATAAGTCCACGAGCTTCTTACCAAGTTCAACATTCATAAATATAAACTCGCTCGCACGCCACTCCCTTCTTAGAAGACATTATCACTTATAGATGGGAACTTCATTTTGATCCTGCTGAATATTGAAGCATGGTAGGGGTTTTGCAATACCTAACTATCATTAGACATGATGTATCTTATGCAATGAATCTTGTTTCTCAGCTCTAGTATCCACTTCATATTGCTCGTTTTTTGTGGTCCAGTGTATTTTTAGATGTATTTGAGGCGCTTCTGATCATGGTCAGACTCTAAAGAAAGTTAAGCAGCTGTATGTGATGTTAGCTTACTCTGATGTTAATTGGGCAGGGAGCCTAGACAACTCTCGTTCCACTACCGATTATGCTATTCTCTTGTATCCCAATCTCGCCTCCTAGTGCTCCAAGAAGCAGCCCATGGTGTCTAAATCCTCTACACAAGTTGATTATTGTGCCATTGCTTGCAATGTCATTGAGACGTTATGAACACGGTATGTTCTCGCTGAATTGGGTATTGTTTCTCTGAGATCCTGTATAAGTGCTTTGTGTAATGTCTCTACCACCTACGTTACTGCCAATCCTGTTGATGATTCTAGCAAGCATATTAAGGTGGATCATCCCTTTGTTTGTGAACGAATCATATATCATTCACATAACATAACAGTGAATGGCATGAATGGGTTGATGGTAGATTATTAACTACCTTCTTTTTTTGATTTAATCTTTTCTTTACTCCCAAATGTCATACTAATAGGAATTTAATGTGCTCTTTTAGTCCTAAAATTTTAAAATCAAAAAATAATTTTACAATTAGATTTAGTTTACAATAAATAGCTCTGAGATGCCAAAAATGACTTTACTATAAAATCATATAAAACAATAAAAGTATTATTGTTACAATACAGGTTTAATTTACTCTGTCACTCATGCATTTTGACAAGTCTAAAATGGTTTTATAATAAAATTTATTTTGTAAATAGTAATATTGTAGGTTCATATAATTCTTTATTTATAGAGCTTCAAAATTTTGATCAGCAAGCTTTTTTACTATACATTATAATTTCATAATTTATTTATGCATATTTTTTAGGTAATACACGTACATGAGCCACATAACCATAATGAAAGTCATAAATTTATTCTTCTATTTAAAACAACTATATGTAGATTATAGGTTCATTTTTAAGTTATTATTTTCTTAGAATTTATGCAGAATCTGATATTAAAATCATGAACCAACAATATTTAAAATTAATTTGCAGAACCTACATTTACTATGTGAAACATTAATATCTAAAATTAATTAATTACGATACTTTCATTTATATTTATTTTAAAATTTTATTTGCTTCAATAATTGTTGTGTATTATAGTATATTTTAGATGTCAATAATGATAAATTATTTTTATTTCATTATTAATAAATAACCGTTAAAAAATCCGTGCAAAGAACAAGATTCATCCTAGTTTCTCATGCTGATTTGGTAGTTTGCTATGTTCCAACTCAACTTCACCTCATAGATATTTTTATAGAATGTCTTCCCCTCAATAGGGTTTTGTTTTTTTAAAACTAATCTCTCCATGGATCCCCTATACAAACAATTGAAGGGGGTATAATAGAGGATAATATGTAGATGGACAAAATATGTAATTTTTTAAAATTATTTCTCAAGGAGAACATCTCCTCAATATTATAGTAAAACAAATAAACAATACAATACAAACCTATATAATTACTCATGGGAATTTTAGAGGTTTGGATAATACCAAACCCAACTCTAAGCCTCACAATTCTCATCTTTTAATTATAATTATTGTATGAATAAAGAAATTATAAATAAATACAACCATTAAAGCTATGTCATAATAATTATCCTCTTATTTTGAATTCTTGCATTCTTGAAAGCAAAAATACAAATTAAATGATATTTAATACACTACATAATATAAAAAAAAAAAAACAAAGAAGCTTCATAAGAAAGCATAAACAATGAAAAAATGGTTATACCGAAAGTTGCTTGGACTAGGCAAAGCAAGTTATTTATTTTATTTTCATTGTTTTTGAAACTAGCACCACAAAAAAAAGAGGATATCTTTACAAATTGTTTTGCATATTTGCATCGAAAATTGTTTTACATAAGATGCCTTACTCATATATCAATATAGAAAAAAAAGATCCCTTATAATGCTCCTAATAGATAAATAGAAATAATATGTTTTATAATTACTTGTAGTTCCAAAACAAATATGGAATTACATTGTTCAGTCAATTTATAATTATACAATGCCTTTGTTTAGTTTTAGATACCAAAAGGAATTTTGAATATTCAGAAAATAAGGATTAGTATACAATTCTTATTTACTATTTCAAAACCAATTTTGTTACATCTATGCAACTCCGACGTAGTCTTTTTCTCATCAAATTAAATTAAATTAAGTTAAAAAATTTCTTTCTTGTGGGGATAGAGCTAAACTGAAATCCATGTAATTCGATAACTTAACTATTCTTTTACTGAGATAATTGTTTCTTTTAACTCAGTCACGTATTGATTATCTTAAATTAACTATTTTATTAACTATTTATTTGCTTATTTGTTGTGTTTCCGTAACATATGTGAGATGAGGTGGAGAAAAAAAAGGCTTATGTGATGATGATCGTCCAAATTATCAGACCTTTCTTTTTCCCTGCAACAAGGCACTCCTCGGGTTTGGATTCGAGGGATGCCCCTTCGACGGTGAAGTTAGAGTCTGCCGGGGGAAGATAGAAATCAGAAAGGACAAAAAGAAAAGTCAGGGGAAATGGCGCATAATGTCAGAGCCTTAGAATCAATGCCCAGAATTTGTTACCTTTCTCAGGGGGCAAGTGGATATTTATAGTGTATGGTACCCAGGGGCCACCTGGTAATTTCACAAGGTCGTCCTTGTCTCATGAGCCTAGAAGAGAGCGGGTTATGCCTGTGCATATCTGGGGGCCCATGTGAGAAGCTATGCTAGTGCGTCCCTTGGTCTAGGCTGGTGACGCGGCCTTGTCAGCGGGTTTTTGCCTGGATCAGGTTGCATAACCTACAATGTTGCAGTAACAAATTGGCTTGATTATAACTACATTGAAAACATGATAAGGGAGTATTGTAGAATAACGAATTGCCCATCATTAACGTGTGCCAACCACAAATTGATTATGATCCTCTCATAATGTTTTGAAGTCTCTCACAACATTTTTTCACAAATGAAATTCTGAAGGAATTATCACCTATTTCCCACCAATTATGGTTCACCATAATGCCACTATTGACTTCTAAAAAGTAAAACAACTTTCTTCCTATCTTTTGGATGTTATATTACATCTGTAGAATAATAATTGCATTCTTTTGTAATTGAATTCCACAAAAACGTATAACATTAGTAATATTATTATATTTAGTATATTTATTTATGATTCTATCAAGTTAGTAATTTTTTCAGATGAAATTATTGCTATAGGAGCATTGAATTCCCATTGGAAACAGCCCAAGTCAAATTTGCTATATTTTATATGTGTGTCTCTAAGTGTTTAGGTTTACCTGATTTTGATATAAGTGTTTGTAAAAATATTTTAAAAAATGTCAGCGTTGGCCAAAGTCAATCATACATAAAAAAGGAAAATTTGCTATAATTATATGTGATAATGCACCTTATACATATTTTTTTTTTATAAACGGTTCCATCTGATTTTCTTAGAATGCGAAATGTGAATTATACTACTATTTTGAATTGAAACATCCTAACATTATTTTTTGATTAAAAGTGAAAATACATGATATGTATCATTAGTAATATTTATAGATCTAGAGATAGATTTTTTTAAATAATAGCAATATGTAAAGCATGTCGTATTTGACTTTTTATTGTATGTATTATAATTATTTTGATACCTAACTTTTTATGTGCCCTATGATTAATACTACAATATTGCGTATAATTATTAATAGTGTGCATATGATTGGTTCTTTTTGCTGAGAAATGACAAAGTGGATGGAAATTTTCCGACAGAGCTAGTTATAAATCAATTGCATGAACTTAGAATATGAAATGGTACACAAATATTCAAAGGCTTAGTATTTTCTTATTATGCTTCTAATTCATTAAGGCCCTGTTTGGTGAGGAAAACTGAAATGGAATGGAATCAGGACTTGAATCCTGGGGGGTTAGGTATGGAATTTGAATTCTGAACCCAATTGTTTGGTGAAAATTGGAATGGAATCAAGTCCCACTCCTTGCTGTTTGGTGAGTAGTTTTGGAATGGAATTAACTTTGTTTTTATTTTAGAAATATTATATGCAAGTATGAATATTTATAATAATAATAACATTTACTATAATAACAATAATAATTACTATAATAATAATAAATTAAAATAATAATAATGATAATAATAATAATAATAATTATTATTATTATAACAATAATAATAACAATAATAATAATAATAATAATTATTATTATATTATAATAATAATAATTATAATAATAATAAGAATTATTATATTATTATAATAATAATATTATTATAATTATAATTATTAGAATAATTATTAT
>JACYFF010010365.1:31702472-31732911 GCA_017589665.1 Selenicereus undatus | reverse complement strand
TGGTGGTTTGATTCCCGCCTGAAGTCTATGTATGAAAATTATGTCTCAGCATGGTATGATGTCTGTCCGGATAGGCGTATGTTGTCGCTCGAGTTTGGCCGACTCGGGATGGCAGTAACAAAGTACCTCTAAGAGTCTAGTCTCCTCATTTACGTGAATAAGATACTACGTATGTTTTCAGTAAGCTCATGTTTTGCTATGTTTATCGATTTACGCAACGGTTTATGCTTTACGATTTCACTAAAGTTAAGCTTTTCTACGTTTGTTTTTAGTAAGCTTATGTAGGTTATGTTTATGGATTTACGCAACGGTTTATGCTTTATGATTTCATTAAAGTTAAACTTTTTGGTATGTCTATGATTCCTCTTGGTTTATGGAACGAGTATGATGTATGATGTGTAAGTCTTCAACTAAAAAGAATTACGAAAGGCTTTTGGTAAGTTATATGTATTTTAAGTATGTTTTGGGAGAGAAGGTTTACTCACTGAGCGGTGGTTGCTCATTCCCATTACTTTTCCCCTTTTCCCAGATTCACAGGTATGTGACTGCTGCGTGGAGCGCCCAGGGTGGATTTGCGTGGACTGTGTTGCCATGGTTGTGAATTTAATGTGTAATGTCGTATGTGGTTGTAAGATTATGTAATCAATCTGTTTCTTTGTAAAGTTTATGAAAAATCGAAAGTTCTGTGTACTCCGGGCGTGTGGCCCGTAGAGTTGGGAACTCCGGCGTGTAGCCGTTGAGTTGTTGTTGGTTGTTGACTACCTTATGTATTGCAGGGTTATTATGTAAGGCTTTAAGCCTGGGAAACGGTCAGTTTTCGGGGGGAACTCTGCCCGTTTCGTCCCAGAATTTAGGTAGAAAGTTAAGAACACGTGACATCTTCGGCCCTAGGGGCTGGGGGTGTTACACTTAGGTACCATAATTCATCAATCATCATCCTATCTTAGGTTTTCGTTTAGATTTTAGGAGTAGATTAGTTTAGTTTAATTCTCTCTCAAAACCTTTGCTTTAGGTATTAAGATTCAATTCAAGTTTGAATTTTTATTAATCTATTCGATTCAGCTTGCAGTTTCTGCTTCCAAGTAGTTGGCAATTTCTTCCCTTTCTCTCTGTCTCTCTCTCTCTCTCTCTCTCTCTCTCTCTCTCTCTCCCCTTTCCTCTTTTTGATTAAAGTTTACTGCTTTCTGAAATGTAATGCTGATTTACATGCTAATAGTTTTTAAATTTTCAATGATGTTAGATTAGGTTCAATTTCTATTAGTTGAATGATTATGTTTTGTTGTTTATTGCTCTTACTTTAATTAATATGGGTTTGTTTCAGTTGTAATGACCTAGATTTGACCATGTCCATGTAGAGTCGACCCTCAAGTACTACAACTAACAACCATATGCTTGCAATATTACTTTTTATCCTTTTAGGATCGTAATACTATAGTAGGTCATAGAACAAGTGAGGAGGACCAAGAAAGAACCAATTCCATGCAACCATTCCCCTTGTTTCACTATGAACCGACCCAAGGACATTAGCCCTCGAAACACCAAGGACATCCCAGATAAGGCGCAAGAGACAACCCACCTTGCGGCAACGTTTGACCTCCTACTAGTAAACAACTGCATGTAAAGCACCATAAGTACACTAGCGGGTTTGACCCTAGATAACTCATACAAACAAGGTAAGCCCTACAAAAGGCCAACGAAAACTTAGGGCTCTCAAGGTCTTCGTTGACTATATATGCACGTACTCACATTACTGAGCTTGGTTTTGGGAGTAAGTGCATACCTTCCCTCTCCAAGTAGAGTGCCACACTATGGTCAAGGATCCTTTGAAGCAAAGGAGAGAGCACACCACATAACAGTTGGTGACCATGGAGCGCACGAAAAGCTTGGCCTTGTATGATCGCTATGAGCACAATTGAGAGCAAAAGCGAACCGGGCACTCGTGACATAGTCCACCCAGATACGAGGCCCATCGTAGAAGTCCGTCAATGGTTGAGGTAAGGAGAAAGTCATCCATTCTTATCAAATTATCTAGAATGGCCGTGCTTCCAGTTCCACCCATTTCTCTATGCCTGTTAGTAGTGAAATCATAAATGCCTTACACCTAAAGAAGGTAAAGATTCCCAACCTAGAGCTGTATGATGGGACCACTTATTTAGAAAAGCACTTCAGGGTGTATAAAGCCCAAATGTATGTACGAAACATGAATGATGCGACTTACTGCCAGCACTTCCCAGTGACCCTGAAAAGGGTCACATAAAAGTGGTTCAATAGGCTCCTTCTTAACTAAATTACATGCTTTAAGAGCTACACGACTGCTTTGTTAGCCAGTTCATCACGAGCTGTAAGGAGAGGAGGACGAGTATACATCTTTCAAAGATCAAGCAAGGCAAGAATAAGTCATTGGTGGAGTTTAGGAATAGGTTCCTTAAGAGGTTTTCCTCATCCCAAACCTAGATGATAGAGTAGATAAAGCAAGGTAAGAAGGTCGAAAATTCCATCAGGGCTATTGAGATCTGCGTAGAAAGTAAGGATGGGCACGAAAAAAGTAAGCCCAAGGAAAGAAACCTAACATAGGCCAAGCAAAGACAAAGGAATGAGGGTTGGGATCACCAATTCAATGCAGATCTTTAGAGTATCCTCATGGAAATAAAAGGCCATCACATGCTAAAGAAGCCATAACCCATGGCTGCACCACCTAAACTCTGCAATGCAGGAAAATGCTAGGAGTTCCATAAACAAAATGGCCACACTATCGCGGAATGTAGGGAATTATAGAAGGCCCTCTATAAGCTCGCAAAGAAAGGATATGTTGATCACTTTGTCAAATGAGATTCAAGGGTCTTCAACAAAGGTAAAGTTAAGACCCAATGAGGTTTTTACGAGGATGAGTGTTCAACTAAAGTAGCAGCCACTATAGCCTGCGGATAGGTGAAGGGCATCCCTCCATACTATGTGGAAAGCAAATGTGGGAGGAATGCAACAAGTGTTGACTACCTAGAATGCAGCTCCCATCAACATCTTGACTATGATCTTTAGTGTGATTGACAGTTGCGGCCTCGTCAACCTGATGATGACCTCATGGTGATCGAAGTGAATGTAGTGAGCGCCTTTGTTTAGAGGATTCTAGTAGACATAGGGAGCTCAGGTAACAATATACCTTGGGATTGCCTTAAAAAGCTCAAACACCCAGGGAGGGACATCACACCCCTCATGCACCCAATCTTGTAGTTCAAAGGACATATCATGAACCCGATTGGAGTGATCCACCTACCATTGTGATTTGGGGATGCAATACTAAGACCCTAATCTTCATGATCTTCATCTTCATCCTCGGTGCCCACATTCTCCTTGTCGGGATTGTCCTCATCTCCTTGTAGCTGCACGGTGTTGGCAAGGTTAACCATTAGCCAGATCTTTCTCAAGAAGCTCATTATCATCAAAGATAACTCGATCTGGCTCTTGACTGGCAAGCTCAACCCTGTGGCAATCCTCAATATACTAAAACCAGGCCTTGAAGTATTCGCACTTTCTGTAGAGGTTTCCACCCAAAAGAAGGTCATCTGCTCTTTCATCCATTAGAGGTGCCCTTTGCATTTAGCAATCTCGACCTTCTTCTGGGTAATCGATTTCACCTCTTCTAGGCCCATCTCAAGGTCTATCACGGACTGGTGAAGCTCTTTGTTGGACATTTCCTAGTTCTTCCACTCCTTCATAATGTTCTTATATTGGCTTCAGCACTTTACAGAGGAGGCCTTAACTTTGGTTTTATCTTGTTTGAGGGTCTTCACATGTTCCTTAAGACTGGCTAAAACAAACGTGATCCTCATAGCCTTCAAGGCTCATGCAAAGACCTACTATATACAAGGGTCAAATATACCATAAGCTGTTGTACAAAAGGAGGGTTAGGTCAAGAGTCAAGGATACCTTGACAACGACCACCTATTGCTCGGTGACCTATGAATTGTTTGGGGCTAAAGATAGAGCAATATCCCATGAACGCTCCAGCTTCTAAACTAGCTCTAACTTCATGCAACACTCAACGTTGAGGAAAGGCACGCACTTGAGGAAATTCATGTCCCTAGCAAAGTGCGGGTAGTACGCCATCACAACCTTATTTATGGTCATCTTATAGATCCCTTGTGAGCCACTTGAAGGGAAGGCCCATGATGCCCCTCAGAGTTGGCCTACCTCAAAGAGACGTAGTTATGGTGTCTTCAGGAGGGCCTTTGATGTGAATGCCTTCTTAGGAAGCCCTTACTCCACGATCTCCTCATCCTGGCGTAGGCATTTTTAAGCCACATAAGGGGAACAAGGATCAAGGGGGTTAGAGGATGGTTTGTACAAATAAATGGTTTGTACAAATAGACAACTGGGATTGCATTACAAATTATGCCTATGTCAATATCAAACCAAATAATACAAAGAATAATGAGAAAAGATGAAAGGAGCAAATTCACCCTTGTAGAGTGTGCTTCAAGGAGGCGTTGCCTTTCTTCCTCTTGTGCTCACACCTGACCCTGGTAGATCCCCTCTAGGATGGCACCCTCGAACTCCATCTTGGTCAACATTGCACTAGCTTCCAGTACAAAATGAAGCAAAAGTCAGGTCAATCTAATAGGAATTAAGAGGCATAAGAGAAACGAATGGTACCCTTCGAAAAAATCTCCATAACAAGCAACCTAGCCTCCAACAAAAAAATTGTTCTTAAAATAAGACAATTTAGGCAGCCAGTTAAGCGGTTCCTTATTACTCGATTTAGCTCTTCTTTTCTTGGGCTCCTTCCCCTTTTGATTCTCTATCACCCTAGCCATGAATGAAGGGAGAGGGTGCAGCAAATCATCTTCCCAGATTATGTACTGAAAGTAGTTAGTAGCCACCTCCTCAACCGCATTTGGAATGCTTAAGGGATTTTTTATCTGCCTATTAGGGTTCCATATCGGGAGTTCACCCCAACCCTCTCTATAGTTGACAAAGAGGAAGTCATATTTCTATTTTTTTGGTTAGGACTTCCTCTCCATTGAAGACATAAATCCCTTCTCATTATTGAAGTTGTACCACCTAGTCTCTCCCACATAGCTCAATGCCTTTTGTATAATATCCACCAGTCTAAAGGCTCAAGCTGAGCACCCTAGCCCGTACAACTCATATGTAGCAATGAATAACTAGATGTTATGCTAGGACATGGGCATGATCTTCCCAATGACCAAGTTATACTCCACATAGATGTCCAAAATCTCCTGGTGCAGAGGGAAGCAATGACCATAGTTGAGAGTGGCAATAAACGATGTAACCAGGGGGCAGTTCCTTCACGATGGCATCCGAGTGGCGAAGAACGAACTTGCAGTCAATAGGAATGAGATCTTTTTCAAATCTGAACGGTCGAAGGACATAACCGTTTTAGGATTTGAAAAATGGGATCCATGACCATCCACAGGATAAGATTGAGCAGGAGCCCCAGGAACCCCATGAAAGTTCCTTCTGATTGCCACAATCACTTGAGGGTTACCACCGTGAGAGCTCACTATATCAGAGTTTGTGCCTTCTGAGCTACATACCACCGGACTTACAACCCCACTCTTCTCAACAGAATGGGAATATAGGGATGAGGAGTTCAGTTTACCTTCAGTAAGACCCTTGGCCATAAGTTTTGTAACTATCTTCAGCTGCATTGCCTGTCTAGTCAGTACTAGCAAGTGTTCCTAAAAGTTAGGCACACGTTTAAGGGCAACCTTTATTCCCCATGGATGTACCACTTCCTGCTTAATGTGTAACATACTAAATGTGGAGGATCGCTCGCAGCTAGACCGCGAACGACTAGACATCTCGTGGACAAGCAAATCGTAAGAAATAATTTTGGATTCCTGAAATTTATTTGTAGGCAAAAAGGACAACATAACCCCATCATTTTTTTTTTTTGTCTAGTAGGCTTCAAAAAAGAGCATGATATCACCCTTTAATTGGGCCATGGTATTTCTCCAAGAAGGGCCACTTGATAAGCAGACTGAACAAGACATACTTATTGTAACATATAAAGATTAAAACAAAGCGGAAGTGCACGTACCTATTTTTGTGCCAGGGGTTTGGAAGGCTTGGGAGATAAACACTTGGAGAGCTAAAGGGGGGATGAAGTCTACTTTGGGTAGAAGGTGCAGAGCTTCTCTCTCTAAAAACCTTGCTTCCCTCTCTAAGTCTGCAAAGGATGAGTCTTAAATTATCCTCCATTTTTTTCTATAAAAAGGGTCACTAACCATAGCCTAAGGGCATCCACTACATCTATAGCCCCCCAAGGGGCTAAGAAATACTGAACATGACCCAAGATCGTTTGCTACAGATGCAAAACGCAACCTAAGGTCATCTGCTACAGATGCTAAGCACAACCCAAGGTCTTCCGTTGCACCTCTAGTCCCCCAAGGAGATAAGAGTCTTCAAGCACGACCTAAGGTTGTTTGCTATCCGTCAAGGGGCTAAGGGTCGCTAGCATGGCCCAAGGCTATCCACTCCACCTTTAGCCCCAAGGGGCTAAGGGTCACTAAATACGACCCTCGGACATCCGCTGCACCTCTAGACCCCAAGTGGCTGAGGATCACTACTTACGGTCCTAAGCCGTGTGCTATACCTATAGCCTCCCACGGGGATAAGGATTGCTAATAATGGCCAAAGGCCGCCAGCTACACCTGTTGCTATATAACAAAATCGGAACAAAACACCAACCTTTAAACAATCAAACTTCTTTCTTTCATATTACAAAGGTACATAGGAAAAGGTTTTTTTTTTTAAAAAAAAAGAGTTGTTGTCCTGTTCACAAGGGGAGATTCAGTCGTCACCATCGCCAGAAACGGTGGGGTCTCATTTGACACAACACTCTCCTCAAAGACCACCCAGGAGCGAAGGTGTTGGAGGTTTCTAGGGAAACAACAACCGCTGCTTGTGTATCCCATGCTAAGCTTAAAAAACATATAGTCAGCCGACAGCGTGTAGGGAGGAGGAGAAGGCACCACTTTATCTAATCTTTCATCATTTAAATGTTTTCTGTACATGCACGGACATCACTTTTGTGCTAAGGTAGTAGGGGAACACCAATCTTTTGGCTTGTTGGGCTTTGCAAAGAAGAATGGAGGGATAAAAAAAATTTAGTTCACCTCCTCTTAATCTCTCTTTATATCCCAACCAAAAGGGGACATTAAATACATGGAGGAAATTCCCCTAGTAGGAAGAGGAGATAAAGACTCCCTCACAGGCACACAATTAGTATGCATAAAGAGCTTGAATTAATGCTAGGGAAGACAAGAATGAAAAGAGCGCCAATTGTAAATAAGTGCATTCATTTCCTTCATTTTCGAATACATTTACAAACAAAAAGACAAGAAAAAAGAAAACGGGAAAATGCAACTCCATGGGGAGATACAAGATAAAGTCATTTATCAACGGAAGCTGAGCTCCCATCACCACTGGGCAAAGTCAAAGCTTCTCTCCACTCCACACTTTACGAAGGAGCATTAGTGGGCACCGAGGACTACTGCAGTAACTTTTTGGCTAGCGGGCAGCAACTCATCCTTGTGGATGTCCAACCGAACTACGAACAAATACCATTAGAGCTTCTATAAGGAATTCTCCAACACGTCACCCACGGCCTCAGAAAGGACACCCAGCTTGATTGAGTAGGCCACTGTCATGGAGTAAAACGTCGCCTGCACTATCTCAAGAATGTCAACCTCCTAGGTGACCTCCTCTATGTCCTCTTTTATGAACTCCAAGCATATCAACTAGGAGTCTGTGGGCAGTGGGTTGGGGGCAAAAGGAGGCATGACCTCATCCAACTTTCCCCAATAAAAGTCCTCCCAAATGTGGATGGCCATTTCTTCTGTGTTGAGCTAGTAAGAAAATCTCATGGTCACATACAGTGGATAATTGCAAGAAATGGAAGGGGCGGCAAGTGAGAATCCATTGCCCCTTTTCTGCCCAAATGACACAAAGTGAGAGCTCAATAGGTGGATAAGGGCAATGAATGTCCTTGATATGCACGAAATCAGCATCAAAAGATGATACAAATTTTAACTAAGAGGAATATCTTCTCCACACTTTGCCTATATAACCTTTTTGCGTCGTGCAAGTAAAATACGAGGGGCTACATGATTCATGAAATCACCTAATGACAATACCTTAGCCACGTCAGCAAGTGGGCCCACTTAGACACATCACACGGAGATAGAAGGCACCCGCCTTCATAGACCAAGGAGGGAGGTAGTAATCAATCTCCAGGTAGGCCCAGGGGGATGGAAACCCCATGAAATTACTATTTTTCCACTTAGTTACCGTTCCTTATAAATGCTCACCTACCCTGTCTACAAAGGTAATCAATTCTCGCACAATTCTAGATTTTGTCGACACTTGCTGACAAATCTTTCCCTTTTGATCTAAAAAGATCCAATCTTTTCTATCATAGTCGGGGTTCTTAATCCGAGGCTAACTATTTAAATCAATGTTTTCATTAACAGTGGTCTATTTAATTGGCCATGTTAGACTATTTGTTTGCATACTAATTAGGTACAATATTTATACGGAGTAATTTTATTAATTTTCTCAATTTGTTACACAATTAAGTGACATTAGGGGGTTCATTAAAATTAAGTCGAGGCAAAATTACACGAAATTAGCAAGTTGTGTGAGGATGTTTGGGGTCTAGATTAAGCAAGATCAGATTAATTAGGACCCAATTCCGTTCAATCGGCAGGGTTAAACAACCAAAACAAAAAAAATAAAAGAAAAAGAACCAAAAGGGGTCGAGGCCCCTTTCTTCTTCACAAAAACACAAAGCAGGGGGGTCTTCTGCTACCGAGGAGCCCCATGACCCCGAACCCGGAATAAAGAGAAGGAGAGAGAGGAAGAAAGAGTGAGAGAGAAGGGGGTGTCGCCATGCTGGCGGTGTGTTGTCGCCATGCTAGCGTGAGCCTACCACCGTCCCACCCACCGTCTCCTTTTCGCAATAGCCCTGGCGAGCACGAGAGCAGGGATAGAGAGAGAGAGAGCTCGAGTGAGAGAGAGGGAGCAGCAGTGATGGTTGAGATTGTCATGCTAGCGAGACACCAGTGACGAGGCGAGTAGGTGGATGCCGGTGTTACATGGTACAAGGGTGAGGTGAGAAGGTGGGTAATGAAACTCTAACGACCCAACCCTTCTTATCTCTGCTGCCACCACCGCCTCCGCTACTGGTTGCGGGCTTGAATCTGACCAGGACATTAGAAAAGGGGGAGCAAATCAACGACAATCACAAATGGGTGGAAGAACACCCAAAGCATGACCCGAATCACCCAAATAACCGAGGAGTAGGGTCCTTAACCTTGGAGCGAGGTGGGTGGTTCTTCCATGTGTTTGAAAGTATCGTTCTAGATGGTCTGCGAATTATGATTCTGTTCATTTGAACCTTACTTGACTTGTGGTAACCATGGCCGACAGTTTTGCATGTGATGCTTGAATGGTCGAATTCCTCAAGTAATTAAGTTGAGGATTGCCTGTTTGCTACACGATTGACGCAATGCCCCGATTACTTTAATAAGTAACTCGACCATTCAAACACCTCCTAATTACTTCCAGAAATTGTTTAAATGAACATTTGCGTTGGAGAGTAAGGTGATTTATGAGGAAATATATTTACAACATGCTTAATAAAGACGTGCATTGATAAGTGTATCAATGAATTACTTGATACGACAAGCATTTGGATATATGTGTTTAACAGTGACTATTAGGCCATTCGTTTGATAAGAGTGAATTGTAATTAACCATTATAAGCTCTGTTATAACTTATTTAATACTTCATGTGGCCGCATAAGGTCCTTAGTGATGGTATGAACTATTTTGCATCTGAAACATTGAGAAATTGTGGTGTTTATACATGATTGCACCTACTAGCTTCTAAAACAAGTTTAAGGTCACATTCCTCGAAAAGTGAATGATCATGTGGTTGTTAACTCATTTGCATGCATACTTTGCCAAAATGAGTGGTTTTATGCTTTGAAAAAGGTCGACTTGAATTCATTAAGGTTTTTTAGCCCTCTTGAGAATGAAAATGCCATTGTTTGTGACACAATGAGAATTTTGATGCAAAATGTGTTCAAAGTAAAATGCATTTGAAATGTTTTGAGCTAGGAGAACAGTGCTAAATGTTTAGACACAAGTTTAGGGGCAGACCCGGTATTCTGGAACCCTAATTCCTAAGGAATAGACAAAGAAGTGGGAACTCTAGAAGACCATGGCGAGGGTAATGATCCACTGATTATAAGAATCCTTGGGGATAATATGAAGGGAGAGTAGATCTCCCCTAATTAGTCTGAATATGAGAATCCGATGCGCCATGAAATGATTTCATACTTGTTATGCGATATAAACTCCTCCTTCGAGAATTATACTAGTGCAAAGATTTGGAAAAGTGCATATACTCTTGAAAAGAGATTTTATTGAATTCCAATGATTTTCCAGTGAACAACGAATGCTTATAAATTCTTACTTTGATTGAAGGGATGGTCCTTACCTTTGTGCGTTAATCCCATTTTCTTTCTAAAAGAACCCTACCTAACAACTCTAACTGAACTCTGGGGTGCTATGTGTTTACAACTCCTCGATGTTAAGCGTTTACGTATGAACTAAATGCTTCACTATTCTTAATACCTGAAATTTTGGGTGAATCAGGTCGCTATTGTGTCTAGCATGCCTGCTAGGTGATGTTAAGCAAGTGTAACAAGTGGCCGTCGCTCCTAATTTACGAGAGGCATAGTTAGGCAAGTTGAGAACTCTTGTGCATGGAATAGAAGGAGGTTAGGAATATCTATTGAATGTTGAAGGTTGTTGAGGCAATAATGAATATGAGAGGCCTTATGTGATTATTATGTGATATTAAATATCAAAACGTGGGTGACTGCTACTTAAAAGTATTATGTGCAGCGGTTTTTTTTTCTTGATTTTGAGGATCATTCATTGAGCGTATGGTAGCTCATCCCTTCTCTATTTTCCCTTTTCCTAGGTTTTTGGATGTGACAAGTAGAAGTTGATTTACGTAAGTTGAGTTGGAGTCTCTCCCTTACTTTAAAAAAGGTGTTATGTGTACATATATATGTAGACTTACGAATTTAATGATGTAATGTAATGTAGTCATAAGTTCTTGAGCGTATCTAAATGAAACATGTTAGTCCATGTATCACATATTAAATAGCAATCGCTCTGTATGGCCATGTGAGCCAACCATTGATAAGTCAGTTGTCTGTTTAGCTGGAGTTGACTTATTTTTGGGATGTAAACCCCGGTGCTCCGGATGTGTGATTCATTGAGTTGTATTTGTATTTCTTTCTTTTATTAAATTTTATTAATTGGTGTACTCGTATGCAGGTTGTGCTTTTCTGGAAGTGACGACAGCTGCTTAACGTGGATTGTTGAGGTACGTTCTCTCAGCTTTCTTTCAGCTTCAGCTTCAGCTTCTTTGGCGCTGATTTTCCTCTTTAAATGCTTCGCAAGCGCTTTGCTCTATAAAACTTTTTTACAAAACCTTTTTCGTGGGTCTCTTGGAATCAACCTCTCTATGGATAGGAATACCGGTAGAGGTAAGGTTACCTACAGTTGGATCTCCCCAGACCTCGCGAAAGCAGGACCCACACTGGGAGGTGTTGTTGTTGTTGTTGTTGTTGTTATTAATTGGTGTACTCCAAGCGTATGGCCTGTAGAGTTGTGGTCTCCGTCATGCAGCCATTGACATTCTTTTGGTATTCTTTTATGCTTCTATTTATTGTAGGGACCCAATGTAAGGCTTTAAGCCTAGGATAAGGACAATTTTGGCAGAACTCTGTCCGTTTCATTCCAGAATTTAAGAAGCCACTAATACTTCTAGCCTTATGGGGTAGGGTGGTTACATTTTCTCTCAAGAAGTGATCTTTATTCCTTCTTCTCTTAGCTATCCTTTTTCTTTTCCTTTCGGGAAATTGATTTGAGCATCCGAGAGGCGTGCCTTGGATGCATGATCTGAGGATTGCCTTTTTTGCGGGGAAGACGCAGGAAAGAAGAAGGGTCCAGACCACTCGCCATCTTCTAAACCCACTATTCGCCACCTCATCAATTTAAATGCTTTGTATAGCAACAAGCTATATTATACTGTAATCATGGATGACAATGTAGTAGAGATACATGCAAAAGTTTTCCTTATTACGCTTTTGTTAGCTATAAGTATTCATTATAGAGACATTCAAGGAAAAAATTACCCCTATAGCATTTTGTTGGCAATAGGTATTCACTAATATGATCTTCGATAGTGTTTCAACAAAATTGTATCCAAAAGAGTTAATTATATTTGTGAGCCTTATATAATATATCCACATGAAAACACTACCAAAAAACAGGGAAAGGTAATGGAAATTTTGGTAGAAATTTGGCCATATTTTGACGGAAAGTATACTTGTGATAGATTGTTGATAGAATATTGGTCCGTCAAAAAATCGCTAGCCAAAAATGGACTTTTTGACCAAATTCGTCACTACTTTTGACAGATTGATTTTAATAGTCTAATAATCACTCAAATTGGATTAACGAACGGTTGAGACATACTATCAGATGGTCAATATGATAGTGATAGAAATTTTGACGAACAGACAATTCATCATTATGCATTTTGACGGAAAAATTTTGATTGGTTTTCGTCATAGTTATATTTTTTCAAATTTAAAAAATAAGGTCTGAATAATATTCAAATTCAAAGACTAAAATTTAAAATTTTAGATATGAAATTTCAAGCTTTTGAGTTTAGAATGTTGCAATTTTAAGCATGCAATTGCAACCTTTTGATTTGAAAACTTGAACTTTAGGTCTAAATATAAGGTTGCTTTGTGCATAGTGATCCTTGTAAAGGTCAGGCCACTTACATCTGAATTTTTGCAGACAACGCACAAGCAAGACCCACACTGGGTTGTTGTTGTTGTAACTTTAGATCTAAATATAAACTTCCAAAATTTTAATGGAGCAAATTAAAATTAACTTCTGGCAAGTGACACCGTGGATGGTATATATAGAGAGAAGAGTGAGAGGGACTAGGAAAAGAGATATAAATCTAAAGTTCTTTCCAAGTTTGTAACCTTAAAACTTAAGAGGAAGTCTGAATTTTATATCTCCCTTTTCAAGTAACACTCAAAATCACCAAATTACAACCTAAAAGTTAATATATGAGAAAATGAAATCCAAAACTCTAACCTTTAGGATGATCCAGTCAACCCAAATTTGTAACTTCAAACTTGCATCATGAAAAAGTTCACAAAATCAATAAATAAGTTGAACAAAGAAGAACAAGTAAACAAAAGACAACGAAGAGTCTGCCCCTGAAGCTACTCACCAATATTTGTAAAAGTATGACTTGTTCACCCACCCAAGAAAAAAAATGCTTTCATTCAATAATATAGTTGAATCTAAAAGATTTATTTAATTTCATATCTAAATTATTGGAATTTCATACAACATTTTTCAAATGTTGGAGCTAATTTTTTGAAATTTTAAAGTTAAATATTGAAAAATACAAATATTACACACCTAATTTTTGGAATTCCAACTAAAATTTCAAAAAAAACTCAAACCTAATGTGATTATTAGAATTTTCATCCCAAATTTTCAAAATTTGAGAAGCACAAGTTAAAATATTCGAATTCAAATACAATTTTGCATTTGACTTCTTATTCCAAAATACAACATAAACTTTTGAAATTCTAAAATGAAATTTCAAATCTAAAAGTGAGTGACAAAAAGAAAGAAATAACCTTAACAAAAAAAAAAAACCATACTAGTCTATATGTCTTCACGCAAACCACTGATCTACCTTCTCCCATTATCGAGTTCTTGGCTTGCCTCAACTTAAATGGCCATGTTTGGAGGGGGGGAAGAGAATGGAAAAGGTGAGGAAGGAGGATACGGAAAAGTGGATGTGACTAATTTGGGAAAGATTGGAGCTTTTTGAGTACTAAGAAGAAATAGAAAAACAGGAAAGGGGGGCGTTGAGAGGAGAAAGGAGAGAGTAGAAAGAAAGAAAGGGGACTATAAATAGAGTGTAGGGAAAGAGGTATTAAGATGAGAGAGAAAGAAGGGATGTGGGTAGGGGAAAAACTAGGAAACCACTAAAAAGAACAAAATTTGGTTCAGAAACTGTAGTGTTTAATAGATTCGTCCCTTTTTGTCAAAATCGTTGAAAATAATTTTTAAAATTTTGACAGAACTATACTCTTCTGTGACAATTATTGATAGTAATTTTCAAAATTTTGATGCACTCATTAATATTCTGTCAATATTTTCTTAAAAATACTTTTTAAAAATTTGACGAACTTTATTGTCAAGTTATTTGTCAGTACATGGATGAGGTTTTTCCGTCAGCTTTTAAAAGTAATTTTGTAGTAAAAGGCATAGTAAACATGGACATAATCACATAACACTGTATACCCAAATATCTTAAGAAGGTCGATGATGATTAACTGATATGGCATCCACTAAGCTAACAATTGACTAATATGACCTTCATCAATATTATAGTTAACAAACTTGTACACATTTTTGGGGAGTTAGTTGGGCTTAGTAAATAGAGCAAATTATTTACTCTCGTATTCGATTTTTATTTATGCTTCTAGCGCTATTCGAGTTAGTTGGGCTTAGTCAATGGAGCATATTCAAGGAATCGAGGATAGGGTTTGCAATGTTGAGCATACGATTGTTCAATTGACGAAGGGTTCAATCTATGGTGAAAATGTTCCTTCTAAGGAGGCCGTTGGAGATGGGAATAAGTCTAAGTGTACCTATGGCTCTTTTTTTAAGGGTAATCGAGACACTGCAAGAGGTTTGAACTCTACTTTGTTGAACCTGACACCATTAATGACCAAAAGGTAGGGTGTATCATATAGCTGAGGCAGTTGATTACTAGGAAATTTCTTTGGTAGATTATGTTGTTGGACCAATGCCTAAGCTACCGGTTATTAAAAGCTTTATTGAGAAACAATGGGAGGCTGTGAGTAGACCTTAGATTCTATGTCATCCATCGCGTTGGCATGTGTTTCAATTCGATAGCAAGGAAGAGATGGAAATAATTTTGAAAAGGCATCCTTCGATGATTGCTAATCATTCTCTAATTTTGAAACCATGGACTCCACGGTTTAGGTTTGATCAAGATGTTATGTGTAAAGTCCCTATATAGGTCACCTTCCTGAATTTGGACCTGATTTTGGTCAACTAGGGGACTTAGCAAGGTTGCTAGTGTCATTAGGGATCCTCTTTTTGGTGATGCTTATATAGCCTTAAAGGATCCAATTACCTATGCAAGGATACTAGTTAAAGTTAATTTATCTACTGAGCTACCTCAAACAATTCCTATTCAAGATCGTTGTGTTGATTTTTTTACTCAAACGCTCATTATGAGTGGGTTACATTGTTATGTAAGAGGTGTCAGAGATTGGGTCATGAGGAGGAAGCTTGTTCCATTGGTGGTGTAAAACAAGTGTAGATTCCTAGAGCCCCTGGTCAAACATATGGTAGGAAGTCATATAAGCTTGTATTAGAGACTGCTCAGAAACCCACTCCTATGTAGGATGTTCCTAACTCTTTGAACAACTGCCCAAGGCAGAAGAGAACTATTAGAAAGAATATCTCATTCTCTGGGCAAAATAACCAGTCTACCAATGATAATGTTGTTGTTTTGTCGAATAGTTTTTTTTCCTTTTTGTCTGAGAATAGTAAGAAAGGATGGCTATTCAATGATAGAATTGAGATAATATGACAATGCGCATAGTATGGAGTAGGCCCTAGGTAGACAATCTAATAACTGATCATTGTATGTTGGAATGTGAGAGGTCTTGACGACTCCTTCAAGCATGGTTAAAGCAGGAAGACCATAATAAAGCACTAGCCTATTATCTCTGGTTTGGTGAAGACTAGGGTGAAGAGCCATAATGCTGATGGTCTTGCTTGTAGGTTGTTTCCCAAATATCACTTTGTAACCAATTAAGAATATCATTATAATGATAGGATTTGGGTACTTTGGTTACCCTCCTTATCCGTGGATATTTTTCTTAAGAGAAGTCAGCTAATTCATTGTCAAGTTTCTGGCGATTCTGGTAGTTTTGCATGTGTCATTACTTTTGTCTATATATCCAACTTTGTCTCTAATAGACAGACTCTTTGGCAGGAGTTTGATGCTATAGGGTCCACTATTTCTTGTCCTTGGTTAATGCTTGGTAATTTCAATATCATATTATGATTGGATGAGAGGCTTTCTAGAGCTTTTTATTATCAAGGGGAAATTATTGATTTTTGCAGGATGTTGTGAAAGGAATGGCTTCTATGATACGCTAACTACTAGACATTTCTTCTCCTAAGGCAATAAACGAGAGGATGATTTTAGGGTTTGGTCTAAGCTTGATAGGGTGCTTCTTAATCCTGGAACTGCTGAATGCAACTTGCCAATTCAAGAAGATTTTCAGACACCTAGGGTTTCTGATCATATAGATCACTTCCTATATACTACAAATCCTTTTAAGGTTTTGAATATATGGACCTCTCATCCAGGGTTCAAGCTTATTATGCAGAAATGTTGGAGCCAAGAGGTGGATGGTTATTTAATGTTTCAGAAGGTTACCAAACTAAACAATCTGAAACATCTCCTTAAATAATGGCATGGTCAACACTTTAAAGGGATCTCTGTGAAAGTTCAGCAACTATGCTCATAGTTTATCCAAATTCAAGAGGGCTTGCATGATGAGCCTACTTTTAGGGAGCTATAACTTTAGGAAAAGAATGTGCTCATGGCCTTTATGAAGTTAAAAAACTTAAGGAGGTTATTCTACAACAGTAGACTAAGGAACATTTTATGAATAATAATGATGAAAACAGTTCCTATTTCATGCTACTATTAAGCAAAAGTAGAGATTTCATTTTATTCAGAAAGTTAAAGATATTGTGAAAGTTAATTGCAGAAAATGCTCACCTAACCCTGGCGGCCTAGACTTGTATATATAATAACTATACAATTAAGAAATTACAAGATTATCCCTATATTCTATTATGTCCCCTCAATCTGATCGGGGGGATGCACGGACGGATTGGATTTTAAAAACAAGAATGGTTTAGAGGATAGTCCTTTTGTAAACATATCAGCAACCTGTAAACCAGTAAGGATATATCTAACTACAAGATCACCAGCAGCAACCCTCTCCCGTACAAAGTGATAATCCACAGCAATATGTTTGCTACGATCATGAAGAACTGGATTAGCAAACACGTAAGTAGTAATGACATTATCACAATACAAATGAATAGGATCACTGAGCATAATCCCCAGATCGTATAGCAGTTTTCGAATCCAGATGGTTTTTAGCAATTGTATAAGCAAGAGCTCCATATTCAGCCTCAGTAGATGACTTTCAGACTGCGGGTTGCTTTTTGGAGCGCCAGGCAATGAGGTTGGGTCCATGGTACACAGCATAGCCAGTGGTGGAATGACAAGAGCCCTTACAGCCAGCCTAATTAGCATCAAAATATGCCACAATGATAGATAAGGAAGCAAATGGGCGAAGAAACAATCCATGATCCAAAGTGCCCTACAAATATCTAAAAACACGTTTGACAGTATGAAGGTGAGTAGTGCAGGGAGCATCCATAAATTGGGAAGCTGCATGGACTACATAGGCATTGTCAGAACGAGTCATAGTTAAATACTGTAAAGCAGCTACCATATTGCGATACTCTGTGGGGCCAGCAAGCAATTCAACATTAGTCAAGAATACGATTGTTCTAGAGGTAGATGGAGTACTGAAATATTTGAGAGTGTAGACGTGAAATTTGTGGAGAAGATCAGTAACATACTTCTGCTGTGAGAAGAAGATGCCAAAAGCAGAATGAATCACCTGAATGCCAAGAAAATAATGAAGGTCTCCAAGATCCTTCATGGCAAACTCCTAAGACAGATCAGAAATGAATGACTGAAGAATGGTAGTAGAACTACCAGTGAGGATAATGTCATCAACATATAATAGCATGACCAAAGTATGGGAGCCAGTGCTGAAGACAAACATGGAAGGGTTAGCCGTGCTACATATAAATCCACGAGGCAAAAGAAAGCTGCTGAAGCGATGAAACCAAGCCCGATGAGATTTGCGCTTACAGACATAGTGGGGAAAATCAGGGTGAGTGAAGACTTAAGGCTGTCTCAGGTAGACTTCTGCAGTAAGATGTCCATGCATAAAAGCATTTTTGACATCCAGTTGTCGAATAGGCCAATGAGACGAGATGGCTAAAGAGAGAACGAGACGGATGGTGGCAGGTTTGACAACAGGACAAAATGTATTATAGAAATCAATCCCAGCTTGCTGATGAAAACCTTGGGTTGCCAGACATGCTTTATGCCTTTCCACAGAACCATCAGATCGATATTTCACTCGATAAACCTATTTACTGTCAACCAAGTTTTGTTTAGGGTAGGTTGGAACCAAATCCCAAGTGCCATTAGCCATTAATGTGTTATACTCCTCAGCCATTGTCTGTTTCCAATGAGGATATTTAGAGGCTTAGGTGAAAGATGCAGGCTCAAGTTCAACTAATAAGGTGGAGATACTTTATTTGGACCTGGTTTGCATTTTGTGGACATGGACAGGGGGTGGGGGAGAATGAGATATGGATGGAGTGGGCTCGTTGGAAGGGATATACGTACTAGGAGGGTTAGTAGGCCCAGCTGAGGAGGACATAAAAGTGGGTTGAGGAGTGGAGCTAGACACAGTAGGAGGTGGAGAGGATGGCCTAGACACAGGAGAAAGCCCAACGGGCTATGAACTGGGCTAGGCATGGGAGGTTGTCGAATAGGCCTAATGGGGGCCCTGGTGTGACGAGGGAAAGACCCGGCTAAGAGTTGGGCTCGGTAATTGAGGGGGGCTAACTAGTGGGCTGGGGGAAAGCTACGACAATAGAGGTAGTAGGAGTTAGACTCAAAATATCGTAAGATTAAAAACATTAAGAGATGAGGGAACTCAGGCAGCGATAGTAGGGAAAGGAAATTTATTTTTATGAAAACAGACATGACGACTAATATAAACACATTTTATAAGTGGATCAAAACAACAATAGCCCTTATAATGGGGAGCATATCCCAAAAACACACATTGAACTGACCTAGGAGATAATTTATTTGTAGAAGTGGTAGTAAAGTGAGGAAAACAAGTGCACCCAAAAGGTTTAAGAAAACTTTAACTAGACACTTTTGCAAATAAAACCTCCTAGGGAGATTTATCATTATGAACAAGAATTGGAAGACGATTAACGGTGTAGATGGCAGCATAGGCGGCATCTAACCAAAAATCAGCATGAAGAGAGGCATCTACAAGAAATGAACGAGTCATTTCAAGTAGATGCCTATGCTTCCTTTCAGCAACCCCATTTTGTTAATGTGTTTCAGGACATGATCTTCGAAAATAAATGTCGTGTTTAAGAAAGAGGTCATGCATGTTTGTTTGATCAAATTCCTTTCCCCCATCACTTTGAAACATTTTTATTTTGCAATTAAAGAGATTTTTAACCAAGGATTTGAAATTACAAAATGTATTGTGGACTTCTGATTTTCGTTTCATAGGATATATCCATGTAAAGTGACAGAAATCATTGACTGCCATACATCAGAATGTATCAACTCAAGAGGGGAAACAATACAATGTTCAACTGAATAAAAAGGAAGTCTATGTGACTAGGCTAAGCAATAAGTTGTACAATTATCATGAAAAGAAGTAGAAATGTTCATAAGATTATTTTTCTTTAAAACAGCTAAGATACGAGCTCTACAATGCCCTAGGTGACGATATCAGTAGTCTCCTAAGGTTCTGAATGTCAGGTTAGCAGGAACCAAAGAGCTCTCAACAAGAAGACAGACTGGGTAGACATTGCCGACACTAAGGGCCTACAAAAAGACATCACCCATGGTGTTGTCCTTAAAGGGAACAGAATTAAAGTCAAAAACCACACTACAATTGTTGTCACGACAAAGCTTCCTAGCGAATAGGAGGTTGTGACGTAGGTGAGGTGCATGAAGAATACTACAGAGTTGCAATGGCCTCATAGGATTATTAATAACATTATGGCCAACATGCTTAATAGGCAATAAGGTTCCATTCCAACTTTAACAAGACTAGGTCCAGAATATGTAGATTTGGTGAGTAACTTACCATCATCTAGAGTCATGTGGGAGGCCGCAGCAGAGTCAGGATACCAAACTTGTTCCCTAGCATCGATGGGATTGAATGTAGCATAGGCAGGAAGCACAGGTTGCTGGCAAGGCTAATATCAACTGGGACAGGCATCAGTGGAATGACTTGGAGCATAATATATTTAACAAACAGTGCTCAAATGGCATCCTAATATCCCCTCAGACTGGTTAGTGCCTGCAGAAAGAGAGTGAGTATCAAAAGTAGACGTCTAATAAGTAGATAACGATGAAAAGTCCGAATTACCAAATACAATACCAGTAGGCATGCCCTTGGAGGTGGAATTATTCTGCCGGCTGTTATTGTTAGCATTGTTGTTGTGATTGCCCCCTCGGTTCCTACGACCACCACCCTTATTGCTCCAGTTATGTCGACCACCATTATTTTTCCCCTGATTGTTATTAGTATTGGTGATTTGATTGTGAGAACTACCCCTTTGATTGTTACTACCTGAACTGACAGTATTGACTGGAGCCTGATGAACGGTAGTTTCTCTATTGGACTGAAACTTTAACCGTTGCTCATATAAGATCAACTTAGATCGTAAATCATCAAATGTATGACTACCAGGCATAGTAGAATAAGTAGTAACAAACGTGTGATAATCAGGTAGTTTCTCTATTTACAAGATGCTGCCAAATCGGTAAGGCATGAGATATATTACGTAGTTCACATAACGTATCCCTAGAAATAGTTGTAAAAATACACACCCGAATGAGTTGATCAACTCTAAGCCAATACGAATATGCTGGATTCAGTTGAGTAAAATCAGGGGCCACCAAAATCGTTGAGCAGGGTTGTGAAATCGAACCATTGAGCATCCCTTGAAGTTGATGCATAATAACAAACAAAGTGAACTGATTCTCCCACGATAAATAATCATCAATAGATGCAAGAACTGTGGTGACATATGTTGTGATATCTACGGTCCAAAGAGAAAGGGTAGAGGTAGGAGACCACTGCCATGGCTGGGCAACAAGCCGAAGGACGACCACGTGTTGTCGAGGACATTGCCAGCAGGGTAAACCGAGGAGGCCAGCAGCTAGGTCATCAGGTCTGAGTAACCAGAGTGTGGCACACCCATGTCATATGAGAGCCGAGGTGATGAGGGGGAGGAAAGGGGAAAACTAGGCTACGCGTAGGGCCATGCCAGACCAAGAGAAGAGGGAACAGGCACAGAGGTGAGTGGACGGTGGCGGTGGAGGGGGTGGAGGCGGAAAGCTAAAGGCAAGAGAGAGAGGGGTTGCGCCATGTTCGCCCGGTTGAGAGGGTGTGATTGGGGCAGAGAAACTGGAGGCGAAAGTCAATTACGGTGGCAGGACGTCAATGACAGGGATTGTCACGGCAGTTTGGGAGGCAGAGGATGTGGAGTCAGCTATGGTGTGTCGCGAGTAGGGAGCTAGGGTTAGGGTTTTGAGGAGATACTTACAGAAGAAGAAAGGTATAAATTTTTAGGGTATAGGAGCGAACCCACACTGATATCATGTGAAAGTTAATTGAAGAGAATGCTCATCCAACCCTAAGAGCCTGGACTTGTATATATAATAACTATACAATTGAGAAATTACAAGATTATCCCTGTACTCTATTAGATATCTATGGTTAGGATTGCACATCTTATGAGACTATTGTTGAGGTTTTGCAGGTTTCTTTAGGAATCTCATGGGCACCAAATAAATGGTATAGCCTTTACAGTGGAGTTGGATTGCTTATGATCCTCTTTTAATTGATGGGCATTAATTAAGCTTGCTTTATTTAGTATAGAGGATAATAAGGGACCAGGATTGGATGATTCTGGTTTAGGGCTCTAAAAGAATGCTTGGGATATTGTGGGAGATGATCACTTCCAAGTTGTGCTTACATTCTTCAGCAATGGTATGCTTTTGAGCAAATAAACAACACCTTAATGACTCTTGTGGTTAAAAAATCCAATGTTTCTAAAGTTTCTGAATATAGACCTATTGCCTTATGCAATGTCCTCTACAAACTCATTGTTAAGGTGCTTGCTAATAGAGTTCAATTGGTGCTTCCTGATGTTATTGGTTTGAGTCAAAGTGCCTTTATTAGAGGTAGGGATATAAGTAACAATATGATGCTTGCTCACCAGCTTATCAAGCATTATGAGAGGAATAATATATCCTCTAGAACTTTGATTAAAATTGATATTTGCAAAGCATATGATACACTTAATTGGATTTTTTTAGAGTCTCTTCTAGCTTTTGAATTTTCGTTGAAGTTTGTGCAACTGATTATGGTTTGTGTTATAATGACTACCTATTCTGCGAATATTAATGGTGAGTCTTGTGGCTTCTTTCCTGGTGCCCATGGTTTGAGACAAGGGGACCCCCTGTCACCTTATTTCTTTGTCCTCTATAAGGAGGTGCTTTCTCGAAGGTTGGCTTTGGCTATCCAAGACAAACTATTCCTTCTCCGTTCAAAATGAGAAAGAATTAAGTTTTGTTATTAAGCTTTTGCTGATGACTTGTTCCTTTTCCCTGGGGGGAGATCTTAATTTTGTCCATGTTCTTAGGAGTTGTTTTTAGCAATTTTCTGCCATGTCTGGCTTACATGCTAACATTGAGAAATTAGATTTCTACTTTGGTGGTGTGCTAGTTGATGTACAATAGTCTATTTTGGCTCACAGAAGGTTTTCTAAACGTTTGTTCCCCTTTAGATATTTGGGGCTTCCTCTATCGACCAAGAAGCATTCATATAAACTTTTTCAACCCCTTATTGATACAGTCACATAGCAAGTAAGTACTTAGACATCTAGGAAACTATCTTATCCTGGGAGGAGAATCCTTATTCAATCTGTTTTGACTGGTTTAGTGAACTTTTAGGCCTTTGTTTTTGTACTACTGCGCCATACTATTGGTTTGATTGAAAGTTGATGGTAAATTCCTTTAGAGTGGCTTGTTGGATGTAAAAAAGAAGGCCCTAGTAAGCTAGAATAGTGTGCTTCGGCCTTTGCAATTAGGTGGGTGGGTTTCAAAGAGTTGCTAGCCTAAAACAAGGCTACCTATGTTATGTGGATTCAGAAAATGATTTTTAATGAGACTACTTTTTTTTTTGGACAACTAGAAACCCGAATTGAAACAAAAATTGTGAAAACAAAAAAAAAAAGTGAAAACATAATTCAGGTTATTGGGCAACTAGAAACCCGAATCGAAACTTTCAAGCAGCCAAAAATTGTGGTTTAATTTTAATTCAAGGAATGGCCAACTCGAAATTTTGGTTATCCGGAATTGAAAATCGTTTTGGCTTGGGTACCCAATCGATGAACACACCTACTTATTTGGATTAGACAACCTTGGAGATGGACTTTCCTACGTGAGGTCAGATGGCATGCCAGAAAGTATAAAGGATCTTCTTAGATCTGCAATTGACAGAGAACCTTCCCTGGTACTACTGTTTATGAACTGTGGAAAGAATTTAATCTCAAATAGTATAAGAATCAGTAGAGAAGTTGTGATGCTTTAGTTCAATATATTCAATATGTGGCTTGTGTTAGAGCTCACAGAATGCCTTGATTTATAGCCAGCATGTATGCCTTTTTAGGAAATACTTAATGATAATTATTTACCTTTCCCCAAAAAAAATTCTGATTTTATTAACATTTTAAAAAATTTACTTAAAACTACTGTTAAGAGAATCGTACCGGCAAGACTGGTTGAACCGATTGGATTGGGAGCCGGTGAGTATAGCGGCGCGCAAGAGGCTGTAACTCAGTTCAGAAACTGAATTGGGTCTCTCAAAACTGGCCAACTCAATCAATGGTTGAGCCGGCCGAGCCACGGTCAAACTGAAATTTACACAATAATTTTTTTTTAAAAAAACCCACATCTCAGACCATCAGCCAACACCCCAACGTCAATCCATTGTTGATCTTCATTGCATTCAGTGCTGATAGCAGCATATTGTAGCTTCACTGTGAGTCCCTTATTTTTGTATCTATCTCTTTGAGAATTTTAAAATTAATTCTAAGACATCAGAGGGAGAAAACCAAACATAGATGGATAAAGTAAGGAAGGCATCCATCTTATACACTATTGTTGAAGTTAAGCACAATCAGTAGACATTAATTGATCAAAGATGAGAGAGAGAGTGAGAGAGAGAGAGAGAGAGAGATCTAATTGATTAAAGAGGAGAGAGAGATGGGAGGAGAGAGAGGTCAGGATGCTGGGCAAGTGGGAAGTAGGAACATGAAGCTCCAACTGAATAAATAGTAGTATGGCCTAGGGTTTTAGACTTGGCAGTATATAAATTAGTTTTTGGCAGCTTTATGCACATGTAAAATCTTAAAAAACTACTGAAAAATATATGAAAATTTTGCTTATTGGTATTGGTTAGAATAACACTTTTTATTTCAATATTTTTCTTACTTCCAAGTGTTGTCTGTGTCCCCTTGACTTTTGAGTTGGCAATATCTAGTCCTATCAGAATTACTCCTTTACCCTCTTCCTTGTTAGTTGCAAAAGACAAAAGAAAGGGAGTTTTGAATTTTCTTCATAATGATTTTTCCATCCCCTATTTCATGACTCTCTCTCTCTCTCTCCTCATCATTCGCAACACCCTCCCTTCTCAATCCGTTGCTTCTTTCCTTCGCACCTTTCTAATTCTCTTCTCTGTCTTTATATGATTCTCTAAGTCCTTATCTCTTTAAATAGTTATTTTATCTCCCTTAAACCTCAAAATCCAATCTTTCATCCTTATTATACGTAAATCTCTCAGTCTCCTTATGAGAAATTAAAACAACAATGATGATTCTTGTATAGATTTTAGGAGGATATTGAAGGGGATGTTAGGGATTAATATGACCTCACATTAATGATAAGGGGTTGGGTGACAGTGGCATTGTCGATCAGGCTGTAAAAGACTTGTCCATCGCTTGTCAAGTTGTCAATCTGATTACGGGCATGAGACAGAGAAGTATAGGGAAAGAAAGGAGGTGAAGAGACAACAAAGAAAGCAAGAGGAGATGTCGACGTACAAGGTCTGGGTTGGAAACTTTTCTAGGTTGGGTGGTGTAAGATGAAGATGGGAATGGTGAATTGAATTTGGGAATTTGGTGGTGGGATGAGGAAGAAGAATAAGAAGACTGGGATAAACAAGCTAGGATAGTTGTGCAATTAGTTTTTTTTTCATTTTAAGAAAAATTATCTTGTAAAATTGAAAAGGTTATTTGGGAATATCTCTAATTAGAAGATACTTTATAAAAATTAGTCAAAATTAATTTTGAAAGGCAAGTATCTGGTTATATCTGTAATTATAAGATAATTGCTCAAAATTACTTTTTGAAGGGTAAAGATTTAAAAACATCTTTAATTAGAAGATAATTCTTTAAAACTAATTTGAAAAGGTAAGTATTTGGAAATATCGCCGATTAGAAGATAGTCTATAAAAGTCACTCAAAATTAACTTTAAAAGGCAAGTATTGCGGAATATAAATAACTCGAAGATAGTTGACATACTCACGTTAGAATATTTATATGAATGAGAATAATAGTAATTGAATTAAAGTAAAATATTTAGACAAAAGTGAGATAAACTAATATAAGATCTAAAAAATTGCATATAAATAAGAATTTTTTGTATTTATAAACAAACTAGAGAAAACGAATCCTAAACAATTTAGGGTTCGGGATTTATAATGGCTAAAAAGAACTAACATATATATGTGTGTGTGTGTGTGTGTGTGTGTGTGTGTGTGTGTGTGTCTGTGTGTGTGTGTGTGTGTGTGTTAACCTAAGAATATGGTACAACAACATGGGTTAACCAAAATATATATTGAGGGATATGATAATAGGTTTAGGTTGTATGTCAAACATTTAAGGTTTATGACTTAGGGTTTAACATTTAACTTCTATGAGTTAGGGCTTAGGGTTTAATTTAAGATGTAGTAGTATTTAGGGTCTTAGATTCTAAGAGTTAGTGTTTAGGTTGAACTTAAACCCTAAACCTTAAAACATATATGTTATGCTAGACTCTATCACTCTAGCATATTGTCAACCCGAGTATACCATAAGGATAATCCAAGTTAGCATATTAGGACAACCTGGGTTATTCCTCCAAATTTTGCTAGCCATATCACTTAATTAGCACAACCGTGCTTTTCCAAATTATGCAATGCTAAACCCTTATTGTTTACCCATAAACCTTAAAACTTGATACTTGAATATTTAACCTTGAACCCTAAACCTTGATTATCATTTAGGGTTTAGGATTAGGTTTGAGAATAACTAAACTTTAGAGTCTAAAAATTGTGATTATAATTTGGAGATTAGGGTTCAAGGTTTAGGGTTGGAGTATATTGGTAAGGCATGGTGTTGGGGTTCCACTTTTTGGGTTTATGGTTTGGAATTTGGGGTTTAAGGTTACATCTTGAAAGTATGAATACTTAAAATAGTCAACTAGCGTTCCCAAGTACTTGCATTTATAATTATAATTTAAGGTTTTAGAGTATAAGCTTTATGGATTAGGGTTAAAGGGTTTTGCGTTTAAGACATAAAGTAAGAGTTTTGGGCTAATCTTAAACATTAAACCAACCCTAAATGTTAAAGGCTAACTTTAGCTCATAGATAACAAAAGCTTATATATATGGAGGAATAACTAAGGTTGTCCTAACATGCTAACCCAGGTTATCCTTGTGGTGAACTTGGGTTAACCATATGCTAAGTTGAGAAGGAGCCTAGCATAACATATATTTTTATGGGTAAGCTTTTGTGATTTAGGGTTTTTCGCTTAAGGTATAGGTTTTATAGTGCATAAGAATTTCATATTTTGGATGACAAATGACTGTTGAAGTGACATTTATTAATAATTTTACATAATCTTGAATTATGGTAGTTGGACCTTAGGGTCGAACCCTAAACTATTGACCTTAAATGTTGAACCATAAACCTTAGGGTGTAGAGTTAGGATTTAGGATTGAAATAAATCATAGTCAGTCTTTAATGCCAAACCCGAAACCCTAAGGCTAAAAAAATAAAGAATTTGGGGTTTGGATGCATCAAATTTCGTAAATGACAAAATCTAAACCCTAATCCCTAAATGACAATTTACCTTTACGAATTTGGGCTCAAGTATTAAGGTTTAAAGAGTACGAGTTTAGGGTTCAAATTTCGCGATTAAGGGATATAGGGCTTAGCATTTAGCTATGAACACCAAAGCTCTACAATGAACCCTAATTCTTTATGCTTAAGTCTTGGGGTTGGACTTGAAACATAAGACTTTATACTACAAACCTTAATAGTCATTAGGATTTAGGATTCAACTTTTGCATTTTCCATCTCTATCATATGGTTAACCCAACTATACCATAAGGACAATTCAGGTTAGCACAATAAGACAACCTTGGTGATTCCCCTAAATTTTGCCAACCATGTCACTTAATTAGCACAATCGTGCCTCACCAAATCGTACAAAGTGTACCCCTAATGTTTAATCGTAAACCTCAAAACTTGACACTTGAACATTTAACCCTACACCTTGAGCCTTGATTATCATTTAGGGACTAGGATTTGGATTTGAGAATAACTAAACCTTAGAGTCTAAAAACTTTGATCATAACTAAGAGATTATGGTTCAAGGTTTAGGGTTGGGGTATCTTGGTAAGGTATGGTGTTGGGGTTCCACTATTGGGGTTTATGGTTTGGGATTTGGGATTTACGGTTACATCTTGAAAGTATGATTACTTAAAATAGTCAATAAGGGTTTAGGGCTTAAATGTTAACTTTAGCCCCTAGACAACAAAAGCTTATATATTTGGAGGAATAACCCAAGTTGTCCTAACATACTAACACCTAGGTAATCTTTGGGGAAAACTCAGGTTGACCATATGCTAAGTTGAGAAGGAGCCTAGCATAACATATATGTTCATGGATAAGTTTTTGTGATTTAGGGTTAGCGCTTAAGGTTTTGGTTTTAAGTATGCATAAGAATTTCATATTTTGGAAGACAAATGACTATTGAAGTGACAATGATTAATAATTCTATACTAGAACTATTCCCCTTGCGATGTAAGGATTAAGTAAACTATGACAACGTTTAGAATTATAAATTTTTAATCAGCAATTTTTTTCTTTGTTTAGATTTATTTTGTTAGTTAAAGAATCTTTGTATCTTTTTTTTTTTACGCATGTGCTCTTTTTGCAAGTAAGTGTTCACTAATGGCATTTCTAAGTAATTGATTAAGGAGAAGATGGAAGGTTTTGTACGTTATATAATAAATAAAAAGAATTGTATGCATGTTAAAAGAAACAAAATTAATTAAAATAGTAATTATATCCTAACCAACAATGCTATGACACTTGGCAAAAACTTGTGGATCAACTCAATTTTATATATAGTTACTACCCTTTAAACCCATGCTACGCACGATTGTTTTAAAATTTTAGCTAAAATATTTTTAGAAATATTATAATTAATCTTATCATTTAAATTTTTAGAAATAATAATATTAACATATCTGTAATTTATTTCCTTTTTTTCATTGATGTAATTGAAAAGATACTATTTATTATGATGACTTTCAAATCACATATTGTTTAGATTTGTATTTTTAAATAAAATTTTAACAAATACTTCAGATGATATGTGTCGTGACTGTAGCATTAGAACGCACCTTTATATATATACTAGAGTTATACCCTTATGATGTAAGGGTGTGAGTTAAATAATTTTTAAATATATTAATAAGAGAATATACTTTTTTATTAAAAAAACAAAAGCAAACAATAAATTGATGTATTGTATTATTTTGTTGATGTAAAAGCAAAGTGAGTCTTCTTTAGTTTTTTTACCTATTAATAACAAACTTTTTTATTCTTAATTAATATCTAACTCACATATTTTATTGTATTTGCATCATTAAATCATATATATTTTATGATTGAATTTTATTATTAAATAATAGGAAGGTATTGAGAATTTACCTTATTAAATAGAATTAGTATTGTATTAAATTTTCATCCACCTACATTTCATTTTCTTTTTATTTTAAATTTCATGTAGCATTATATGTTGCATTAAGGTATCTCACATGGCTACTCGCTCCCATATGGCATCCTACATGGCAAGTTTACATGCCGCTCATACATGAGTTCAACTCAACTTTTAATATATACCAGTGTTATACCCTTGCGATGCAAGGACATAATTCAAACTTTTTTAAATATATTCATAACATAACAGATAGTTTCTTTTCGAATAGTAAAAATAAATCGATGTATCAGAATATTTAACTATCAAAAGTTGAACACTTTGCTAGATTCTTTTTTGTTGTAATAACATCTTCTTCATTCTTAATTTGAACTCACTTTTGTATTTTATTTGTTCAGTTTCTCATTGTTAAACGATTATATTTTTGGAGAATACATTTTATTCCTAAATAGTAACGACTATGTGACATTGGGTCACTTTAATATAAAGAATTGATATTGCATTATAAAATAATTATTTTTTTGAGTTATCATTATTTCTTTTTATTTTTGCATTAAATTATTTTAAATTCCTTTTATATACACAATTTTTTATTTCCTACTGTTTAAAGATTATCCAATATATGAAACGTCTTTTCTTTTTTGGGCAAGTTTTAGCAGATAAAATGGATCAAATTTTTTATTTATAATTTAATAAAAATCATATTTTCTTCCTAATGACTACATAAGATATGTCAAAAGTACATGCAAGAATGTTGGCCAATTGTTGTTTTAAATTCAATTAAATATAAATAAGTAATAAAAATGTATCAATTTTAAAAGTAGTAATAATTTTATAACAACATAATTATTATTTTTATCAGTTGTTATGGTTTCTTTTATTATTTTCCATTAAAATCACTTAAAATTCCTTTTTTTCATAATATAATTATTTATTTACTATTTTCTTAAAAAAATTCTCTAATATCAGTAACATCTATTTTTATGGGAAAACTTTATGGACCACCTTTTAATTTATTAATGCAATGAATATTTTATTACAGTCTATCAATAAATATATAGGATATGCAAGAAGTCATTTTTTAAAATGAATGTAGCATTGCATTAGTTAAATCATAAATGGACATTTATGTAGCTAATTAATTCTACATAGCATTACATATGGCATCCTAAGTGGCATGACACATAGCACCCATACGTTGCTTCCATCCAACTTTTAATATATACATATATATATATATATATATATATATATAT
>JACYFF010010365.1:31640069-31681214 GCA_017589665.1 Selenicereus undatus | reverse complement strand
ATTATTATTATTATTATTATTATTATTATTATTATTATTATTATTATTATTATTATTATTATTATTTTGGGAAAAAGCAAATAATTATCATTAATTTCCCAAATCAGTAGTTGAGATACATCATCTAAGTCTAACCAGCCCATTCCAACTAGTTACATGAGCAGTGACCCTGATACATGCAGTTATCTGTATGGTCCTAACAATTGCATCCGCATCTCTATGCTTACATTGATGCTTCCTATAGTTGCGTTCCATCCAAATTTCATACACTGCACCAGAAAAGAGTTCTGCTCCAGGTGTTAATCTGTGCCGACCCCTTACAATGCTTAGCATACCATCTTAGCTCACGTTGAAATGTCCACTGCCTTCTAGCCATCGTTGCCTAATGCAGTATCCGACCCCAGACATCATTCGTGAAAGCACATTTGAAGAATAAATTATTGCAAGAGTCTCCACCTTCTATCGTACAGAAAACACACTCATATCGGGCACTGATCCCCCTCTCTTTCAGCATAGCGCCTGTGGCTAGGGATTTTCTAGCAGCTAACCACAGTCTAAATCTATGCCTTTCCCAAGCCCAGCTTCGCCACACTACTTTCCACCAATAGACTTTTGTACTCGCGGGCTTAAAAAATTCATACCACTTGCTAACCTGATACTCTTCTTCTTGAAAGCGCTCATGAGCAGCATCAACAGAACCGGCCATACGAAGTATATCATTTCGAAGGGAAATGATTGTCTTCCAGCCCCAAGCATCTCCAGTGCGCCCTTGAGTAGAGAAAATGCTGTCATGCTTCACCATATATTTTAAAGCCCATGGTCTAAATACTGATTCACTTGCACTAGTTTCCAAATCCATCTTGTGCATAATGCCTTGTTCCAAGCTAGGACTTCTTTAAAACCCAAACCTCCATATTGAATGGGTTGACATATCTTAGACCATCCCACAAGGGCTAAGTTTTTAGTGTCAGCAACCCCTGACCATAAAAATCTGCTGCACGGGCTCTCAATGCAACCAATTGTGTGTCTGGGCAATAGGAAGAGAGCAAAACAGAATGTAATCATTCATGTTAGCACAGCTTGGATCAAAACTTTCCTCCCAGCATAAGATAATCTTTTGGCAGTCTACGAAAATATTTTTTGCATGATTTTATCAATGAGTGGTTGACATTGTGAGTGAGTGTCTCTTGGTAAAAAGCGGTTGACCGAGATACCGGAATGGAAAGGAGCCTGCAGAGAATCCAGTATGGTGCATAATATCTCTTGCACCATTAGGTGGAAGACCCCCAAAGCAAATCTCATATTTATCTTGGTTGGCAATCAATCCTGACATTTGACCAAACTGCTGGAAACATCTCCAAAGCACATTAATAGATCCCAAATCGCCTCTTGAAAAAAGAAGTAGATCATCCACAAATATTAAATGGCATAGCTTCACTCGACTGCATCTTGCATGGAAGTGGAACTCTCTGTTTTGCACAGCCAATCCCAACCCCTGAGATAAGACCTCCATACACAATACAAATAAGGGGAGAAGGGGTCTCCTTATCTAAGCCCACGAGCCCTAGGAAAGTATCCACATGGGGTCGCATTAATATTAACTAAATATGATGGTGTAGATACACATACCATGATAAGTCGAACAAAAGCATCCGGGAACCCAAAAGCCGGTAACGTTGCTTCTAAGAACTCCCAACTCACACTGTCGTAGGCTTTACATATATCAATTTTCACTAGAGCTCTTGGAGATATGTGTTTGCGCTTATAATGTTTCACTAGTTGATGGGCAAGCATCATATTATCCATGATTGATCGTCCTTTTACAAATGCACTCTAGCTTGCATTAATAAGTAAGGGCAGAACACCTTGTAGTCTAGTAGCGAGGACCTTAGCAATGAGTTTGTGTAGGACATCACACAGGGCAATTGGCCGGAATTCCGTGACCTTGGATGCATTAGGCTTCTTTGCAACAAGGGTAATCAAAGTACTATTCAGCTGTCGAAGGAACGTACCATTACTAAAGAATAGCATAACAGCTTCACAAATCTCAGGACTGATTATCTCCCAGGTTGTTTGAAAGAATCCATCAGTATACCCATCCAGTCCAGGTGCTTTATTTCTATCCATGCTAAATAAAGCAGTGGAAATCTCTTCATGTGTAATTGGGGACATAAGTAGCTGCTGCTGCTCAGCAGAAAGGACTGCACCATGGCCAACCCATTCAAGGTTATGTGGTTGGACTGGTTGGGATGTACCCATAAGTTGTTTGTAAAAGTGAATATAACACACTAGCAATAGCAGATGGGGTAGAACATTCCTCTCCTTGTATGCTGAGAACTTTATGTATAAAGTTCTGTCTATTCCTTTGGTTAATAATGGCATGAAAGTACCTAGAATTATCATCACTTAGCTTTATATGCTCCTGTTTAGCTCTCTGCCTGAGAATATTTTCCTTGATCTTCCTATTCTTAATATAGGATTCCAGAAGATGTTTTTCAATCTGCTGTAGCTAACAGGAGCCAGGGTCTGTAGCTAATTCCCCTTGGATTTGCGTAAGCTGAATGTGTAAGGTTTGCACTCTATCTACAATACCCTTAAAATGCTTGCCATGCAATTGTTTGAACTACTACTTCATCAATTTAAGCCGAGTGACAATCTGGTACATCAGGTATCCTTCCACAGGCATGTCCCAACAAGTTTGCACAATAGTCTTGAAATCAATGTGATTAGCCCATACATTCAGAAACTTAAAAGATTCCGCGATCCCTTGAACTGGTCCTGTATGTTCACCCATATTATGCAGTGATCTGAAATACGAGGCCCTTCGAATTCAGTTGAGATAGGCCAAGGGCTTTCCATAGCTGCAGGGTTAACTAATACCCGATCAAGTTTGGACCACACTCGCATCTCTTCTTTTTGTCTATTGTTCCAGGTATAATAGTGGCCCATAGTAGGAGCGTCACTCAACCCAAGTATTGCAGTGCAATCTACAAACTCATCAATCTTGTTTTAAGGAAATGACATACTTGATATTCTTTCATCTTGGCTCATAACAACAGTGAAATCACCAAGGAGTACCCAACAGCAGGCCATATTACCAGTACATAACTCGTGCCACAGAGCCTGTCGTAGCACTGCTTGATTATGGCCATATATGAAAGTCACAACTCCCATAAAACCATTCATACCACAGTCAATGCGTCAATGAAGTAGCTGACTTGTACTTTAAGCACCTGAACACTTAGTGAGGGTAGCCAAAACACCCAAATTCTATCATTATGATGCCCATTATAATTGGCGAAAAACGCATACTGAGGGAATAATTTGAGTGCAATCTGCATAGCATTTTGATATTTAACTCGAGTTTCAATCAAGCCAAATATAGCAGGGTGATGTTTTAATACCTCCTTCTGCAACTCACTCTGTTTCAAGGGGTCATTTAGACCCCTGACGTTCCAACAGAGAACAATCATATACTGGGCGGCCTCCCTAACGCCCTCCCCATACTCCTTGCTTTGTCAAATTTCCTCATTATAGGTTCAGGTGTATCCTCAGCATTCTGCTTATGATCTCTTCATGTGTTAAATTTGTTGGAGAGTGCAAGAGTACCCGGTTATGCCGCTTGCCCAGCTCGTAATCGTCCTAAAAATGATAGTCTTTTTGATTGTTCGTTTCAGCCTTGGTGATTGCGCGTTGGTAACTACATCATGCACTGGTGTATCCAATTCCGTGTGCCTCTAGTCAGTGGGGTCCTTCTCAGCAGCTGCCTCTTGTTGATTCGAGCCCTCAGTATGTGCCATGGGTTTTGGGACCCAAATGGACCTCACAGATTGACTAGAGCGGCTGGCTTCTTCATGGCCCAGTCTCTTGCACTTTGCACAATAAAAAGGAACCCACTCGTAATCTACTGATTGCATTGTAAAATTACCAAACGGGCCCTTAACACATTGTTTCAGGAAGCATGTTAGACACATCAGCCTCAATCAGCATATGCAATCCTCTCTTTATATGCAGTGCACCTATCAACAAATAACGGTTGACCAATGGCACTGGCAACTTTACGAAGCCCATTTACAGACCAAAAGGATAAGTCAAGATTTGGAAAAGAAACCCAAATAGGCACTTTACACATATCCCCTTGATCAAACTTGAATCCTGGTGTCCAAGGCTTAAGTACGAGAGACCGATTAGCAATTAACAATGGTCCCCCTTTCAGTACATCTTCCATCTCCTCCGTTACATCAAAACGAAACACATACCATCCTGAGAGATGACATAGTATCTGCGGCCGAGCGACAGAGGTTCAATGTTTTTCAATGAATGCTGTAAGTGTGGCAAGTTTAGGCATGGGTCCAACAACATAGCCAACCAATGCTGTGCCCCAGAATTGAATTTCATCAACCACATCCTCAGGAGTAATACTAACAACATATTGTGCATCCACTAATTCTAGTTCAACAAATTGTAAACGCATACCTGCAACCGGCTCTCTATTACCTCTAAATAGAGAGCTAAAGGTCTTCTTCAAGCCCTCACCTTCACCCCTCAACTCTGCGGTTGCACATATCTCAGCATTCTGATCACACAGAGTTGTTTCTTCAACTATCGCATCATGCTCAAGTTCCTGATCTAGCCGCTCTCCCCATTTCATTGGGCTAATGCTTTCCCCATCTCGATTAGGGTTTTGCGCATCAATAGTATGATCTGAAATTACCTTATTTGCTGCATCTGGATCTTCCGTCTCCTGATTCGCCTCCTAATTCACCTTCAGAACCCCCTTCTGATTCACAGGATGCTCTCTCTTCTTGTTCATCATGAGTCACCAGCGAGATTCATGGGAGAACTGGGCGAGAGAATTCGCCTCCTGATTCACCTTCAGAACCCCCATTATTATTCTCTTAACAAATGACACGTTTTTTGTTAATCAGCGGAACATCTTCCAAACTTGATCCTTCACCTTTCCTTTTGCCACATAGACTTTTAGTGTGAGTGTCCTTATCAAATTTGTCAGTCCCCACTCCAAAGCTTTATTCGTTTTTCGATTACCGAGAAATTGAGCTAGCGTAAACATCGTAAGTTCAGACATGTTCTCACCAATAGTTGGCTCCAGAGATGGTTGTTAACTACTCGATCTCCGTTGGGCCTGAGAATACTTCCCTCTACATTGCTTCCCTCTCTTCTGCTTACCGTGTTGCTGAGCGGAGAATTGAAATGCAATCCTCCCTGTACCAAGAAATTGAGCTAGCGTTTAATATCTAAAGCTTCCCTCCGGAAACGGAAGTGTACTCAACTCTTAAACCTGGTAATCCTATTGAGTATACTTATATTTGCGAATACACGATCATCACATACAATGTCTTCCTACTCATTTGTTTTTTTATTAATAGACGCCCACGGGGCAACCTCTTTCTTATTTATTTACGAAGGTCTCTTCTAGATCTTTCGTACGAAACGTATTCTACTTTGGTTTCCACCTTTAACAATTGCACAGTAGAAAAATAGAAACAAATAAATGCGCGTTCTCTCCTCACTTGAACGACTACTCCGACCCTTTCTTTTAATCACAAAATCAACCAGCTTCACAGAAAACTACTGACCGAACATGAAATACCAAAACTTACATCGGAAAGAAATCATCCAAAAGCCTACTCAGAACAACATAGCCCCATCCCACTTTCCATTCACAAAAGACATGGGCATGACATACTGCTCAGTCTTGCAGAAAAACCATCAGTCTGAGTCAAGCAATTTAGGTCCCAACCCAAACCATCAAAGCCCAACTTGACCCAGACATAAGACTTTGCCCGAGCAGGTCTTATCACTTATGGTTCCAGTTCAAGCCGTCTGCAACATAAATTTCAACAGATACTAAGTTCAGGTACAGGATAACCTTTTTCTTTAGAGCAAGCAAGTACAATTCCGTCCAGTATATCCAAGAACTAACATAATCAAAGAACACATCTTCCAATTACAAGTTCTTCTCGAGTTGAAGACAGAGATGGAAAGAGGGGCCCAGCTCTTGTCCTGCACATTTATGTCTACTAATTTTCAGGAACTAAGCATTCTGTAAAGACCTGTGTAACAACGAGCTACCCTGCATTTTGGTTGATTTCAACAAAGAGCAAATCAACCCAGACTCCACCCCACGACTTGCAAATACAACATGGCGAAAGAAGTTTGTACTATAAAGAAAGTGAACATGAACTTGACATGTTAGATGTCTTGATCATTAAAACAAGATGCAGCCAGCATGATTCACAACGGCAGGATCTTAAAAACCCAGATCATTTCAATCAGATCTTTGGGTGCAAATAAGAGCTCCTTGTGGAGAGTAATCTGCATACTAGGAGCGGGCCATAAGCTCACCACAGTTGGACGCCTAAATTACTTAGAGCCAGTAGAGGTCATTTCCTTGGAAATAATCACTGTCCCGCAAAAGCAAATTCACAAACCAATGCAAGATGGTCACTGCCCCATTCCTGCATCAGAAACAACTCAAGTTAGCTCTAATGGTGCTCACTCTTGAGCAAAACCAAAAGGTAGTCATAGCTTTCTCTCAGTCAACACCCCTACATGAAAATTGACACTGAAACAGCAATTATTTCTGGAAAATATGCACTCCTAAATACAACTCCAAGTGATTATCAGAATATGCATATGAGACATAAAGCAAGTGCATGCACTATTGCCTCATTGAACTCCCACCATCAGTTTCACAATTACATGTCTCTCTGGGGTAAATTTTTCACAGGCCAATTGATTAGATCGGTCATGTTTGGCAAACAATTGTTAGCTATTATTTGACTGTTGTTTGTATTAGTTGTTTGTATTAGGTGTTAGTTGTTTGAATTAGCTGTTTGTATTAAATGTTTGAATTAGCTGTTTGTTGAAAAACTATTTGGTAAAATTAGTTGTTTCTGATAAAGTTGTAAGACAAAAAGCTAATTCTTGAAAAATCTCTTCCAAAAAGCTCATGAAATTAGCTTTTTCAAATTAACTTTTTAGACTCAAAAAGCTTTTTTAAAAAGTTTTTCATCAAACACTCAAAGTAGCTTTTTTAGTTGAGCAAATAGCTAATCTTGATCAGAAAAACTCTTTTTTGGCCAAAAAGCTCTTCGAAAAGCTATTTGCCAAACACCCCCAATACTAAATAATATAACCAACACGCATTATGCTGTGACAAGCGACGTCATTAAGAGGCAATCTACTGTCTAGCTTGCAAAATCCCATCCTTTCCTTCATTTAGAAGGTTGTATATAGTTTCACCAGGTAACAAATCTAAATGTAGAAGCACAAGAATGCAGTAAGCAATATCCAAGATATGTTGATACAAAATCATAAGGCATTCAGCTTCTTTCTCTGCAATATTTTGAACAGGAAAGTTAGCAAAATGTAACTGAAGCAATTTAGCCTCTGCTAGACATCTTTTTTACCTAAATCAGGTTTTTTCTGTCCACTAATGAGTACCCTGTTTGCCAAGATGCCTGTCTAAACAATAGAATAATCCTTCGTGCATGTTTTATCATAAAAATTTAAACAATCAACACAACAGCCCCTCAGGTATGGTCATTAGATAAGGTGGTCCAAAAGTTTTAGAAAATAATATTTTACTAATCTCAAGTGTGAATTAGGTTTAGTTGTTGACCATCACTTGAAGCGCTAATAAGATAGTGTTTTTGGCCCCTGGAGTATAAGATTAAGTTGATGGGTAAGTTGCACAGCGTGAAAATAAATTTCAAGATGGTGAATATATTGAAAGAATAAATATTAAGTGTTAAAATCAAGACCAGTGTTGCTTTAAGCTATAGTCAACGACTAACCAAACAGTCAAATATGAGCGCCGTAAAATATTATTTTCCAAAACTGTCAGATCACTTTATTCAACGTCCATATCTAAGGGTATCAGTGTAACTTGTTCTAAAAATCTCCGGCATTTCATGCTGTAGACTCTTGACAGATACTTCAACGTTTTACTAAGAATACGAAGGGTATTTTCATTAATAGAATTCATTTTTTTTATCTGGTCAGCAATACATAGGGTGTTAGCCTAGGAAACGTCTTTTCCTGTATAACGTGACAAGGGTTTGCCTTTTGAGCCGCCTCAACCTAGAACCCACTAACCTCAGTCACAGGATGTAAACCCAGCTGGAATATATTATAATTAAACGTTACAGCCAGCATGGCAGCCTTTGGAGTCAAGAGGTGGCGTACATGCCGTGCAATGAGGAAGAGTGTAGTCCAAATTTCAGTAGTTCGACTGAAGCCAATCAAAGCGTTTTCTCAAGGGACAAGAACCCACACATTAGGAGTGTAACAATGAGCATAACAATGGCTAACTCATACACACTTCCCAGTCCAGAAATAGGCCAGAATTTTGGGACCACCTTAAAAACCATCTCTTTTTCCATTGATCACGGTATATCCGCACCCAAGTTCCCCTATATAAATGACACATTTTGGCTAATGATACTGAACCATGCTATGGTTATTCCTTGGCCAATTGCATCTAGCATTCTCTATAAACATGCACGCTGACCCAGGCAAAGGATCTAAAGCTGTCTGCGCTCTTTGAGTCATACCCGTGGTATTACAAATGGTCAGTAACACCACATGCATCTAAAGGGGTAACAAAGTGATACTGCTGTGCCCCTGGGCCCTTGGCTAACATCACCTGAATAGAGAAGACCAGATCAATCATAAAGCCATCAAAGCCCACACTGGGATTAGCATGTACTTTAATGCCTAGAGGTGATCCTAACTAGAAAGGAAATCCCTAGATAAGTGTCCCTCAGTTTCACCTACTTCGACACAAAACTGGACATGAAAAACCAAAAAGAACACGTAAGGCACCCAAAACTTAACACATCATGAAAGTTCCAAGACTTCTCAAGTTTCAGGTGAAAGCCTTGTGTACTTGGAACTAAGCACAATAGGTTGTAACTACATCTGCAGACATCACAAACCAATGAATCTCTAACTACACAAAAAACCAAAAAAAAATAAAATCTGAGCTTAAAAAAAATACAAAAACATCATAGCAGATTGGATGATTTTGCACAATACCCTTCTAAAACTAACTAATTATGGGGCCCACATCTTCAGAAACTACTTATCCCCCCAAAAAAAAATAAAATCTCAATCGACTCCTTCAGGATACTATTGAAGAATTTCTATTTGGCCATTCAGCCTTCGAATGTGTTTTCTTTTGGAAGATACTAGAGTGCTTTTCTGAATGTACACAACATTATTGCCAGTAACCACTATCATGATGTGTTATTCTTATTTGGACAGGACATATGAAACATCTTTACAAACAAAGGATACTTTACTTTCAGTATAAACAGGGAACATCCTTAACCACTTCGGGGAACAGGCGGCCCTGGTCAACCTTCCCAATTCTCTGGGAGGTACTCAGCGGCAGATTTAGATTGCTCGGAGCTGAGCCATCCAAACACTATAGTACCCACATAAGTATATACGTGGGTTTTAAAAATAATTAAAAAATCAAACCACATGGTTAAAGCCCTTCTCAACATCTTATACTAGATTCCGAGTAGTATACTTCACATAGCGCAGGTAAAAATTTAGCTTTACCATCGCCGGTACCTTACAAGTGATGTCCATGATAGATATTTTTGGCTGTGTTCCATCATTTGCAGTTCGTGTTATGTCTGAAGTGAGCTAATGGCAGACAGAGAAAACGACAACGATGGCAGTCCATCGATTGTTTTTCATGTTGTAAGTAATAATTAATCCACTTGATAAATGACTAAAAGTTATTAATTGATAAGGAACTTTTAAATATTAAAGAGGAATGCTAAGCCTTCCCACTCCTCGACTCAACAAACAAAGCCTCATAACTTGAACCGTGAACAGGGTATACATACTCATAACTAAGATATTTTATACGCTAGAACAGCACTTCTGGGGGGAGGGCAGAATGGGCAGGTCATGCAGTAGTGCCAATTTTTAGATTTAAAAGAAATAAATAAAAAAAGAGACCTTGGCAATGGCTTTTTTGGATGCCGAGGGAAAAAGGAAAATGAAGCAATATCCACGGAGAACACGTTATATTAATAATTGTTGACAAAATGGAGCATAGTTCAGCAATTATTATTTTCAAAAAGAAATTAGTAAGGGAATTATTTAACTTATGCAATTATTTACAGAAATCATTCAAGGAAATAGGACAGGGTAACAGCTCTATTAACATGGTTCTTAGCACCTTATTGGGAAGTCCACCCATATTTCGCAGTACACGCACAGGAAGAGGCTCAAGGACTCTGACAGGGACAAGTTCTTCACTGTGCCTACACCAAGAAGCATAAAGTTATTGGAAGCACTTCAAGATTTACTCAACACCCCCCCCCCTCCTTTTCTTTTAACCTGAAGGCTTCATTACCATATATAATCTACAGTTCCTGTGAATTTGGAGTGGCATGATGTTACCAAAGGCTCCCCTATTTTGTCTCTTGTTGTGTCATTCCCCTGATCATAATCATTAATTAGAAGAGCAAGATGATGCAGCACAGTGTCGCGTTTCTGTATGAGAAAAATGCAGACAAAGACAAATACAAGATATTTGGAGTTCGCGTTTATCACGCAAACTTCACTTTGCAGGTTTTGTCATGTTACTGACGCTGTAAGTCTGTCACTATTATCCATCCTGCAGAACGGTGATGGCGAAATTTTAAGAAAGACAAAAGACCTAACATACTCATTGACATCAGCAAAAGAATGTAAAATTGTAAGACAATCGCAATTTCATCTTACAGGAATGCCAATATATGCACTGAGCAGCTTGAGGTGGTGCCACAGAAAAGTCACTTGTTCATTTCCTGTAGCAAGCTTCAGTTCATCATCATTCCATCTATATCCCACTGGTCTTTGCCTGGATATCCAAGAGAAGCAGAGGCTGGTCACAAGACAGAAAGAAAGGGCCTACCATCTGAAGGGCCTTAAACTCCAATAAGAGCTCTAATGCACAAACAATAAATTGGGAACATAAGCAGCCGCCAACCATCGAAAGGGCCTTAAAACTCCAATACAGATTAAGATAGAATAGAAATCAGTTACAGATCAGCAGATTTCCCCTATTACGAATTCTGTTCACAAGATCGTCCACATTCTTTCAATTATGATATAACAATGGAATAATGTGTCTTAAATATTTTTCTTATTAATTCAATCAATGTTTTTTCCCTAATTTAGGGCATTTGGTTGGCCCTACTTTGCAGAAATTATACTCTTTAGCATCTGTATTTGACATTTTCTTGTGCCAACAGAGCTAAGCTACCGAGAGCATGGTATTAACTATTCAATAGCCAAATTAACTTGATCAACATCACGCTTCATTTTGGCTTGTTTCCAATCACTTCACTTTCCTGATAACTCGACCAGCATTTTCCTCTCTCTCTCTCTCTCTCTCTCTCTCTCTCTCTCTCGCTCTCTTTATATCTATATCTATATATATATATATAATTATATATATAGAAAGTCTTAACACATCACTGTCAAGGTTTTATCAAGGTAAGTTCAACCCCTCTTATTTATATATTAAGAAAAAAAATTCCGAAGGGAAAACTAATGCCACATGTCGCAATAAAAGAGGTTTGACAAATATCCTAAACTTAGTTTTAACTGAGGCACAAAGGGCGCTGAGGTGTGAGGCGAGGCGCGAAGCAGAGCCGCACACATCATGGATGCGGGGCTCACTTTTATGCAAGAAGTTTAGAAAACATGTAAAACACGTCACATACTAGTTAACTAAATAAATGCCCGTCATATGTATAGAAAAGATCAAACCCAAGTCTTGGCTTTTAAAAAAATGTTTTAGATTGGAAGAACATTATTATACAGATAGCTTCCCTAAATCTGCACTTAGTTACTTTTTTACATTATATTATACTATGCAAACTTCAAAACTGCCAATAAAGGGGTACCTTTCCTTTTACCTTCTTGCTATGCTCTCCTTAAAATAATTTTTTTAATAGAAAAAAAATGTAACCCTAATTTAGTGAATGAAAACAGAAGCAGAGAGACAGCCACAGACATGGTTATCGTGGTGCTCACCGCTGGCCGGAAACTACTTTCCGGTGAATAGAGACCTCCGACTAAGTTGCCCTCCCAAGTTGAGTAAGCCCTAAATCTCCAACACCAAACTTGATCAATCACTCCGCCAATTATTAGATCTAGGGTTTGCAAATTAGGGCTCTCTGATTAAACCTTAATTCTACCAGATCTAACCGAAATTGATTGGGGGCTTCTGCTCGAATTCAAATCCATGACTAGAGGTGGTTTAAATTTGAGGAAATTTTGACAATTTGATGGCTCCAATTCTCCCGGTCATACACCATGAACCACCTCAAATTCCTGTGAAGCACACACAGCGCAGCGCTTTAGCCTCGAGTGAGGCATGTCTGAGGCGCACGCCACGCTTTATGAATTCGCCTCGCCTCAACCCTTTGAGGTGCCAGGGTGCTCGCCTCTTGCCTCACCTCACCTATTTTAACATAGATTTTAAGCCAACTCCCAACCCAAGCTAACTCCTATGTTATTAATTTTGATTGAAAATGTTAATAACAAGGATCATTCAAAAGTCACACTTACATAATTACTTTCAAGTATAAATAATAATTAAAAAAGAAAACCATTCCATAGTCATCAATTATCTTAATACATTGATGATATAAAAATTCATATGTATCATTTTGTGGGATTACAGCAAATAATACAAACTATAATATAGGGTAGAGTTCTTACTACTCAAAATATTCAGAAACTAAAAGTACAATTATTATGAGTAATATATCCAAAAATAATAGTCAATTGTTGGTGCCAGTTAAATAATTACATGACTAATCTGCACATCGCATGGGATCAAAAGATAATTATACTCTGCATCAGTAACTATTATAATTAGCTCACAAAAACCATTACTATATTAACCGCCCCCTCCCCCCCCCCAAAAAAAACCCTGTAAGGTGTTTCCGAGCATCACATGGGTTGTCAACACTAGTTTCGCTTTACTCCTTTTTAGTATTCAGCTTTAACTAACTTGGAAAGCTTAATCACAAAATTAGTTTGTTGATTTGCCCAAAAGTGATCATTAGAGCTATGATTTCAGGAGCAGTAATAAACATATGAAAAAAAAGGGAAAACTTCATGTGATTTGAAAGTCAGCCTTCCTAATTCTAACCTTTGTTCATTTGACCCTATAGAATCCATTAGAGGCTTCATAACTAGCCAAAAAGAATAATTAAAAAAAAGATCCCTCATGATTTTTTCCAATTGATGTAGAGCCTTTTTGGTGAGGAAAAATGGAATGGATCTTGAACCCCCAAGTATCAAGTTCCACAAAACTCCAAGGGACTTGAACCCCACCATCACCAAGGGATGTCAGATCCCCATCCCCCCCCCCCAAAAAAAGAATCTGATTAATGACCAAATAAATAAAAACAAAAATATTTTGCATTCCTTGCTCATCTACATTTCACTTGCTCAGTTGCTCTTCGTTCCATATCTGCAGTGAGTGGGTGAGTAAGCGGGGGAGAGAGGGGGGCACTGCCGGTTGCCATTGATGAGGAAACAGGTCACCGTCGATGAAGCCAGCTTTTTCTTGTTCCTTTTTGTGTTCAATCCAAATCTGTTCTTTCCTACTCTCACGGTTGTCTCCAGATCTGTTCTTCCTCCCATTCGTTCTCCCCCCCCCCCCCCCACCCCTCCATTTGTTTTCCTTTCGTTCTCTGCTTACTTTGATTTTAAGGTTTGAGTTTGAAATTGAAAGAATTTCTAGAGATTTAAGGGTTCGAAATCTTTGTGATGATTGCTAGCTTTGATTCGCTGGATTTTGCTTGGGTTCAGTGGTAAGGTGGATGATGTCTCAAAGGATCATCCCATGGCCGCTTTGCAAGTTTGCAGATCTTCCTAGTTCGCTTCTTTCTAAGCTAATGAAGGAAGGAGTCATTTTATTTAATCTCTATTTTCATTTTCTTTTTAGTGTTCGTATTTTATTTTACCCAGCCAAAAAAATATTAATGCATAACTATAAGAAAATTACAAAACAATTAATTAGACACATATAAAATGAAACACAAATCTCAAATGTTCACGAAATAAACTTATGAACTTTTTTTTTTTACAGAGTCAAAATAATAATAATGAAAAAAGAAACTTACAATCGCATATAACATTTTAAAAAGTAAACCACGTTCAATTCCATTCCATAATTATCAGCCAAACACCAATGAATGGAACCTAATTCCATTCGAATCCTCTACAAACCACTTAAGTTGAAGATTTAAGTCCCATTTCCGAACCCCTAGTTATCAAATCATGATTCAATTTCATTCCAATTTTGCTAACCAAAGAGAGCCGTAATATCCATTTTAGAGTATTTAGGTTGTAAATATGCACATGTCTAACCATGACCCCTTTGCATTTTGGTACAATGTACCTATAGTTAGACCAGTCAACTTTGTACATTAGGGTGTAGGTGAGCCAAGGTGGATCGCCACTTGACTTGTCAAGCCGGTCTTGTAGTAAGCCTGTCCGAGCTCAGGCCTTATGAATTTGGGGTCATGAGCTCACCAAGCCTGAATAAGTTGAACCTAAATACGTCGAGCGAATGAAGCGTGCTAACTGGCAAGCTTCCATAGCCTTCTTAAGCAACAAATATTTTGGTTTGAATAATTAAACTTTACGTGCACAGGTAATTACTTTATTTAAGAACTGCCGTCCACGGTCACATACTGGGACAACATTATAGTGTGGTTTTACCTCCCAAGTCCCAAGTCCTAGCCCAACTTTTCTTTCCTTTCTCCTTCCTTACCTCTTCACAATCAGCTCATATGTTCATTTAAAGTTAGAGTAATGCACAACTTATATAAGCTTACACTCCTCACCTTATTACCCATTGACAAATGATGCCAGCAACCCATCAACTATCAATGATAAGAATATAAGATAATTACGATTGTCCTATGGCTACATACATTAGACACGCTCACCAATCTCTTGCTCTTTATGAGAGACCCTTGGTATACATTCAAACTTTAAGAAACGAGGTCCTATCCAAATCGTAAAAGGCAAGCATTTATTTAACCTTAAATAAGCAGAGCTTAGGCTCAAAGCAGCAAAGCCTTGGATAGCCAAGATTAGGCTCTCAAATGAGCCTTAGACAAGCCGAACCTAGGCTCACACCTTAGAAGAGCCAAGCTTGAGCTTGACGAGCTGAGGCCTAAATGTGAGCTCACAAGTCGACCTTCTAGCTTGCCTAGGTTGGGCTCAACTCGGCTCGAATCCATTGGTATCATACACTAAAGGCTACATAGCATTTATGACGCAGCTACATCTTGCCCAGTTAAGAATTTACCAGCTAGTAAGTGATTTAAACACAATGTAAGCACAGTAGAGGTCAACGCCATAAAATCCTTGGTTTCTATTTATTGCTTTTGCATATTCACAGAGTGCTTAGGTAGGTTATGTGAATCACCTAACAATTCGTATGGGCTTTTACAATTGTTGGTACTCTCTACGAGGAACATGGCAATGCTGTACTACATAGAATGATACAGGGGTGGGTGTCATTGCATGCTCCAAAGATACTATATATGCTTGTTTGCTTGTTCTTTGTCCCTTTTTTTTTTCCCACTAGCCCAAGTTACTAAACCCGTTACTTTCCATGCATTTCCAAGTTTAAAAAGCATTCATTTGGATCAATCAAAAAAAAAAAAACCCATGGACCATTACCTTATATGTAAAGCCATTGGAACGAGGTATGCTACAAAGGAATTTTGACTAAACAGACCATTTGCTGCTTCATTGTCAGCTCTCCAGGGCACTTGGGAGCTAGCTTTCAATTGTTTGGGCATTTCTTGGGTTGCCTCTATTTTCATCAGGAACCATCTTTTAGCTTGGGAGGGTTTCTTTTGGAGGACGAGGAAGAAGAAGAAGAAGGAGAACAAGACCATGGTTGTACCTCCGGTTATTTTTTGCAGTATTTAGGGAGAAAGAAACCGAAGAGTTTCTTAGGGTGTTGAAACTCCTCTTCAATGCTTGAATGGCAATGTTATCAAGACTACTTTTGGGATAATGGAAAGTTTAGCTCTTCCTTTTTTGATGTGGCCGACTTTGAGGATACTTTGTATTTTGCATGCATACAATATTAATTTATTATCTTTTCCTTATCAAAAGAAAAAAAAAATTTTAAAAAAACACCCCAACCGAATGAAGAATCTTTACATGGTAATTGAAGACAGCATGCCTTTCTTGACATGATTTGAATATTTTATTGTTACCTCATACAGTGGAGCAAGCATAAGGAAATACCTGAACAACTCCTCAATTAAACAACAGAAGCTGGCACGATGCAGTGCCGTATCAATCTGCCCAGAAATTTTTTTACGGTCATGCTGTAAAAGATCCAACTGCAACAGATCAAAAAAATCTGTCAGCAAAATGAAGCCTGCGCCCTTTTTCATAATGCCATCACGATAAACCTTCGGCCATGTCATGAAAGATTGCTGCTCACCTTTGCCGAGGATATAAACTGATATAAGGCACTCTGGAAGCAAAAAAAGGTATATCAAATACTGTATCAATAAACTGAGTACTTCAGATAAACTTCTGATTGTCAAACTTCAAATACCTGAGGCAAGCTGTTGAAATCACCAGCAAGTACAACTGGGATCCCACCCCATTCTTCCGACAATTTGTGGGCCTTCTCTAGAAACAGACGTATCTAGAACATTTTATTTGAAGCCCATGTCATTGACCATGGGGGGTTAATGTAGAAACAACGCAAGTTGAAAGGAAGAAATCTCTTATGACCCAACATAAACTTTTAATCAACTATTTATAGAAATGGATAGAGCACCTGTCCTAGCTTGACATCTCCACGATTTGGGTTGAAAAGCACATGTATATTTCCGACAACCAGGCATCTAGATGTCGTGACCCTGCAGAAACATTACTAACACATTTGAGAAGCCAATACGTGCACTGATTAAAAACAAATACTGATATCCAGGGAAGACAAGCAATTATATGATGAAAGAAACACAATTGGTGAACCATGTCCAAACTCCAAAGCCAAGAGATAAAGAGCTAGATCATGCAGGCCCAGCTAAATAAGCATTGAACCTAGAATGTCACATAGATGCTTAGAGTTTCAGGGCAAATTGTATCCAGTTTCCCATTCTTTGCGTCACCAGAAGCCAACATAGAAACAACAAGAAGTTCATTACAGATCCTGGGTCCAAGAAAGTCCAGATGTAAACAGTTATCTTTGGAGAGCAAAAAGGCTGTTTCAAGAGAGACCCAAATCCCTTCCTCCTTCTCTCCTTTCCATTGTTGGTCTCTTTCACATTTTTAAAGTGAAAAGGGAGGAATTTTCAAAAGGATCTGCGATCAGTTTGAAACCAGAAGTAGAAAGAGCTATGAGTAAGGAGGAAACAAGCATAGAAGATCTTTCTCCCTTTATTACTTAGTTGATTAATTAATTTCAACTAAGCAAATAAGAAGAGGGAAAATCATGGGGTGAAGAAAGGGGGTTTTCATCTGGAAAACACTACCCCTCCCCAAACCTAGGTGCAGATACTGCACGTCTGTGGCTCTCCTCTTTCCAAATCTAATATTTAATATCGGTACTCTTCAAATTGCACAGAACAACAAACTGTATCCTAGCCCTTCCCCAATCTCAGACAAAAAACCAAGAAGATGACACTGGTATGTGCTTAAATATTCCTCTGATATAAGAGCAGGGTGATGATTTGGTAATAATATTTTGAAAAGAATTTAGGATTCCAGAAAAAGCAAATTTGTACATATGAGAAGCTAATTAAAGCAGCCCTCAGTTCAGAAAAGCTCCTCGCAGCTAAAAGGATAACGCTGTACAATATAAATTCTTTCATACAAATCAAAGACTTACTTTGATTTTGACAGATTTTGATCAGACTTCGACCGATTTTCATTCATCTACAACAAAAGATGAATAAGCATAAGGGATATTTCTCATTCTGGAAACGCTAGTATAAAGCTGACTAAATTTAATCAGTGAAGGATGAAAAGGTTTTTCCCAGAAATTGAGTTCCAAATGTAATAATGGTGAAAAAAGTGGCAGCTACAATGTTTACAAAGAGGAGATCTTAAGCTTAACTTGAATTAGCCCGACGTAACCACACCAACCCCCCCCCGGGGGGCAACCAAAAAAACAAAAGAAAGTGTGCATTCAATACAGAAAGGCATAAAGAATTGAAGACACCTGATCAGGTTCACTCTTTTCTTCCCCCCTCTGGCTCTTTCACACAATGGCTTTGTTCTTTTCGCCTGAATGAAAATTTTTTGCTTTGAAATTTTCTATATATTCCCAAGGAATGTGGAAGACAGGGGAGATGAACCCACGCACTCAATCTAAAATTTTTGATAAATTCTTGAAATTTTCAACTACGCTTTCCATTGCATCAAGAAAGTTTTACAAATTCATCAACTCTCCAAAAGGAATTCCAAGAGCAGAATGGAAAGAAAGGAAAACAAAGCGGCAAGCCGTTTCCCCTTAAAGGTGAGCACAACAAAGCCACTGCTGAGAAACAAAGAATAAGAAGTTTCTCTCTCAAAGAATTTCAAGGTTCCAAAAGTACCCATAGGGATGTGAAATCCAAAGTTCTAGTGTAAAAAAGTTCTTATGATAGGCCCAACCATTAAGAAAGAATAATTCAGACATTTGGAGTCTCCAACCTTAACATTAGCAAGTCTGATTTATCAGAATCCAAGAAGGATAATGTCTGCATGGCATTAAATGCGTTTAAACCCATCATTTAAATTAAATGAAGGCAAATTACTCAGCAGAACCATGCCCAATGGAATGAAGCACCTTTTTCGAATTCCTCACTGGGGGCAGCATTGACAATTTCAGAATAATTACTGAGGCAATAATCCAGCTTATACACAGATTAAATCAGCATAACTCCATTCTTTTAACCTCAATGTTGTCTTGTCGACTCTACTTAAGAAGATGGGGGCAATGACACCATGTGACATTCTCAGAAGGGCACCTTTATGGATACCTTGGATGGCCCAATAGGACATAGCATGGCCACAATAAGAACAAGGAGCATGATTGTGGCATTCCCCTTAAACCCAATTTGCCGAAAAGGCCACAAAGTTAGAAAGTCTATCACTCATCAAGAAAAAAGATAGACTCCTGAGTCCCACGAAGATAAATAATGCTAACTCAATCAAATAGAACAAGCCCTCCCTAAATGAAAGCTCCCGTTCAATCATATGTTTTCAGGGGCGCACACATCTTACAATCATGAGTGTCTTGGGTACTCCTTGCGCATAAAAAAAAATTATTTATGTGTTCATTGAAAACCTTGAAATTTCTTAAGATGGACACTCATAATGACACACTGATACTAATCAAACTACACGTTATTTAAAGAGGGACGGTGTTACTTAAATATTTTGGATCTGATAAACACTCATGACGATGCACAGACACTAACTAAACTAAATGTTATTTAAAAGGAACTCTGTTATCTAAAATTTATGGATCCGCAACTGTGTCCATTCAGCCAACTTGCCCTACCAAAGCACATGTAACTTGTATACACTTTCTAGATCTAGTCCAAGTCAAAAACCAACCCTAAGAAATATTAGGATCCTTCTAAATGTAGGCCTCGAATTCTACGTGGATTTGGAAAAGATGAAAAAGATCTACTATTCTAATTAGCTACAAGCCTACAGATACTCATGCATGAACAATATTTTATACACTACTTTGAAAAACATATAAAACTAAATAGACATGTGCGTGTATGTGATGCTCAGACTCCAGTACAGGTGTCATACAACGGTATATCTGAATGTCGAACACTTTTGTTGTAAAAATCATCGGCATGGGGACTTTGTTGGGGAAATGGACACGTATACGGGGACATGAGTATTTGTAAAAGCTAAATTACATATGTACTAAAATCATAATAACGAGGAATTCATATTTTAACTACTAACACCCAAAAAAAAAGTCTAATGGCTTTAATGTAATCTAGGATACTATGACTATAATCCATTAATATTATCAATTGATCACAAAGAAAATATTCAGCTTCATCATCTTCAGAAATCAAAGCCTTAAGTTATGATGATCAAGGAACAAATCAGCCATGCATGCACTGGAATCATGAATCATCAAAATCACAGTTGTCTCCTCCTAAAAATTGCATCATACACCCAAGAAAATTATTTGAAGTGTGAGACTATTGTCATAGTGGGAATAAATTAACCAAATTCATAAAATTAATGATTATTCATTATTTCCTGTACCCAAGATCTTCAAGGGCCACCCGTAGATGATGCTTCTTTCTTACAAAGTAGGCAAAGATTAGAGTGTACAAACACCGTATCTTCCTGCTTGATGCCAACTTGCCTCGCTTCACACTTTGTACGGCGAGTCTATACTCCAATTTCTTTTACAACATAAAGAAAATCCAGTTGTGAGTCTTGTGAGTTGTGACAATAACTTAAAAGGCAAGAGCTTAAATGTTGGTGTTGAAGCACTATAATTAGCCCACGACATTATAAGGCCTTCTTATCATACCACAAAAATGACTTGGAGTGGACCAAAATAATCAAACCCACTCAAAAATAAAATTTTACATAGTCGGTGCAAACTTCGTTTAAGTCATCTTCGTTTGAAATGACTCTCCTCAGACAATTGTCTCTGGTTATGCTCACATGTGCTTGCCTTTGCCCACCATTTCACCGCCTTGAAGCCTACTTTCCGATAATATTGGGGACAAGGGAATGGGTCATACTACGTAGAGGTGTTACTTTATTCCAATGACTCTTTCACCTCTTGAACAATATCAAAAACCTTTGAATTTTCGCTGATTAATTCATTCCTTTCATGATGAAATATCAATATTTTGACTTGTTCTATCATAGTATCCCACATGTCCATGTCATTTGCAAAATGGGATCATTTGTATAACTAACTAATACGTTGGTGATTAAAGCAATTGAGGATGGTTTCTTGAATGGCTTTCATATTAGCCAGCCCCGCACCGAGGGTTTGTTGACATCCTATTAGCTCCTTGTCAATGATACCCTTATTTTTTTACAAGCCAAACGAGGGTAATTTGGGTGGTTTGAGTGCATCCATCTGCTTTTTGAAGCTATGTCTAAACTAAGGGTCAAACTATCTAAAAGTGCACTCATTCCCGTTGGCAAGGTGCCTAATGTTCATGTCTTGGCCCGTTTCTTTGGGTGTGAAGTTCACTAGCTGCCTTAATCTTACCTTGGTCTTCCTCTTGGTGCTCCTCATAAGAGCAGAGCGACCCAGCTGTTGTGAGGTTCCGTAAGAGATTGGCAGGTTGGAAGTCTAAGCTTTTATCAAAAGGGGTAGACTGAGCCTTTTGAAAAGCACTTTGTGGAGTCTACCTATCTACTTCATGTCTTTACTCACCATCCCAACTAGCATTGCTAGTGCGTCAGAAAAAATCATGAGACTTTCTTTGGAATACCAAAAATAATGGTAATGGCCTCAATTGGGTCAATTGGGATGAAGTATGTCACCCTAAACAAGAGAGAGGACTTGGCATAAGACCTCTTCGCGTTATGAACGAAGCTTTGAAGACCAAGGGATTGTGGAAGTTTGCAAAGAAGGATGATGCTATGTGGAAAAATGTGATCAATGCAAAATATGAGGATCATGTGTTGCGTTGGTGGCATAAGAAGAGCTCTTATTCACACGGGGTTGGTTGTTGGAAATCTATCTTAGCAAGTCTTGAGTGTTTCAAATCTTTAGTGTATTTTGTGATGAAGGATGTTTGGTGTGGGGATCAACCTTTAAAGACTCAATTTCCTGATCTTTTTACGATAGCTCGTTTAAAGAATGCCATGGTACAAGAAGTATTTTCTTGTAATGGTGACATTAGTCATTGGAATTTTACTTTTGCGAGGAGTCTTAATGATTGGGAAGAGGATAATATTTACAATTTGTTAGCCTCACTTGCATGCGAAGAGGTTTTGCCCCAAGGAAATGATGAGATTGTGTCGCCACTTAAACTCTAAGGGGTCCTTTAGCATCAAGAGTTTTTGTTTTACACAATTTGAAGCCTTGGATGGTCATGATTTTGCTGCCAAGTCCATTTGGAAGTCTAAAGCTCCACAACAGTGCTTTGCTTAGGCAGCCACCATAGGCAAGATTCCTAGGGAAGACATGCTTAAAAGAAGAAATATTCTTGGTCCAAGTAGATGTTGTATGTGTTTGGAGGAGGAAGAAACTGTGGATCATCTCCTTGTGCATTGTCAGTAGGTTTTTTCACGTTGGGATTTATCTCTCTCTCTAATGGGGTTAGTTGGGTTCAACCTTCTAGTGTGAGAGATGTGGTAGTGTCTTGGAGGAGAAGGATGAAGAACATTTGGGTCCTTGGAGGTTGGAATGTGGTTCCTTTGGCTATTTGGTGGGCTACTTTGAAGGAGAGAAATCAACATATTGGTTTTTTTTTTTTTTTGATAAGGAAAAAGATTAAAATATATTTAACTGAAAAATGTACAGAAGGATGGATGCAAGTAGGCATCCTACCAAGGGGTTATGTAAACCCAAGATGGAACCTATCCACAAAATCAATTACATCAAACGAAGATTGGCAAAAGTTCCCACTATCCTAGAAAAAAAAGAGTCTTGATAATAATATCTTTGATTCGTTGAAAAGGCATCTCCTCTCCTTCAAAGACTCTTTTGTTTCTCTCTCGCCAAATAGTCCAAAAAATTGCATGTGGGATCAATAAGATGCTTCTCTTTAACTTTCCTACCAAAAGCACCCTCCTAAGCCAAAAGATGATTCCTCATAGGATCCGAAACAACCCAAGAAACCCCCAAGCAACTAAAGGATAACTCCCAAATAGCCCTTGCAAAGTGACAATGCAGCAGTAGGTGATCAGGAGACTCCAAATCCTCTTTGCACATAGAGCAATGTATTCAACAAGATAATTCCCCTCTTTTCTAAATTATCACATGTCAAGATACTCCCATACGAAGCTTCCTACAAAAAAACTTACATCTTCAAGGGAGCTAAAGTCTTCCAAATAATTTTCCAAGGGAACCACCCCAAATATCTAGACTCCATAGCGAAGATAGAATAAGAGAGGAGCTTTAAATACTAAGATTTAACAGTGAAAATTTCTTTAAAATTGAGATCCCAAGTAACCACATCAAGTGAGTCCTGGGGTGAAATCTCACTCAACTTGCTAAGAAAGGCGGCAAGAATAGGGTCATCAACCAAAGCATCACGAATGAAAATAGGAGACCACACAATAGTGTCAGGCCCACGTTGATAATAATCTGCAATAGTAGCATCTTCATTCACCGCAAACACATAAAGAGAGGGGAAGAGATCTCATAGAGGACCCTCCTTAGACCAACGATTGTGCCAAAACAAAATAGAAGAGCCAACACCAACCTCGAAGGAAAAATGATGATAAAATCTTCCCCATCCTTTGTGAATGAATCTCCACAACCTTTGCCCATAAGCACCACTTGGTTTAGAGGGATACCCCCCAAGACCATTATCACCATATTTGCTCCTAACCACCCTTCTCCAAAGGCTATCCTTCTCATTCATTTATCTCCACAACCACTTGCCTAGCAATGCTTCATTGAAGAGTCTAAGATCTCTAACACCAAATCCCACCTCAGGTATGGAATTCTTGATAATATTCCATCTAACAAGATGAAATTTGAAATCACTACCAAAAGACCCGCAAAGAAATTTTCTCTAAATAGCTTCCAACTTATTAGCCACCGAAACTGGTAATTCGAAGAGTGAGAGCAAGTAAGATGGAATGCTCGACAAAACACTTCTAATAAGTGTCAGTCTCCCCCTTCGGAATGATATTTTGATTTCCACCCAGATAGTCTTCTCTCAAAACACTCCACTACAAGTTCTCAAATGAATTTATCTTTAAATTTTGCACCAAGAGGGAGACCAAGAAAGGATGTTGGAAAAGAATCAATAGAGCATCTTAGAATACCTGCAAGCAATTGGATATTGTCCACTTGCCCAACCGGTAAGATAGAGCTCTTCGACAAATTTACTCTTAGCCCAGACAGCTTCAACCCAAATGAGAATGCCACGCAAGTTCACTATTTGCTCACAATCATTATCATAGAAGAAAATCATATCATCAGCAAAGAGTAGGTGGGGGACATCAATGGCAAATTCATTCAACCATCCAACAGAGAACCCCGATATATGTGGCAATCGCATTTACCATCCTTGTGAAAATTTCCATCATCAATCAATAAGAATAAAAGAGGAGCGATAGGTCACCCTCGCGCTACCCTTTAGATACAGAAAAGAATTGAGTAAGGGAGCCATTAACTAGCACAGCAAAAGAAGCAGAAGAAATACAATGGCGAATCCAAGCAATACATCTCACCCCAAACCCCATTCTTTTCATCACGTAAATAAAAAGAACCCAATTGACATTGTCATAAGCCTTCTCGATGTCTAGCTCACAAATAACCCCCGGCTTACCTAACTCGGTCCTAGAGTCAATAAGCACATTTGCAATGAGCATTGCATCCAAAATCTGCCTGCCCCTACAAAGGCGTTCTGATTCTCAGAAATGAGACCCCCAATGACACATCACAGCCTACAAGCAAACACCTTTGAGAGCAACTTATAAATACAACCAATCAAACTAATTGAGCGATAACCCTTGATATTTTGTGCATCAACTCTCTTTGGAATAAGCCCAGTAAAAGTAGCATTAAGGCTGGCCACAAATTTCCTATTAGTGTAAAACTCCAAGAACATGCTCAGCACATCCCCACATCCCGTCGCACCGTGTCCCAATTTGATTGAAGGAAAGCCATAGTCATGCCATCTGGCCAGGCATCTTAGCCCACAACAGTCATGTAGAGCTCTAATGACTTCTTCTTCATCAAATTGCATCTCAAGAACCTCCCTGGCAGAGGTAGATAGAGAGGGCAAAGATAAGCCATCCACTTTTGGCTCCAGGGTTCAGTCTCCAAAAAACAACTCCTTGTGGAAGCCATGTATAAAGCTTTTCATATTTTCAATCGTTTCATAACGATTCCCCTTAATCTCCACCCCTGACAAGACGTTGAACTCCTGCTAAGATTAGCTGTTCTATAGAAAAACTTTGTGTCGGGATCATCCCCTCTAAGCCACAAAGCCCTTGACTTTTGCCTCCAAGAAATTTCTTCCGTGTGCAAAACCATTGCCAACTCCTCTCTGGCCTCCCTCCTTTGGTCAATTTCATCATTGCTGAGACCATCAGATTCTTCTTTCACATTAAGCGCATTAATAGAATCCAACAGTTTGTATTTCCTTAACATCCCCGAAGACTTCTTTGTTCCATTTCTTCAACTCCTCTTTAACGAACTTAAGTTTCTTGGTAAGCACAAAACTAGCAAAGCCTTCAACTTCCACCTCCTCCCACCATTTTTTAATAAGGTTAGAGAACCCCTCAACTTTGAGCCACATGTTCTCGAATTTGAAAAGAACCTTCCCCCCTCTACAACTTGGCCCTCTCTAGAGTTATTGGGAAATGATATAAAAGAGGCCTTGGCAATCTAGTCTGAAATGAGTCTGGGAATTGTTCCTCCAAGTCCAAAGAAACCAAGAAGCAGCCCAACCTCGAGCAAACGGCTTCCCCACCACTCCTCAACCAAGTAAAATCACCCCCACGCAAAGAAAGATCCACTAAAGTAGAATAATTGATGAAGTCATGAGACTCAAACATAGTATTCATTGGACATAATTCTGAACTCCTTTCTTGAAGATACAAAATTTCATTGAAATCTCCCCAAATACACCAAGGACCAAGCCATCCATCTCTAGTTCGTCGAAGCTCCTTCCAAAACCCCAATTTATCTAGTCTAGCTTGTGAACCATAAACACCAGGAAAAGCCCATGTGAAGCCACCCTCTACCATTTGAGGTATGCAAGTAATCGAAAAATCCCCCCAAGAGGAAGAGACAAAGTTGAAGGTGCTCTTCAATGTTAAGAGAACCGACCCAGTGATCGAATCAATCGGTCGAGTGGGTCAATGGGTCAACCAATCGAACCGTTTGGACAAGGGTTAGACCGGTTGACCCGGTTTATCGTCAAACCGTGTTGGACCAACATGACCCGATAGAATTCGAAAAAAATTCTTTATATTTGCTGTAGTTATTTTTTCAAATTTGCCTACAAACCTATACAACACATTAAAGTACTAAAAACTCTTATATAAAATAGTGCTATATATTACAATTCAACATATTAGTTAAAACAAAATGTTAATTTGGACTATACAAAAGTGTTTGGGCTCAAATTAATAAAAGTAAGCTATTTGGGGCCACCAACCCATGGAACATTTATTTTATTCACTTTGGAAAGCACATGGGATTTAAATACTCCCAGCCAACTCCCAATAGTTAAACCCTAGAGCATTAGTTATGCCTCTTCCCAAGAATAAAACTCTAGAGCATTGTGCATGTCACCATTTGCCTAAGGATTGTGCCTCTTCTCTCTCCCTCTCCTCTCCTCTCTCTTTTGTTCTCTCTCTATCAAATATCATCCTTGATTTGCATATTGCCTCTACTCTCTCTCACTCTCTCTCCTCTCTTTCTTTCTCTCTCCTCTCTTTCTTTTTCTCTCTCCATCAGACCTCATCCTTGCTCTTTTAATATATTAATGGCTTAGCTTCAACAATGATGAAGGAATTGCTACTGCTCCCTCCATCTGTGTCCAACCCTCTCTGACTTCTTAGATTTGATTTTCAAATTATCAAAGAGATGAACACAAAACAAAGCCAAAGGAAGCTGTTATGTGATGCTGCAACCACTGGAGAACAATGAAGATCTACAATGGAGTGGCACTGGTGTGATGGTCTAGGATGTGGATTTTCTTTTTTTAATTTATTTCTAAAAATTCCAGTCGGACCGTGGCTCGACCGGTTCAACCGTGGACCGAGTCAGTCGGGTTTGACCGGGTTTTGATGATTCAATTGGTCCAGCGAGGCATAGTCTTTTCCGGCCCACTAAACTCACCGGTTCCCGCCCAGTCCGGTTCTCTTAACACTGGTGTTCTTGTCCCACATTACTATAATGCCCCCAGAGGCGCCTTCCACTTTAAGACAAGCGAAATCAATAGAATAGTGCCCCCACGAACTGCAAACAACAGAAAGTGGAACTTCTTCTAACTTTGTCTCTTTCAGACAAATAAGATCACATTTCCAATCCCTCAAAAAACGTTTTAAAACATTTCTCTTGCGAAGATCAGTAATGCCCCTCACATTCCAAGATAGCATCCTAAACATACGAAACCAACATCCCACTAGAAGAGACCAAATTCAAGCCTCCTCGATTCTCTTTGCCTTCTGATTGCCGAAGGTATCCTCGCACACTCCGTTTGGGAACAGCACTGTTCTTTTAAATTCTGAAGAGTAGATGAATAACCTCACTTTCATAGCCTGAAAATGCCACACCAATAGTGGCAGCAATACTTTTAAGCTTGGAAGCCACCCATTTTGACACATTCCCAGAATTAACATTTTCGCCATCCCAAATATCTTTTGCCAAGAACGAGTCACTTGAACTCCGAAGAAAGGACAAATTAATAGCTAAAGGAGTTTCCACATCTTCAACATTTGAACAAGCAATAGACACTAATGATCAATCATGCACAGAATGCTCACAATTGTTGTCGACCACCCCTGAAAAAGATGCACAATTTCGAGATCCTAAACTCATAGCAACCACATCCTGAACCACTTCTCTGGGTAAGTCGCAAGGGACACTACCAAATACACTGAGACCCAAATCTACAGAATGAGAGGAGTGATTTCCCACAGAAAAAAGAGGATTAACAACCAGGGCAACAGTAGGTTGGTCAATCATTTCATTGAACCAAGAATAAGAAGCGGAAGGTTTATGTGTTGACGCCAAAGTGGGAAAAGATATTGCACAGACCGAAGAAGCAGAAGACAAACTCCTCACCGGCTCATCCCTTACTAATTGAGGAGCACAATCATCCCTCACTGGAGAAATGGTTGTGCCAATATAAAGCTGACTAGCAATATTAGCTTCTAGCCTTCCTGGATCAAACAAAACAACCTCATCAAATGAACAGGAACTTGAAGTGGGAGCTAACAAAGCAAGAGAAGCATAAGGGGCTCCTTGTACAACAGCACCTACGACCTCCACATTGCTAGTTGTGTCTCTATTAGTTTGCCTCAAGGTTAAACCCAAAGAGCGCCTACGAACATAGACCTAATTTTGCTTACGTCTATAAACATGCCCATGATACTCGCCATTCCTCCTAGGTAACTCAAGAGACTCACCATTCCCATGATCCACTAAAGACGAGGACGGTTCCACTAGAGATCTTATCCCCAAGTCAGTAGTCAAAGGTGGAGATGACAAAACACCAGCATAGGAGCGGAGAAAGCATGCTAGTTCACCAACGAAACGACATTGAGGACAACAGCCCGGGGGTGGTGGCGGGGGAGTTGGGTCCACATCAAAGCTCTTAAGACTTCAATGATTGTGAATGGCACCCTTTTAAAGCCAAAGCTGACTCTAAAGAAGACTGACCCACAATCTCAGCTACGGAATCAAAGATCTTAACCCAACCCCGATCATTCCAACCAACTGGGAAAATAACAAAAGTTCTATTGCCTTCTTTGATTACCAAAAGCTGCAAAAATTTCCCAGCAAGATTGCTCTTGAATTCCAACATATAAATTCTGGAATGAAGTCTTATTTAATTACACCAAAAAGCTGATGTTGACTTCCTAAACCTACCCCAAACTCTTACCAATCATAGAGCAACTAGCTCAGCCAAAAAAATTGGGAATCTCCTCCCTCTCCCATTCTCTCAGATTTTCAATCTGTCCTCTTTGTTTCCAACCACATTCAGATCAAATGACTTGCTTTCAATAGCCACAAATTTCTTGCACACCCCCCCCCCCTCATAGTACCAGATAATCCCAACTCAATAGAGGGCGGGATAAAGGAAGAAACAAAAGAGCAAGACACCAACCAAACAACCCCTCAGACACAGATTGTTGGAGAAAGTCTAAAATCAAAACACTACAAACGGCAAGGGGGAACTGGCTCACCGGAGTTGAAAACGACAAGACCAACAAGAACACCGGGATGTACTCTTAATAAAGAAGCGGAAATAGTAAGCCGACAAGATTCTGGCGAGATTCCAGTCGCCGACGACTAATTCACCGCCGTAGAGAGAGTAGGCAGGGCCAGAAACCTCTGGCAGCATAGCCTTCACGACAGCAGAGGAATAAACCCAACCGATAGAAGTAGATATGAGAAAAAGTCACCCCGAAGAACGAAAATTCCTATCCAGCTAGAGCAGACAACAAGACAACAGCCGGTGACGGGGCTTGAGCGCCTCAAGGAGACCAAGACCCAGCGGGGCTCAGGTAACCTCCGATGGCTGTGTCTGAAACACAGAACTCCAATGGTCGGTGAAAGAACAGGTGACTCTCTCTCTCTCTCTCTCTCTCTCTCTCTCTCTCTCTAGGGGTTGTGGTTGCTGGCAGCAGACAGCTACAGACGGTGGCGGGACAACGGCAGACGACTGAGACTACAACTCGATGGAGGGCAACGATCCGACAGCTACACAGCATCATGGGCAGAGGTTATCGTTCGTGTCTCACCTAGCTTTTAGCAACACCCCTTGGTATTGAGAAATCAACATATTATTGAGGACAAAGCCTTATCGTTTCAAGAATTTAAGCTCTATTTTTTTAGGTGGTTGTATAGTTAGAGTGCCGGGCTCAGTGGCAATAAAAATTTGAACTTTTTGGCTTTTGTACCTTGCATTATGGATGGGAGCTTAAGCGCATAATGTTTTTGTATTTGCCCCTTTTGTATATGGGTGACATCCCCTTGGTGTCCTTTTAATACACCTCTTGATTACTTATAAAAAAAAAAAAGCCCCATTTTGCAAGTGACATATGACATGTGGGACACTATGATAGAACAGGCCAAAATAGTCATATTTCATCATGAAGGGAAGAGATTGCTAACTAGAAATTCAAAGTTTTTGGATGTCGTTCAACGGCTGTCAAAGAGTAATAGGAGTGAAAGTAACACACCTCCCCACAATAGGGCCCATTCCCTTGTCCCAAATATGATAGTGAAAGTATGCTTCAAGGAAATGAAAATGATAGCCAAATGCAAGCTCCAAATGAGTATGAAGAGGTCACCCTAAACAGAGACAAGTGTCTTAGAGCTTCTAACAACATGGAATTGCAATCCATCCCCCTCCACCGATCCATCCCACAAGCCTTTTTTTATTATCTTTTTGTGACTTTTATGGTTTTTCTTGTTTTGCTTTTGCTTTAATTGGGCTTTCCTTTCTAGGGTTAAGGAAAAGTTCGAGTGTTGTAAAATAGGCCAAGGACAAATATTTTATTTGGTGATCTAAGTCGGTGATCTTGAATTGTAAATGTAAGGGATTGAAATCTAAAAAATTGGATCATGGGATGATGTGGAGAGGATAGACCCCCACTTGGTTATCCAAAATATGGATCACCATTATGAATCCTCTTGGAAGAATCATTCCCAAATGAGGATGACTTTAGAAAAGTTTGCACTAAAGTATGGTTAATTTTCTAGCGGGCCAGTGGATCTGAATCAACCCTATGTGATTGTGCATGAGCTTTGAATACCCCCTAGTTTGGTGGCCCAGCTATGCTGCTCCACCAACAATTCAAACGCATGCGTTTAGCTTATTGTCGCAACATTCATTATTCATGTTGTAAAAGAAATTGGAGTACATACTCCACCATACAAGTGTGAAATGAGGCAAGCTAGCATGAAGTCAAACCAAAGATATAGTACTTGTATACTCTAATCTTCACCTAATTTATAGAAAAGAAGCATCATGTATAGATGGCCCTTTAAGATATTGGGATATAGATAATAAATAACTATTTCATTAATTTTATGAATTTGGTAATAATTAATTATTTTATTAATTTCATGATTTTGGTTAATTTATGTTCATTAGGACATTATTAATTTCTCACTTCGAATATTTTCTTTTTGGATGTATGTCGTCATTTCCAAGAGAATACTAATATGATGATATTGATGACTCCAGTGTTGCATGGATGATATGTGCCTTGATGATCATAAACTTAAGTCTAAGATCTTCGAAGAAATGAGACAAAATAGTTTATTTGTTATCAATTGATAATATTTATAGGCCATAATCATAGTATCATAGATCATATTAGGCCTATTAGATATAGCTACATGGTGTTCGAGGTCAAACTATGCATTTCTAATTATAATTATGATTTTAACACAATATTTACTTTAGCTTTTACAAATACCCATGTCACACCCAAAGTCTAAGATCTTTACACCATGAGTATTTGACATACAGATATGTACACATGTCCAACACCAATCCCGAGTCCGAGCATCATAGGTAGAAATTAAAGTGAATTGGTCAAAACCAAGTAGAATTGGAGAACCAATAGACGCATCACCTAATGGAATCGGGTGAAGGCCTGAAGGGTAGCAACAGGGCTATGGACGAAGATAGAAAATGGAAAAAAGTCTCAAACCCACAACAGCAATGAAGCCATTCAAAATAAGACACCTAGCTCAACCTCCAATCTTGTTTGGACAATCCTAATTTTCAGACAACCAAGCTTTTTTGTTACAAATGACAAGATCAAATCATCTAGAGACTAGAATAGACAGTTGTATGCCACCAACCGTAAAAAATCAAGCAATGGACTGGAATACTTTAATATCAAGTTAAGTCTGCTATGCATGTTATCTTTCATGATTACCTTTTCCAGACACTTCACACTTAACCATACTTAAGTCTTCCCCTCCATCATTGAACTCTGACCTACTACTTAACCTGCCTCTCCAAAAGTCAAAAATTAGCAATTAAATGGACTAATTTTCAATTTCTTCATGCAAAAGTATCTCTAATTTCATGAATGCAACCACATCGCTAAAGCATATAGAACAGAAACCCTGCCACACTGACTCATAAGGTGGTGCCAGTATACTAGCTTAAGTGGTAAAAATGAAAAATCATGATTATGCATGCACCGATATGTATGAACACACCAAGACATGGGGAAGAGGATATGTTTTCGGCTGAATGTACCTTCAAAACACAGAATTGAGCCACATTGTTACGAAGACCAAAACTTTGGAACTCAATATTTTCCTCCCGCAAAAGAGTAAACCTGCGTCAAAGCATGAATGTCAACAGCCAAACGGAAGGCCAACATAAAGCATAGCAAAAGTCAAACAGCCAAGCTGGAAACAATTGCATCACGAAAGCCACAAAGTAACAGGAGTACAGTATGCAAAGAAAGGCGAGGTATACATAGAAGGATTATTCCCAGCGAACTAGGCGCCTGGATACCACCAAAAGCAATGGTGATGACGAACAAAGGAAGGAAAGCTAAATTAAGAATATATGGAAATTACATTATTTGAAAATCTAGTGTACTTCGATATTTTTATGTAATTATCATAGGTTATAATCCAGTAAGATTTAGTTTCGTATTCTATTTAGGATATCCAAGTAAGTTTTTACCTTGTTTTGCAAGTCTTACACTTCTCTCATAATTAGATTACATGTCCTAAGTTGTTATAACCCTTTGGTCAATATTGATGATTGATAATTTGAATTCACAAATATGTGATATTTCTCCCTCCACCTCTATAGTCCTCCGTTTTTCTACCCAATCCCTTCCCTTTCCCTCTATCAACAAGTTTCCTAATAGGCACTCGAGAAGAATGTAGCTCTCAAGGGTTGGTGATCATATAGTGGTCAACTGGGAACCACCACACTATCGTGCAGTCAAAACCATTGATTCTCTCTAATAACAGCTATATAGCATTCATCATTTTGAATCATAGACAGAAACGTTTGCAGGAAAAGTGAAAATAATAAAAATCAAACTTGGAAAGAAATGAGATTTGCTCTTGCCAAACACAACTAGAGACTCCAGTACCTGGCTTGGTCCGATACTGGAGAAAAGTAGGAGTATAACCAAGCCAGTCCACCCAGGTGATTAAAGTCAATCACTAAAGTATCACAGGCCATAGTGCCAGGAACCGAACAAACAGTCAAAGCGAGGAATTGGGGATTAGAAAGACAGCCAAACTGCCAATAATTACAGTACTTATTTGATCGATATAAACTACATTAATCTATCCTAACGACATCAAATCAGAAGCTTGCTTGAGAAAACGGCTGTAGAGGAACACAACCTGAAGACCTACAAGCTGGAGAAGCAGACATCAAGAGAACCACAAGATGATTTTAGGCAGAAATACGGCCATTTTGATTTGGATGGAACAAATTTGCTGGAGGATTTGCAATATTGAAATAAAGACAATGCGAACCAACCGTTCGGATCTGGATGATGCACAGACTAGAAGCAGAACAAATACGACAGCAGATAAATAAACAACACCTTGCTCTTTATTATTTTTTTCCTGATTTATTTCCTCTTTAATCTTCAAATAATATTGAAACAAATTTTCTGGGGCCAAAACCAAACAGTCATGGACAAACCAATGCCTAAGATTGAAACTATTAAAGTGGTTACCATGGTCTCCAGAACTATGGCAACCTTTATGCAATTCCATTATACAAATTATCTCACAAGTCATCCATCCCCGAGAAACAGAAACAGCAACAGGACAATCTGAAAGGGAACCTAATAACATCATCAGCACTTGCAGAAAGTTGCCTTTAACTCATTTGTCAGTCATAAAGCAAAATTATTGAAAGTCTTCCTTTGGAACTACCCAAAGATGGCCACAATTCCCAAAGCCCTTAATAGAAAGGAATCTAGAACACTGTTGTCACTATTTTACCAAATGAAGACAACTCTTCTAATAAAGCTTTCACAGACCTCAGCCATATACTATCTTCGAAATTGTCTACACAAAATTGAAAAGACACAACTCAAAAAAACGTCAGACAAACCCACACACTCAACCCCACCAACACCCCCTACCCCCAAAAAAAGAGGAAAAAAGGAAAAAACACTAAAACCGCTTCTACAATATATTCTATCCAAGGGGCTGCATAGACCAGGAATAACAAATTAATTACCATTCATCTTTCCAAAATATGGCACATCCATCACAAGCATCTCCTGTGCGAGCCTAGCGACAAAACGAGCCTGTGAGAGACAACACAAATGCAACTTCTAAAATCGTAAGCACGGAAGCCTTTCACGCATTACACAAACCTTCAGAACACCTTTAAATCCATCCCGTTTCAGGATATCATGCAGCTCCCTAAAACGATCAACTTCCTACAGCAACATGCAAAGAGGACAGCATTAAAGCCACCTTAAATTTCAACCAAAGTCCACAACAAGCACAGAATTATATCCATTTTATTCGGAAGGGGGGGCAAAATTTATAAAGTTGAAAGAATACAAAGACAGTAACGACAAAAAGCTTTTTTCTTTCAATAGAAATTACCACTCCTTACAAAATCTGCTAAAGGGATTTAGCAAATACTGATTTTACATGGAGAAGAAGAGTCCACGAATTTTAAAACCATTCGCTTTCATATTACAGGCCAAATGCTAAGGACGAAATTCTCATTACCCAATATGAAGATCCTCAACTTGTAATAAGCATTCCATCTTTGTTTCTCAAACCAAAAAGCATATGAGCCGAAGGAATAAAAGGAACACTGTACTCACCTGAAAACATAGGATGCTGGGATCATACTTAGTTAACTCCCGGTGTATGCATGCCTTTCGGTGGTCCCAATCCATATATTTCCATGGAATATTACAATATAAATCAGGATGTCTTGAAGCATTTTCAACACCTAAAATATTGTACGAAACCAGGACAAACTTATCTGCACATTGAAACAAAGGTTTAAAGGAGTGACTTTTGTACCTCATCCAAATTTAATCTGCAAAATAATTGGTGGAAGAAAGTAAACAAGAAATTGCTATGCAATATATGATGTAAAATTATACTTTGGAATAACTTGCGGCTCTACAGAATCCAACAACATGGCCAAGATCTCTTCAAAAGACGGTCCAAAAAATGACTGCTAAAAACATATTTAAGAAGTTCAAGAATCAAGATACAAGAGTAACCAGACTTCACAGAATAAACTAATGCTCATGGTGTAAATTTTCTAGATCTCATGGCATTAAAATTCTCTAAACGTGAAAACAAAAACTTACAGGTCACTTTGCATGCGCAATTGAATAGTAAACAGAAAAGGCAACTTTTTTTATAGCTAACTATGACATATTTGTAAGAGAATGACGTGGCAACGTGTGCAATACAACTTGGTCTCTTAGGATTAAAGACAAACCCTCTGGGCGGCAATGACTAACTGGCCATCAACAAATGGAGTGGCGTATAGCAGCTCTTAATATAGATGATCAAATGTAAACACTGGCTGTTCACGACAATAGTTTCTTCACTTATTCACAAACCAGTAATTTATTACACTAGGACATATGCAATCTGGTTAAAATCTCCATAGTTGGCCGCTTAGCCAAGGTTAGACATGCTAAATGAACTCTCAAATATCTGGAATCAACAGTAAATTATAGTCATTCCCGTTTCAAGTTATAACAAACATCTACCTTGCGTATGATCAACTATTGAAGCCCTCTTCACTAGACCAGTATACATTCAACTCAATGGCAACTAAAAGTACTAAATCCCTAAGATAAACTCAACAAACCCTTAATTGATTGAACAAATGAATCTTTACTACTTCTATGAGCCCATGTGTGCATAAACGTATGTATATTAAAAATTAAACAGACAGATTATGCATAGAAAAGCTGACGATTAATCCTAGAAATATAATTACCTCTAAAACCAGAGAAATCAGTTTCGGAATATGTCCATTTCCGATGAATATGTCTACTTGAAGAATCCCTCCTGCTATACCGCTCATGCATCTGATACGAAGATTGAGTTTGAGTTGATATAAAATGATTTGAACTCGATTCCCATTCAACTGAACACCGTTTTAGGTGTAGGGTTTCACTTTCTTCCTCATATATAACTTTCCGCTTTTTGGCGGCATGACGAGAGTGATTCGACGCCATTGAATGATGCCCCTCCATCGCCGCCAGTACTTTCCTCGGCCGCACCGGCCGTTCACGGCGGTGGTCGCTATCCATTCTTGTGTAGTCCAATAACTGTAGTATTCGGGGGTGTACCACGAGTTTCGTTGGCGGTGACGAAAGTGGGAAAGAAACACTTGGGGAAGAATGGATGACGAGTTTCATTTGGCCACCAGCCCGCCTCATTCCCGGGGAAAAGGTCATATATAATATTAAAAAATACTAGTAATCTTTAATCCGAAAAATAACTAATTTTTAGTACATAAGAATTGACACTGGAATTTGTTCACAAAAATCACTCATTTTAATTTACCATACATTCATCTCATTAGTTAAATTAAATTCGTAATATTCCTTTTCAAAATATCTTTACATCATATATGAATATTTACATGAATGTTTATCTACACATCATGTATAAAGTGAGAAGTCCTTAATAGCATGAGAACTCAGTCTATGACCTATAGCCATTAGATACAAATAGATGAAGGTAAGTTTTTAGTCACCAATTGTTTCATTTTTTGCCCTCACTACTCACATAACACACTTTCAATTTATTCACGTAACTTGATTACTCTATTGCATTTTATTAGTAGAAATCGATACTGGACAACTGTCTCTCAGAGACAAGAGTTCACTGAAAACTCCATATCAACTTTATCATCTGAGTTGCCCATTATGTCTCACTTTATTAGTCGTCAACAACCATTCACTAGAGGTGTAGTTTCATCTTCTATTTTTCTTTTTTTTGGGGTTATTTTTCATTTTTTTAACAATGGAGTGCCGGAAATGTTGATTTGTAATGAATTTTTAGATTATCATATGATGTTCTAAGTTTTGTTCTAGGTTTGAATAAAGCCCCTGTTAGAAGTCATCAGTTCATGAAATTTCTACCTTTTGTTATGGGATTTAGTTTGTAGGGGGAAAGATTGACTATGAAAGGCGCACCATTATACTCAAAAAGCCCTTGATATTCATAAGTCCCTGATATTGATTTATCAATTTTCAAATGTTTCAATTCCTTTTTTTTCCTAGTGTTGACTATGTCTTAAATAGTCACTCTCCACCCAAATTAGGTGGGTGGTTACTGATTAGCTCAAACCCCTTTATCTCTTATGTTTACTAGCAGTGTTTAGCAAATAACACAACGTCATCAATGTCACTTACTTAGGAAAAACTCTATGCCTCTCTCGTTTTATCTCACAATAGTTTGTCATCAGTCGAGACTGAGGTGTGGCTAGTTTCCGACAGGTCTAGTAGTCACCAACTCCTTTTGGGACTTGTTTCGTGACTCAATTTGGGCTATGTATAATTCGAGTTCATCAATTAGTGGGCTAGCAAACACTATTTAGTTGAATCACTTTCATACTAAGGTATATCCTTATAGTATCAACAGTGGCATTGCAACCTAGCTTGCTTGTTTTTTACCGCGGATTGACTCGCTCCAAATTAGATAAGCTATTTATTCATCTATTTATCGCAATTATGCTTCTTGATTTATGTAAGACAAGCTTTGTAAGTGCCTAACTATTAGTGTAATTGGTACTACCCTTAGACCCCAAACTGACTTTTTAACTGAAACACTCGGATCAGACCTTGGCCCACTAACCTGATCCTTATCTTGCCCCACATACCTAACTGCCTTCACATGTGGGCTGGTGGCGCCAACGACCCTCCTTTGGGGCTTCAGTGGCTTGAGCGACTGGCATCCCAAATCACCGTTACACCCATAAAAAAAAAAAGAGAAAACGGTTGGATAGAGAAGAGTTAGAACACACAAATATACCCATCAAAATCGATGAGCAGGGTGGCACGTCTGTCACACGCCACCAATGATGGTCGTTTTGGTGATCTTTCCACTCTAAAGCCGTCTAGGCATGCCAATCCATGTAGTTCTAAAGTGAAAAAGTTGAAATGTCACCAAAGGGTAGGGTGTTGGATACACTGTTGACCTCATTCGACTTGTCTCTCGCCGATCTCCGACATCGTAGTGTCAATCAAGGCGGTATGGAATGGAGATTGTGGGCTCTTTCTTGGCAACATAAATGGAGGTTTCTCATCCTTTGAGCGTTAAAGGGGTACGACAGTCAGTTGGCTAGTAGCGGCTAAATCTTCACTGCAATTGGGGCTACCTAGAAAAGAGAGGGCCCTGGATAACGAGGGGTGGGGGCATCCATGATGTCTCTTATCAAGGAAAAAGGAGCTTCGGCTCCAACTTTGGGTTGCTGAGAGGGTAGAGAGAAAGGGGCTTGAATGTGTAACGTTAACTAGGGTATTGTATTTGATTGGACCAAGACCCTTTGTTTTTTTTTTTTTTGTCTCTTTCATGATTTGTTTTTTTAAATTGCCTTGCCATGTTGGTTGTTGCTATTAAACAAGGATGCACTAAGTTTTGTTCATGTCAAGATTATTTGTTTATTGCTTACATTTAATAATGTGAATATGTTTCATGTTATATGTAAATTCACAATATGTCATAAGATGTGAATTTGATCACATATTATCAATGGATTGTAATCATATAAATTTATTTTATATAATAATGTTATATAAATTACTTGTATATAATTTTATGTAACTTTGTTGTACATGAGCAAATTTAATATCTTTGAGGTGAGTTAATCATTATAGTTATCTGTTTAACATTTTGTTATGGACCTTATGAATATGTTTAGTTGTGTGTATGAACTTGCTAATTAGAATATGGAAATTTCTAATTCACATTATATTTGATGATTATGAGTTTTGTGAAATTTTTGAATTTGTGATGTGAACCATGGAAGTTTTGATAATTTAATTATAAGAATATGCCTAATGTCCATATTTTATGTGTTATTATAGTGTTATACCCTTGTGATGCAAGGATGTTAGTCAATTTTTGTTTTAATATTATTAGTATAAATAATTGATAAAAATAAATTATTTTTAAAGTATATTAACAATTATATAACAACATAATTATTCTTTTCTTTCTTTTTTTATTAGAAATCACTCTAAAGCCTAAGGTCCTTCTGTTTTAATATGATAATGATTTACTCTTCACCTTTTTTTCGCGATTCTTAAACACGTAACACGTCTAATTAATTTGTGGTGGCCGTATTTTAGTAGTTAAATGGATTATATTTTAATGTAACTTAATTTCATAAAAATTATATAACGATCTTATTGATTACTACATATGATATATAAAAAGCCACTTTTCAAGTCTAGATAAGTATTCATGTAGCTAAGTAATCTAACACAACTTTTATACATGTTATCTTATATATCATTTATATATTATCCTATGTGATTAGATTGTTATATGGCAATAAATCCTTAGTCAGTTACAACGGCCTCAAGATCCAACCTAAAAAACAACAAAGAAGTAGTAACAATTAAAATTAAGGTAAATTGGATATTCTCTTATCTAATTTCTATTCTTTTAATATTGAAAAATAAAATAAATCAATTTGAAATACAAAAAAAAAATCAATCATTGCAAACTATATGAGGACTTAGTTAAAAAATAAAATAAGTTACGAGTGCAAAACCACAATAAATGATTAAGTTAATAACATAAAATAAATTCTAACTGATATCATTAATGTTAATTAACATGCCTCAACTAACATCAACCAATTACAATTCTACAAGTCATTATTATGTACCACATGAGATGCCATATGTCATTCATACATGATTTGTATCCAACTTTTAATAAAAATATATAATGGCAATAAAAACCATGGTTGGTGATTTGTTTTTCGGCCATTACTGAAAAGTTGCATGGCACTAGTTATGACATTTGACATAGGAAGATTCAGTATGAGGAGAATTGAAAGACATACAAAGAGTAGCCCAAAAAGGAACATTCTACATGCTTCGCTTTGTTGTGTTGCATGCATACGGATCTACTTTGAGAGTTTGAAAGCTGTCTCACTACAAAGAACATGTGGGAAAAAACTTAAGGTCACGTGTGCTAGACATCCACTACAAAGGCTTATTACCTTGCATTTGAGGTGAATGGAATGTACTATTAACCCAAATTGTAGTAGAGCTTAACACGAATGAACCATGAGTGCTATGGTTTATGACCTTACGGCTGCAGGGACTAAAATCTCTTAAGATGAACAAATCTTGAATGTGATTAAGGCTTCTGAAGTAAACTTGAACATTGGAAGAACTTTGAACTCCTCATGGGTTGTAGTGAGCATGTGAAAACTTTCTCTTAGATTTCTAAACATCTCGAAATGAAGGAAGAGTGCCTAAAAGCACATGGTCATTTCAATGTTGCACTTGTTTTCAAAGTGGGAATCCCATGGGTAATAAGTCCCATTGAGCTAAGCAACCCAAGAAAGGTCACGCCCTTTTCACAATCTCAGATTCGCGATCAAGATCCTGAGCAGGATTTTGACCTAAGGGCAACATTGTTGAAAAACAAAAGGCTAAGGGCAATGGAGAAAAAAAAAATGACATATGCAAAGTGCTATAATTGTGGGAAGAAAGGTTACTATACTCGAGATATTTTTTGAGCATGCGAAAGCATGTTTCTTTACCAATACTCTTAAATTATGTGTTTATTTCCATGCATTAGTTTGCTAAGTCTCTTGCTAATTAGATTGTAGACATGGGAGCAAGTAAGCATATAATCAAGGACCAAACTAGCTTTCCAGATATTTATCACTATCCGTTGGGTTGAAAAATTGTCGTGATGGGGAACAACAATGAAGAAGATGTCCTTAGCATAGGGATGCATAAACTTAGAGCACGTCGTGGAAATAAGTTCATCTTCCATGACACTATTTGAACACTAGCGGAATAACAACCCCAATCTAAAACCATGCTAATTACCTGAAATTACATAAATTAAAATTTAATTAAGTTGGGCATCGCATTTCAATTTAGCATTATATATATACACATGTGTGTGTGTGTGTGTTTGTACATATACATATATATATATATGTGTGTGTGTGTGTGTGTGTGTGTGTGTGTGTGTGTATA
>JACYFF010010365.1:31623800-31636617 GCA_017589665.1 Selenicereus undatus | reverse complement strand
TATTATTATTATTATTATTATTATTATTATTATTATTATTATTATTATTATTATTATTATTGTTACTGTTATTATTATTATCATCATCATCATCATCATCTCCTCCAATTGACGTATTTTTTCATGTGCATTTATAGGTTCCAAACACAATTTGTTTGAGATCTCTAACTAAATGTTCAGTGATGATTTGATGAAGATGACAAGGAAGAGGAACAAGAGAGTTTAAATGGAAATAAATATAAAATGTCTTATGAGTTGTTAAATTCTAATGCTTAAAATGTTAATTTTGTCATTCTAAGTTAGATTGCTTAATCTAATTTATGAGATATCAACAAAATGGATTATCTTACCTCATTATTTTTTATTTTTTTGGTTTCTTGTATTTTGTTAATAAAGAAAAATTCAATTTTTGATTGTGGTGGCCTTAGTTTGTCAAAGCGAAAGGGAAAAAAAAACATATTGGAGAGGAGGGGAGGAAGGAGAAGTAGTTAGGAGGGGAAAATAGGGAAAAACTGAGACTGTGTAAATCTAAAATGTAGAAATTTCAATTTTAGAATTTTATTATTTTAGATTATTTATTTTAGAAAATTTCATTGTGATCGAAATTTTGAAGGGTGTCCGTCAGTAAACTTCGTCAACATAGCTTTCACCAACACAACTCTAAAATCTTCTAAGTTATGATGGGCTAACTTTTCCGTCAAAATTTCCGTCAGTAAGTATTCTGACGGACTATTAGTCCGTCAAAATGCCTATCAAAAAGTTTTTTGACGCACTTTTAGTTTGTCAAAAATTTTGTCAGTGAAAATTTTGATGGAATGTCAGTCTATCAAATTTTTTTCATTAGACTTCTAACGGGTAGGTTGAAAAGTCCATTTTGACCAGTGATTTTTTTTCAGACCTAAAATCCGTCAAAATTCCTATTAGTAGGCCAATTTTCTATCAAAATTTGCCCATTTTTCGATCAATATTTCCGTCAAAATCAGACCTGTTCTTAGTGATGGGTACATTAATAGTTAAAGGAAGAGCCAAAGGAATTTTGAATTACATATTTAAGCTAGAAAATTTAATAAAATTATCTAAACTCTTGCTAATCATAAAATTATACAATGGGAGTAGAAGAAAGACCACTTTTGTTGTTTCAAGTTGTAACAAACATTTGTCATTAAAAAGGAGAGATTTTCAAAAAATCATAAGCATTTATTGCCTCTGCTCTTCGAAAACTCACATGTTTTTCAAGTTATATAAAGTCTATGTAATATTCAAATAATGAATTATTTTGAAACAATGTTTTGTCACCTGAATAAGGGGCCCCATTAGTTATCAAGTATAAGGGCCTACTAGGGATGGCAACAGAGTGAGTTGGGGACGGGGGACATATTCCCTGTCCCCATCCCCGCCAAGATCCCCATCCCCCATCCCCGCCCAATTCCCTGTTGAGGGGAAAAAATATCCCCCCGTTCTAGTCCCCAGTGGGGATCTAATCCCTGATGGGGTCCGAACGGGGAATTTTACCCGTCATTTTCCCCCCTCTTTTGTGATAACTATATTATAAGTTTTGGATAAAAGTCAATTTTCATCTCTAAATCCTAACCCAATTAATTGTACAATAAACTCTTGTAGGCTCCATGCAACATAATTCTAATAAAATTCATTAAAGTTTACAATCTAACTAAAATTAAAGTTTAACAAGTCCATACAATATAAGTCTAGCAATGCACAAATTATACAAAACAAGTCCGTATAATCTATGGTTTTTTAAACTTAATGTACGGATATAACCTTAATATTATGTTTACAAATAAAAGACTTATATTTAATTTTAAATTAATACGTGGGAACAGGGATGGAGGTTTTTCCTCAACTGGGAAAGGGGAAATAAAGATGGGGACAGAGATATTTCCTTGAGCGGAGAAGCAGGGACAGAGATGGGGTAAATTTTCACCCCGTCCCCATCCCTATCCCCGCTCTGGGATTTATTTATGTCCCCGTCCCCGTCCCCGTCCCCATCTCATCGGGGACGAGGGTTTTTCCCCAATACGAGGTGGGGCCTCGACCGGGGGGGGGGGGGCGGATTCCCCGCCCCATTGTCATCCCTAGGGCTTACGCCCTTCAATTTATCCAAACAGTTGCAGCTTAAGCTTCTCGATCGGCCTAGGAGGTGTGCATCTATCCTAATGATCCCTTCACATTTCAACAACCCTCCTCCTAACAAGTCAGAAAGTAGCAAGAGCTAGATGAAGGACTTGTTATTATTTTTTTTTAAGGGTTAGCAAGCGAGGTGCTCTTTGTGATTTTCAGGCTAGCACTCCTGAAAACATGTCACTTGTATAAATTTTTGGACAAATTGTTTACTGATGTGTTTAAGAACTCTTAACTAAGTTGTAATTTGTATTACAAAACCAAATAGTGTGATGTATGTACTCTCTTATCCTTAATTTTGGTGTACTTGGTGATTGTCAAAGTGATACAGGAAATAACATAGTTTATGGAAGCCTTGTCCAATTCAGGGGCAATAACGCCTCCAATCAAGGGACTTCTGTTGCAAGTATAAACAATAAGCTATTAGCAATAAATGACTCTAAGGTACCTTAAGTTTTAGGATAAAAGCTTTTTGGTCTCTAACTTTTTGAAAATGACACTAGGGGTCCCTAAGTTTTCGAACAGAAGGCTTTTAGGTCCTTTTTTCTATTAATTTGGCCCTTGAACTGTTAGAATTTGCAGAAAAGTGCCTGAAATAGAAAAAATTTGCAAATAAGCTGTTTTTAAATGTTTTTTTCAGGAAATATACAACAACAACAACAACAACAACAACAACATCTCCAAGTGTGGGTCCTGCTCTCGCGGGGTATGGTGAGATCCAGCTGTAGGCAACCTTACCCCTACCGGCATTCCTGCCCGTAGAGAGGTTTCCAAGAGACCCACATAAAAGGAATTTGTGAAAATAATTTAAAGAAAAGACATTTTTTCAGGAAATGTGTTTGTTTTAAATGTTTAACTTCTTATAATGACTTTACATGTACTAGCTATCATAATTTACTACTTGTACCATAAATATTATATTTTCTGTGGTTATAGGCCCACCATGCTTAGCAAAATAATTAATACTTAATTAGAGAGTTTCGACCGTTACTTGAACTTACTCAGCACTGGACTCCGGCGTTTCTCTTGCTTCGGTTTACAGAGATTGCTAATCCCAACCACACCTTCCTTAGATCAGCCACAACACATATCTGTTTCATTTCCTACCTCAAACCGTAATCACTAACCAAGTTTTAAGTATTTAAAGGATAGTGAGATTTTAATTAAGAAATTATAGTATTTTAAGACATAAGGTTTAAATGAACAACGTTCCCTACTAGGAAACTTCTTTTATTAAAAGCTTAAAAGTAAAAATATTATAATGGAAAGCTTTGAGGAGGGACCTAAGCTAAGATCCTTAGAGATGCTTGCTCATAGAGAAAGGGAGAATCCCAACTTCTCTTGTGCTTAAGAATGGTCAAGTGACCTTGTATCTTCTCAGCACTCGACCTCTCTTTTTATAGAGGGGATGTGGGTACACAGGATGCCCTAACGGCTGCAGTATATACTGCTTTTATACATGGCTACAGTACATTCACATGGCTACTGTAGGTTGTTTTATTTTATAGACCTGATAGTTGCCAACATACACAATAATGAAGCAACCCCTTTTCAGAGCTTTTAATGATGACAAGACTAGTCATCACTATTGAGATTCTGCATGTCTTTATCTCCAATTATATCTTTCAGACTATCATTATTTGGATAATGATCAAAATCTTCGTCTAATTGCAGATGCTCTGGATCCCATTTCTCAAATAACTCAAGAAGATATTTTTTTCCTTTTTCTAATAAGAATTTTTCAGCTCCAACATCAAAGAGATTAGGGGTGTTCATCGGTCCAAACCCGAACCGGACCGGGTTGGACCGAGGATCGAATAAGAGGGAAGTTACGGACCCTGGACCGGACCGAACAAGTCAAGGACCGGACTGAGACCGGACCGAAAAAAGTTGGACCGGACCGGACCGGACTGAATTGTAAAGCTAGCAATTTTTTACGATATGAACATTTTATATTTATTTCAATATGAATAATTTCTACATATTTTCACTATGAAAAACAAATCAATATTCTTGAATGTTTGAAAAATTATAAGTTGCAAAAGAAAATTAAAATTAAGTAAAAAGTCAGTTTTCAAATTTTTTTATTCGGTCCTCAGTCCAGACTAGTGGACTGGTGGACCGGACTAGACAAGACCGAAGACCGAATAAAAAAAATTTCTGGACCGTGGACCAGACCGAATTCATTCGGTTCGATCCGATCCGGTCCAGTCTGGTCCAGTCCGGTCTTCGGTCTGGTCCGGGTTTGGACTGAATAATGAACACCCCTAAAGGAGATAATCAAAAATATCTTTAGAAACCGCTCCTTCCACCTTCATGTATTCTTTAAACTCATTGTCATAGACGATAGTAGTATTTCTACAATGCATTAACATTTTTCCTTGTTCAATTGATGCTCAAATTTGATGATAAATATCATAAAAACTGATGGCTTCTGCTAAAGCAGGATCAGTAACTCGTTCTCGTCGATCTGAAAACCATTCTTGTCGCTAGTTATATGGGTCGTCGTAATCAACAATTTGAACGAGATAATGGCTGGTTTGACTTTTCCATTTTCATACCCAGTTAGTGCACAATGTACTTCCACATATATGAATCGATTATTTAAAATTTTTGTTGGGCCATCAAGAGATGTTAAAATCCAATATTCCAATGGATTATTCTGAACATGCATTGTTAGAACTTGGTTAATTTTGAGAAAAATGGGTACATTGGATTTGGGATTTCCATAAAGTAAAGTACCATCCGTATTCCCACCCTTTTATGACTGGGTCATTTGAAGAGATTGAATTTGTTGGGAAACTAACACCACCAACTCCAGACTTATCGAAAAATTAGATCGTTGTACTCCAAGACTCTCAAATATTATAAGAATAATGATGATAATAGTCGATACAAATTGTATACTACTCATTGAACAATTTTTCTTGGACATAAGAACTTATTTTTTCTTAGATATCATAAGGACATCTAAGGTAATCAACTTATAAATTTAGAAGGGAAAATCTTTGGGCTATTAGGTAGGCAAAAGATAGCAGACCAAAATGAGTCTACTTTTTATATGGAATTTCAAATTATCAATAAGGATTTTACTAGAAGGAGTAACCCGTTCTATTAATAATGGCATCTCATTATGGATTTTCTTCTTTTCTGGCAGGAGTTCTGCTCTGATGATCACAATTGGTGAGTTTTCGAGTTAAACTATCTGTCAGAGAGCTCTCGATCTCTGTATATGTTCAATACAAAAGGAAAACTGGTTAAACCATAATTGTCAATGCAGGGGTCGCCTTTACGCTTGCATAGTAAATTCTTTTTCACAAAACCAAGTATTCCTTTGCAATTAGTTCAAATGAGAAAAGGTTTTGCGGCTAAAAAGATTATAAATTTTTCAATTCTCCTTATGACTGCAAGGAGTTCTTTTTCCATCATGAGATAGTTGCATTCTGCCTAATTAAAACTTTCACTACAATATTTGCCGAGTTTTTCTCCTTCTTTGATTTTGAGTGGTCCATGTCCAACTTACTTCTTTCTTTAGTTTCTGCTGCAATGGCATTATTAGTTTAGCTAAATCTTTAATGAAATCTAAAGCATAGGTAAGGCATCCAAGGAATCTTTCCAACTTCTTCCTATCTTCAATCTTTTCAAGAAAATTTTCTATTTTTTCCACAATATATTTTTATAGAATAATTTGTCCGGCTTTTATCTCTAAACCTAAAAACTCAATTTCTTGTTCAGCATAAATGCACTTGTTTTTTTCAAGTATAATACCGTGATCAATGCATCTTTGGGTGACAGCTAAGACATCATCTTTGCGTTGCTCTATGATTTTGGAAAAGATAAGGATATCATCGATGTATACTAAACAACAATGATTAAGATTTTTGAAGATGTTATCTATTCTTCTTTTGAATATTTGAGGTGCATTTTGAAGACCAAGTGGCATTACTATCCATTTATAATGTCCTTGAGGCGCACTAAATGTAGTTAAAGGAATGCTTTCTTCATCCTTTTTTATCTACCAATATCGACTTTTGCAATCCATTTTCGAGCACCAAGAGGCTTCTTAAATTCTGTTGAAAAGGACTGTTTTGTTAGGAATATAATAACCGTCAAAGGTAGTATTATCATTAAGCTTTTTGTAATTAATCACTATTCTTGCTTTTCCTCTTTTTTCTTCTGCATGATTTCTTACCATGAAAGCGGGACTAGTGTGAGGACTCTTACTATTCATGATTAATCATTTATCCAGGAGTTTTTTGATTTGTTTATCAAATTCTTGAATATCCTGGTGTGTATGCACAGTTTGTTTAACTTGGATAATAGTGTTGGGATTTAGTAGACTGATTTTAGCAAGTATTTTATCTTTATCCCAAAACTTTAGTGGATTATCAGAGTAGAGTTCTTCGCATAATTTTTTTCTTGTTCGACAATCTGCTATTTAATAGATAATTGGAGTAATGAAGTTGTTATTGCTACCTCTTGTTGTGCAGACATTACCTTATCACCACATTGGCTGCGTGTAAATTCAATTTTCTGATGAGTTTCAGCCTTACTTAATTTTTCAATAGGAACTGAGTGACCATTAATAGTGAATATTATCTTATTTATAGTCTATGTGCATGGAGAATATAATCTCTGAAAATTATTTCCAACAATCTTTTCATGAGAGGGTTGATGAGTAGCCCATAACACTGGTATAATGCATTGGACTCTTCCTAATTCTATGGATAACCCTTCTATTGCCTCATTATGGCTCATAATACTATTATTAGCTATCCTTACTTGTAAATAATTTTTGGCTTTTTTTCACTTAAATTCTAGAAATAAAGATCTTTTCCCAAAGCATACAGAACAACCACTATCTATGGAAGTGCACTATTCATATTTATTATATCTCTTTAGACAGACTTTTATCGGGATATAGATGCTATTAGGATTCGTATTGGTAGCCTCATAGCAAATCTCTGTAGTCATATTCTTGACTAATTCTTCTTCATAGATTGGTTCACTAACAGTTCTTGTTTTGTACCCAATGACCTTTGAATCTAGACTCATACTTTGGTCTACACTATGTCTTGCTGGTTCAAAACTCATTCTAGTCATTTCACTAGTCATGCTAATTGTATCATCTTCTTTAAGCACTTCTTTAGCTGAAGAAGATCCTTCTCCCTAGTCTGATCTTGCACTCATGCTTCTTAATTATAGGGGTTTAATGGTGATTTTACCATTGTCATCAATTTTTATCACATTTTTCTTGTTGATTTTTGCAGGGTTAGCAAAGTTGGATATCCATGATCGATCAATTTTAATCTTTTGTGGATCGTATTTAATCCTTCAGATCTTTTGCATAGGGGTAGGACTTTCAAAATTTTCTGCCTCTATCATTGTGACCTTAGTCTTTGGATCGATAATATTATCTAATTTGTAGATAATTTTTCAAAATATCCTTAATGGATATCCTCCTCTTTTCATGTCCATTCCAACTGTTTTAATTTTAAAGGATAGAAAATTTTTAGCAAATTCATCCTTTAGACTCACATAATATCTAGGTCAAAAATTAAATCCAGTCGATCCATTACATAGATTGGTCTTAATCCATATTATAATTTGATTATTAAATTTCATATGCCTAATATCATAGAGCAAAGCATAAAGATCAATATCTTTACCATAATATTGTAATGGAGTGATTTGAACTTAGACACTTTCGACATGGATATACCTATACTTTCTATCTTTGTTATGCTTAAGGATAGTTTCCCAATTAATGAGATTAACTTCTCCAACAACATACTCACAATCCTTTATCTCCAGATCTTCTTCCATCATTTCACATATGTATTTGCTTTTTAATTGACAAATGAACTTTTTATAGATAATGTCTTTTTGGATTATGTGAAGGATCCAATCTCCTTTGACGCCTTCGTTCTCATTGTCTACAACAAACTCTTCTCCTTGGAGATCACCAAGAGTAATCGGGCTACTTTCCATCATATGACTTGTTTCTTCATAATCACTTTCTTCATATTCATTGTCTAACACAATTTCAGCAATTCCTTTGTTGTTATTTAGGGCTAGGTCTAATGCCTCATCTTCACTAAGCTCAACATAATCTAGGCTTCCTAGAGTTTCAATCAACTTATTATTCTTCCTATTTTTGCATTCATTAGCATAATGTACTACTTCTCCGTATGTCCAACATTTACAGTTGTTTTTTCCCTGCCGGACAATAAGCAGCTTTTCTAAAAACTCTTTGTTTTTTAAGACTTGGATTGTTATAATTTTTTCTTCTGTATTTCTCTCCCCTTTGCTTGTTAAAACTCTTCTTTTTCTTTTCTTTTTTTCAGGTTCCTTTCTCCATTGGTGAGGTAAATAAAAGCAAGTTAAAAATTGCTTTTTAATCTTCTTTTGCTTCTGGAGATCAAGACATTAATCATTGACCCACTATCTTAGATAAAAAATTCTCGAACCAAGGGCGTCAATGGCATCTGCTCTTTCAAGCCATGCCATGTATTTTTCATTAATTATGGAATTTATTTGATATGACAATTTGTCATAACATATACCAAGATTAGTTTCATTATGCCCAATTTTGTAATAATATTGACTGAATTCAGCAATATAATTCTATAGTTATCTCATGTACCATAATTCAATGTTATTAATCTTTCTTTGTCATTCTCTTACTTTTTCTTTAGAATCAATTTTGGCTTCGATGAATTTAGTTTCTATTTCCTTACATAAATTTCTGAATATAGCAGCTGGCGTTTCCATCATTCTTAATGTATTTTTGTCCTCTTCGCTTAATGAATCATACCAGTCAGGTGCAGTGTCAGATAAACTATGTTCGATATATTTTAGAAAATTTGCAGCAGTCCATGTAGTATTTAGGTGTAGGACACTATTCATTCCTCTTTTCCAGTACTCAAATATTTCTTCTCTATTATAAACTTCATCGATGTTTACGATATATCCTATTTGACTAATTAGGTAAGACCGATCTTTTCAAAGGTTGTAGTTTTCCTTAGGATGAACCCAAAAGAAAAATTGGTTGTACGTCATGCTAGAACATTCCTAGGTCTTATAAAATGACTATTTCTTCTAGAAGGTTCATCAAATTCTTCAGGCTTGGGAGCAACATTGTTAACTAGATTGATCTCTATTTCTCCTAAGTCGAGTTCTTCTCCAATCTGATCGTTCTCATTTCCAACAGTCATTTTACCATTTTTTTATGCAGTTTTCTTCTAATTTCTTCTAAAGGTATATCATTAAGGTCTTCTAATTTAATCAGATTCATATGTTGATATATTTCTTCTTCTAATTGGACATTATTGGTCTCTTCATTATCAAAAGACAACACGTTATGTTTATCACTAATTGCGCCCATGATTTTGTTTAATTCCTCTGTATTTTGTTCTTTCTCGAACATTTTCTGTAGCCCTTCAAGAGTATATTGTTTATACTCCATCTTCTTTTTCTATCTTTTCAATAGTTTTTTCACCAGACTTCTCTCCTATCTCTTTTTGGATTTTTTTAATCTTGCAAAGAAAATGGATTTTTGTTTTTTGGGTTTTGGAAATGATATTTATGCTGAAATGGAGTGCTAATAGTGGAAGTAGATGTTCAGTTATGGCTAACTTCGTTAATGAGAGAAGGATGGACTATATAGTTAATTGATTCTTAAGCTCCTTGAATTCGGTCTTAATTTTAGCTAATTCTACTTTTAATTCTAAAACTATATTAATGATGTAGTTTAATTGAGGCGCTAGTGAAGTAATTCCTTCCGGTAGGTGAATAATGTGTGAATAATTAGGACCAGGACATGCAGGTGATGATTCAAGCATTAATCACAGTTAATTAGCTTAATTAGTTATTAATTAGCTTAATTATCTTAATTATCTTTGGTCACGTGGCTCTGATACCAATTGAAAGAGGGCTTCAAGTAGTACTAGTGAGCAAAATATCATAAACACAAATTTAGATTTTTTGAAACTAAATTTTTAAGGATTGATGGTAGGTTTGCAAATATGAAAAGATTAGGGCGTTTATGCAAATTAGGGGAACAGTGAATAGGGTCCTTTCAGTTGGTTTTCTCAAAAGTCGAGATACCTTGTAGTTATTTTTAAAAACTGAGGGTCCTTTTTGTTGTTTACATGAAACTTGAGGTACCTTCGTATCTTTTATCCAACTATTAGATTAAGATAATTTGGTAATTGGGGAATTGGGGGCGTTACAAGGGGTGCGAATGTTTCCTATTAGATGTTACTACTTTGATGAAATTAGGATTCTCATGTACTTTTGTTCAAGTGATTTGGACATTTTACATAATGGTAATGTGTTTGGCCATTGCACTTTGAAAAATAATTTCATTGTTTTTGACTTAGATGATGTTTGTAATAATTCATGACTTTCTTTTGTTTCATATTTTGATTGTCATTCTGAATATGTGAAATCACATGCTAGACTTAGTCATATTAGCCAGGATAGGATGATCTAACTAAGAAAGGTATTATAGATGGTCAGGTTAAGTTGCCTAAATACGAGCCTTCATTAGCTGGCTAAACAGGTAAGAAGCCATTTGGTAAGCCCTCGAGGATGTTCGGTCCCTTAGAGCTGATTCACTCTAACATTAGTAGATGTGTGAATGTTAGGGCACAACATAAGGTTCTATTTTATAGATGATTATTCATGATATGGGTATGTATACCTGTTATCTCCCCATTATGAAGTGTTGGATATGTTCAAACATTTTTTGGCTAAAGTAGCTACTAAATAACACAGTGTCATGGAGTGCAGGAATCAAACATTACTTGATATGGACAGGTCAATGATGCTACACGATAACCTTGCAATTAGTTTTAGGGGGATGAGCTGCTTGTAGTAGCTTACATCCTAAACCGTGTGCCAAACAAAAATATACCCAACCCTCCATGTAAGTTATGGAATGATAGAGAGCCTTCCTTAGACCATTTCCATCCATGAGGTTCAACTGGCCATGTGCACTAACTAACCCGCAAACATGAAAAGCTTGGTCTGAGGGCTACCAAGATGGTGCTCATTAGATGTCTCGAATATTCTAAAGGGTATATGATGTATGAGGAACATCCAAATGGTGGCATGGCGGACATAGATTCCCAAAATTCCAAATTTCTTTGGGATAAGTTCCCAAGTATTGGTGAAATTAAATGGGAACCTTAAACTATATGAGTTACAATAAGATATGCAACTATGTCTCATTAAAGGGGAGGTTTTATTTACTCAGTAAGTCACTGAGGATAATACACCTCCCCCACATGAAAGAGATAATGGCAGTAATCCTACACTCCCTCCACATAAAAGAGATAGTGAAAGTAATCTTGCAACCTTACATGGTAGAGACCTATCTGCTTGGGAGATTCGACCTAAGAATGAGAATTGTCTTCAATCTCCAAGCCTTGAACATGAGGTTAGTCCACAAAATTAGGATTCCACACCTCGAAGGATAGTGGGAGTGATTCTCCACGTGTTGAGGGTCCGATGCCTCAAAGGAAAAAGGGACGGGATTCCACATCAGTTTAAACAAGTAATAAAGGTCCTAAAATAAGAAGGAATGAATATAAAAGAATTCCTCGATGTTCCAAATCGAAGAGAAAATTTTCTTATGTACTCATTTGGAAACCAAAGAGCCTACCACTTTTGAAGAGGCTATTGATTCACCAAATCACAAAGAGTAGATATTTGCAATGAGTAATGGCATGGACTCTAGGTAAGAAACAAGGTTTGGCAACTAGTTGATCTTCTTCCTAAATGTAAATCTATTGGAGACAAGTGGATTTTGAAGATAAAACATCAGACGAAGTTGATGTGTTCAAATATTATCTAGTGGCGAAAGGATTTACAAAATTGGGTATCGACTATGAAGGGACCGTTTCTCCTGTGATGAGATTGGCTCTATTCGCCTACTTCTGGCCCTAATTGCCTACTTGGACTTAGAGTTGTTTAAAATGAATATAATGACTACTTTCCTGAATGGTAATGTTGAGGAAGAGATTTCTAGCGATCAACTTATTGGTTTCGTATCAAAAGATCAAGAGGACAAAGTTTATCATCTTAAAACATCCATATACTGTCTTAAGGAATTTTCTAGATTGAGGTACTTAATATTCCATCGAGCCATTACTATGTATGGTTTGTCCAGGATTTTAAAAAACCATTGTCAGTACAAGAAATCTTGCATTTGCCCACTCTTAAAATAGCCTCCTGCCACGCTTATACTTGTGGCAAGGTCTATTCGCTATGCTTAAGGTAAGCGTGCATAGGGTATCAGTTGTGAAAAATTCCTCATGCTTAATAAGCACAGCAGACAGTGCAGTACGCACACTTATATCCGTGAAAGACTGTATCATCTACCACGCTTATAAGTGTTGGTAGATACCGCGCGCTTGTATTCGTGGGTAGAGTACCCTTTCAGTGAAAAATCATTCTCACCATTCCCTTGCTATATAAGTTTGACATTATGTATTATATAACTAACTTTCAAATGATTTAAGCAGATAACTAAGTTTGGCGGAAAATTTTTTGTATAAAAGAAATAACAAGCCATTGTTTTAAAATATGCAAATAATTTATATTTAATATATAACGCATTGTAATCATATATATATATGTATATATATATATGTATGTATGTATATATATA
>JACYFF010010365.1:31610109-31623400 GCA_017589665.1 Selenicereus undatus | reverse complement strand
TGTAGAGAGGGAGAGGGGGGTGGGGGAGAGAGAGGGAGTTCGTATTTGACTGAAATTTAAATAGTACAAAAAGTACGATAACTTTATAACCATGAACTAATCAATTAATTGTCATCAAGTAAGTTGAAAAATAACTAGCATTCAACCACATGATCAAAAGTACGAATCTATGCAAACAACTATTGCAAAATTAATTTCAACATGGCTGACAAGTATGCACCCACTGCCTAAAAGCTAGGTTTGTTAGCAATACACATATATACGGTTGAAGCTAAACATAATGAATGGAATGGTGTAGAACTCCATAGTTCCAACTGAACACTTCATGCACCTAAACTTTGTGTCTGATTTTGTGGCATGCTACCCTTGGTTTCAACCTGAAACCACCAAGGTCTTACATTAGAGTTAAGGGCAACAAACAACGCTACTAGAGATTAAGTCTCTCTGGTAGCCTTCATTGTTCTTAAAAAGAAACAAAATAGCAGTAACTACTAACTAGCTAAACAAGTGACAAAAAGTATCATAATAATGCCCGTTGCCCATAATAAAGTCAAAATCAACATGATTCAAATTCATTATTACAATATGCCCAGTTACAAGTGTTTTGCATAATCCTTATAAGATAATCCAATGATAGTAGTTTTTGCTCAACTAATGAAGGCGAAATTACAAGCATATATAGTTAGCTTAAGAGTCAGATGCACAAGATGCACCTCTCTACTTAGCCAAGCTAGCCAATAACAAGAAATAAATACTATAACTAGCTAATAATAATAAACAATACTGCAATGATAAAAAAATACACTAGATAGTAATGAGAAACAAATAGTATAATAGACAAAAAAGAAACTAGATATTAACCTCCAATAGAGTACACATGGATCATGGAGTACTCATGAAGCTGAACTTCTATTGAAAACATTGCTCTTTTCGTCCTGTGCATGCACATTGTGAAAATAGAATACCCAAAAATAGTCCTTAAAACAGAAAGGTTGTGCTAGTTGGTTGCTAATGTCCTTTCAATTTGGGAAAAAATCCTACCCATGCTTGATTATTAGCTCCTTTTATCCCCTTTTCCTTGTCAGTTATATCTGTAAGGATTTGACTTGGTCTTTTTGTACTCTACTTGTGGAAATCTTCCACCCAAAAACACTTAGAAGTATCACTCCCTCATTTCCTTCCTTTTTAAGGAACCATATCTTAATTATTCTTCACTTAGACATTTTGCCCAACACTTGGAGGGCGCCATGATTCTAGTATTATTCTGAACATTTAAGGCTGAAAAAGGCCAAAATTTACAACCAAAAATTCTAATCTTAGTTATTCTTCACCCAAAATCAATCTCAAGAACTTAAAAACATATATTAATCAAGTAATAAGACTTAAATTCAAAGAACTAAAGTGTACTTATCTTGAGTGTCCAACAACTTTAGAACCGCAAGGCCAAGCTTCCAACCAAAAGCAAGCTAAATCAGAAATGAAATTGGGCATAAACTTATTCCTTTCTTGACGTCCTCATACAAAATTGTGATTAATTAAATGACCAGAACTCAGAGCTTGCACCATGCCCTCATATCGCTCCTGATTTGTAGAGAATAGAGTTAGAAGAACCCATAGCAAAGAAAATGACAAGCTAATAGAAGTCTAGGTGATGAGATGGAATAAGATGGCAATGTGAAATTAGAGGGAAAACAAACATAGTGACAATAGATCCATCAAAGGTAGTAAAGGAAAACACTTGATGGCCTATTAGGAAGCCTTGGCAAAAAAAACTAAAAATGGGTGAAGTGCAAGAAGAGAGGGCGGGCCTTTGGTGAGGTTAGGCAAATGCTGAAGGCGTCAAAGTCAAGTGGCAGAACCAGCAACAACATTAATTTCACAACAATCAACACCACTAAGTTGCTTTGACATGGAAGTAAACCTAAAACCACAACCTTCTTCAAGTGTTTTGGTGCGAAGTAAACCTAAAGTTGCGAACTTTGTCAAGAATTTTGGGGCATTTCTATTTCAATAGGGGAATCTCTATAAACCCTAAACCCTAAACCCTAAATGGGCATGGAATGTCGGTCAAAAGCATGAAATTTCTCAACATAAAAAGATTTTTGGGGTGAGGAGTGATGGAATTCAATTAGGTGATCAGAAAATGCAAATTCAAATGAGCTAAAATTGCATATTGATACGCTAATTTTTGCAAGAAAGGGGTCTCTATAAATTTGTCCTTACCGGAGAATTCAGCGCCGGTGACGATGAAAGGATGGACACACACACACACACATTCTTTCTCTCCCTGTCTGTGTCTTCTTCCCTGCCACAGTGCTAACGTCGAAGGCCGTATATGTTGCCTTGGTACTAATAGAAGGATGTCATGGAGACGCTTCGATGTGGAAGAGTTCTTTTCTTAGCAATTGAATTGCCTCAAATAAAACTGAAAACTAGGAACTGGGAAGCCACACTACCTATGAATTTTTTTTAAAGAAAAAAAATTGGGCAGGCTTGAAATCCGTGAATAACAAATTTTCGTATTTCATTTTCGGTAGATGTAATTAATCCCCCCACCACACATATTATTTGTGGCAAAATATAGTTTCTTCCTACTACTCTTATTAAGCGTGGCGAGCAACAAAGCTATAAAGTACACTTTTTCCTATTTTCATGATTAGATATGCATGGTGAGTTAAGTGCGGGCGGAGGACTTTTTTTTGTAGTGTGTGTGTATGTTAAGAAAGTAACAAAGGAGATTATGTTCTTACTGTGTATGCTGTCGATATATTAGTTGCTGGAAATAACATGAAGATGATTGAAGTAATTGAGCAGTGGCTAACATGAAGATGAATGAAGTAATTGAGCAGTGGCTATCCTCTATCTTTGACATAAAGGACATAGGTAAAGCTATATATATCCTAGGCATGGAATAATCAGAAGCCATCCCAAGAAGCTTCGTGGCTTATGCCAAGAGGAATACATTAAGAAATCATGGAATGCTTTTGGGTGCATTATATCTAATTCAATGACACTTTAGTTGAAAAGGGTTCGACCTTAAATCTTGATCAATGGCCCAAAACAAATGAAGACACAGAGAAAATTAACAATGTTACCTACATTAGCTCCATAAGAAGCATAATGTCTACCATATTTTGTAAACGACCATATATTTGAATTGCGATTAGTTTGGTAAATCATTACCAAAGTAACCCAGAAGCTACTCATTGGCAAGTTACGAAGAGAATCACGTGTCACCTTTATGGTACAAGCAACATGGCCCTCTGTTATCAAAGTAAAGACTTGGTCCCCAAGGGGATATTCGAATGTTGACTTGGGTGTTGACCCATATGAGTCTGGGTCGACCTTAGGATATGTTTTCACCCTTAAGGGGAGAGCTATATCATGGTGTTATAAGAAGCAAGACCGTATACCGTTGTCGACTAGGGATGCAGAATATGTTGTTTGTTGCCTTACTACTCTTGAGGCAATATGGCTAAGGAGCTTTCTTTAAGATCTCGATCTTACTCCTAGGGTTATAATCGCATTGAAATGTTTTGCAACAACATTGATGTCATTCAGTACGCTAATGATATGAAATTCCATATGAAAACCTAGTATGTCCAGAGATATTATCATCTTGTCCAGGATGCTGTAAAGAGGATTGACATTGCCATTAAGTATATATTCACCAACAAGATGGCTGTTGATCCCTTGACTAAGCCTATTTCTAGAGGCGCTTTCAAAGCACATATGATGAATCCAATTCTGTATGGGATTTAGTTGTGGATGTATCTTGTTATGTGATGGACATGATTGTTTTGTAATGAGCATTTATATAATGATGATTGTTGTTTCTTTTGCAAATGTTGATTAGGCCTATTGAAATGTCACCGGGTTTTTAATTGACCTTGTTACATAAGTAATTGCCCTGACGTTTAAATAACAGACATGATGAGACTAAATCATATTAACACTAAGTGTGTAGTGTTAATTCATCTTCATACTTGTGATGTATGAATGGTAAGTGATAATCACCTTAGTAAGTCTAAAATGAGACTCTAATGCCTTCAATACGGATAACCCAGTTTCGTATTGAAGCTTTAAAACCAAATCTTAAGTGCAAGATGAACACTTAGGATGTTGATACAGTGCGATAGTGGCTTTGGTTAGATTTGTTCTAGACTTATGATTTGTATGGCACGTAAAAGTGACAATCCTACTTAGTAGGAGCCATGCCAAGGCACGCGTTTTGGACCATGCATACTGTAAGGCTGGTGTTGCTACTTCAATGTGTTCTCTAAGGGTAAGATGTAGATGGTTTAGCAGGAAAAGTTAGGAAAAAAGTTAAGCTAAGATGAACTATCATGAGTGTCCAGGGAAGAATCTTTCGATCTTGACCATATCAACCCGATTATATAATCAAGTGATATGACCACAAGCATAAACGTAAAGTTTTTACTATCAGTTATGTTTAGATAATTTGGGGTATCGTTATTATGAAAGTATTATATACGTTAAATGGTAACCTAATATTACACTACTTGTTATTATTTGGTGGCGCACTTCCTAGTATGAAATATGAAGAGATGTGTCGGCAAAAACATGTATTACCTATGCCGGTGTGGTTGAGTGGGAGATGTTGACTGGGTTCTTAAACGATCGCTCTCCATCTAACTAGGTAGGGGGGGGGGGTTATAGATAAGCTCAAATCCCCTTATCTCTTTTGTTTGTCAGGGACTAAGTCGGGCTTAAGGATGATAAACACGGTTTACTAGATAACATGACAATCATTAATCTGACTCACCCAGAGAATGCTGTCTACCTTTTTTGTTCTCTCTCATAATAGTCCACCATCAATCGAGACTCGAGATTTGGAGTGTGGCAAGTTTTCAATGATCCTAGTAGCCACCAAACTCTTTCAAGGACTCAGTTCATGACTCGGTTCAAGCATTCTATAGTTTGGGTTCATCGATCAGTGGGCTTGCCAATGGAATTTGATTCAATTACTTTTGCAGTGAGATCAATCCTTATACTACCAACATCTAGTTTAGGCAATCTAATAAATTTTAAGTTGATCACTTATTAAACGTTTTGTGGTTCTTTTTGGTATGAAGCCCATAAAATTCATTATACAGGTTTTATTCTGTTATATAGATAAAGTATCATCAGAATGATGTGGCCATGTATGCTATTCCTAGTGAATCTAGTATGCTTGTTAGGTGCAAGAATGATGAATTATCCTAATTGTAGTGAAAATTTTATTCCTCATCCAGTTATAATATTTGACACATTTGACGGTAGGGGTAGAATTTTGCAAAAAGTATGCATGCCATGTTGTGTTTAATGTTTTCACTTTCATTAGAAGCAAAAAAAAAGGAATTATATATTGCAAATATTGTGTCCGTTCGAAACGAGAATGCTAGAAGGAAAAGGAACATGAATTGATTAAGTTAGAATCGCCAACTAATCTTACTAGCAATGATGGCAGGAATGACACACAAAGAAAGTGTGAAAATAAAGTGAAAATTAAAAGAAGAAGAAGCCTAACTAGATAAGGCTACATGGTATGTTGCACTTTTAAAATAACCCTAGAGCATAAATATGAAATATTTAAGGTATGCAAGGCCACACTCATTTACTTGCTACCTCTTCAAAAAATACCCATGTTGACATCATTTAGAAATGGGAATCCAGTCCTTAGGAATATGTTGTGTGCTTGTCATCAAAATAATATTGGTACTTCAAAGGCACTTAGTTTAATGAAAAAAATTAGAAATGTTGGTTGTAAGAAAAGGGGTTTACAAAATTTTCATGGGGAAGGTTTAACAGAGAATTTTTAAAAGATGCAACCGAGCAATTTGTCTTTTTATTTTGCACATGAAATGGATAAAAAAGTTGGGCTAAAATGTAACACTCCAGTTACTAATGTCTGATTATTCTAACTTAATCACTTACTGATTATTGGTTTGTAGAGGAAGCGGAAGTCATTTGACTGGAGGCGTTACCGCCGTTCCGTGATGGAACAAGGCTGCCTGATTTATTGAATTTTGAAAATGTAACGTCCATTCACCTCATGCAGTTTCTAATATTGCACATCATCAACCTCAAAATCTTATAAGAATAATTATGAGCAAAACTCTAGGTTATTAATAAAACTTCTTAACCTTGCACTAATCGAAAAAACAGCCTATTTGAAGCAGGAGTGAGGCCATATTTGTCGTTTCAAGCTGTCAACACACGATCTTCATTTTAAAGGAGAGAGAACCTCAAAGATTAGGTACGTACATTGCCTGTGCTTTAAGAAAACTCGCATGTTTCTCAAACTATGCAAGTTCAATATCATAATCATATAATGAATCATTTTCACAATGCTTTGTCACACAAAAAAGTGGCCCCGCCCAATGACCAATCATCAGGGCTTATGCCCATCATTATACCCGTGCGCAGTGTCAACTCAGGCTTCTCGATCGGCCTGGGGGGTGAGCACTTAAAGTATGATCGTTTTAAGATGTACGTCGACCAATGGGTTCACTTTAAGATAATAATCAGCAAATCATTTTATTTATGCATTCTCTCTCTCTCTCTCTCTCCTGTTTGCAAAGTCAAATATTTTGAAATGCGGGCGCCCAACTATTTAAACTCAAATCTCATTTTACTGCATAGGAATGTACGTGCTGAGTTTGGGCTCATTTTTTTCGAATGTTTTTACGTTTTCTGTTTTAGGTAATAAGAGTAGACATTCTCCTGGGAAGCCAAAGGATGGCAAGCAGTGAGCGAGAGTGGAAATATTTACGGAATGTTAGCTAGCCAAATGCTCACAGTGATGGTAGGTTAGTAACTGGAGTGTTACATAAAATATATGTTTTGGCCAAATAGCACTAGTACAAAAAAGTATTATCTATTTGGTGATCCATTTCTTTTGGTATTGCATATGACACTAACAAGTACTCTTTGATTTTTGCTCCTTTTACTGGAATAAACCGCTTTAGGCAATCTATCACATTTTGAGCTAGTTTTTTAACTAACAAGAAAACTGAGACCTTTTAATGGCTCTCTAAGAAATTCTTAGATGGTATGTCTAAAGCCCACATACATTGCGTTTTGTATTTGACATATAATGAGAAAAGTTTCAAAAAATATGGGTGGCATTTTGAATAGTGATCTTTAGTTTCGTAATCCATTAAATTCATCTATTTTGGCCTCTGAGTCTTTAGCAAAATCTGAATCAACTTGGTTGTCCATTATGCCTGACTATAGCTTAACGAAGAACGATTTTGTACTCTTATGTATTGTTTGACCCATATGTGGATTCTAGGATAATTTATAGATTTATTGTTTACAAAACTAATGAGGACCACATTAAGATCGAAGAGTGGGAATTCTATGTCTAGCAAATTTGCCAATAAGTAAGTAAGTTTGATTGAACTTTGGATGAGAATTAATTGTGCAATTCAGAAATGATGAGATAATGAGAGTACATTTGATCATACTAATTCATCTTCATTTCCCTAACTAAGGATCGTGCTCGATTTGACAAAACATGCATGTACACACATGGACACTTCTATAATTTCCAACATGAATTGTGGTCATGATTCATGGAGTGTGCTATTACAAAGATAACCTAACACATGCAACATAGATGTATCCACCACCAGAAACAACCAAGTAACATTTCACCACAAAACATCACTTATAATCACAAGGAGAGGAGGACAACTCCGTTAGCTACTTTCCTTTAAAGATACTAATATCAAAATCCTAAATAGAGATAATCTTATCTTGCAAGACTTTGAATTAGAATAGACATATTTAAATAAAAAAAGGTATATTATTGCTTGTGCCGCCAACTAAGGGCTTGCTTATTTTCAGCATTTTACACCTTCTACCTACTCCAATATGCTCAAACCCGCTAACTGCTAGTCATCAAATCTGCTTCAATATGCTCTAACCTGGTCCGATCTGCTCCAACCTGCTCTAATCCGCTCCAAACTGCTCGAACAAAAATATAAAGTTGGAGTCCATTTGAGTTAGTGGAGGCCTCGCTTGGCTTCGCTCGTTAAGCAACGCTAAGCACAAACACGAGCTAAGCTTTGATCAAGCTAGATTTGACTGAGTTGTGCTAAAATTTTACCAAATCCTGACATTACTCTGTAATAAACTTGATGTTCACTTTTATCAATGCTGCATGGGAAGAGAGTGCATATGATAGCAAAGTCCTTCGACATACCTCACTTCATCCCCAGTACCACTTTCACATGCCCCTGTAGGTGAACCTCGAATTTGTTTGCATGACTCTCGGCCTAAATAAATTTTAGTTCACATCATCTTATTCTTACCTATTGTGTCAAGATTAGGAAAATACTATTTGGTTGATTCGGCATATCCAAATACCATTGGATATGTAGCCCTGTACATGAAAACATGAGTTCACTATCATCTTCTAGATTTTCAATATTATGGGCCCCCTATTAGGGATACAGACCCTACTGGGAATAAAGGGACTTCCAATTTTTATCATTCTTCGCTCCAGTCTACTATTGAGAAAATGTTTGGAGTATTAAAGAACACCTGGAAGATTTTAAAAGATAAAATGTCTCAAGTGAGTAGAGAACGACAAATTGATATAATTACATCATGTTGTGTGCTACGCAACTTCATCTGAATGCATGAAAAAGGATACCAATTTTCCGAAGGCTAGCAAACATTACAACAATGCTTAAGATTGGATTGTAAGATATGCGAAACAAGCAATCAATGAATGAATGTAGAGATGTAATAGTTGATGATTTCAACATCAAGATACATCTATTAAACTTCTAATGTATGTTATGTTTTGTTATAAAGAAAGACATATGGTTATCACAGACTAATGTTTACTGATGTACTATATTGACACTCAACTTTTCTATTCCGTTACTTTTGTAAATCTGTTATGAACTAGTGTTACAAAATGTAAGTTATTATACATAATAATCATCAATAATCAAAACATTTGAAGAATCGCTATAAAAATGCTTCAAAATGCGCCAACCTGCTCCAGTTTGCTCCAACCTCATCCTACTTGTTAATCGCTAGTTAAACTTGCTCTGAAGTGCTCTAACCTACTTTAATATGCTTCGACCCTCTAACTGCTCCTCCAAAATGCTAAAACCGAATAGATCCTAAGTAGTTTGAATTTGATTTCATTTATTTTGGTAAATAAGACCTTAATTGATTTGATAAATTCATTTAAATAATAACACAAGATTGACTCTACTAATAAGGCCTATAAATTTCAACCTAAACTTCTCTTATGCGCCGCCTGGGATAGAGGGCCCCATATATACAAATGTATGTGGTGGTCCTAATTAAATAAAGTCCAAATCCTTTATAGAAACTTAATGATTTCTTAATTTAAGATCAAATGTCTTACTTGTCAACGATCGATTTATTATTAACCTATGTATTAGGGTAGTGTGTTTACCTTTATGCTAATTTTGCTTGTGAAGGTCTTGGCTTCTTTTTTCGTGTAAGAGAATAACACTCAGATAGCCTTTAAGTTGGGTACAAACAAAGGGAAGGATAAAATTTGATCAATGATTTGTTGTGAATCATGGCCGCACACCTTAATGTCTACTGTGGACTTTCTTGGATGGCTCATCCTGATCCTCAACCTAGATCTTATAGCCTTATATAAAGTTACAAATAATAAGTAAGTACTCTTAAGAGTTTTAATAGTACTGTGATGCATGAATGCTTCTCTCAAGTTATGAAATATGATGGAAGGTTTGTATTACTCCTTTTGCAAGTAGAATCCTTTTCTTTATGTATGAACATAATGTTAAGTAATTTGACTAAGCCTTGATTTGATGTGAGTAGCGGCAATAACATCTTCCCTTAACAAGCTTTCGGTTGTATAAAACCTTTTGACTATTATCCATTAGACGATCGAACTAGGGTAGGGTATTATAAAATTAATGAACATGAGAAGCAAGGAACTAAAAAAGAGTGATGATAATGTAGTAAGCGATTGTGAGCTATTTAGAGCCGTAAGGAATGGTACAGACTGGTAGCGAGTAGTGAAGAGTGATTAGCATAGCCATAACTGGTTAGGAATAGTATGAAATGGTTAGTAGAGGTAAATAATTGTAAGTATATGTGTAACGCAGTAGTTAGAAGATGTAAGGGTGATAAACAATTAGGATTAGTAAGGGTCAGTAAACGTTGAAGTAGATATGCCCTTAGAATTCTTTAAAAAGAAAATTCATCAAATTGATTATACAACACATCTACCAGTTATCTTCATATTATTATTTTAAGTAGGTCTTACATGCTATATTTAACATGCTTAATTTAATATTGTTGCATTAATTGTTGAAGTAAGACTATTCAATTGAAGAAGTACTTGTTCGGTGGATAGTTTTAAATACATATTTTCTTGTGGTATATTATTTTGTACATGTTATAAAGTTTAATTTTATGGTGATCTTGGTAGCTTTTGTTTTGTCACTGTCATGCTAGCATTCTGTTAAGACTTTTGCTAGCACTATTTCCTATGAATTTTTTAGGTACTAGTTTATTTTTTTTTCTTATAGGCACTTTGACTTCTTTTAGCTATTAGTTATTACAAAATATGCGTTAACTTGCAGCTCAATATTTAACGTCAATGTCCATATTTTCCAAATGTCCCATATGGCAAATGTGCACAATTTACACGGTATCCCAATTTATTATTTGGAGTTATCATCTATGATAAGTTGTTTTAATTTTTTAAAACCCACCTTCTATTTCTATAATTCCCACACTCCCTCCCCCAAAATACGCCATAGCACAGGTTTGTAGATGCATGTCTATGATATGGGTGTTGAAAAATGGGCACTAGAGCATCCACATCAAAGATATGCACGATTCATATGTAGTCCACAATTATCCAATTGAAATATGATGATTCTTATATTGTTTAGAATTATCACATTGAAATGTCTACTCTCTTTTCTATTGTATATTAGAGAAGCTTATAATATTTATATTATAGTTTCTTTTTGAAAGAATATATAAGATACATCCTGTTGGAAAAAAGACACTCATCTACCCAGACATCAAAACCATTAGAAATGAGACGAAAATCAACTAAACCATGCGTAGTCCTAATAGTCGCCCATTTGACATGAAAAGTATTGAAAAATAAACATTAAACTCCTAGGTTTAATATTATGTATTTTAATATCAAATTAGTTAGGACTTCATGGGATTTGTGCTTCATAATCACAACTTCAGTATTATCTATTACAAATTATGCTTTCTAAAGGCCCATTTTTCCTATCCAAAACACAGCCTAATTCAATGCAAGCCTTTTTCTTAGTTCGCGATCTATGACACCTTCCAGCTTTTTAGCAAAACATGCCTACATCTACCAAAATTCATCGCAGATGATAGCTCTAATTTTGTTGACCATAGTGAATGCTCTCAAATAGCTGCGTTTATGTCGAAGATGAAATTAAATGGTGGAGGTTTAGATTACTTTGTTGCGACATTTCTTAACTGGAGTTCCATTATGTCTCTTTGATTATCATTGACCTTCCCATTAGTGTCTAACCATGCTTTCATTTTAGCCTTAATCATGTGAGATCCATTATCTTCGTCCTCAAAACTCTATCATTTTTCGCCTTCCACAGCATGTCGGCCATACTTTTGCGTCAAAATCATTGCTTCGATTACCGTTGCCTACTTCATAATAGGAGAAAACACTCACCACTCACTTCTTAAAAGAAGAAAACACATAAGCAAATGCAACATGACTAGATAAGCATGCTTCCAACAAACAGTAAGTCCTCCTTTTTATCACTACAACTCATATATCATACAATCTACTTTTTTTTTTTAAAGTTTACACTATGAAGGATAACAACCTTATGCACCTACAAATGGAGAAAGTTTACACTATGAAGGGCAACATGCTTACTCCCCTATAAATGAAAATTGTCAACTGTGCAGGATATCTAATATTTAAATCAAATTTCAAACCTCTTAATTCCTCTTTCCTGGATTTTATGTCCTCTGCCTTTTGCTTCAGAGCTAGGCAATAATCACTTTTTACTTTGTAAGAGCCAATTTACTTTTCTACCTAATGTTTTTCTATCGGAGAAGTTGCATAACATCTCAACAGCTTTTGGATAGCAAATACTTGCTAAGAACAATTTTAAGGGTCAATGGCTAGCCCCATAGATCACTATAAGCCTCTCTTGCTTTGTCCTTACTTAGATTTCACTTGGAAAACTTCCTAAGAGCTTATCCATCCTAAAAGTAATCCACACCAACCACGTTTAGCTGTGGAGTTATTAAACTCGAGCTTTTAGATGATGAAGGTGTACCTTTGGTAATATAATTAGTCATACCAAACCTTTAATGCTCACTTTTACACATACCTAGGGTGCTACAATCACCCCCACTTAAAAGACACAACTTTGTCATTGTGTGTTCACCGTTTACTGACTTACGAGCCCTCCTGTCCAATAGCTCACTCCCAAAATCCTTCCTCACAAGGCGGCAGCTCAAGGTTCTCCTATCTACTAATGCAACGCGTGGCCATGAGACGACTCTAACACCCCTAAAGTGTGGTTGTGAAAAGGTTTAAAGAATTTGAAATGACTAATTATATCACCAAAATACACCGTTTTTAGGAGCTCATATACCTTTAAAACAACACACTTAAGCGTGCACTCTTGCGATGGGTGACTTCTAGGAAAGTTATCGTAAGTATCATGTGAGTGAAAACAAAGTATGTTGAGAAGGTTTGTGGTGATTTGTGGGACTAGTTGTTGATCCTTGAGACCCTTCCTGATAACTGTTTGTAACTTGGGAAGGGTCTAGGACATTTCAATGAGATTGTCTTTGGAAATAGATGAGGTGATATTGCTAACATCGCCTCATAGAAGCAGGTGTTGTAATAAGTGAGTGCTATGTTGGAGAAGAAGGAAATACATGAAAATTTTGAAAGATGGTAGTTGAAGGATTAATTTTGAAGGGTTACTAGTCTTTAAACAAGTGCTATGCACGGTTTGTTTTAAAATTTTAGCTAAATTATTTTTAGAAATATTATACTTAATCTTATAATTTTATTTTTTTAGAAATAATAATATTACATATCTATAATTTATTTCTTTTTTTTTTCCTTCGTTGAAGTAGTTGAAAAGATACTATTTATTAGGATGACTTTAAATCGCATATTGTTTTAATTTTAATTTTTAAATAAAATCTTAATAAATGTTTAACAAGACCCGTGCGACGATCGCAGTGTTCGAACTCACTCACACACACAATCAGATAT
>JACYFF010010365.1:31538865-31609709 GCA_017589665.1 Selenicereus undatus | reverse complement strand
ATGATTATTAAACGACCAAAGGGCAACATAAATAATTAGGTAAGTAAACTTTGGGTTAAAAAATATTTTTTAAAAATCACTCTAACTCAAATAGGTCAACCCTCACTCTAATGCAAATTGCAACTTTGGGGTACCTACTATTTTATGGATATAATTTTAAGGGAAATTTCTCTTGGTGTTGGTTAAAATAAAACTTAACATAGAGTTTGCCTTCATCCTCAGAGGTGTTGTTTTTGTTCGGGTGGGGTCTATCTGGCTTTTGACGTGTCATATGCTGAGGCAGTTAAAGTCTGGGCTTTGACAGTTTTGCCCCTGTGAGTGGTATGTTGTTTGAACTTTGAAAACTGAATGACTTTATTTAATTTTTAACTAAGTTATTTGGAGAGAGAGAAGGCAGTTGCATGAGGAGACAGAAGAGCAATTGCTGCAGCGGGGGATGGGTGGTTAAAGCATTGCAACTGGAGATATAATTTGAGGGCAATTTGTGTGAAAGTGGGGTACTTGGCAAGGGAGGTTGGGGTTAAAGGGTGCGTGGTGGAGGTTATGAAAGAAGGGGACACAACATCTAGGCAAGAGGCAGCGATGCAGTGGTGGGGGTCGAAATTCCAGTAGCACCCATAGTTGGTGTAGTGTGTTAGCTTGCAACTTGGTTCTTGACGTCAAAGCAAAGGTAAATTTCCAATTGCCCTTAAAGTTTGTTAAATTTGGTTGATTAGGAGTGGTGAATGATACTGCGACTGTGGTCTAGAGTAGATGGTGGAAGTATAGTAAGATTTGGATTGGGATTTGTTTGTGGTTGATACTCTTGTAATTGTATAAAAAACTTAGTATTGTGAGTGTGTGCCTTATGGATTGTTGATAAATCTAGTAAGTTTGGGGTGGATAGATAAGGTAATTGGGATATACGGTGAAAATGCTATGTGGTGGAGGGGTTATAGACAGCTACAAGGGTGTGATTGAGGGGAACCTTATTTCTGGGTTAGTATGTGATAGGTGTGTAGTGTGATGTGTAATAGCAGGGTAGGAAATCCCAAATAAAGGTATTACTTAACCTAGGATGTCAGCAATAGTTGAGAGGTTCATGTGTGAGAAAGCAGAATTATTGGACACCATTCATGTGGATAAGGAGGAAATGATGAGAACTGTCAACTTTTTGTACGAGTTTATCCATTATGTGAAATAGTGAATGATATGATTAGGAACGGTAACCATTGTAATCTTGTAAGTAATTGGTGTGACGAAATAGTGTAAAGTATGATTTTGAAAATGAATGCTATAGAACTGAAGGGTGGAATGTACTTTATAGTTGTGTTATTCATGTATGATGAATTATAATTGTTGGTGTAAATTATTAATGTTTGAATGTGTTGAAGTCGTGAGTGTCAAGTAATAGGAATAGGCGAACTAAACTTGGGCAGTTAGAGTCCCACAATGTGAAATAGGTTAAGCCATGTTTTTAGAGTTCAAACAGTGGTTCACTGTAAAGGAATCCCATTAATCGAAAGTGGACAACAAAGGCACATTGGTAGTGAATTGAGAAGTGCATTATGCTTGAACCCCAGATGATGCATGTGGTTGATTGTGATCCAGATAGGTGGAACATTTGTAAAGGATGCACATAGCACATGAGCATATCCCTTACTAATTTAACCAGATTGGTGTAGCATTAACAAATAACCCAAATTATAGAAGAGGATAGCCCTACGAGGTAAATTACATTAAGGACCATTGAGGTATAGGTTAATATTTTTCTAACCCGACAATTTTGGAAAAATATTTGAGGTCCATCCAAGTTTGGATAAATATGTTTTGGAACCGAAAGTGACTAAACTTAACTTTTTAAATTACATTAAGTACCCTAAGTTTTTAAAATTTTCATTTTTAACCCAAATTCTTAAAAACTTTCAAAAAATTTAATTTTGTGCATGTGATATTTCACTCATAGGTACTAGTTGAAGCCCTCTTTCAAATGGTATCAGAGCCATGTGACAAAAAATAATTAAGATAATTAAGCTAATTAATAGTTAATTAAGTTAATTAACTGTGTTTAATGCTTGATTCACCACCTACTTGCCTTGCTCCTAGTTATTCACATATTGTTCACTCACCAGAAGGACCCACTTCAGTAGCACCCCAATTAAACTATATCACTAATATAGTTTTAGAATAAAAAACCGAATTAGCAAAAACTAAGACTAAAATTAAGGAGATTAAAAAGCAATTGTTTGTAATCCATCTTTCTTTAGTTGACAAAATTAAACATAGTGAAAAATCTACTTTAAGTATTAGTGCTCCATTTCAGCATAAATATCCTTTCCAACACCCAAGAAACAAAAATCAATTTCCTTTGCATGATATAAAAATCCAAAAAGAAGTAGGAGAACAATCAACTAAAAAATCACCCGAGAAGGCAGAGAAAGAAGAAGAGGATAGATTATAAGGAGTGTAATCTTGAACAATTACATAATATGTTTGATAAAGAACAAAACTCGGAGGAATTAGACCGAATCATCGGTGCAATGGTTGATAAACAAGATGTATTATCTGATAATAATGAAGAGACAAATAATGTCCAATTTAGAGAAGAAATATATTAGCAAATAAACATAATTAAGCTTGGGGATCCTCCTGGTGTACCTTTAGAAGAAATTAGGAGGAAACCAGATTAAAAAAAATGATAAAATGGTATTTGACAATAAAATCAATGAGATTGGAGAAAAACTTTATATAGATGAAATTGAGTCCGATCTAGTTAACAATGTAACTTCTAAAACTGAGGAATTTGATGAGCCTTCTAGAAGAAATACCCATCTTATGAGACCTACGTAGATTCCAGCAAGACTTACAACTACCTTTTCCTTTGGATTTATCCCAAGGAAAACCATGACCTTTGAAGAGATTGACCTTACCCAATTAGTCAAACAGGGTACATCTTAAATATTGATGGAGCTCGTCAAAGAGAAGAAATATTTGAGCATTAGAAAAGAAACATGAATAGTGTCTTAAACCTAAATACTACATAGACTGCTGTAAATTTTCTACGTTATATCAAACATAATTTTTCTGACATTGTAACTGATTGATATGATTCATTAAATGAGGACGGTAAAAATGCATTAAGAATGATGGAAATACCAGTTGTAATGTTCAAAAATCTATTTAAGGAAATCAAAACCGAATTCATCGGAGCTAAACTTGATTTTAAAGAATAGGCTAGAGAATGGCAAAGAAAGATAAATAACATAGAACTATGGGATATGAGACATCTGGAGAACTATATTGCTGAATTTAGTCGATACAAAATTGGGTATAATGAAATCAATCTTGATATGATTTATGGCAAATTAACATATCCAATTAATTCTATGATTAATAAAAAGTATATTGCATGGCTTAAAAAAGCAGATGTCATTGATACCCTTGGGATAAGGGCCTCTTATATGAGAAAATAGGTCAATTATCAATGTCTCTATCTCCAGGAGCAAAAGAAAATGAAGAAACAATTTTTAACTTGTTGGGATAATCCTCACCAATGGGGAAAAGAACGAAAAAGGAGAGGAAAAAGAAAATTTTATAAGAAAAAGAGCTTTAACAAGCTAAGGGGAGAGAAATATAAAAGAAAATATTACAACAAACCAAGCCCTAGAAAATGAAGATTTTTTCAGAAAAGCCGCTTATTGTCCTATCGGGAAAAACATCGGTAAGTGTTGGCATGCAGAGAAGTAGGTCATTATGCAAACGAATGTAAAAACAAAACAATAACAATCGTATTGAAACTTTGGGTAGTTTAGATTATTTTGAGATTAGCGAGGAAGAAGCACTAGATCTGGCATTGAAAAATAAGGGAATTATTGAATTGTAATAGAAGATGAATATGAAGAAAGTGATTACGAAGAAACTAGTCATATGATGAAAAGTAGCTCGATTAGTCTCGGTGATCTCTAAGGAGAAGAATTTGTGGTAGGTAATGAGAACGAAGACATAAAAGGAGATTGGATCCTTCTCATAATTTAGAAAGATATGATCTATAAAAAATTGATCTTTCAGTTAAAGAGCAAATACATATGTGAAATGATGGAAGGAGATATAGAAATCAAAGATTGTGAGTATGATGTAAGAGACGTTAATCTCATTAATCGGGAAAATATTCTTAAGCATAGTAAAGATAGAAAATATAGGTATATCCTTGTTGGAAGTGTCCAAGTTCAAATCACTCCATTACAATATTATGGCAAAAACATTGATCTTTATGCTTTGCTATGTCATATCAAGCATACAAAATTTGATAATCAAATTATCATAGGGATTAAGACCAATTTATGTAATGGATCAGTAGGATTCAATTGTCGACCGAGATATCATGTAAGCCTAAAAGATGAATTTGCCAAAAAGTTTCTAGTTCTTAAGATAAAAACAGTTGGGATAGACATGAGAAGATGAGAATACCTACTAAGGATATTTTGGAAAATAATGTACAAACTAGATAATACTATAGATCTAAAGACTAAGGTAACAATAATAGAGGTAGAGAAATTTGAAAGGATAAAATCTAATTGTTAAGAGATAGAAATTGATAAGTCTTGGATTTGTAGCTATGCCAATCTCACAAAAATCAATAAGAAAAATGTAATTAAAATTGATGAAAATGGTAAAACTACCATTAAACCCCAATTATTAAGAAACATGAATAGAAGATCAGATTAGGGAGAAGGGTCTTCATTAACTAAATAAGAGCTTAAAGAAGACGATATATTTAGTATAACCAATGAAATGAGTAGAATGAGTTTTGAACCTACAAGACACAGTATAACGAAGTATGAATCTAGATAGGAAAGTCATTGGGTACAAAACAAGAATTCTTAGTGAACTAATCTATGAAGATGAATTACTGAAAAACATGACTATGGAGATACACTATCAAGTCACTATACAAATGCTAAAAGCATCTATATTTCAAAAAATTTATGCCTAGAAGGATATAATTAATATGAATTATGTGCCTACATCAATAGTAGTTGTTCTATATGTTTTGAAAAAAAATCATTATTTTCGGAATTTATATGGCAAAAGCCAAGAATCTTTTACAAGTAAGAATAGCTGATAATAGCATTATGAGCCACAACAAACCAATAGAAGGGTTATCCATAGAAATAAAGGGAGTCCAATGCATTATTTCAATTTTATGGGCTACTGACCAACCCTCTTATCATAAGATAATTGGTAAAAATTTTCAGAGACTATATTCTCCATGTGCACAGACCATCAACCAAATAATATTCGCAATAAATGGTCACTTAGTTCCTATTGATAAATTAAATACGGCTTACACTCATCAGATGATTGAGTCTACATGCAACCACCATGGTGAGAAAGTAATGCCTACACAACGTGAGATAACACTGACAGTCTCACTACTTGACTTATCTATTAAAGAGCCAATTGTTAAACAACAAGAACAATTACACAAAGAACTGTACTCTAGTAATCCTCTGAAATTTTATGATAAAGATAAAATATTTGTAAAAATTACTCTGTTAAATCTGAACACTATTATTCGGGTCAAACAAATGATGTATACACACTAGGATATCCAAGAATTTGATAGACAAATAAAAAAACTTCTGGATAATGATTAATAGGAAAAACAAGAGTCCTCACACACCAATCCCACTTTCAAGGCAGGAAATCAGTTGAAGAAAAAAAGAGAAAAAGAAAGAATGGTAATCAATTACAAAAAGCTTAATAATAATACTATCTTTGATGGTTATTAAATTCCTAACAAAACAGTCATTTTCAATAGAATTAAAGGAGCCTCTTGGTTCTCGAAAATGGATTGCAAAAGCAGATATTGGCATATAGAAATGGATGAAGAAAACATTCCTTTAATTGCTTTTAGTGCCCCTCAAGGACGTTACGAATGGATTGTAATACCATTTGGTCTAAGGAATGCACCTCAAATATTCCAAAGAAGAATGGATAGCTGCTTCAAAGATCTTAATCACTGTTGTCTTATTTACATCGATGATATCCTTGTGTTTTTCAAATTCATAAAACAACACAAAGATGATGTCTTAATTGTCACCCAAATATGCATTGATCATAGTATTATCCTTAGTAAGAACAAGTGCATTTATGCTAAACAAGAAGTTGAGTGTTTAGGATTTGAGATAGAAGTTGGAAAAATCATCCTATAAAAGCATATTCTAGAGAAAATAGAAAATTTCCTCGAAAACATTAAAGATAGGAAGTAATTAGAAAGGTTTCTTGGATGTACCTATGCTTCAAATTTCATTAAAGATTTAGCCAAATTGAGAAAACCATTGGAGCAAAAACAAAAACTTGATGTGGATTTTATGTTTAGTTTTAAAACTCTTTTTACTTACAAGGGCACAAGGTTAATTATATACTAGCAACTATAGGATGTTGATCCCACAAGGAACAATAGCGATTTTTAATTTAACTTTTCTGATTATAAAGAATAGTTTAATTGAGGAGTTCAATTATCAACATGAATTAACAGAATAAAAGATGAGTAAATGAGTCAAGAGAGTGAAGAGAAATCAAATGGAAGAAAGATATAGGATTTTGGATTTCACCATTGATACAAATATTGATTAGTTCAATTTGTCTCTTGTTCAACTTAAGCTACAAGAATTAGGCCATAAATTAAAAAGATGATTATAATTATCTAGTGGTTTAGCATGAGTCATTCTTTTTAGACATATCTCATCTAATTTCTAGTATAAATTATTCAATTTTAACAATTATAATTTTAAACCCAATTGCATAATCATCACACTAGCCTACGAGGCCTAATATTCATTTGAGATAGCAAATTAAGCTATTTTAATCAACATGATTAAACAATAGTATTAAGGTGCATAAATAGGTTAAGTTCAAGTATAAACTCAAATTATGCAATGAAAGAGACAAGAACAACCCCATAAGAAATTAGCAAAACTAATATTATTGTCAAGGATCCATCCTAATCCTGGAAATAAGTAGTTTAGTCGGCCATAGTTAGTGAAAATCCTATTAAAGTGGGTATATTTCACTTCCTATGCCTAAACTTTTGTACTCAATTATAGAAAATGATGAAATAAAGTGTAAACTCTCAAATGTAATTCACAAATGAGATGGGAAGAGAAGAGAAAAATTGCTAATTTGAAGCTTATTTTCATCTAAACCCCTCAATTCAAATGATTTTGTCTTACAAAATACTCTTTACTCTTTAAAAAAATAAAAGATGGAAGATGAAAGAATGCTTATTGGATGCTTGACTGGGTGAATGGATAAATGAATTTTTCCTAAACCTTGACCCCTTTTTATAGTGGAAATCTAACCCCTTTTGGAGCCTAAAAATTAATGAAAATTAATTTCAATTAATTATTAGCTATTATGTTGCTTGAGAAAAGGCAAGTTCTATGTATAAAATTAATTTTGATTAATTATGGTTGATTAGGTCTTGCTCACAAGAGGAAACTTCAGCTGTTGGGTCATGAATTGATGCTAGGAGTGATGGGCTGTGGGGTTGTGGATGAAAAGGCCCGTATGTTGTGGGAAATAAAAGAGGAAGGAGAAAGATGAGGGGTGCTAGCTAATTTGGGCTGCGGGACAGGCCCAACCGAGTAGAGAGTGAGAGAGAGTGAGAGAGATGAGAGGCTGGGCCTACGTGTGGTGGTGGGCTGCGGAGGTTAGGCCTAGTCAGGAGTGAGAGCAGGGAGGAAAAGTGAGGCGCAGGGCCTCTGAGCCTAGGCAGAGAAAAGGAGATGATGGAGAGGCAGTTCAAGGTTGGGCCTTGGTTTAGGCCGTAGGCCAGGCCCACACGGGCCAGCTCCTTTCTGTTTTCTTTCTTCTTCTTCTTCTTCTTCTTCTTTTTTTGTCTCATGAGCTAATGGTTCAAGCGGGCTGCAGGCCAGGGCCACACAGCTATATCTTGGCTCGTTTCTGCTTCTTCTTTTCTTCTTGCTGCTGGGTTGGGCTCGGCTTGGCCGATCATTGCAAATGATGGGCTTGGACAAATCCAAGTCGAATTAATCAATTTCATACCCAAATTCATTTATTTTATTTTCACTTGAAAATCGCATAAAGTAGGCATTATTTACTCATAAAAATATACTTCAAAGACTTAAAAGTAGGTAAAATGAATGGTAAAATTATATAAAAAATATGAATTATCAACTTTCCTACACCAAAACTTTGCTAATCTCGAAGGAAAGAACAACAATAATGCAAATATTCATTTAAACTATCAAGTAAAATAAGAATAAGATCAAGGAAGAAAATCAGGTGATCCAACTATGAATGCCCACTCCAAATCAAATATGTCAATTCACTATCAGCCTATAACTCATTATCAAAGATTTCCAGCTTCAACCAAGTCAATAGGCGATTCAAGCAAATTAAGCACACAACGAAACCATGTAGTAAATCGTAAGCAACAGAATTTCACCCTACATAACAAATATCACAAGGGCATCTTTAAAATCAAGTCCCCAATGCCAAATCAATTTATTATTTGTTTTTCTTGATTTTTTTTGAGACTTTGAATTTTTTTTTAAAAGTTACTTGATTCCATGTGATGTATTGAGTGGATAAAGATATGGATAAAGATGACACTCAAAGAAGCACTTAGTACACATTTAGGCGATTAAGGATATGGATAAATGTTGAACCTGAACATTGGTTTTGGAATCAGAACTTGACTAATTCAATTTATTTTCTTTATTAATTGAAAATTCAATGGGGAACTTATTGCTTATTGAATACTCATAATGACGTTGAAAATGGGGTTATATCTCAAACTCAAAATCAGCTACACAGTGACATTAGCATAGCAAAAATTTTGGCTATCAACCAATCAAAGCTAGAACTAATTTCTAGTGAGCATGGGTCACATGAATCAAATCCAAATAATAAGAATAGAACATGCATAATTAGAACATTCAAGCTCTTCCCAAAATCAAATTCACCCAAAGATTTTCAAATTTAAATTTTCCTCAAAATTTTCATTTTGCCTTCCTCCCACACCTAAATCTTACATTATCCCCAATTTAGAAAGCAATAAGAGAGAGGGAAATGGAGAAAAGAATAACACAACTTGACAGCATGAGGAAGTCATTTCCATATAAGCCTAACAGTCAACTGCCGAAAGTACCTGCACATCCATCACAAACCACAAAAGCCACAAACCAAGTGAAGCATCACACTTTAAAACACAAGCACACCAAAAACAAAAACAAAAGACTCAAACGCACCTAAAAAGATTGGGTTGGCTCCCAACAAGTTCTAAGTTTTATGTATTTAGCCCGACAAGGCCCCACTAACTAATCACAGTACACAAGGTCTACCAGATTGATGGATTCAATCAAATCAGGGTCAATATCATGAGTCACAATAGGTTTCAAACGTTGGCCATTAACTATGAGAACTCGATCATCTTGAAGATCCAAAATTTGGACCACCATAGGGGGAAGCACTTGTTGGACAACAAAGAGACCATCCCATCTAGATCTCAACTTTCTAGGAAACAATTTAAGCTTAGAGTTAAAAAGCCAACCTTTTGATTAAGTTCAAAAGATTTACGAGAGAATATTTTATCATGAAAAGCTTTGGTTTTGCCTTTATAAATCTTAGCTTTCTCATAGGCTTCATTACACAATTCATCTAACTTATTTAATTGAAGCCTACAACTAGAACATGCTTGTTTCATATCAAAATTAAAAGTTTTAATAGCCCAAAAAGCATGGGGTTCTAATTCAACTAGCAAGTGACAAGCCTTACCAAAAAGAAGCCGTTAAGGAGACATCCTGATGTAATGATTAAGGGAAGAAGCTACCCAAGCTAACACACATCAAAGGACTACCAAAACCCAAGGGTATATCTCGAACAAAGGGTGGCACGGTCATGCCTATGTGCATGGGTAGGCCGTGCCAACTAGCTGCCCACCGAAGCTTGAAAATGCTAGCTTTGCACGGTTTGAAGGCTTTTGATGTTTGCTTTGATTCTAGACCCTTTTGTGGAGTTTAGGCCGTGGAGAATGGATGTAAATGGAACCAAATGAAGTGGACGAATGAGAGGATATGGAGGAAATCTTAAGTGCAAGATATTAACTCAATAATTAAGCTAATAACTTCACTTCGAACTCGGTTAGTTCAAGCTAGGATATGATAGACTAAACTCTAAGAATGGATACAGAAACACCACCAATCTTTGAGTTTAGGGCCCTTAATCTTGATTAAGATACAGAATCATCACTTAATCAAGGTTAAGACTCACTTGGACACCACCTTAATTGGCCTAATTAAGGATAAGCAAGCAAGAGTTTATGTAGAGAGAATACAAGCTCTCAAACTGAATTTCTATTTCAAAAGTCTGAAGTCCCCTCTAACAATGGCCACGACTCCCTATTATACAAGCCTAGAAACAAGTGAGCAAGCAAGCAAGCAAGCAAGCTCCTCTACTAATCCTTTCCTTCCTAAGGAGGAAAGGTATTATCTTACGCCTAATTATCCGGTTTGCACTAACCGATTATACAAAGATGTCTAAGCTTGCTTGATTACATCCAAATCATTGAAAATACAAAGCTAATTACAAATACATATTGCTAAGCTTGCTTTAAGGCTTTAATCACTAATATTGCTGCTTGTAGTCATGTGCTTAGCCGAAAAGGGGATGCCACTTCACGGCTAGTCAATGGGAATGGAGAGACATCTTCAACACTATCTAGCTTTCCATTGGTTGAACTTACCAAGGCAGCCACCATTCATAGAAGGCCTTGGGAGGGGTGCCAAGCTTTGGAAGGCGTGCCATTGATGCAAGAAGTAGCAAAAAAGGCTCAAAGTCTAGCATTAGTAACCGGGTATGCTGAACTGGGTTCAAGCCGGTTTGAAGGCAAATTTTTAGGGTAGCAAAAATGGCCATGATATGATTTTTAAACGTGGGGGGGGGGGGGGATAATTTTAGGATGTGTAGAAACCCCCCCTCAAAGAAATCAAGGTTTCAAAGGGGTTAAAAAGGATAATTTGGCTTAGAATTTAAACTGTGCAAAACCGAGCCAAATTGGAGCAGTTTGGAAAATGACCTTAATCTCCTATCCTCTTGAGTGCATGACTTGAAAAAAAATCATGGACCTGTAAGACAACATCAAAAGGATTCCATAAATGCAAAAATATTATACTTAAGCTACAATGTAGCTTAAGAAATCAAGTGCACAAAACCGGGCATTTTGTAGCCGGTTAGCCCATTTGTGTTTGCTTGATCTCCTTGCAAAATGTGAGCCATCTTATTCACTTGGGACCTTGTTCTTGGACGTGTTAGACTTGTACCTTCATGACCAAGGTCTTGCCTAGGTAGGATTCCATCATCCTCCCCTTGTTGAAAAGATTTGATCCTCAAATCTGGTGGGGAAATATCCGGATAGAAGGGACTCAAATCTGCCACATTGAAGGTGGCTGAAACTTCATAATCATCAGGTAGATCAACCTTGTAAGCATTTTCATTGATCCTTTCTAAGACTTCAAATGGACCTTCAGCTCGTGGCATGAGTTTGTTCTTCCTCTTAGAAGGAAATCTTTCCTTCCTCAAGTGGATCCATACCAAGTCTCCAGGTTGAAATACAATCTTTCTCCTGTGCTTGTTGGTTTGTGCTTCATAGGCTGCATTAGTTTTCTCAATTCATGCCTTTACTAACTCATGGAGCTTCTAAATTTCCTTTCCTCTTTTTGCTGCATCAACATGGGGCTTTTGGTCATTAGACCATGGGGTAAGATAATTGGGACTTAAAGGATCAATCCGATACACCACCTTGAATGGTAAAAGACCAGTAGCTTTGCTAGGATCCTTGTTGTATGCAAACTCAGCATGTGATAAGAGTAAATTCCAAGCCTTAGCATGAGGTTTAAGCAAAGCCCTTAGAAGAGTGCCTAAGGTTCGATTAGTTGCCTCAGTTTGGCCATCAGTTTGGGGGTGACAAGTGGTACTGAATAGCAACTTAGTACCAAGTTTCTTCCAAAGGGTGATCCAAAAATGACTTAGAAACTTTGTATCCCTATATGAAACACTGGATTTAGGGATACCATGCAATCTTGTTACTTCCCTGAAATAGAGCTTGGCAATATGTGTAGCATCATTGATTTTAGTGTAAGGAATGAAATGTGCCATCTTGGAAAACCTGTCTACCACCACAACTATTGAGTCCTTGCCCCTTTGAGTCTTTGGTAATCCCAAAATAAAGTCCATGCTCACATCCACCCAAGGTTGAGTAGGCACGGGAAAAGGAGTATACAAGCCATGAGGTAGTGTGTGACTTTTGGCAACTTGGCACGTTCCACACCTTCTAAGGATGTCTTGAACATCCTTCTCCATCCCTGGCCAATAATAATGTTCCCTTAACATGGTAAGGGTCTTGGTCTCTCCAAAATGACCTGCCAAAGAACGTCCATGAACTTCCCTAACTAGGAGCTCACGGTTGCTACACTTAGGAATACACACCCGTACTCCCTTGAATAGATAACCTTCTTGGATTAAGAAATCTCCTTTGGGATGCTTTGCACATGTAGCATAAAGATCCCTAAGGTCTTCATCTTCAGCATATGAACTCTTGAGATGCTCAAAACCAAGAATAAGAGCATCTAATTGAAACATAAGGAGATGTCTCCTTGATAATGCATCCGCACCTTGATTCATCTTTCCTGATTTGTGCTTGATGGTGAAGTGGAATGATTGAAGGAACTCGACCCATTTAGCATGGCGTGAGTTAAGCTTGTGTTGGCCTTGAATGTACTTCAATGCCTCATGTTCGGAATGAAGTATAAACTCACTAGCCACCAAATAATGACTCCAATGCTCTAAACACCGAATGATAGCATAGAATTCCTTGTCGTATGTGGAGTATTTCCTTCTTGAGTCACATAGTTTCTCACTAAAGAAGGCTAATGGTTTACCTTCTTGAGTAAGAACTCCTCCAATTGCATCACATTCAACTTCAAAGACCTTCTCAAAGCATGGCAAAGCAAGGACTGGTGCTTGAGTTAGTATTTTCTTCACTTCTTCAAAGGCAGATTGTGCTTTAGGATTCCATTGGAATGATGCTCCCTTAAGCACTTCTGTTTTAGGGGACATAATGGTGCTGAAACTCCTAATAAACCTCCTGTAAAAGGAAGCTAAGGCATGGAAGCTTCGAACATCATGTATGCTTTGTGGTTGAGGCCAAGTCCGAATAGCCCCTATCTTCCCTTCATCTACCTTGACACCTTCTCTTGAAACAATGTAACCTAAGAATGTAACTTCATGAGTGAAGAAGGTGCACTTCTTAAGATTACCATACAATTGCTCATGTTCAAGGACATGCATAATCTGATTGAGATGATCTTGATGTGCTTGCTCGTCCTTCGGAATAGATGAGAATAGCATCAAAGTAGACCACTACGAACTTGCCAATGTAAGGGTCGAATACTTGATTCATTAGCCTCATGAATGTACTAGGAGCATTTGAAAGACCAAATGGCATGACAAGCCACTCCTATAAACCTTCTTTAGTCTTGAATGCAGTCTTCCATTCATCTCCCTCTCTTATCCTGATTTGATAGTAGCCACTTCAAAGATCAATCTTGGAAAACACCTTAGAGCCATGTAGTTCATCTAGTATATCCTCAAGTTTAGGTATAGGGTACCTATACTTGATTGTAATCTTGTTTATGGCTCTACTGTCTACACACATCCTTTGGTTGCCATCCTTCTTAGGAACCAATAAAGCTGGAGCGGCACATGGGCTTAAGGATTCATGCACAAGGCCCTTGGACATTAGCTCTTCTACTTGCCATTGAACTTTCATGGTTTCCTTTGGATTCATCTTGTAAGTTGGCTTGTTTGGAAGGATAGAACCAGGAATGAGATCAATATGGTGTTGGATGTCTCTTTTGGGGGGTAAACCCAAGGGTATTTCTTATGGGAATAGATGATAGAAATTTTGGATGAGTGATTTGGCAATGGGGTGAGTAGGCATGGAGGATTCTGGTTCATCTTGGAGGGTTAAGATCCACTCTTTAAATGCCTTAAATTCATGATTAGAAGCTTTTAAGAGAGTTTCACTAAAGGTAAGTAAACAACCAGAATGGTCATGGCCTTTTGTGGGTTTGTTTTTGTGGAGTTCGGATGGGGATAATGGCTTTAAGGTAATCTTCTTACCTTCCTTAGACAAGGATTAGGTATTTAGGAATCCATCGTGCATTACCTTCCTATCATATAACCATGGCCTGCCTAGCAAGATATGATAAGCATCCATGGGAATAACATCACACCAAAGCTGATCTTGATAACTCTTACCAATAGATATGGAAATAAGGCACCGTGAGGTAACTTGGAGTCCTTTGCTTTGATTCAGCCATATTATGTTGTATGGATGAGGATGGGCCGAAGCTTGCAAACCTAGTTTCTCAATCATGCTAAGAGAAATCACGTTAGCACAACTCTCTCCATCAATAATCAATGAACAAACCTTGCCTTGAACCGTGCACCTAGTGTGAAAGATGTTATCTCTTTGTTCATCCTTGGTGCTCTTTTGGCCATTCAAGACTCTTCTCAATACTAGCATCTCGCCTTGATTAGCTTCTTCTTCAACTTCTTCTTGAGTCTCTTCAGTTTCTAGCTCACTTTCATTCACATTCTCTTCCTCTTCAAAGTCTTCTTTTACGGTAGTCCATTCAGCTAGAGTAATCACCTTTTTTTTTGGACACTCCGAAGCAATATGACCATGCCCTTGACATTTGAAGCATCTTCTGTTGCTCATAGGGTTAGGGTTAGGTCGGAAAGGGGGTGCTGGAGCTTTTTGAGGTGCCGTGGTTCTTTGTGGATTAGGAGGAAAGGGAATTTGTGGTTTAGGGGGTGGATTGGAACTCCCCTCGTTAAAGGGTTGGTTCCGGTTAAAGGGTCATGGATTTGAGGGCTTAAAGGTTGGTCTAGCCTTCTCTTGTTGTTCAACCTTGTAAGCTAGCACACAAACCCCATCAAAAGTAGTATAAGCTTGTAATTCAACGACATTAGAATACCTAGGTTCATGTCCTCCTAAGTATCTAACAATCGTTTGCTCTTCCGGTTCTTGAAGATCACATTTAATAACAAGCTTTTCAAACTCTCTAGTATACTCTTCAACACTTAGATTGCCTTGGTTCAAATTATGAAGTTGGGAATAGCAATCTTGCACATATGTGGGTGGAAGGAACCTAGCTTTCAACTTGGTTTTCATCTTTTCCCAAGTCCTAATCTTAGCTTTTCGTTCCCTAACTCTTTTAGCACACAAATTAGTCCACCACAAGGAAGCATACTTACGTAGTCTTATTGCCACAAACTTGACTTTCTTGTCTTCAGGAACATCCTTGTATTCGAACACCCTCTCCATTGTATACAACCAATCTAAGAACTCTTCTGGGTCAAGCTTGCCTTCATACTTAGGAATCCCAAAATCATTAGAGTTAGCTTGTGCTCTTGGTTCTGTTGTTGGCCTTCTCCATGGTTCCTTGTCACTTGAAGAATCAAGAGTGTGGCTAAAAACTTGTTCTTGATTTCGTGGTTCAGGATAGGTTGACTCTTCATTCATCTTCTGCTTTTGTTTGAGGAGAGTACCTAATTGCTTGCGTAAGTACTCATTTTGTGCCCTCAGTTCTTGATTAGAACTCTTCAACTCTTGATTTGAAGAAGTAATTTCATGATTACTTCTAAAAACAGCATCAAGTTTCTCTTCTAAACTCACACTAGTAATCGTGTTGTTCTTGGTGTAAGAGAAGAGTGGAATCAGTTTGTGTTTGAAGGTGGGGAAGAAAGAAACTTTGGATGCATGGGTGGAGTACCAAGCCAAGGAGAAACTCAGCTCTGATACCAATTATGATGTAATGCTCAACGGAAGAAGCTACCCAGGCTAGCACACATAAAAGGACTACCAAAACCCAAGGGTATAGCTCGGACAAAGGGTGGCATGGTCGTGCCTATGTGCACGGGTAGGCCGTGCCAACTAGTTGCCCACCAAAGCTTGAAAATGCTAGCTTTGCACGGTTTGAAGGCTTTTGATGTTTGCTTTGATTCTAGACCCTTTTGTGGAGTTTAGGCCGTGGGGAATGGATGTAAATGGAACCAAATGAAGTGGAAGAATGAGAGGATATGGAGGAAATGTTAAGTGCAAGATATTAACTCAATAATTAAGCTAATAACTTCACTTAGAACTCGGTTAGTTCAAGCTAGGATAGGATAAACTAAGCTCTAAGAATGGATACAGAAACACCACCAATCTTTGAGTTTAGGGCCCTTAATCTTAATTAAGATACAAAATCACCACTTAATCAAGGTTAAGACTCACTTGGACACCACCTTAATTGGCCTAATTAAGGATAAGCAAGCAAGAGTTTAGGTAGAGAGAATACAAGCTCTCAAACTGAATTTCTATTTAAAAAGTGTGAAGTCCCCTCTAACAATGGCCACGACTCCCTATTATACAAGCCTAGAAACAAGTGATCAAGCAAGCAAGCAAGCTCCTCTACTAATCCTTTCCTTCCTAAGGAGGAAAGGTATTATCTTAAGCCTAATTATCCGATTTGCACTAACCGGTTATACAAAGATGTCTAAGCTTGCTTGATTACATCCAAATCATTGAAAATACAAAGCTAATGACAAATACATATTGCTAAGCTTGCATTAAGGCTTTAATCACTAATCTTACTAGTAGTCATGTGCTTAGCCGAAAAGGGGATGGCACTTTACAGCTAGCCAATGGGAATGGAGAGACATCTTCAACACTATCTAGCTTTCCATTGGTTGAACTTACCAAGGCAGCCACCATTCATAAAAGGCCTTGGGAGGGGTGCCAAGCTTTGGAAGGCGTGCCATTGATGCAAGAAGCAGCAAAAAAGGGTCGAAGTCTAGCATTCGTAGCCGGGTATGCTGAACGGGGTTCAAGCCGGTTTTCAGCCGGTTTTCAGGCAAATTTTTAGGGTAGCAAAAATGGCCATGATATGATTTTTAAACGTGGGGGGGGGGGGGTAATTTTAGGATGTGTAGAAACCCCCCCTCAAAGAAATCAAGGTTTCAAAGGGGTTAAAAAGGATAATTTGGCTTAGAATTTAAACTATGCAAAACCGAGCCAAATTGGAGCAGTTTGGAAAATGACCTTGATCTCCTATCCTCTTGAGTGCATGACTTGAAACAAAAGCATGGACCTGCAAGACAACATCAAAAGGATTCCAGAAATGCAAAAATATTATACTTAAGCTACAATGTAGCTTAAGAAATCAAGTGCACAAAACCGGGCATTTTGTAGCCGGTTAGCCCATTTGTGTTTGCTTGATCTCCTTGCAAAATGTGAGCCATCTTCTTCACTTGGGACCTTGTTCTTGGATGTGTTGGACTTGTATCTTCATGACCAAGGTCTTAGCTAGGTAGGATTCCATCACATCCTAATGGGAGTCTTATAGGCAGTACGATAGGCCTAAAGAACCTCATGCAATCTCAAAGACCAGTCTTACCTATCGGGTCAAACCGTTCTCTCAAGTATAGACTTGATCTCTTGATTAGACACCTCAAATTGACTACTAGTCTAAGGATGATAAAGGGTAACTACTTTATGAGTCACCGAATAATTTCTGAGCAAATGATGAATGTCATATTTGCATAGATTATTTACATGTTTGGGAGTCATTTTTGGGGATTAAAACGCTAAATTATACGATTTATACCCCCTATTTCTTCTATTACGCTTTGGTTTCACTTGTTTTGAAAATGATTGTAGATTTCAAGTTTACAAGCCCAAAAGCGAGTGAGTAGAAGATGTTTTTGAGCCTAGTGGTTCAAAGATGCTTGCAAAAGAGGCTTAAAATGACCCAACATGGACGCATCAGGGCAAGTACCACGATCAAGGATGCTAGAGGACGAAGCAACGAAGCGAAACATGGAAACCCTAGAGCCCACTCGCCACCATGGTCAAACCATGGTGGGGAACTTTTTCTCGGCTCGCTCAGTTTTCTTAGTGGCTATTCGGATTCTGTGCGTTAGAAGCCTTGAGATCACCCATAAAAGCTCCATTTTTGGCTGCTCTTGGGATGCTATCTTATCACCCACCATCTCATCCACCAGTATAGTTTAGTTTAGATTAGACCAACGGAGAGAAAGAGAATCGAAGTGAGATCTTGCAAGGATTCCACGTTGGGATTGCGACTAATAGTTTCAAGCGCGATTTTTGGATGAGCAGTTCTTCTCTCTTCCTTTATTTTCTCCCCTTATTTTACAACATGTTTTGCAATTTTGATTTAGATTTGTAGTTTTGATCTTGGACTTATGCCAATTCTAGTTTATTTCCCAATCTTGTATTGTTGACTTTGGTGCTTTTGAATTTGTTGGATTGTTTTATGGAATTGTAGATGCTTATTGCATTGTGAGAAACTTGATCAATTTCTTGCATGTTGTGGTTATTGGGTGATGAACTAAAAGGTGAAATCTAATACTGGAATCCTAGGATTTGACATGATTATGTGGAGTGTTAAGAAAGTCGACCGATTGAAAAACCATTGATTTGATAATCGCATGCTTAATGAACCTAAATAAATCGAGGGCCCTTAAAAATGGTAATTGGTTAGATTTAGGTATTTCACCTCACCTGGAAAGAGGGTTGTGAAACTTCGATTATCGGTTTTAAAATAAACATTAGAGGAAAAAGTGCCAGTTCGATATTTTGGATTGGGAAAATTGCTTGATTTGTTTAATTGCTTGATTTTTATCCGTTACATTAGATAGTTTATTATTAGCATTTTAATCTCAAACTTGGGTTCGCTTAGCCTATCTTGAGGGATTATAACCCAGTAGATCAATCTAGTCTTTGTGGGATTGACCTTGATTTGCTACAATGCCGCCGTGCGTTTGCGGCTGGATCAAGTTTTTGGCGCTGTTGCTGGGGACTAGTATTGGATATTGGGTTTTTCTCGATAGGTTTGACTGAGCATATTGTTCTTGTTTGAAAAAAAACCACAATTTTTTTTTGAAAATTTAAGAAGATAATTTTTTTAAAAAAAAAAAATGGTAGTTGAAAAATTTCTCGATAGGTTTGACTGAGCATATTCGAGCATGAATTATTTTGGAGGTATTTTAAACGTTTAAATCTTTTTCTTGCTCATTGTGGTTATCGTGTTGGTAAATGAAAATTTTGGTCATTGTTGATGGGGGTGTGAATAGTAAAACTTGAGTTCTTTTAGAATGTTGGGATTTTCATGGTAGAAATGTTGATGAAGCATGGTATTTGCTTGAGTGGATTGCTTGGGATTCATTTGAGTTTGAGAAGGCTAGTTGTGTTTCTAGATATTCATTCCCTGATCTTTGTGCATTTTATTCTAGATCTTATTATGCCCCTTTTTGGTGTGACTTGTGTAATTCTTCTGACCATGATATTAATTCGTATCCTTATTATGCATGCCATATGCAACTTGACTTTGTATCGCCTTGGGACAATACTGATGCTGTCTTGACCTTACATGATTCATTCTTCTCTTTAGCTCAATGCACGAGGCTCAAGGCGGGTGAGCCTTTTGGGTTTGTTGCTAGGTTTGATATTGCTGATGCATGTTTTAAGTTAGAAGATACTTTAGATAAGGTGCATGATCTAGTAGAGACGCCTTTGGAGGGGTCACGTGATGTATTTGTCCATAAGGAATTTCTTAGCCTTGGTTGTAATATTGTTTTACCCAATCCTCTTGATCATTTCGATGCTTCCCCACTTTGTTCACTACTTTCTCAGTCCCCCGAGTATTATCTTAATGAGGCCATTAATAATTTCCTGATTTGTGATGCTAATATTGATTTAAGCTATGAGGATAATATGTTTAGTATGCTTGGTGAGAATTTCATGATTATCTGTCCCTAGGTTACTTTAGAGGGTATGATCTCTCCATTGGCCCTTATTGTGTATGCCTAGAGGCTTGCCCAAGAAAGTTATGTGGACTACATTCTTTAATCCTTACTATGATTTTTCTAAGGCCATTGATAAGGTTAAGAGGATACTTATTGCCTTTGGAATGATTTTGGTTATTACCTCTTACCTTTTATTTTCTAAATTATGGTTCCAGGAGTTTGATAAGCTCCTACGTGCTTTAATAACATCTAATTTAATGAGTTGAGTCTTGAAGTTAATGGAGTGGCTGATGCTCCCTTTGGCCCATATTACGAGGAGGCCTTAGCTTAGGTGCACCCAACACCTAACCTGGTAAGATCATTATACTTTGTTTTCCCTTTCCCTTATCTTACCTTTCTTTCCTTTGAATAATAATTCTTTATCTAAGCATGGGGGAAGGGTAGCTTCATATTTTTCATTTCAGTTATTAGTTTGCATACATGTTAGAGCATATAGTTTTCAGTTTCCTTTTCGGTTTCCATTAGTGTTTTGCATTCAGTTGCATTTAGATTTGCATATAGGATTATATGTAGGGATGGTGTGGATTGGTTTGACATAACCTCTAATGATGCTTTTGTTTATGCAAAATAGCTTTCATGAGCTTGAGTAACTTTTGGTGTGTAATTCCTTTTGGTCCGAAAATTTTTGAAGGTTTTATGAATATTTCTTGTTTCGGGCCCTTGTCTTGATTTAGAATTTTGTTATCCCTTGGAGTCCTTAGCACTAATGTTTGCACATGGGAGTCATTTGGTAAGCTAATTGAGGCTTTGGTAAATATTCTGTTAGATTTTGCACCTTATTTGGACTAATTCATTATATTTAGTCTCATATTTCTTTCATGTGTGTGACTCTACCATGTTGCATCTCTAAAACTTGCCTTGACTCTTGTTCAAAACCACATTAGCATATGCATAGTTGATGAGATGATAGAGGCATTTCTTTTCTTTGAACATTTTATCCACATAGCCAAATAGCCTACCCTCGTATTATATGTTTGTCTCCTTTACTAGCCCCTTTGAGCTTATATCCATCTTTGTTGTAATCTCTTCATATTAGCCCTTGGCCAGACACATATTCCTACTTTTAAGTCAAGTCTATACAACATCACTTCATCTATGTAGTGGGTGGTTTTGGGGATAATTGAGTTTAAGGTGGCTTTGGTATGTTAGTTTGTTGAGGGATTAATGATATTGAGCATTTGCTTTGGTTCCCTCTTATTTGGGTTGTATATATATGCATTCGGTTGTGAGTTGACAATTGGTGGTCCTATGTGTTGAGTTCGTGAGTATTCTACCACAAGAGGGGAGGGGGTGAATTGTGGTGTCTGATTTTCGCATTGTGAATAACAAACACCCTTGTGATTTGTTTGCAGAGGGTGTTCTCAAATATTGCAAATGCGAAAATCACCAAGATGAATGCGGAAAATAAAGCACACACAATTTTTACGTGGAAAACACCTCTAGCCCAACTGAGGTGTGAAAAACCACGACCTACCTCATGTAGGATTTAACCACTTCACTAAACCGGGCTTAACTCATTACAAATGTAACACACCTTGTTACAACTTGCAACCACGTAACCTCCTTCTCTAAGATAGGTTACACCACGTCCAAATCTCACCAGATTGGACACGTCCAAAGTCCACACGACTAGGACACACTCACTCACTTTCGACTGATCTGGGATCAAAGTCAACAAACACCTTACTGGGGGTGCTTCTTACTAAGCAGATGTAAGGTACAATGAAAATCCTATTATGCCAATATATTGAAAGCTCAGTTTAAACGCAACTTGTGTTGGTCTTTCTTTTCTCAAGTGTAGATCGAAAAATTCTTCTCACTAGAAAAATCACTTTTGAAATTTTCCTTTTTGCGTATGTTGTGTGTTTCTCGTTTTTCTCTCTTGCTTTCTTGTCTCACTCAATGGGAGTGAAAAAACTGAGATTTTATACACAAAAATCCAACGGTCAAGACCAAAGAATCAGCTAAGTATGGAAAACGATTTTCAAGCAAAGATACTCCCCAACGGCTAGTGATAAACTTTTCCCAAAGTATAAGGGATTTGTTATCTTAAGGGATAACCCTTATCTTCCCATAGCCGAGAAGAAGATTCAAAAGGCAACCAAAAATCTTCAGCTTTTGAAATTTTATCATATCCGAAAATATAGGCAAAGGGAATCTTTTAGTTTTGACAAATCTCCCAAAACCTATTTTCGCAAATCTCCCATAATATTTTCAAGAAATATCCTTTCCAGAAAAATAGCAATCTTGGAGTTTAAAGAAAGTATTCTGGAGATCTTGGCCAACCGAAATGAATTTTCAAAGATAACCGGGTATGGCCACTTCAGTTCAGAAACACCCTAGGCACCATGTTTGCAGGGTTGTTCGCAACTGGTGTTCTGAAGCACTTAGCGCAAATAACGATTCAAGAGGTGTTTAAAAAGCGTTTTCAATATTGGCATATTAACAAGAGTCTAAATAAATAAAACCTATATACCCAAGACTTCTTGTTTTGAACCAGTCATCTTGTCCAGGATTTGTAGAGCTGCTGTGAACACCAAGGCCACCTTGTTTGCTGGGGTTGTTCTTTGCATTGCCAGAGTTCAGGAACATGCCTTACAATCAACTGTCGAGATGACGTTCTTGACTTAATATAGAATCACCAATTAAAACCTGTTTTGAAGACTTGTTCTCACATGTAGCAAACCAGTTAATACAATAAAGATTACAAACACCAGTTAGGCCTGTTTGGAGATCCTGTTTGGAGCAATATTACTTGGACAAATTTTTACACTTGGATTTGTTATCATCAAAACTTAAATATAATAACTCAACACTATGCCTTTCAATAATTGACATTCTTATTTAATTTTAAAAAACAAGAAAAAAGGGGAAAAAAAAGAAAAATCATGTAAAAAAATGCAAAAAAAAAGAAGAAAAAAAGATGGAAAAAGAGAAAAAAAAAAGAACGAATAAGTGATTGGCATTGGATATGTACATAGTGTGAGTTCCTTTCTTTGTCAACTCATTTCCTATTTTATTCATGGGGTTTGTTCACTGTATTTTGAGGTTTAGAGTGTTAGTGAACTTATTGGTTTCTCGGAGGTTTTGTTGGTTGCTTCCTAGTCACTTGGATAAAAATAGCTCCACATTGCCCAAATGCATTTGTCCACTCCTTTCTCTTCACCCTTTTGGCCCACATTACAACCTAAGTAAAGTCCTCTTGATCATCTTGTGCACGTTGCATTTTAGTGGTGGATTTGAGGGTCTTGTCAAGCATATGGTAGTTTGCATATTTGGAATGCGTCTTGAATGAACCTATGCTATATTTCAAACACATGAGCGGGAGCGATTCACATTTTCTAAAAGTGAGGTTCTACCAGTTTGTTTGGCTCTATTCAATTCTATGTGTTTGCACGACATGCTTTGTGGTTCTTTGAGGTCGATCAAGTTTGATGTTGAGCTTGTGGTCTTATACTTTTTCGAAAACCTTATCTTACTTCTAATTTTGACGCACTATTTAGGCTTGCCATTGCTCGCTATTCTTGCTTGTGATGTGCTATGACTTGCCTATTTTAAGGAGGTCATTTGAGTTTGAGTCCTAGATGCATTTCCCCTTGTCAGTTTTCTCTAGTGTTTGCTTCGGGATGAGCAAAGATTTAAGCTTGGGGGAGTGATGAATGTCATATTTGCATAGATTATTTACGTGTTTGGGAGTCATTTTTGGGGATTAAAATGCTAAATTATACGATTTATACCCCTATTTCTTCTATTATGCTTTGGTTTGGCTTATTTTGGAAATGCTTGTAGATTTCTAGTTTACAACTGCAAAGTGAGTAAGTAGAAGATGTTTTTGAGAACTAGTGGATCAAAGAAGCTTGCAAAAGAGGTTCAAAATGACCCAGCATGGACATATCGGGGCAAGTACCACAACCCATGACGATAGAGGATGAAGTAACGAAGCGAAACATGGAGACCCTCGAGCCTAGTCGCCCCCACAGTCAGACCGTGGTAGGTGCCACGTTGTGGTAGGGACCTTTTCCGCAGCTCGCTCGGTTTTCTTCATGGCTGTTCGGATTCTGTGCATTAGGAACCTTGAGTTCGCCCATAAAAGCTTGATTATTGGCTGCTCTTGGGAGGCTATCTTATCACCCACCATCTCATCCACCATGATGGATTAGTTTATATTAGATAGAGGAAGAGAAAGAGAATCAAAGTGAGATCTTGCAAGGATTCCATGTTGGGTTTGCAATCAACAGATTTAAGTGCGATTTTTGACTGAGTAATTCTTCTCTCTTCCTTTCTTTTCTCCCGTTATTTTACAATTCATGTTTTGCAATTTTGATTTAGATTTATAGTTTTGATCTTGGACTTATGCAAATTCTAGTTTATTTCCCAATCCTGCATTGTTGACTTTAGTGCTTTCGAATTTGTTGGATTGTTTTATGGAATCGTAGATGCTTATTGCCTTGTAAGAAACTTGATCAATTTCTTGCATGTTGTGGGTATTGGGTGATAAACTGAAAGGTGAAATCTAATACTAGAACCTCAGGATTTGACTTGATTATGTGGAGTCTTGAGAAAGTCCCACCGATTGAGAAACCATTGATTTGATAATAGCGTGCTTAATAAACCTAAATAATTCGAGAGCCCTTAAGAAATGGTAATTGGCTAGATTTAGGTATTTCACCTGACCTTAAAAAGGGTTGCGAAACTTCAATTATTGTTTTAAAATTACCGTTAGAGGAAAAAGTACCAATTTGATATCTTGGATTGGGAAAATTGCTTGATTTGTTTAATTCCTTGATTTTTATCCATTACATTAGATAGTTTGTTATTAACATTTCAATCTCAAACTTGGGTTCTCTTAGTCTATCTTGAGGGATTATAAACCAGTAGATCAACCTAGTCTCTATGGGATCGACTCTGATTTGCTACAACACCACTATACACTTTGCAGCTGTATCAGCAAAGCTGCAAAAGATCGGTGATAAAAATTATTGCCTCCATCACTAATGAGAGCTTTAGGGCTACCTTGTTGATAGAAAACGCACTCTTTGACAAACTTGACCACAACCTTGTGGTTAGTGATCCTAGTAGCCTGAGCTTCCACCCACTTTAACACATAATCAATAGCAACCAATATATATGCAAAGCCAAAAGATGGGGGGAAGGGACCCATGAAATCACTGGCCCATACATCAAATATCGCAACAATTCGAATGGGGGAAAGAGGCATCATATCACGATGAGACAGGGCACCCCGTACCTTGAGAACGCTCACAAGCAAGACAAAATCAGTGAGCATCACTAAATAGAGTGGACCAAAAGGACCCACTTTGTAGGACTTTAGCAGCTGTCGTACGACATCCAAGGTGACCACCACAAGCATAAGAGTGATAAAAGGTGAGAATACTATGAATTTCACTCTCGGGGACACATCTAAGTACAACTTGGTTAGGGCAATGTTTGAAAAGATAAGGATCTTCCTAATTGTAATGCCTTACTTGTGAGAAGAATCTAGCTTTCTCTTATTTGGATCAATAAAGGGGAATCTTCTTGGTGACAAGGTAGTTCACAATATGAGCAAATCGAGGGAGAAAGGCATGTGACACAACAAAGAGTTGCTCATCATGAAAGTGGTCAGAAAATCCAACTAAATCATCAGTATACTCAGTAAAGATTCTAGACAAGTGGTCTGCAATTGAATTTTTAGAACCTTTCCTGTCTTTTATTTCAACATCAAACTGTTGGACCAACAAAATCCATCTAATGAGTCTCAGTTTAGTGTCATTCTTAGCCAATAAGTGTTTTAATGCAGCATGATCTGTGAACACAATCACTTTTGAATGCGAAAGTATGGACATAATTTATCAAGTGCAAATACAACAACTAGTAACTCTTTTTCAGTGGTTGAATAATTATTTTGAGCATAAGTTAGAGTTCTAATGGCATAATAAATAACATGAGGATTCTATTCACCCTTTATTCCAAAACAACGCCACTGGAAAAATCAGATGGATCGCACTTAATCTCAAATGGCTGAGCAAAATCATGGGGTTGCACAATCGGGGCTGACACCAACAAAGATTGAAGTGTTTCAAAAGCTTTCATATAAGACTCACCAATCACAAAAAGAGCATCTTTGGTAAGGAGATCAGTAAGTGGGCGAGCAATTTGACTAATATCCTCAATAAATCTCCTATAGAAACCAGCATGACCAAGGAAAGATATGACTTGCTTCATAGAAGAAGGCACAGGCAGATTATAAATCAAATCAACCTAGCTTTATCAACCTCAATCCCTTTTTGGGACACTTCTTGTCCCAAAACAATCCCTTCTTGGACCCTGAAAACACTCTTTTCTCGACTTAAGGCCAGATTCACTTCTTCCCATCTTTTTAACACAATAGGTAAATTAGCAAGACACACATTGAAAGAAGAACCAAAAATAGAGAAATTATTCATAAACACCTTTATGAAATTATCAATATAATTAGAAAATATGGCCATAATGCATCTCTAGAGTGTGGAAGGTGCATTACATAACCTAAAAGGCATCCTTTGATAGGCAAAGGTACTTGATGGGCATGTAAATGTGGTTTTCTCTTGGTCCTCAGGATAGACAGGTATTTGGTTGTAACAAGAATACCCATCTAAAAAGCAATAAAAACTTTGTCCAGGTAATTTTTTCCAAAATTTGATCAATGAGTGGGAGGGAAAAATGGTATTTTCTCGTGATAGAATTCAGGTTTCTGTAATCAATGCGCACTCTCCACCCTATGATCTGTCTAGTGGGAATTAAGTGACCTTCATTATTCTTTATCACAATTATGCTACATTTCTTAGAGACCACTTGAACTGGATTGACCCATTGACTATCCGAAATAGGGTAGATAATGCTTGCATCTAAAAGCTTAACTATCTCTTTCTAAACAACTTCTTTCATGTGAGGGTTCAGTCTGCGTTACATTTGCCTAACAGGTTTAGCATCGTTCTTTAAATGAATTCTGTGCATGCAAACAGTGGGACTAATCCCTTTCAAATCAGCAACTGACCACCCAATAGCACCCTTATGATCAGACAAAACATTAATCAACTCCTCCTCTTGATCACAAGATAAAAGAGAAGATATAATTACAGGTTGGGTCTCTTTAGGGCTAAGAAACACATACTTGAGCGAATCAGGGAGAGGTTTCAACTTAAGTTTAGGTAGAGATACAATAGAAGGTGGCATAAGAGAATAAGCCAAAGCGGTAAGAGGTTCATAAGTGGACACCCTAGAAGAAGACTCAAGATGAGGAGTGGAGTCAAGAGTAGAATCCATCCCTTCTATTGTACTTCCTAAGTTAAATAATCCCAAATCCAAGGTAGGTTCCCAAGGGATCACTGCTCAGAATAGTAGGCAAAGCTTCTTCAAGGATTTTATCAATCACATCAACAAAGAAGCATTCAAATTCATCTTCAAACACAGGTTGAGAAGAATCTTTGAAATGTTAAGCCTAACCCTCATGTTCATGACCAAGACATCCATTACTCCTGACCTACAATTAATAGTGGCATTAGCTGTGGCTAGGAAGAGATGTCGTAAAATAAGAGGGATCCAATTAGAATCATGATTGGGGTCCATGTCTGACACAACAAAATCAACAAAAAAGAATCCTTTATCAATTTGCACCAAGACATCATCTATTCGTCCCCTAGGAGTACAAACTGACCTATAAGCAAGCTGAAGGGTACAGTCGAAAGGTTTCATTTCACCTAATTCCAATTCTAAGTAAACAGAATATGGTATCAAATTAACAACAGAACCCAAATCCAAAAGTGCCCTTTCGATTTATGATTGCCAACATAACATGAAATGGTAGGGACATCGGGATCTTTGAACTTAGGTGGAGTGTCACATTTTAAAATCGAGCTCACTAGTTTCACATAAAAGAACTTTTTTAGACTTGCCATCTTTAGATTTTCTTTTAAAAGTGCACATGTCATTAAAGAACTTAGTTATAAGCCGAAATCTATCTAATTGCTTCTAAGAGGGGAAGATTGACCTTAGCTTGTTTAAAGGTCTCTAGGATGTCATCTCTTTGCTTATCTTTCCTGGAAGGGAATGGTGCATCCAAAGCTTGAGGGTAAGGAACCCTTGGCTTATATGTCATGGTGGGGTCAGACACAAGAGGAGAAGGGGTGGGTCATTCTCTTTTTCAATCTCAAGGGGTTGGTGTTTCCTCTTTATCATGTTCCTTTTCACTCACCTTGTTATCTACTTCTTTACCACTCCTAAGAATCATTACAACTTTTAATTGTTTGAATTGTTGGCCTTTACCATTTTGTATGGGATGACTTGAAGGTTTTCCTTCTTATCTTTTACCTACATAGATGGCTAGTTACCCAAGTTGAGTTTCTAACTTAGCTATACATTGTGGGTGAGAATTAACAATATGCATTCTAAACTTAATTCCTTGGACCTTAGAGTCATTATTTTGAAATTAACTTGTCTATAACAGAATTGTTGGCCACTCCTGACAACCATTACAGCTTTTAATTGTTTGAATTGTTAGCCTTTAGCGTTTTGTATGGGATGACTTGAAAGTTTTCCTTGTTATCTTTTACCTACATATATGGCTAGTTACCCAAGTTGAGTTTCTAACTTAGCTATAGATTGTAGTGAGAATCAACAATATGCATTTTAAACTCAATTCCTTGGACCTTAGAGTCACTATTTTGCACAACAAAAGTCAAGGTACCAAGAGAAGAAATTACGTTGTCTATAACAGAGCTCCCAGATCGAGTTTGATGGGAAGAGAGAGGAGCATATCTCTGGTTTTAGAAACCAGGAGGGGTAGGTTTGCTAGACTGCGCTTGAGGATTCTCCACATGTTAAGACCTTCATGAAAAATTATGATGATTCCACTAGCCATAATTATAGGTATTAGAATAAGAGTTGTTGGATGGAAAAAATCCTTATGCAACATTTACTTGTTCTATCGCATAGTTAGACTTACCAATACAAGGACAGTTAACAGAAGCATGCATGGGACTAGCATAAATTGAACACACATCTTGCATAAAAGGGGGCATTAGACACTTTGTTCATGCACAACAATTGATCAAATTTCTTAGCTAAAGCATTAACGTTACTAGAAAGGTCAATTGAATGTGAAGCCTCATAAATCCCCTCTTTACTTCATAATTTCCAAGGCAAATAAGAATGTGAGGAAGTAGCATGCAAGCGTAAATTTTCACTCAAATATTTAAATAATTCCCAAGCTTCTTCGGAAGTTTTGTACAAGAAACTACCACCACATGATGCATCAACCATCTACCTATTATGCTCATCTAAGTCAAAGTAAAAACTCTGGACGAGTTGACATATAGGAACCTCATGGTGAGGACAACTTCGCATCAACTCTTTAAACCGTTCCCAACTTTCATGCAATTGCTCATTGTTATTTTGTGAAAATGCTTCTTTTTGGTTTAATTATTTTGTGAGAATGTGTTTATAGCACACCTTAAGGCAGTCAGTTTACTAATAGAGACAAACTTTTTCAAGAATTCCTTTTATAATTGATCCCAAGTGGTGATATTTGTCTTAGTGTCCATCCAAGCTTTAGCTTTATCTTTCAAAGAAAAAGGAAAAAGCCACAAGCGAAGGGCATTATCAGATATATTATTTAAAAAACACAGTGATAAAAATCTCTAAGAATGCATCAACATGCTTGAAAGGATTTTTAGACTCTAGCCTATAAAACAACGGGAGCATTTGGTTAAGGAGCATTTGGTTAAGAGAATGTTTAATCTCAAACGGCACTGTAACAGTGGGTATACGTGTTCTTGTCGGTGAATCATACGTGGCGGGAGTGAAACACTCCTTAAGTTACTTATGTGATGGGGTTTGTTCTTCAGACATATTTTTCTTAAATTTCTTGTTGTTAGCTCTTGTCTTACAAAGAGAGCGTTCAATTTTAGGATTATATTGTTCAAGATCTAAGCATAAAGAATGTCTACCACACATGTACCCACAAACAACCAAGAGAAAAGAATGAAATCACCACAATAATAACCACCAAACGAAATAAGAAGAAAAGAGAGGAAAGAGATAAGAAGGGAAAAAAAAAAACTAAACAAATAAAGAAAGATCCAAGGGAAGGGGGAAAAATGAAAAAAATAAAGCAAAATAAAAATAATGAAAAGAGAAAAAAATGAAATAAAAGGGAGGAGAATTGTTAGATTAGATAAAATAGGTAAAATAGCAGAAATAAAAGAGTTAGATTAGATTAGATAGGAAAAATCATTATATTAGATGGGAGAGGGAAGAACAAAAATGAAATGCTTAGATTAGGAGGGATTGGAGAATGAAACAATAAAAATAAAAGGGAAGCAGGTTGGGAATAAATAAATAAAATTGTTAGATTAGCGAGGAAAAGGGGGAAAAAATAAAAAGAATAAAAGGAAGAGAAAATTCAAAAGTTACTATTTGCTCCCTGGCGATGGCGCCAAAAACTTGATGTAGATTTTATGTTTAGTTTTAAAACCATTTTTACTTGCAAGTGCACAAGGTTAATTGTAGACTAGCGAATATAGGGTCGATCCCACGAGCTACAATAGAGATTTTCAATTTAACTTTTCCGATTATAAAGAATAGTTCAATTGAGGAGTTCGATTATTAATATGAATTAACGGAATAAAAGATGAGTAAATGTGTCAAGAGAGTGAAAAGAAATCAAATGTGAGAAAGACCTAGGATTTTGGATTTCACCATTGAAGTAAATATTGATTTACTAATTCAAATAGGGGTTCAAGTTGTCTCTTGTTCAACTTAAGTTACAAGTATTAGGTCATAAATTAAAAAGATGATTATAATTATCGAATGAGATTATTTATCTCGTGGTTTAGCATGAGTCATTCTTTTTAGACATAACTCATCTAATTTCTAGTATAAATTATTCAATTTTAACAATTATAATTTTAAGCCTAATGGCATAATCATCATATTAGCCTACAAGGTCTAATATTTATTTGACATAGCAAATTAAACTATTGTAATTAGCATGATTAAACAATAGTATTAAGGTGTATAAATAGGTTAAGTTCAAGTATAAACTCAAATTATGCAATGAAAGAGACAAAAGCAACCCTATAAGAAATTAGCAAAACCAATATTATTATGAAGGATCCATCCTAATCTTAGAAATGAGTAGTTTAGCCGGTCATAGTTAGTGAAAACACCATTAAAGTTCGTATATTTCACTTCCTATGCCCAAACGTTTGTACTCAATTACGCAAAATGATGAAATGAAGTATAAACTCTCAAATGTGACTCACAAATGAGATGAGAAGAGAAGATAAAAATCGCTAATTTCAAGCTTATTTTCTTCTAAAACCCTCAACTCAAATGATTTTGTCGCAAAATAGTCTCTACTCTCTAAAAAAGTAAAAGATGGAAGATGGAAGAATGCTTGGATGCTTGAATGGGTGAATGAATGAATGAATTTTTCCCAAACTTTGACCCCTTTTTATAGTGAAAATCCAACCCTTTTTGGTGCCCAAAAATTAATGAAAAATAATTTCAATTAATTATTGGCTGTTGTGTTGCTTAAGAAAAGGGTAGTCTTAAGCATAAAATTAATTTTGATTAATTATAGTTCACTAGGTCTTGCTCAAAAGAGGAAAATTTGGTTGTTGGGTCATGAATTGATTCTGGGAGTGATGGGCTACGGGGCTATGGACGAAAATGCCCACACAATGTGGGAGATAAAAAAGAAGGAGAAGGATGGGGGCGCTGGCTGACTTGGGCCGCGGGAGCCAATCGGGCAAAGAGTGAGAGAGTGTGAGGGAGACCAGAGGCTGGGGCTACTTGTGGTGGTGGGTCGCAGAGGTCAGGCACAGGCAGGATAGACAATAGGGAGAGAAAGAGGAAAAGTGAGGCGCTGGGCCTAGGTAGAGAGGAAGAGAAGAGGGAGAGGCAGTTTAAGGTTGGGCGTTGGTTTGGGCACAAGGCCAGGCCCGCGTGGGCGAGCTCCTTTATGTTTTCTTTCTTCTTCTTTTTTTTTGTCTCTTGGGCTAATGGTATGGGCCATGGGCTAGGGCCGCATAGCTGGGTCTTGGTTCTTTTCTGCTTCTTCTTTTTTTTCTTGCTGTGGGGCTGGGCTGGGCTGGGCTGGGCTTCGCTCATCATTACGAATGACGAACTTGGATAAATCGAAGTCAAACTAATCAATTTTGTGCCCAAATTCATTTATTTTATTTTCACCTGAAAATTACATAAAATATGCATTATTTACTCATAAAAATATATTTCTAAGACTTGAAAGTAGGTAAAATCAAGGGTAAAAATTACATAAAAAATATGAATTATCACTTAAGAAAGAAGTAAGTTGGACATGCACTCCTACTGATTCAAAGATTATTGGAAACTTGAAAAACATGTGTAAAAATCTTTCAGTTGCTAGTTTGCCTAATAAAGGAGATGATTTAATTCTTGAGACAAATGACGACAATGAGCACTAGATTGCAGTAGTCAAAATCAAAGAAGGAGAAAAGCGATGCAAATATTGCAGTGGAAGTTGTAATAAAGCAGAATGCAAATTTCGTACAATGAAAAAAGAAATCTTTACAATCATAAGAGGAATTGAAAAGTTCTTAATCTTTTTAGTCCCAAAACCTTTTCGTATTATAAACTGATTACAATGGCATACTTGGTTTTGTGAAAAAGAATTTATCAAGCATGTATCTGCAAGGGAGACACCTACTTTGGTAATTATGGCTTAACCAATTTTCTTTCTCTATTGAACATATACAAGGATCAAAGAATTCTCTGACAGATAGTTTAACTCATGAACTCGTTAATGGTGATCATTAGACCAAACAGGAGGAGATTCAAAATGAAATGCCATTACTACCAGAACGAGTTTTTGTTTATAGTAGAATCCTTATGGATATTTTGAAACTTCATACAAAAAGTAGATGACGCTTTGTTCAGCAGTCTTCTACCTATTAATAGTACAAATATTTAGCCTTTTAAAATTATAAATGAATTACCTAAGGTGTTCTAATGATATTCAAGAAAAAAGAAGTTTTCATATTCAAGAAGAATGGTTCAATGAATGCTATGTAGCCTGCATCGACTACTACCATAATTATTCTTATGATATTTGGGAGTCATTGAGTATTATAATCTTCTTTCTTAATGAGTTTGGAGTTATTGATCCCAACGATCAACAGCAAGAATAGTTTCCAGAACGTCAATCATTAGTTAGTGATCCTCCTATAGCAAGAGCTATCAGATTTTACAACATTTATCATCATATGTGGGCATTAATTGAATGAGGGCAAACATTAATCTATTGCAGGAACACCACTTTCATCTATCATAATGATTTAAGTAAATATATGAAAGTAGAAGAAGTCACTTCAGAAGATGACTTTGATAATCTCTTCGATGTTGGAGTTTGAAAATTCTTATCAAAAAAATAAAAGTAATATATTCATGAACTATTTGAAAGATGGGATCTAGATCATCTTCAACTTGAAGAAGATTTTGATGATTATCTAGATAATGATAGATTGGAAGACATTATTGAAGATGAAGGCATATAGAATCTCAAGATGGATGACTAATCTTGTCAGCATTAAAGGCTCTGAAAAGATGTTGCTTCATTATTGATTTTGTTAACTGTCAAGTCAGTAAAATAATGTTACCTACTGTAGTCAGGTTAACACCAATGTAGTCATGTGAAAATATCAATGTGTGTTGTAGCCCTTAAGACATCCTATGTAGTACATCTTCTCTATAAAGGGAGGGGACGGGCGCTAAGACGGGATACAGTCATTTCAGCATACTTGAGCAAAAGAGAAGTTGAGATTCTCCATTTCTGTATGAGCAAACATTTGATGATCTTAGTAGCTCAAGTCGATCTTCAATCTTTTCATTGTAATATTTTCACTTCCAATCTTTCAATAAAAGAAGTTTCCTAGTAGGGAACTTTATTCAATCGAATCTTACATCTTAAATGTTATGATTTCTTGATTAAAGTCTCAGCATGAATTTGACCATTAAAAAAGATAATTTTTTTTTAAAAAAATAATGACAGTTTTTCATTTTTCCCAATTCGAGCATGAATTACTTTGGAGGTATTTTAAATGTTTAAATGTCTTTCTTACTCATTGTGGTTATTGTGTTGGTAAATGGGAAATTTTGGACTTTGTTGATGAGGGTGTGAATAGTAAAACATGTATTCTTTTAGAGTATTGAGATTTTCACGGTAAAAATGTTGATGAAGCATGGTATTTGCTTGAGTGGATTGCTTAGGATTCATTTGAGTTTGAGAAGGCTAGTTGTGTTTCTAAATATGCATTCTCTGATCTTTGTGCATTTTATTCTAGATCTTATTATACCCCTTTTTGGTGTGACTTGTAATTCTCTCGGCCATTATATTAATTCGTGTCCTTATTGTACATGCAATGCTCAACCTAACTTTGTATCACCGCGGGACAATACTGATGTTGTCTTGACCTTACATGATTCATCATTCCCCTTAGCTTAGTGCATGGGGCTCAAGGCGGGTGAGCCTTTTGGGTTTGTTGCTAGGTTTGATATTGTTGATGCTTGTTTTAAGTTAGAAGATACTTTAGATAAGGTGCATTATCTAGCAAAGACTCCTTTGGAGGGGTCACGTGATGTGTTTGTGCATAAGGACTTTCTTAGCCTTGGTTGTAATATTGTTTTACCCAATCCTTTTGATCATTTCGATGCTTCCCCACTTTGTTCACTACTTTCCCAATCCTATTACCTTGATGACCCCATTAATAATTTCCTGATTTGTGATGCTAATATTGATTTAAGCTATGAGGATAATATGTTTAGTATGCTTGGTGGGAATGTTCATGATTATCTATCCCTAGGTTACTTTAGAGGGTATGATCTCTCCATTGACCCTTATTGTGTATGCTTAGAGGCTTGCCCAAGAAAGTCATGTTGACTACATTCTTTAATCCTTCTTATGATTTTTCTAAGGCCATTGATAAGGTTAAGAGGATACTTATTGCCTTTGGAATGATTTTGGTTATTACCTCTTACCTTTTATTTTCTAAATCGTGGTCCTAGGAGTTTGATAGGCTCGTACGTGCTTTGACAACGTTTAATTTAATGAGTCGAGCCTTGAAGTTGTGATGGAGTGGCTGATGCTCCCTTTGGCCCATCTTGTGAGGAGCCCTTAACTTAGGTGCACCTAGCACCTAACCTAGTGAGATCATTATACTTTGTTTTCCATTTCCCTTATCTTACGTTTCTTTCCTTTAAATAATAATGCTTTATCTAAGCATGGGGGAAAGGTAGCTTTATATTTTTCATTTTAGTTATTAGTTTGCATGCATGTTAGAGCATATAGTTTTTGGTTTCCTTTTTGTTTGCATTAGTGTTTTGCATTTAATTGCATTTAGATTTGCATATAGGATTATATGTAGGGATGGTGTGGACTGGTTTGAGATAACCTCCAATGATGCTTTTGCTTAGGCAAAATAGCTTTCATGAGTTGAGTGACTTTTGGTGTGTAATCCCTTTTGGTGGGAAAATTTATGAAGGTTTTGTACATGGGAGTATCCTTAGCACTAATGTTTGTACATGGGAGTCATTTTGTAAGCTAATTGAGACTTTAGTAAGTATCCTGTGAGATTTTGAGCCTTATTTGAAGTAATTCATTATATTTAGTCTCATGTTTTTTTTTCATCTGTGTGACTCTCCCATGTTACATCTCCAGAACTTGCCTTGACTCTTGTTCAAAAACACATTAGCATGTGCATAGTCGATGAGATGATAGAGGCATTTATGTCTTTGAACATTTTAGCCACATAGCCAAATAGCCTACCCTTGTATTACATGTTTTCCCCATTTGCTAGCCCCTTTGAGCTTCTATCCATCTTTGTTGTGATCCCATCATATTAGCCCTTGGCTAGACACATATTCCTACTTTTAAGCCAAGTCAATACAACATCATTTCGTCTAGGCAATGGGTGGTTTTGGGGATAATTGAGTTTAAGGTGGCTTTGGTATATTGGTTTGTTGAGGGATTGACGATATTGAGTGTTTGCTTTGGTTCCCTCTTATTTGGATCGTATATATATGTATTTAGTTGTGAGTTGATAATTGGTGGTCCTATGCCTTTCAATAATTGAAATTCTTATTTCATTTTAAAAAATAAGAAAAAAGGGGGAAAAACAAAAATCATGTAAAAAAATGCAAAAAAAAAGAAAAAAAAGAAGGAAAAAGAGAAAAGAAAAAAAGAATGAATAAGTGATTGGCATTGTATATGTACATAACTTGAGTTCCTTTCTTTGTCAACTCATTTCCTATTTTATTCGTGGGGTTTGTTCATTGTATTTTGAGGTTTGGAGTGTGGTGAATTTATTGGTTTCTCGATGTTTCGTTGGTTGCTTCCTAGTCACTTAGATAAATAGCTCCACATTGCCCAAATGCATTTGTCCACTCCTTTCCCTTAACCCTTTTGGCTCACATTACAACCTAAGTAAAGTCCTCTTAATCGTCTTGTGCATGTTGTATTTTAGTGGTAGAGAATTTGAGGGTCTTGTCAATCATATGGTAGTTTGCATATTTAGAATACGTCTTGAGTGAACTTATGCTATATTTCAAATACATGAGCGAGAGTGATTCAAATTTTCTAAAAGTAAGGTTCTACCAGTTTTTTTGGCTCTATTCAATTTATATGCTTGCATGACAAGCTTTGTGGTTCTTTGAGGTTGATCAAGTTTGATATCGAGCTTGTGGTCTCGTACTTTTTCAAAAACCTTATCTTACTTCTAATTTTGAAATGTTTTGCGCGCTATTTGGGGTTGCCATTGCTCGCTATTGTTGCTTGTGATGTGCTATGACTTGCTTATTTTAGGGAGGTTATTTCATTTGGAGTCCTAGATGCGTTTCTCCTTGTCAGTTTTCTCTAGTGTTTTCTTGGGGATGAGCAAAGATTTAAGCATGGGGAAGTGATGAATGTCATATTTGCACAAATTATTTACGTGTTTGGGAGTCATTTTTGGGGATTAAAATGCTAAATTATACGATTTATAACCCTATTTCTTCTATTACGCTTTGTTTTGGCTTGTTTCAGAAATGCTTGCATATTTCAAGTTTACAACCCCAAAGTGAGTGATTAGAAGATGTTTATGAGGCCTAGAGGATCAATGAAGCTTGCAAAAGAGGTTCAAAATGACCCAACAAGGATGTATCAGGGCAAGTACCACGATCTAGGACGCTAGAGGATAAAGCAACGAAGTGAAACACGGAGACCCTAGAGCCCAGTAGCCCCCACAATCAAACCGTGGTGGGGGCCAAGGTTGTGGTAGCGACCTTTTCCCCGGCTTGCTCGGTTTTCTTTGCGACTGTTCGGATTCTGTGCGTTAGGAACCTTGAGTTCGCCTATAAAAGCATGATTATTGGCTGCTCTTGGGAGGCTATCTTATCACCCACCATCTCATCCACCATGACAGATTAGTTTATATTAGGTAGAGGGAGAGAAAGAGAATCGAAGTGAGATCTCGCAAGGATTCCATGCCGGGTTTGCGTCAATAGATTCAAGTGCAATTTTTGGTTGAGCAATTCTTCTCTCTTCCTTTCTTTTCTCCCTTTATTTTATGATTCTTGTTTTGCAATTTTGATTTAGATTTGTAGTTTTGATCTTGGACTTATGCAAATTCTAGTTTATTTCCCAATCTTGCATTGTTAACTCTGGTGCTTTTGAATTCGTTAGATTGTTTTATCGAATCTTAGATGCTTATTGCCTTACAGGAAACTTGATCAATTTCTTACATGTTATGGGTATTGGGTGATGAACTGAAAGGTGAAATCTAATACCAGAATCCTAGGAGTTGACGTGATTATGTTAAGTCTTGAGAAAGTCCCATCGATTGAGAAACCATTGATTTGATAATCGCATGCTTAAATGCAAATACAACAGCTGGTAACTCTTTTTCAGTGGTCGAATAATTCTTTTGAGCATAAGTTAGAGTTCTACTGGCATAATAAATAACATGGGGCATTCTATTCACCCTTTAACCCAAAACAACCCTACTGGAAAAATCAGATGAATCGCACTTAATCTCAAACGGCTGAGAAAAATCAGGGGGCTGCGTAATAGGGCCTGACACTAGCAAAGATTGAAGCTTTTCAAAAGCTTTCACATAAGACTCACCAATCACAAAGGGATAATCTTTGGTAAGGAGATTAGTAAGTGGGTGAGCAATTTTACTAAAATCCTTAATAAATCTCTCGTAGAAACCAACATGACCAAGGAAAGATCTAACTTGCTTCATAGAAGAAGGCACATGCAGATTATAAATCAAATCAACGTATGCTTTATCAACCTCAATCCCTCTTTGGGACACTTCATGTCCAAAAATACTCCCTTCTTGGACCACGAATGTTCATGATTATCTATCCCTAGGTTACTTTAGAGGGTATGATCTCTCTGTTGACCTTTATTGTGTATGCCTAGAGGGCTTGCCTAAGAAAGTCACGTGGACTACATTACTTAATCCTTCCTATAATTTTTTTGAGGCCATTGATAAGTTTAAGAGGATACTTATTGCCTTTGGAGCAATTTTGGTTATTACCTCTTACCTTTTATTTTCTAAATTGTGGTCCCAGGAGTTTGATAAGCTCCTAAGTGCTTTAATAGCGTCTAATTTAACGAGTCGAGTCTTGAAGTTGTGATGGAGTGGCTGATGCTCCATTTGGCCCATATTACGAGGAGGCCTTAGCTTAGGTGTACCCCACACCTAACTTGGTGAGATCATTATACTTTGTTTTCCCTTTCCCTTATCTTACCTTTCTTTCCTTTGAATAATAATGCTTTATCTAAGCATGGGGGAAGGGTAGCTTCATATTTTTCATTTCAGCTATTAGTTTGCATACATGTTAGAGCATATACTTTTCGGTTTCCTTTTTGTTTGCATTAGTGTTTTGCATTTAGTTGCATTTAGATTTGCTTATAGGGTTATATGTAGGGATTATGTGGATTGGTTTGAGATAGCCTCCAATGATACTTTTGTTTAGGCAAAATAGCCTTCATGACCTTGAGTAACTTTTGGTGTGTAATCCCTTTTGGTGCAAATTTTTTTGAAAGTTTTGTGAATATTTCTTATTTTGACCCTTGTTTTGATTGAGAACTTTGTTATCCCTTGGAGTCCTTAGAACTAATGTTTGTACATGGGAGTCATTTTGTAAGCTAATTGAGACTTTGGATTTTGAGCCTTATTTGGATTAATTCATTATATTTAGTCTCATCTTTCTTTCACATGTCTGACTCTTCCATGTTGCATCTCTAGAACTTGCCTTGATTCTTGTTGAAAGCCACATTAGCATGTGCATAGTTGATGAGATGATAAAAGCATTTCTTTCTTTGAACATTTTAGCCACATAGCCAAATAGCATACCCTTGTATTACATGTTTTTCCCCTTTGCTAGCCTCTTTGAGCTCATATCCGTCTTTGTTGTGATCCCTTCATATTATCCCTTGGCCAGACACATTCCTACCTTTAAGACATGTCTATGGAGCATCACTTCATCTATGTACTGGGTGGTTTTGGGGATAATTGACTTTAAGGTGGCTTTGGCCTATTGGTCTGTTGAGGGATTGATGATATTAAGCATTTGCTTTGGTTACCTCTTATTTGAGTTGTATATATGTATTCAGTTGTGAGTTGACAATTGGTGGTCCTATGGCTTTCAATAATTGAAATTCTTATTTCGTTGTCAAAAACAAGCAAAAAAGGGGAAAAAAAGAAAAATCATGTAAAAAAAATGCAAGAAAAAGATGAAAAAGAGAAGGAAAAAGAGGAAAGAAAAAGAAGAATGAATAAGTGATTGGCATTAGATATGTGCGTAACTTGAGTTCCTTTCTTTGTCAACTCATTTCATGGGGTATGTTTATTGTATTTTGAGGTTTGGAGTGTTGGTGAGCTTATTAGTTTCTTGGTGTTTTGTTGGTTGCTTCCTAGTCACTTGGATAAGTAGCTCCACATTACCTAAATGCATTTGTCCACTCTTTTCCCTTAACCCTTTTAGCCCACATTACAACCCAAGTAAAGTCCTCTTGATCGTCTTGTACACGTTGCATTTTAGTGGTGGAGAATTTGAGAGTCTTGTCAAACATATGGTAGTTTACATATTTAGAATGAGTCTTGACTGAACCTATGCTATATTTTAAACACATAAGCGGATTGATTCACATTTCCTAAAAGTGAGGCTCTACCTATCTGTTTGGTTCTATTCAATTCCATATGCTTGCATGACATGCTTTGTGGTTCTTTAGGGGTGATCAAGTTTGATATCGAGCTTATGGTGTCGTACTTTTTCGAAATCCTTCTCCTACTTCTAATTTTGAAATGTTTTGCGCGCTATTTGGGGTTGCCATTGCTCCCTATTCTTGCTTGTGATGTGCTATGACTTGCCTATTTTAAGGAGGTTATTTCGTTTTGAGTCCTAGATGCGTTTCCTCTTGTCAGTTTTCTCCAGTGTTTTCATTGGGGCAAGCAAAGATTTAAGCATGGGAGAGTGATGAATGTCATATTTGCAGATATTATTTACGTGTTTGGGTGTCATTTTTGGGGATTAAAAAGCTAAATTAGACGATTTATACCCCTATTTCTTCTATGACGCTTTGGTTTGGCTTGTTTCGAAAATGATTGCAGATTTCTAGCTTAGAAGATGTCTTTGAGGCCTAGTGGATCAAAAAAGCTTGCAAAAGGCGTTCAAAATTACCCAACACGGACGTATCAGGGAAAGTACCACGATCCAGGACACTAGAGGATGAAGCAATGAAGTTAAACATGGAGACCCTAAAGCCCAGTCGCCACCACAGTTAGACAGTGGAATGGGCCACGGCAATGGTGGGGACCTTTTTCCCGGCTCCCTCATTTTTCTTCGCGGCTATTCGGATTGTGTGCGTTAGGATCCTTGAGTTTGCCCATAAAAACACGAATTTTGGCTGCTCTTGCGAGGCTATCTTATCACCCACCATCTCATCCACCATTATAGACTAGTTTAGATTAGATAGAGGATGAGAAAGAGAATCAAAGTGAGATTTAGCATGGATTCCATGTCGGGTTTGCGATCGACAGATTCAAGCGCGATTTTTGGTTGAGCAATTCTTCTCTCTTCCTTTCTTTTCTCCCCTTATTTTAGAATTCATGTTTTACAATTTTGACATAGATTTGTAGTTTTTATATTGGAATTATGCAAATTCTATTTTATTTCCCAATCTTGCATCTTTAACTTTGGTGCTTTTGAATTTATTGGATTGTTTTATCGAATCGTAGATACTGATTGCCTTGCGAGAAACTTGATCAATTTCTTGCATGTTGTGGGTATTGGATGATGAACTGAAAGGTGAAATCTAATATCGGAATCCTAGGATTTGACTTGATTATGTGGAGTCTTGAGAAAGTCTAATCCCACTGATTGAGAAACCATAGATTTGATAATCGCATGGTTAATAAACCTAAATAAATCGAGAGCCCTTAAGAAATGGTATTGGTTAGATTTAAGTATTTCACCTCACCTTGAAAGAGGGTTGTGAAACTTCGATTATCGGCTTAAAATATCCATTGCAGGAAAAAGTGCTAATTTGATCTTTTGGATTGGGAAAATTTCTTGATTCGATTAATACCTTGATTTTTATCCATTACGTTAGATAGTTTATTATTAACATTTCAATCTCAAACTTGGGTTCGCTTAGCCTATCTTGACGGATTATAACCAAGTAGATCAACCTAGTCTCTATGGGATCGACCTTGATTTGCTACAACACTATTGTGCGCTTGGAGCTGTATCAGCAAAGCCTCAAAAGATCGGCGATAAAAATAACTACCTTCACAACTTGTAAGAGCTCTAGGGCTACCTTACTGATAGAAAATGCACTCTTTCAGAAACTTAACCACAACCTTGTGGTTAGTGGTCCTAGTAGCCTGAGCTTCCACCCACTTTGATACATAATCAATAGCAACCAATATGTATACAAAGCCAAAAGATCAGGAAAGGGACTCATGAAATCAATGGCCCACACATCAAATATCACAACAATCAGAATGGGGGAAAGGGGCATCATATCACGATGAGATAGGAATCCCATATGTTAACAACACTCACAAGCAAGACAAAATCGGTGAGAATCACTAGACAAAATGGGCCAAAAGGACCCACTTTGTAGGACTTTGGCAGCTGTCCTACGACCTCCAAAGTGACCACCACAAAGCATAAGAGAGACAAAAGGTGAGAATACTATGAATTTCACTCTCGGGGACACATCTACGTACCACTTGGTTAGGACAACATTTGAAAAGATAAGGATCTTCCTAATTGTAATGTCTTACTTGTGAGAAGAATCTATCTTTCTCTTGTTTGGATCAGTAAGGAGGAATCTTCTCACAATGTGAGCAAACCAAGGGAGAGAGGCATGTGACACAACAAACAGTTGTTTATCAGGAAAGTGGTCAGAAAATCCAACTAAGTCATCAGTATACTCAGTAAAGATTCTAGACAAGTGGTCTGCAACTGAATTTTAAGAGCCTTTCCTACCTTTATTCCAACTTCAAACTCTTGAACCGACAAAATCCATCCAATGAGTCTCGGTTTAGTTTCATTCGTTGCCAATCACACAATCACTTTTGGGCACAAAAGGTATTGACAAAATTTATCAAATGCAAATACAACAATTAGTAACTCTTTTTTAGTAGTCGAATAATTCTTTTGAGCATCAGTTAGAGTTCTACAAGCATAATAAATAATATGAGGCATTCTATTCACCCTTTGACCCAAAACAACCCTAATGGCAAAATCAGATCCATCGCACTTAATCTCAAATGGTTGAGAAAAATCAGGGGGCTCCACAATAGGGGATGACACCAATAAAGATTGAAACGTTTCAAAAGCTTTAACATAAGACTCACCAATCACAAAAGGAGCATCTTTAGTAAGGAGATCAGTAAGTGGACGAGCAGTTTTACTAAAATCGTTAATAAACCTCCTATAGAAACCAGCATGACCAGAGAAAGATCTGACTTGCTTCACAGAAGAAGGCACAGATAGATTATAAATCAAATCAACCTAGGCTTTATCAACCTCAATTTCCTTTTTTGGACACTTTATGTCCTAAAACAATCCATTCTTGGATCATGAAAAGACTCTTTCCCAACTCAAGATCAGATTCACTTCTTCACATTTTTTTAACACATTAGATAAATTAGCAACACACATATCAAAAGAAGAACCAAAAATAGACAAATCATCCATAAACACCTGCATGAAATTATCAATATAATCAGAAAATGTGGCCATCATACATCTCTGGAATGTGGAAGGTGCATTACATAACCCAACAGTCATCCTCTGATAGGCGAAGGTACCTAATGGGCATGTAAAGGTTGCTTTCTCTTGGTCCTCAGGATAGACCGGTTTTTGGTTGTAACTAGAATACCCATCTAAAAAGCAATAAAACTTTGTCCAGTTAATTTTTTCAAAATTTGATCAATGAATGAGAGGGGAAAATGGGCATTTCTCATGATAGAATTCAGCTTTCTGTAATCAATGTATACTCTCCACCCTATGGTATGTCTAGTGGGAATCAATTGACCTTCATTATTCTTTATGACAATTATGCTAGATTTCTTTGGGACCACTTGAACTGGATTGACTCATTGACAATCAGAAATAGGGTACATAATGCCTACATCTAAAAGCTTAACTATCTCTTTCTGAATAACTTCTTTCATGTGGGGGTTCAGTCTGCATTGCATTTGCCTAACAGGTTTAGCATTGTTGTTTAAATGAATTCTGTGCATGCAAATAGTGGGACTAATCCCTTTTAAATCAGCAACTGATCACTCAATAGCACCCTTATGATCAGACAAAACATGAATAAACTCTTCCTCTTAATCACAAGATAAAAGAAAAGATGCAATTACAGGTAGGGTCTCTTTAGGGCCTAGAAACACATGCTTGAGCGAATCAAGGAGAGGTTTCAACTTAAGTTTAAGTAGAGATACAATAGAAGGTGGCATAGGAGAACTAGCTAAAGGGGGAAGAGGTTCATAAGTGGACACGCTAGAGGAAGACTCAAGATAAGGAGGAGAGTTAAGAGCAAAATCCATCTCATCTATTGTACTTTCTAAGTCAAATAATTCCAAATCCCTATGGGAAAGACATGTTCCTAATGGATCACTACTCATAATAGTAGGCAAAGCTTCTTTAATCATTTCATTAATCACATCAACAAAGAAGCATTTGGATTCATCTTCAAACACAGGTTGAGCAAAAGCTTTGAAAATGTTACGCTTAACCCTCATGTTCATGACCGAGACGTCCATTAGTCCCGACTTATAGTTAATGGTGGCATTAGCTGTGGCTAGGAAGAGATGTCATAAAATAAGAGGGATCTATTTAGAAGCATGACTAGGGTTCATGTCTAAAACAACAAAATTAATAGAAAAGAGCCCTTTATCAATTTGCACCAGGATATTATCTATTCGCCCCCTAGGAGTCCATACCGACCAATCGATAAGCTAAAGGGTACAGTTTGAAGGCTTCAGTTCACCTAATCCCAACTCTAAGTAAACAGAATATGGTATCAAATTAACACTAAAACCCAAATCCTAAAGTTCCCTTTCAATTTCATGATTGCCAATATAACATGAAATGGTAGGGGCACTGGGATCTTTGAACTTAGGTGGAGTGTCACATTTTAAAATCGAGTTCACTTGTTTCACTTAGGAGAACCTTTTTAGACTTGTCATCTTTAGATTTTCTTTGAAAAGTGAACATGTCATTAAGGAACTTAGCATAAGCCGGGACCTGTCTAGTTGTTTCCAAGAGGGGAAGATTCACCTTAACTTGTTTAAAGATCTCTAGGATGTAATCTCTTTGGTTATCTTTCCTGGAAGGGAATGGTACATCCAAAGCTTGAGGGTAAGGAACCCTTGGCTTATATGTCACAATAGGGTGAGACACAACAAGAGAAAGGGATAGGTCATTCTCCTTTTCAATCTCAAGGCCGCTCTCAGTCTTAAGTCTTTCCTCTTTATCATGTTCCTTTTCACTCACCTTGTTATCTACTTCTTTATCACTCTTAAGAACCATTACAGCTTTCAATTGTTTAAATTGTTGGCCTTTAGTGTTTTTCATGGGATGGCTTGGAAGTTTTCCTTCTTTTCTTTTATCTACATCTATGGCTAGTTGGCTAAGTTGAGTTTCTAACTTAGCTATAGATTGTGAGTGGGAATCAACAATATACATGTTAGACTCAGTTCCTTGGACCTTAGAGTCATTATTTTGCACAACAGAAGTCCAGCTACTAAGAGCAGAAATTACCTTGTCTATAACAGAGCTCCCTGATGGAGCTTGATGGCAAGAGGGAAGAGCATATCTCTGGTTTTGGAAAAAAGGAGGGGTAGGTATACTAGCTTGCGCTTGAGGATTATCAACATTTTGAGACCTCTATAAAAAAATTAGGATGATTCCTCCAACAATAGTTATAAGTATTAGAATAAGGGTTGTTAGATGGAGAAAATCCTTGGGCACCATTTACTTGTTCAGTCACACAGTTAGACTTACCAATATAAGGACAGTCAATAGAAGTATGCGTGAGACTAGCACAAATCGAATACACATCTTGCATAGAAGGGGCATTAGACACTTTGTTCATGCACAACAATTGATCAAATTTCTTAGCTAAAGCGTCACCTTTACTAGAAAGGTCAATTGAATGTGAAGCCCCATAAATCCCCCATTTACTTCATAATTGCCAAGGCAAATCAGAATGTGAGGAAGTAGCATGCAATTGTAAATTTTCAGTCAAATGTTCAAACAATTCCCGAGCTTCTTCGGGAGTTTTGTACAAGAAACTACCACCACATGATACATCAACCATCTGCCTATTGTGCTCATCTAAGCCAAAGAAAAAACTTTGGATGAGTTGCCACAGAGGGACCTCATGGTGAGGACCACTTCGCATCAACTCTGTAAACCGTTTCAAAGCTTCATGCAATTGCTCATTTTTATTTTGTGAGAATGCCTTTTTTTTGTTTAATTATTTTATGAGAATGTGGTTATAGCATGCTTTAAGGCAGTCAGTCTACTAATAGAGAAAAACTTTTTCAAGAATTCCTTTTATAATTGATCTCAAGTGGTGATATTTGTCTTATTGTCCAACCAAGCTTTAGCTTTATCTTTCAAAGAAGAAGAAAAAAGCCGCAAGCAAAGAGCATCATCAGATATATTATTCAAAAACATAGTGGAACAAATCTCTAAGAACACATCAACATGCTTGAAAGGATTTTCAGACTTTAGCCCATAAAACGGTGGGAGCATTTGGTTAAGAAAATGTTTAATCTCAAATGGCACCGTAAGAGTGGGCATACGTGTTCTTGTTGGTGAATCATATGTGGCGGGAGTGAAATGCTCCTTAGGTTGCTCAAGTGGTGGGGTTTGTTCTTCAGCCATCTTTTTCTTAAATTCCTTTTTCTTTGCTCTTATCTTACGAAGAAAGCGTTCAATTTCAGGATTATATTGTTCAAGATCTAAGCATAAAGAACGTTTACCATGCATGTACCCAGAAACAACCAAGAGAAAAGAATGAAATCACCACAATAACAGCCACCAAACAAAATAAGAAGAAAAGAGAGGAGAGAGATAAGAAGGAAAAAAAAACTAACTAAACAAGTAAAAGAAAGATCCAAGGGAAGGGGGAAAATGAAAAAAATAAAGCAAAATAAAAAAATAAAAATAGAAAAAATGAAACAAAAGGGAGGGGGATTGTTAGATTAGATACAGTAAATAAAATAAGAGAAATAAAAAAGTTAGATTAGATTAGGTTCGAAGAGATAGGAAAAATAGTTAGATTAGAAGGGAGAGGGAAGAACAAAAATAAAATGATTAAATTAGGAGGGATTAGGGAATGAAAATATAAAAATAAAAGGGAAGGGGTGGGGAATAAATAAATAAAATTGTTAGATTAGCGGGGAAGAGGGAGATAAAAATAAAAGGAATAAAAGGAAGAGAAAATTCAAACATTACTATTTGCTCCCCGGCAACGGCGCCAAAATTTGATGTAGATTTTATGTTTAGTTTTAAAACTCTTTTTATTTGCAAGTGCACAAGGTTAGTTGTAGACTAGCGAGTATTGGGTGTCGATCCCACGAGGAACAATAGCGATTTTCGATTAACTTTTCTGATTATAAAGAATAGTTGAATTGAGGAGTTCGATTATCAATATGAAATAACGGAATAAAAGAAGAGTAAATGAGTCAAAAGAGTGAAGAGAAATCAAATGGGAGAAAGACCTAGGATTTTGGATTTCACCATTGATGCAAATATTGATTTACTAATTCAAATGGGTGTTCAACTTACCTCTTATTCACCCTAAGCTACAAGTATTAGGCCATAAATTAAAAAGACGATTATAATTATCGAATGAGATTATTTATCTAGTGGTTTAGCATGAGTCATTCTTTTTAGGCATAACTCTTCTAATTTTTAGTATAAATTATTCAATTTTAACAATTACAATTTTAAGCCTAATTGCATAATCATCATATTAGCCTACAAGGTATAATATTCATTTAAGATAGCAAACTAAACCATTGTAATCAACATGATTAAACAATAGTATTAAGGTGCATAAATATGTTAAATTCAAGCATAACCTCAAATTATGCAATGAAACAGACAAGAACAACCCCATAGTTAGTGAAACCACCATTAAAGTTGGTATATTTCACTTCCTATGCTCAAACGTTTGCACCCAATTACACAAAATGATGAAATGAAGTGTAAACTCTCAAATGTGACTCACAAATGAGATGAGAAGAGAGGAGAAAAATTGCTAATTTCAAGCTTATTTTCTTCTAAACTCCTTAACTCAAATGATTTTGTCTTACAAAATAGTCTCTACTCTCAACAAAAATAAAAGATGGAAAATGGAAGAATGCTTGGATGCTTGAATGGGTGAATAAATGAATGAATTGTTCCCAAACTTTGACCCCTTTTTATAGTGGAAATCCAACCCTTTTTTGTGCCCAAAAATTAGTGAAAATTAATTTCAATTAACTATTGGCTGTTACGTTGCTTGAGAAAAGGCTAGTCTTAAGCATAAAATTAATTTTGATTAATTATGGTTGGCTAGGTCTTGCTCACAAGAGGAAAATTTAGCTGCTGGGTCATGAATTGATGCTGGGAGTGATGGACTACGGGGTTATGGATGAAAAGGCCCATATGTTGTGGGAAATAAAAGAGGAAGGAGAAGGATGGGGGGCGCTAGCTGACTTTGGCCGCAGAACGGGCCCAACTGGGCAGAGAGTGAGAAAGAGTGAGGAAGACCAAAGGTTGGGGTTGCGTGTGGCAGTGGGCCGTAGAGGTCAGGCCCAGGCAGGATAGACAATAGGGAGAGAGACAAAAAGTGAGGCGCTAGGACTCTGGGCCCAGTCGGAGAGGAAGTTCGAGGCTTGGCCTTGGTTTGGGCACAAGGCCAAGTCCAAGCGGTCCAGCTCCTCTGTTTTCTTTCTTCTTCTTTTTTTTGTCTCTCGGGCTATAGGTACAAGCGGGCTGCAGGCCGGGGCCGCACCATCGGATCTTGGTTCTTTTCTATTTCTTCTTTTTTGCTTGCTATTGGGCTAGGCTCGGCTTCGCTGATCATTGCAAATGAGAGACTTAAAAGTAGGTAAAGTCAAGGGTAAAAATTACATAAAAAATATGAATTATCACTTAAGAAAGAAGTAAGTTGGATATGGAACCCTACTGATTCAAAGATTATTAGAAACTTCAAAAAGATATGCAAAAATCTTCTGGTTCTTAGTTTGCCTAATGAATGAGATGATTTGATTCTTGAGACAGATGACAGTAATGAGCACTAGAGTGCAGTACTCAAGATCAAAGAAGGAGAAAAACTTTGCAAATATTACAGTGGAAGTTATAATAAAGTAGAATGCAACTTTCCTACAATGGAAAAAGAAATCCTTACAATCATAAGAGGAATTGAAAAGTTCTTAATCTTTTTAGTCCCAAAACCTTTTCGTATTATAAACTGATTGCAATGGCATACTTGGTTTTGTGAAAAAGAATTTATCAAGCATGCAAGCGTGGGGGAAACGCATACTTTGGTAATTATGGCTTAACCAATTTTATTTCTCTATTGAACATATACAACGATCAATGATTTCTTTGACATATAGTTTAGCCCGTGAACTTGCTAATGGTAATCACCAGAGCAGAACTCCTGTTCGAAAATGAGGAGATTCAAAATGAAATGCCATTACTACCAAAACGGGTTTCTCTTTATAGTAGAATCCCTATGGATATTTTGGAACTTCATACAAAAAGTGGATGACGCTTTGGTCAGCAGTCTTTTGCGTTTCTAATAGTACAAATATTTAGCCTTTTAAAATTATAATTGAATTACCTAAGGTGTCCTAATGATATTGAAGAAAAAAAAACTTTCCATGTTCGAGAAGAATGGTTCAATGAATGGTATGCAGCCTGCGTCAACTACTACCATAATTATTCTTATAATATTTCGGAATCATTAAGTACTATCATCTTATTTCTTAATGAGTCTAGAGTTAGTGGCGTTAGTCTCCCAGCAAATTCAGTATCTCCAGATGACCCCATCATGAAATCCCAAATCTGAAGTACTCGTTCTTCTCAAGACTAGCTAGGTGTCAATAGTGCATGTTTAAAAGAATCCATTGGTTTCTCACATCTTTTGATGGCCCAACAAAAGTTCCGTATAATAGGAGCCTATTTGTCGAAGTATATTGTGTAATAATTGAGTATGAAATGAAAAAGCCAAAGCAACCTATTATTTTGTTCAATTGGTTGATGTAGATGATCCCAATGATCAACAAGAATGATTTCCAGAACGTCAAGAATTAGTTAGTGATCATCCTATAGCAAGAGCTATCAAATTTTACAACATTTATCATCGTATGTGGGCATTAATTGAATGAGGGCAAACATTAATGTATTGTTAGAATAATACGTTCATATATCATAATGATTTTAGTAAATATATGAAAGTAGAAGAAGTCACTTCAGAAGATGTCTTTGATAATCTCTCTGATATTGAAGCTGAAAAATTCTTATCAGAAAAAGGAAAGTAATATATTCATGAATTATTTGAAAAATGGGATCCAGTTCATCTTCAACTTGAAGTAGATTTGATGATTATCTGGATAATGATAGGTTGGAAGACATTATTGGAGATGAAGGCACATAGAATCTCAAGATGGATTACTAGTCTTATCAACATTAAAGGCTCTGACAAGTTGTTGCTCCATTATTGTACTATTTCATCAAGTGTCAAGTCAGTAAAATAATGTTACCCACTGTAGCCAGGTTAAGACTGATGTAGTCATGTGCAAATATCAATGTGTGTTGTAGCCATTAGGACATCCTATGTAGTACATCTCCTCTATAAAGGGAGGGGAAGAGCACTAAGAAGGAACACTGTCATTTGAGCATACTTGAGCAGAAGAGAAGTTGGGATTCTCCTTTTCTCTATGAGCGAGCATCTAATGATCTTAGTAGCTTAAGTCCATCTTCAATCTTTCCATTGTAATATTTCCACTTCCAAGCTTTCAATAAAAAAAGTTTCACAGTAGGGAACTTTATTCAATCGAACCTTATATCTTAAATATTATGATTTCTTGATTTAAGTCTCAGCATTCTTAAAATTGTAAAAAGTTGATCAGTGCTACAGACCAAGGTAGGAAACGAAACAGATCTGTGTTATGCCTGATCTAAGGAAAGTGTGTTTGTGATTAGCAATATTTGTAAACTAGAAGCTAGAGGAACGCCAGCGTCCAACGCCGACTAAACTCAGGTAGTGGCCAAAACTCTCTAATTAAGTTTTAGTTATTTTACAAAGCATAGTAGACCTCTAATCATAGAAAATACAATATTTATGATATAAATAGTAGATTGTTATAGCTAGTACGAGTGAAGTCATTATAAGAAGTTCAAACATTAATATAAGCCTAGTTTTCTATTAAAAAAAGCCCAAAAGTTTGAGTATTTACACTTTGAGCCTTATTTAGGTCAAAAATAGGCATTTCAGAAAAATTTGGGTCAAAAATAAAAATATTTGTTCTCCAAAAGATTGTTAACCCAAACAGTTGTACTATAAACCATTATTACGCAACCTGGGTAGTTTTAAAAATCTTTATCGAATTTCGCTAGATCTATTAAATATTTGCCCATACTACAGTGACCCAGAAGCTAATTTTGCTAACCCTGGGTGATTGTTTAGAAGGTAGGTTGAACATTTGTAAAGAACTCAAATAACACATGAGCATAACCCTGAATAATTTAACTAGATAGGTGCAACATTAAAAGGTAACCCAACTTACAGAAGAGGATAACCCTAGTTGATTGTTAACCATATACGTGGAACATTAAAAGGTAACTCAAGTTACAGAAGAGGATAACCCTGGTTGATTGCTAGCTAAATAGGTGGAAAATTTGTAGAGAACCCAAACACATGAGCATAACCCTTTCTAATTTAACAAGATAGTTGGAACATTAACAGGTAACCCAATTTACTAAAGAGGAAAACCCTAGTTGATTGTTAGCCAAATAGGTAGAATGTTAATAGGAACCCAAAAAATAGATGAGCATAACCTTGGTTGATTGTTAGGTAGATAGGTGCAACATTAACAAAAAACCAGAACATAAGAGCAGGAAAGCCTAGATTGGGTAAAACTAAATCAAGTGCTTGTTAATGTAAGAATCCCAAATAAGGCATTCTTATATCCCAGGAACCATGTTGTACAGATTGATGTTTTGCATTATTGTTAGTTGTGATGTGTAGGGTTCAATTGGAATAGAATAGTGTTAGATGGTGGTGAATATACGGTCATAAGTTATGAGTTAATTGTGTATTTGTGTGTGGGATTTGTAATGCATTAAATAGAAGTATGTGATTTGTTGGCATGCTTTTGTAGGTAATACAATAAGATTAAGAAATAGCAAAGAGGGGTTGTCTACAAAGGCGAAGGACCACACTAGTACAATGATGGATGAGGAGTTGATCATTTCATCTGGGAGCGACTTTAACACTGCAGAGCGAAGATAATGTGCCTTTGAATAAAGAAAAATTAGTTCAATTAGACATGGGTGAATATCTTCGAAGCAGTGATGAGAAGGAAGTACAAGGGGAGGGTGAGGGTGAGAAAAGCAGCAACAAGTATGGTAAGAGGAAGAGGGCTGCCCTTGTTGGGGGATGAAGATGGAGGTGAAAAATAGTTAGGGACGGTTAAATGGAATGTGCTAATTCTTGCCCATAGAGGCGGTAAGTTCAGGTTAGTGTGTGGGGGTGGTACACCCTCAAATTAATATGTGAATTCAAGAAGACATTTGAAGCATACCACAAAGAAGCAGTGCAGGGTTGCATATTAAAGCCTGTACTTGAGTATCAAGGCTTTGCTATGCAAGGGGAGTTGACCGAAACAATTGTAATGGTGTGGATCACCTGGAAGAAAGGGTTTAGATTGGTTGGAAGGGTGGTACCATTGTAAGTGTTTAACATGGTGTTGTTGACTGTGTTGCTAGCAACATGTAAGCTCATTCAATTTGGAGATGAAGCTGAGAAGTCTGAGTTGGGGAGATTGGTGAGGCAGTGCATGGCGAAGTATGTGGAGGATAAGCGAGGAAAGTTAATGAGGGTGAAAGGGTGTCAAAAGATGAAGGTCTTCAGACACTACATAAAGGTTATGAAGAAGCTTTGCCAAGCGAACGAAGGAGAGTAACTATTGGGTTTGTAAACAAACTGTTTGCTTAGGCGGTAATGAGCAGTTTATTTTTTCTTAGGACATCGCATGGAGCACCATGGAGGGAGGAAAAATAAGTGCAGGATGTGGAGTGATTGGGTCAGTATTCTTGTGTAGAGGCGGTGTGGCGATCCTAGTTGAATCGTTGGAGGAGATACATAACAAGTTGACAGAGGATAGGTGTCACATGTGCAGATGAATCAGTTAACCCTTTTGATTCAGGTAATTGTGTTGTAAACCACTTGCATTTTGTTATGTATCATAGTTTAGCATGTATGTTGTTGGTATGTCTTGTGATTGGTGAAGTAGGTTAAACGAATCAACCATATAAGTAATGTTTGCGTAAATGGAATTGTAGGTGTGGTTTATGAGCACACAACATGGTTTTTGATCCATAACAAAAGAGGAATTCCAAGGATTGCCAACTGGAATAAAGTAGATCATGGAGGATGTTATGCTGCATTTGAGTCACTTGCAGACATCAAAGAGTTCAAGGTACGTTTCCTGTGCCCATCTTATATAAAAGTGTTAAGAGTTTGTTTTACTTGAATATAATTGTGTCTGGTATATGCTTGATGCAATGTCATTGTGTGCAGTATGTTATTCCTTCATTAAAACCTACTCAAGAAGAGAAGGAAGAACCTATAGTGTTCGCCTTGATAAAGACAAATGACTGGCAGTACTACAATATGGATGGTGAGGCAGTAATAGTATACTATTTATATATAACTTTGACATGTAAAAATGAAAGGATTGCATGTATTTTGCAGGTTGAAGTAAAATACAGTCATTGATCATATGTCCCTAAGCTGTAATTCATTATTTAATGCAGAGTGTGCTCAGCTTTGAGGAAAGAGTAGCGTGGGCTTAGGAGGAGTTATGTCTAGAGCAGGGATACATGGGGGAGTGCGTAATCAGGTTGAGTTCTGGTATTCTTGTGTAGTGGAGTTAGAGGCAAAGCGGCAGTAGTTTCAGCGAGACTTAAAATGGGAGCAATGGGATGAATGCCTCTGTAGTGAGGGAGAACAATTGAATGAATTAAACTTCAGCCTCATGTTGACATGAATCAAGGTAGGAGGTAGATGATGGGGTGAAAGCAGCGGAGAGTGAACATGGAGCATCTATAAGGGGACAATTTGTAGTCGTTTCCCTTCATACATATGGATGTACCACATGATATTGTAGATGATAGCATAGGAGTAGAAAAAAGACGAAATCCTGGGACTTAATGCAGCGGTAAGTAGGTAGAGGAAACCCCAATAATGCCGGTTGAAGCAAGAGATATGGATTGGATGAATGAGTTGGATGCATATAGTCCCTCCCCTGAATGTGATCCTATTGGGGCTGGTTCGGTACAATAGGAGATGGTTAACCTGCTGCCTCATGAGATGCCTACAACTATGGTGCATGAGGAAGAGGAATGCACTTGGTCTAGTTCGGGGCGGCATGAGTTAGTTGACCTGTTGCTCATTGAGACGCCTGTAAGTACGGTCCTTGACGAAAGGAAGGAAATGTGCTAGATTTTGGTGCGTTACAGCCAGAGCCGATTAAGCTGCTGACCCTTGAGATGCCTACAGCTATGGTCCATGTGGAAAGGGAATGTGTTGAGTCACATACGAAGAACTCCTCTAATCTTGTGAAGCGTATGAAGATGAGGCTAAAAGTGAGAAAACTATCCCCTATATCCATACCACCATCGTCCACAGTCCAGCTGGCAGAAATCCACCTCCAGGATAAGCACACGACATGAAGGATAAGGGTATAAGAAGGGACTTGCGGTTGGGGTGACTAAGGTGGATATGATGGGGGATGTAGAATTGGGACTTGTGGGACCATTTCCTTAAACCCATGACAATATCTATTCAGTGTTTTTGTTATCAGAGCAAGTGATGAAGCTGTTCTCTCATAAATCTTACTTTATAAAGGCAATTGTAATTTAATTGACTACATATAACATTTTTACAGATAATGGAGTGGTGTGTGACTACACCATTATCTGATGTAGAGGCGGAACTGTTGACAAGTCTTAGGAGCAGATTCAAGGGAGTGCTAGCGAACAACAAGGAATGGTAAGTCATTATGACATGTACACCATTATCTCATATTGGCTTATTTGTTAGCGTTGGCATGCAAGGATGAGCACATATTGGAATGCCAGCTAAGGTCGGTGCCGAGGAAATGGTTAAAGGGTCTTATATGTGTTGTTCCCAAGCATGGTGGTGGAGACACAACTAGAAGATACTGTATAGGTAACCTTATAATGGACATTTACTACTCCCTTTTTCGGAATAGTCAGGAATAGGTTCCCACCCTATGCTGGTTGTCAGTTTTCGTGAAGCATCATACCATTGTATGTTATCGTACCCTACTCGAATTAACCAACTTTGATTGGTACAACTGTGGTTTGGTTTTTGTTGGTAATGATAGAAAGGTCACCTACTATTGATCAACGTAGGGCATGTTGCAGAACAAGGGGCTTATTGCTTGGAATATCTAGGGTACTTTGGAAAAGGCCATTGATCCTAGACTTCAATGTGTAAGTCACCTAAGCTCCTGTCTCGCATTGATATGCACACATAAGTCATATGAAAGGGCACATGTAATGGTTTGTGTATGAGTATAGGTTTTCATGCCACTATTGGGCATCTTGAAAGCCACTAGTTGCTGCAATGTGCTGATTGCCTGTGCAACGTTTCTTTATTTATGACTTGTTAGCCAACGATGGAGGCATGTTCACGGAGGCTCTAGTTGATAATGTTGTGAGTAATTCCATTGCAATTACTTTGTGAAGTGACATGTTTTAAGATTCATTTGAGTATCCTAGGTTGTTACTAGGTATATAAAAAACACACAGATGCATGCTCCGATTATTTTTGTAATCATGTACACATAACTGGAGACTATGTAGTAAGGCGTATAACATTATGGGTTGGTACTGAAATGCCAAGCGTTGAAGAGGCTTTTGTGTCTTGTTACTACTTACTAACATCAATTATGCTACTCCATTCGGAAAGTTGCAATTGCATTTGCGTTGATGTGAACCATGATTTACGGTGATGCACCGTAGTGGCCATTTGAGGGGTTATTGATCTTTTAGTACCTTGACCTAGGTGTCATTGGTTTTTTTCGGGTCTCACCTTTTTAGCATAATTTTTTAATACCCCACACTATGACTTTTCGATTTTTTGCAACCTTTAGAAAACCCATTTTACTTTTTTAATACCTCCCGTGCTCTTTTGTTATTCACTTTTGGCCCAAAACTCTTAAAAATTGCAGAAAGACCCTTAGAATTGGGTAAAATATGCAAATAAGCTATTTTTAGTGTTTTTTCAAAAAATATACTTGTTTTAAACTATTAAACTTCTTATAATGACTTTACAGGTACTAGTTATTACAATCTACTACTTATAACTTAGATATTATACAGATATTGTTTCCTACCTCAGACCGTAGCCACTAATTAATTTCTTTATATTTTAAAGGATAGTGGAACTTTAATCAAGAAATTATAATGTTTAAGACAAATGGTTCAATTGAATAGCATTCCCTACTGGGAAACTTCTTTTATTGAAAGATTGAAAGTTGAAATATTACAATGGAAGATTTAAGAGAGACTTAAACTACTAAGATCATAAGAGATGCTTGCTCATAGAGAAATGGAGAGTCCCGACTTCTCTTTTGCTCAAGTATGCTCAAATGACCATTTGCTTTCTCAGCACTTGACATCTCCTTTTATAGAGGGGATGAGGGTACATAGGATGCCATAATGGCTACAATACATACTGTATTTACACATGGCTATAGTAAACTACTTTATTTTACAGGCCCAACACTTGTCAAAATAGTATAATAATAGAGCAATTATTTTTCAGAACCTCTTAATGATGACAGGACTAGTCATTATTGAGATTATGCATGCCTTCATTTCTAATAATATCTTCTAGACCTTCATTATTAGGATAATCATCAAAATCTTCATCATATTGAAGATGCTCTGGATCCCATTTCTTAAATGATTGAAGAAGATATTTCCTTCATTTTTCTGATAATAATTTTCCAACTCCAACATCAAAGAGATAATCAAAAACATCTTTTGAAGTCGCTCTCTCTATGTTCATATATTCGTTAAACTCATTATGATAAGCGAAAGTAGTATTTCTGTAATGCATTAGTGTTCTTCCTCGTTCAATTAACCTCCAAGTCTGTTGATAAATGTTGAAAAATCCAATGGCTCTTGTTAAAGCGGGATTAGTAACTAATTCTTGTCGTTCTGGATTCCATTCTTATCGTCGATCATTGAGGTCATCGAAATCAACTATCTGAACAAGATAATGAGCTGGTTTGGCTTTTCCATTTTCATACTCAGTTAGTGCATAATGTACCTCTACATATAGGCATCTATTATTTGGGATTTTTGTTGGACCATCAGGAGATGTAATAATCTAATGGATCATTCGAAGCATGCATTGTTGAAATTTAGTTAGTGTTGAGGAAAATGGGAACTTCGGATTTGGGAATTCCATAAAGTAAAATACCATCTCGTATTCCCAGGCTTTAATGATAGGGTCATTCGGAGAGAATAGGTTTGTTAGGAAACTAATACCACCAACTCAAGACCTATTGGGAAAGTAGATTCTTGTACTCCAAGACTACCAAACATCATAGGAATAATAATGATAATAGTCGACGCAGGCTGCATACTACTCCTGAACCATTTTTCTTAGACATAAGAGCTTATTTTTTCCTGGATATCAGAAAGACATAGATAATTAACTTGTAAATTTAGAAGGGAAAATCTTTGGGCTATTAGGTAGGCAGAAGATAGCAGACCAAAACTTGATCTACTTCTTGTATGGAATTCCAAGTTATTAATAAGGACTTAACTAGAAGGAGTAACCCATTCTAGTAACAATGGCATTTCATTATGGATTTCCTCCTTTTTATGGCAGGAGTTTTTCTCTGATGATCACCATTGGCAAATTCTTGAGTTAAACTATCTGCCAGAGAGTTTTTCGATCCCTGTATATGTTCAATAGAGAAGGAAAATTGATTAAGTCATAATTGTCAATGCAGGAGTAACCCTTGCGCTTGCATATTTAATAAATTATTTTTTCACAAAGCCAAGTATTCCTTTGCAATCAGTTCAAATGAAAAAAAGGTTTTAGGGCTAAAAATATTAAGAAATTTTCAATTCCCCTTATGACTGCAAGGATTTCTTTTTTCATAGTGGGATAGTTGCATTCTGCATTATTAAAACTTTCACTGTAATATTTGCAGAATTTTTCTCCTTCTTTGATTTTGAGTACTGCACTCCAGTGCTCACTAGCATCTGTTTGAAGAATTAAATCATCTCCTTCATTAGGAAAATTAAGAACAAGAAATTTTTACACATCTTTTTGAGGTTTTGAACAATTTTTGAATCATTAGTGGTCCATGTCCAGTTGACATCTTTCTTAAGTTTATGCTGTAATAACTTTCTTAGTTTAGCTAAATTTTTAATGAAATCTGAAGCATAGGGGAGGCATCCAAGAAACCTTTCTAATTGCTCCCTATCTTCAATCTGTTCGAGAAAATTTTCTATTTTTTCCAAAATATATTTTTATAGAATGATGTGTCCAGCTTTTATTTCTAGACCTAAAAGCTCAACTTCTTGTTCAACATAAATGCACTTGTTCTTATCAAGTATAATACTATGATCAATGCATCTTTAGGTGACAGCTAATACATCATCTTTGTGATGTTGTATAGTTTTGGAAGAGACAAGGATATAATTAATGTAAACTAAACAACAATGATTAAGGTCTTTGAAGATGTTATCCATTCTTCTTTGGAATATTTGAGGTGCATTTTTTAAACCAAATGGCATTACTATCCATTCATAATGTCCTTGAGGAGCACTAAATACAGATAAGTAAATGCTTTCTTCATCCATTTTTATTTACCAGTATTCGCTTTTGCAATCCATTTTCGAGAACTAAAAGGCTCCTTGAATTCTATTAAAAAGGAATGTTTTGTTAGGAATGTAATAACTATGAAAGACAGTATTGTCATTAAGCTTTTTGTAATTGATTACCATTCTTGCTTTTCCTCTTTTTTCTTTTGTATGATTTCTTACCATGAAAGCGGGACTAGTGTGAGGACTCTTGCTGTTCTTGATTAATCCTTTATCTAGAAGTTCTTTAATTTGTTTATCAAATTCTTGGATATCCAGGTGTGTATACATCATTTGTTTGACTCCGATAATAATGTTGAGATTTAATAAAGTGATTTTAGCAAATGTCTTATTTTTATCCCAAAATTTTAGATGATTATTAGAGCAGAGTTCTTTACACAATTGCTCTTGTTGTTCAGCAATCTGCTTTTTAATAGATAACTCAAGTATTGAGATTGTCAGTGCTATCTCACGTCATGGAGGCATTACCTTCTCACCACGCTGGCTGTGTGTAAACTCAATTTTCTAATGAGTGGAGGCCTTGCTTAATTTTTCAATCGGGATTGAGTGACCATCTATTGCGAATATTATTTGATTTATGGTCTATGTGCATGGAGAATATAGTCTTTGAAAATTATTTTCAATAATCATATCATGAGAGGGTTGATCAGTAACTCATAATACTAGTATAATGCATTAGACTCCTCCTAATTCAATGGACAGCCCTTCTATTGCCTCATTATGGCTCATATTGCTATTATCAGCTATCTTTACTTGTAAAGGATTTTTGCCTTTTTCCACATAAATTCTAGAAATAATGCTCTTTTTCGAAAAAAATACAAAACAACCACTGTCTATGTAGCTGCACAATTCATATTTATTATATCCCTCTAAGCAAACCTCTATCGGGATATAGATCTATTAGGATTTGTATTCGTAGCTTCATAGAAAATCTCTATAGTCATGTTTTTAACTACTTCATCTTCAAAGATTGGTTCACTAACAATTCTTCTTTTATATCCAACGACCTTTCTATCTAGACTCATACTTGGGTCTACACTGTGTCTTGCGGGTTCGAAACTCATTCTACTCATTTCACTAGTCATGCTAATTGTATCATCTTCTTTAAGCTCTTCTTTAGCTGATGAAGATCCTTCTCCCCATTCTGACCTTGCACTCATGCTTCTTAATAATTGGGGTTTAATGGTGATTTACCATTTTGATCAATTTTTATTACGTTTTTCTTGTTGATTTTTGTAAGGTTGGCAAAGCTAGAAATCTATGATCCATCGATTTTTATCTACTGAGGATTGGATTTAATCTTCTAGATTTTTTACATAGGGGTAGGACTTTCATACTTTTCTACATCTATTATTATTGCGTTAGTCTTTGGATCTATAGTATTATTCAATTTGTAGATAATTTTTCAAAATATTCTCAATGGGTATCCTCTTTTTTTCATATCCATCCCAATTGTTTTTATCTTAAAGGATAAGAAGGTTTTAGCAAATTCATCCTTTAGGCTTACATAATATCCATGTTGATAATTGAATCCTACTTATCCATCACATAAGTTGGTCCTAATTTCTGTAATAATTTGATTATTAAATTTATCACAAAGCGAAGCATAAAGATCAATATGTTTGCCATAATAATGTAATAGAGTGATTTGGACTTGGACACTTCCAACATGGATATACCTATACTTTCTATCTTTGTTATGCTTAAGGATATGTTCCCAATTAATGAGATTAACTTCTCCCACATCATAATCATAGTCATTGATCTCTAGATCTCCTTTCATCATTTCACATACGTATTTACTTTTTAATTGAAAGATGGACTTTTTATAGATCATGTCTTTTTGAATTATGGGAAGGACACAATCTCCTTTGACATCCTCGTTCTTATTGTCTACAACAAACTCTTCTCCTTGAAGACCACCAAGACTAATTGAGCCACTTTCCATCATGTGGTTGGTTTCTTCATAATCACTTTCTTCATATTCATTGTTCAATATAATTTCAATAATTCCTTTGTTGTTGTTTAGGGCTAGGTCTAATGCCTCATCTTCACTAAGCTCAACATATTCTTGGGTTCCCAAAGTTTTAATCAACTTATTATTTTTCCAATTCTTGCATTTATTAGCATAATGTCTTACTTCTCTGCATGCCCAATATTTACAATTATTTTTCCCTACAGGACAATAAGTTGTTTCCCTAAAAAATCTTCATCTTTTAGGGCTTGGTTTCTTATAATATTTTCTTTTATATTTCTCTCCTCTTTGCTTATTAAAGCTCTTTTTCTTATACAATTTTCCTTTTCTTTTCCTTTCAGGTTCTTTTTCCCATTGGTGCGGTGAATCCCAACAAGTTAGGAATTGCTTCTTTATTTTCTTTTTGCTTTCGGAGATCAAAACATTGATCATTAACCCGCTTTCTTAGATAAGAGATTCTTGATCCAAGGGTATCAATGACATCTGCTCTTTCTAGCCATGCAATGTATTTTTCATTAGTTATGAAATTTATCGAATATATCATTTTGTCACAGAACATACCAAGATTAGTTTCATTGTGCCCAAATTTGTAATAATATTGACTAAATTGAGCAATATAATTTTTCAAATATCTTATATCTCATAATTCTACGTTGTTAATTTTTCTTTGCCATTCTCTTGTTTTTTCTTTAGATCAAGCTTAGCTTCGATAAACTCAGTTTTAATTTCCTTGCATAAATTTTTGAAGATTGCAGTTGATGTTTCCATCATTCTTAATGTATTTTTACCATCTTCATATAGTGAATCATACCAATCAGCCACAGTGTCAGAAAAACTATGCTCAATGTAGTTAGGGAAATTTGCAACAATTCATGTGGTGTTTAGGTTGAAGACACTATTCATACCTCTTTTCCAGTACTCAAATTTTTCTTCTCTATTGCGAGCTTCATCGATGTTTAAGATATATGCGGTTTGGTTGATTGGGGTAAGACCAATTTCTTTAAGAGTCGTAGTTTTCCTTAGGACAAATCCAAAGGAAGAATTGGTTGTACGTCCTGCTGGAACGTACCTAGGTCTACTAAGATGAGTATTTCTTCTAGAAGATTCACAAAATTCTTCGGGTTTGGGAACAATATTGTTAACCAGACTGGTCTCGAGTTCATTTATGTTAAGTTCTTCTCCTATCTTGCTAATCTCGTCTTCAATATCCATTTTACCATATTTTTTACCCAGTTTGCTTCTAACTTCTTCTAATGGTAACACATTAAGATCATCTAGTTTAATCATATTCATTTACTGATATAGTTCTTCTTCTAACTGAACATTATCAGCCTCTTCATTATCAGCAGATAAAACGTCATGTTTTTCACTAATTACACCCATAATTTTGTTTAATTCTTTTGGATTTTGTTCTTTCTTGAACATATTTTGTTGTTTTTCAAAAGTGCACTGCTTATACTCCATTTTCTTCTTCTTTTTCTGCTTTTTCAGCAGATTTTTCTTCTACTTCTTTGGAATTTTTATATCATGCAAAGGAAATGGATTTTATTTTTTGGGGTTTTGGAAATGATATTTATGCTGAAATGGAGTACTAATACTTGAAGTATGCTTTTCGTTTTGCCTAACTTCCTTAACTAGAGAAAGGTGAATTATAGATAATTGCTTTTTCAGCTCCTTAACTTCAGTCTTAATTTTAGCTAATTTGGCTTTTAATTCTAAAATTATATCGGTAATATAGTTTAATTGAGGTGCTACTGAAGAAATTCCTTCTGGTGAGTGAACAATGTGTGAATAATTTGGACTAAGGCAAGCAGGTAATGATTCAAGCATTAATTACAGTTAATAAGATTAAATAATCATTAATTAGCTTACTTATCTTAATTATTTTTGGTCACGCGGCTCTGATACCAAATGAAAGAGGACCGGGAATACTATTTAATGAAAGAAAATACACCTGCATAAATTTAAAATTTTCGAAAGTTTAGAGATTTAAGAAAAAATGGAGGATGCCTAAAAATTTAGTCAGCAAATGTCGAGGTACTAAAATATTCATTCGAAAAACTAAGGCCCTGAAAAATTATTGTGTCATCAATCGGGGTACCTTAGGATTAACTCCCCGCCATTTGAGAGAACAGACTGTCCACAACAGGACAAGTATGTTTCCTTGCTAATCAAACTTCCCCCCTACATTTGTTATTGCATTAAATGTCTAACGAACATGACATAACCCAGGTTGTTCTATTATAGTGATTGTGACTATAGGGTCTTCATGATGGCATTTTTAAGGATAATCAGACTGTGGGGTCACTAATCAAGTTTTTATATTTTTAAGGATGGTGAGACCTTAATAAAGAAATCATAATTTTTAAGACATAAGGTTTGATTGAATAACGCTTTGTATTGGGAAACTTCTTTCGTTGAAAGCTTGAAAGTGAAAATATTACAATATAAATATTCGAAGAAGGACTTACACAACTAAGATCATTAGAGATGCTTGCTCATAGAGAAAAGGAGATACCTAATTTCTTTTTTGGTCAAGTATGCTCAAATGATCGTGTCCATTCATAATGCTCAGCCTATTCTGTTATAGAGGAGAAGAAATACATAGGATGCCCTAATGGCTACAGCACACATGCTGTTACAAGCTACTTTCACATCACTACAGTACACTGTATTAGCTTACTGACCTAGCACATGATAAGATAATACATAATGGTGCAACAAATTTTTAGAGCACTTAATGCTGACAAGACAAGTCATCCATATTGAGATTCTACATGCCTTCATCTCTAATAATATCTCCCAATCCATCATTATCCAGATAATAATCAAAATCTTCATCAAATTAAGATGCTCTAGATCCTATTTTTTCAAATAATTCTTGTAGATATCTCTCTCCGTTTTTTGATAGAAAATTTTCACCTCCAATATCAAAGAGATAATCAAAGACAACTTCAAAAATAGCTCCTTCTTCCTGCATATATTTGTTGAAATTATTATGATAAGTGAAAGTAGTGTTCCCATAATGCATTAATATTTTTCTCTTTCAATTAGTGCCCACATTTGATGATAAATGTTTTAAAATCAATGGCTCTTGCTAAAGCAAGGTCACTAACCACTTCTGGTTGTTTTAGAAGCCATGCTTGTTGTTTATCATCAGGATCTTCTATATCAATTAATTGATCAAGATAATAGGCTAGTTTGACCTTTCCATTTTCATACTTGATCACTACGCTATGTATCTTGACATCCAACTTCTGTTGTATGGAAAATTTGTTTGGACCATTAGGAGATGGGAGAATCCAATGGATCCTTTTAAACATACACTGTTGAAACTTAGTCTTGAGAAAAATGGGTATTTTAGATCTAGAATTTCCATACAACTACTATCCCATATTCCAAAGCTTTCATGATAGGGTCATCCAGAGGGATTGAATTTGTTGTGAATCTAACACTACCAACTCCATATCTATTATGGAAGAAAATTGCAGCACTCTATGATTCCAAATATCATAGGGATAATTACGGTAGTAGCCGTTGAAGGTTGTATACTAGTCGTTGAACTATTTTTATTGAACATAGGAACTTATTTTTTCTTGAATATCATCAGGACACCTAAAGTAATTCATTTGTAACTCTAAAAGGTTGAATCTCTATGTTATTAGACAGGCACAAGACAGCAAACTAAAATATGATCTACTTTTTATATGAAATTGCAAAACGTCCATAAGGATTCCACTAGAAGGAGAAACCCGTTCTAGTAATAATGACATTTCATTTTGAATTTCCTCCTTTTTCGGTAGGACTTCTACTATGATAATTACCATTGGCGAGTTCATGAGTTAAACTATCAACTAGAAAATTCTTTGGTCCTTACATATGTTCAATGGAGAAAGAAAATTGGTGATGCCGTAATTATCAATGCAGTAGTCACCCTTGCTTTACATATTTAATAAATTCTTTTTCATAAAGTTAAGTCTTCCTTTGCAACCAGTTCGTATAAGAAAAGCTTTTGGGACTCAAAAGATTAAGAACTTTTAAATTCCCCATATGACTGCTACGATTTCTTTTTTCATTATGGGATAGTTGCATTATGCTTTATTAAAACTTCCACTGCAATATTTGTAGATTCCTCTTCTTTGATTTTGAGTACTACACTTAAGTGCTCATTGCTGGCATTTGTCTTAAGAGTTAAATTATCTCATTCATTAGGCAAATTATGAAAGGAATCCTTTTGACATTTTTTTAATATTTTGAACAATCTTTGAATTACTAGGGGTCCATGTCTAACTTAACTCTTTATTGAGTTTCTGCTGCAATAACTTTCTTAATTTAGCTAAATCATAGTGAAATCTGAAGCATAGGTAAGACATCCAATAAATTTTCTATTTCTTCTAAAATATGCTCTTAAATAAAGATTTGTCCAACTTTTTTCTTAAGACCTAAAAATTCAATTTCTTGCTTCGTATAAATGCACTTGTTCTTATCAAGAATAATACTATGATCAATGCATCTTTGGACGACAGCTAGGACATCGTCTTTCTGCTGTTATATAATATTAGAAAAGATAAGAATATCATCGATGTAAACTGGATAACAGTGAGTATGATCATTGACAATATTATATATTCTTCTTTGAAATATTTGAGGTACATTTTCAAGACCAAATAACATTACTATTGGCCTATATTATCCTTAAGGGGTACCAAAAGTAGTCAAAGGAATACATTCTTCATATGTTTTTATTTGCTAATATATGCCTTTACAATCCATTTTCGAGAATCAAGAGGTTTCTTGAATCCTATTAAAAAGAATATTTTGTTAAGAATATAATAACCATCAAAGACAGTGTGATCATTAAGTTTTTTTATAATTGATTATCAAGCTAGATTTTCCTCATTTTTCTTCAGCAGATTCCTCACCATGAAAGCGAGACTAGTGTGAGAACTCTTTCTATTTCTATGAAGAATATAGCCTCTGAAAATTATTTCCAATAATCATGTCATGAGAGGGTTGATCAGTAGCCCATAGAAGTAGTATAATGCATTGCACTAATCATATTTCTATAGATAATCCTTCAGAAAACTAGTATAATGCATTGGACTCCTATTTCTATGGATAATCTTTCTATGGCTTCGTTGTGGGTCATTGTGCTATTATCGGTTGTTATTAATTGTAAAGGATATTTTGCTTTTTTCCACATGAATTCTGAAAATAGAGATCTTTTTCCAAAATAGACAGAAAACCACTATAGACGTATGCACATAATTTATATCTATTGTATCCCTCCAAACATACATTTATTAGGATAAAAATGCTATTAGGGTTAGTATTGGTGACTTCACAACATATTTCCATACTCATACTTTTAACTAATTCATCATTATAAATTAGCTCACTAACAGTACTTGCTTTGTACCCGATAAATTTTCTATTTGGACTTATACTGCAGTCTGTATTATGTCTTATGAATCAAAACTCATTCTACACATTTCACTGGCCATACTAATTGTATCATCTTGTTTAGGATCTTTTTTAGGTACCGAAGATCTTTCTTGGCATTTTGATCTTGTACTCATTCTTCTTAATAGTTGGGGTTTGATGGTAATTTTTCCATTCTTATCAATTTTTATCACATTTTTCTCATTAATTTTTGTGGGATTGACAAAACTAAATATCTATGACCTATCGATCTTTATCCCTTGCAGATTGGATTTTATTCTTTGAATTTTTTGCATTGGAGTAGGACTTTCAAACTTTTCTACCCATATCATTGTTACCTTAGCCTTTGGATCTATAGTATTATCTTATTTGTCGATTTTCAGAATAACTCATTGGGTAACCTTCTCTTTTCATATCCATCCCAACTTTTTTTATCATAAGGGATAGGAAGTTTTAGACAAACTCATCTTTTAGGCTCACAAAATGTCCAGGTCGGTAATTGAACCAACTAAACCATTACATAAATTAGTCTTTATCCACATGATAATTTAATAATTAATTGTTAAATTTGGTATGCGTAATATCACAAAGCAAAGGATAAAGATTGATATCTTTGCCATAATACTGCAATGGTGTAATCTGAACTTGGACACTTCTAACATGGATAGACCTATACTTTCTATCCTTGTTATGCTTAAGAGTGTTTTCTCAATTAATGAGATTTACTTCGCCCAAAATCAAATTCACGATCTTTTATCTCTAAATCCCCTTTCATAATTTTGCATATGTTCGTACTCTTTAATTGAAAGATGGATTTTTTTTTAATAAATCATGTCTTTCTAAATTATATGAAGAACCCAATCTCCTTGGACATGTTCATTCTCATTATTTACAATAAATTCTTCTCCTTGAAAGTTGCCAACACTAATTGGGCTACTTTCCATCATATGACTAGTTTCTTTATAATCACTTTCTTCATATTCATCATCCATTACTATTTCAACAATTCCTTTGTTGTTTCTTATGGCTAGGTCTAGTGCTTGTTCTTCAGTGTGCTGAAAATAGTCCAAACTTCCCAATGTTTCTATAAGGTTATTGCCCTTCCTATTTTTACATTCATTTGCATGATGACCTACTTCTTCGCACGTCCAACATTTACCGTGGTTTTTCCTCGTATGACAATAAGCCTTTTTTCTAAAAAATCATTGCCTTGTGGGCTTTGGCTTGTTGTAATACTTTCTTTTGTATTTTTCTCCTCCTTGCTTATTAAAACTCATTTTCTTATAAAATTTTTATTTGCTTCTCTTGTCAGGTTCATTTCCCCATTGATGAGGAGGATCCCAATAGGGTAGAAATTATTTTTTCATTTTCTTTTGTCTTAGAGATCAACACATTGACCATTTACCTATTTTCTTCAATAAGAAATTCTCGTACCAAGGGTATGGATGACATCTGTTTTTTCAAGCCATGCAATGTATTTCTCATTTATTATGGAATTTATCTGATAAGGTAAGTTGTCATAAAACACACCAATATTGGTTGCAATTATGTCCAAGTTTAAAATAATATTGACTAAATTTTGAAATCTAATTTTCTAGATATCTCATTCCCATAGCTTTATGTTATTAATATTTCTTTTTTACCCACTAGCTTTTTCTTCGTAGTCAAGTTTAGCTCCGATAAATTCAATTTTGATTTCCTTACATAATTTTTCAAACATAGCAACAGGTGCTTCCATCATTCTCAATGCATTTTTACCTGTTCATTTAATAAATCATATCAGTTAGCTACAGTACCAAAAGGGCCATCTTCAGTAAATTTGCAATAGACCAATTGGTATTCTAGTTCAAAATACTATTCATACCCCTCTTCCAATGTTCAAATATTTGTGCTCTATGTCGACCTCTATTAATGTTTAAGATGTAATTCGTTTGGCTAATAAGGGTAAGGCCAATATCTTCAAAGGATGTGGGTCTCCTTGGGATGAATCTAAAGGAAAAGTTTGTTCTACATCCTAATGGAACATATCTAGGTCTCATAAAATGAGTATTTCTTCTAGAACATAAACCAAACTCCTCAGGGTTCGAAATAACATTTAACTAAATTGGAATCAATATGAACGATGTTGAGTTCTTCATCAATTACATTGATTTCATTTTCAGCCATTAAGTTTTCATATTTTTTTTATCAAGCTTTATCTTAATGTCCTCTAAGGTAAGAATATTCAACTCTTCAAGTTCATCTGTTGATATATTTCTTATTCTAACTAGACATTATTTGTCTCTTCATTATCATCAGATAACATTTTTTGTTTATCTACCATTGCGTCCATAATTTTGTTTAATTATTCAGGGTTTTGTTTTTATCAAACATATTTTGCAACTATTCTAGATTTTGCTGCTTATATTCCATCCTCCTCGTTTTTTCTTTGCCTTTTTTGATAGTTTTTCAGTTAACTTTTCTCGCATTTCTTTTTCGATTTTATTTTGCAAATAAAATGAATTTTTATTTTTCAAGTTTTGGAAAGAATATTTATGTTGAAATGGAATAGTACTACCTAAATCAAATTTCCCACTATGTCTAACTTTGTGGATTAAAGAAAGATGGATTACCGATAATTGCTTCTTTATCTCCTTAACTTCAATCTCAATTTTTGCTAATTTTGTTTTTTGATTCTAAAACTATATCAGTGATAATTGTTTAATTGTGGTGCTACTGAGGTGGTTCCTTCTGTGGTGTGTACAATATGTGAATAATTAAAAGTAAGACAAATAGATATTGATTCAAGCATTAACTATGATTAATTAGGTTAATTATCTTAATTATTTTTGATCATGTGCCTTTGATACCAAATCAAAGAGGGCTTCAAGTACTGCTTTTAAGAAGAATATAACATGCACAAAATTAAAATTTAGGGCTATAGATGAAAATAAAAATAGTAAAATGTCCCCTTAAAATAGTTTTCATAGAATATTGGACATTAATATATTATAATAACAAGGTTCCCTAATTATGATTTTCGCATAATGCAGGGTATCTTGCAGTAATGTTTTGCACCCTAATGTATTCTAAAATCCTGTCAACCTAAATTTTTTGGGTGGGTTTGGGTTGAATTACCTGGCCGGCTAAATTTTTGCTAGATCTAAATAAAAGTGACACATTCATTAAAATGTAAAAAAAAATAAAAATATATTGTTAGAGAAAAATAATAAAGATTACACAAATCAAGGCAAAACTAATAGAGAATGGGATATACTAATGAAGTCATGAAGATTAATATAAATATTAACTCAATCATTAGTACAATATCTCTAATGGATAAATCAAATATAAATTACATACATTAAGTAAAATATGTATGAGTAGACATAATTCCCTTCCTCCACTAAGTCATTGCCCTAATTGCTTGATAGAAGGATTTATGCCAATTTACTAAAAGTTCCATGGATGTTAACTTTACTACTATAGAGTCATCATTTTCCCAACCTTTTTCTTAAACAGAAAGGAAAGGCTAATTAGTAATAATTTGCTATATGACACTTTTATAATGTACAGTCGATAAAACAAGGTACTGTTCGCTTGGAAATAAGCTTTAAATTTATACCACAAGTGAATGGTCTGTTGCCGCGTAGTTGGGGTGTTGTCCACTGAGAACAAGACTTTAGGATACCTAACTTAGTGATTAGGTTGAATGTAGAGAGGTGAAGAGTAAGTTTGATAGTGAAAGAAACAATGCCTAGACAAAATAGCAGTCTAAAATTCAATTGGGGGAAGAACTTGGGTCATGGGATCAGTCGCTAATGGTTACTTATTCATAATAGGCATGGATTCCCGAACTTGGCTTAATCAACAAATGATTCATAAAGGAGGTGATTTTCTTGTTTAAGACCGCCCAAACCTCCTTTCGAGAAGTAAGGGTAACCTTAATCACCAAGCTTGCCTATTTTCATGGGGGCTTGAAGGCTAAGGTTGAATATGTCCAACTTACACCTAACAAGGCCTTGGGTTATTTTCATACCCAAGGCCTGTTCTCTCTTCTTCTATCCACAAAGGGCGAATACCCACCTCTCGATGCAATTATTCACCCCAAGTATTGGATGAAATGTCCTTTTGGGCATTTCATTGAACACTTGGTGGGTAGAGAGTGAGATCCCTAAATGACTTAGAAATTAAGGCAAGACAAGTTCACACTAAGTTTATTATGCCATCCTAGCTCCTAATCCCCAACCTAAGTTGAGGAAACTACTCACTAATCATCATGAGCTAACCAATCCAACAAGCATGATCCAACAATCCAACAAGAATGATCAAATGAGCTAACCAAAACCAACAAAAGAGGAAAAGAAAGAGAGGAAGAAGAACAAACTTAGATTAATGGAATGGAGAATGAAAGTCTTCAAGATCTTCAATAAATAAAAACCCAAGAACGCTATTCACTCTTAACCTTAAAATTAAGGGCCTGGCTCTTTCGTTGGTAAATTGGGTATGTCAAAAGAGTGAAGTGAGTTGAAGTTGGTTGAGGTGGGTTGAGATAGGTTGAAGTTGGTATTTTTTTTTTAGGTGTGTTGAAATAGGTTAAAGTAGGTTGAAGTGAGTTGATGTTGGTTGAAATTGGTTGAAGTTGGTATATTTTTTATGTGGTGCGTTGAAATGGGTTAAAATAATGAGAATATAATTAATGTGTAATAATTTATGAAGTTATCCAAATTTTGTGAAATTTTTGTTTGTTATT
>JACYFF010010365.1:31491319-31533865 GCA_017589665.1 Selenicereus undatus | reverse complement strand
AATAACAAACAAAAATTTCACAAAATTTGGATAACTTCATAAATTATCACACATTAATTACATTCTCATTATTTTAACCCATTTCAACCCTCAACATAAAAAATATACCAACTTCAACCAACTTCAATTAACTTCAACCAACATCAACCTATTTCAACTCACTTCCAAAAAAAAATACCAACTTCAACCTACCTTAACCCACCTTAACCTACTTCAACCTACTTCACCCTTTTACCCACCCAATTTACCCACGAAAACAAGTGGCTCTAAATCTCACATGATACTTTACAAATTATTAAAATCATGAAGGGGGTGGGTTGAAGTTGGTTGAAGTGGGTTGAAGTAGGTTGAGATAGGTTGAAGTGGGTTGAAGTTGGTATCTTTTTTTCAAGTGGGTTGAAGTAGGTTGAAATGGGTTGAAGTAGGTTGAAGTGGGTAAATATGGATTGACCCACGAAAAGAACATGCCCTAAGTCTAGAAAGTGTTTAAAGTGCTTTTACAAGAAGAAAATCAAGCATGCCCGTAATTAGGAAAAATAGACATTTATAGGCTAAGTAAATTGGGAAAATGCAACATGGTCGCCCTAGAGACACCCTAGTCGTCGCCTAGCGGGGCTGTCTAGGGACATAGTGACGGCCTGCCTGTCGTGAAGACAACGGCTATCGCTATCTCTTGGAAACTTGCAGGTGAGCGACGGCTAGGCCGTCACCTGTGGGACAGCCATTGCCTGTTCTTATACCTTGGAAACTGCATATTTTCCTTGCTCACTTACTCTCCTCAGGCCTTCCGATGACCACCCTTGCTCTCGACTTGCCTTTTTTCAGGTTTTAGCTGTCCCTCTTCCTTCAATATTTTGAAATTACCTTCAAAAAGTCAGAAAATGGATTAAAATAAGACAACAACGTTAGAAAAGGCATTATATGGTCAAATCTCTCTAAATCAAAGGAAAATTAGGGCAAATGAATTGAAAAAAAGGGGATATGAGATTAGTCAAAGTTGGAGTTTATCAACTCCACCATGCTTAGCTCTTAGTTGTTCTCAAGCAAGCTTAGCATGACACTAGACGAATAGGGAAATTGATCCCTCAAGCACCCTTCTCAAGCATGGTGATAAAGGCCAACTAACTAGTAAGGTCACACAATCAAAAAGTGACAAAGATGAGGTGAGAAAACAAAATAGACATGATACTTCCCAAGGATCACCTCACCTATAAGCGCATATGAAGCCTAAATGAGATCATCAAGGCAAAAAAGGAGGCGATTTGCTAATGATGGGAAAAAAAGACCAAAGAGAGCGTCGCTTTATGGTCAATTGGTACTCTACTCTCCAAGTGTTTAAATGCATTCATGTTTACTCTCATTGCTCAACCAATCATGCAAAAACCATAGGCTTGGAGAAATCCTCATCATCCACCACTTGGGTCAAAAACGCACGCACTTTGATCAAGAGGGCTTTGAAAAGGGGTGCAACGGGGCTCTTTGGTAAAGGTGAGAAAGGGAAGAACATTTGGGATAAGTGGAGCTAAATAGCCTTAGGCTAGGGAGCAAGAACACTTTCCACAACAAGGAGATGGAAACAAAACTCTACTTCACACCCACAACCCACTTTGAACACCTTAAGAAGGGAGCCGCTTCGATTTGGAATGAAAGCCATTTTGCCAAGCACCTTATTTACAAAAGTTCTCTCTTCCCTTCCTTTTTTTTTTTTTTAAGGAAGCTTGCTCTTGTTTTTCCCTCATTTCATTTGTTTTCTTTCCCCTTTTTTTTCGAGCAAGCTCAAACCAATGAACTTGATGCTAGGCACTTAGTTAAAGACATTCTGGATTCCTTTTCTTTCCCTTTTCAAACACAAATTTCCACAACATACACCCAATTATGATCCAATGCAAAAGCAAAACCCATAATCGTGAAAAGTGTTGCTCCACCAACGTCCAAGGCATAAGGGTAAGAAATATAAACCGGCCAAGGGTGAAATGAGTGTGGGAACAACAAAGATGGACAAGGCTTAATGTGGGTGAGCAAAAGGGTCTAAACATCATTTAGGTGGCTTTTTAGGCTATGTGACTTAAACAACAAGGAATGCCTCAATCATATGAAATGGCGCATATTGCCAAAGATGATTTTAGAAAGGAACTAAGCCAAGTTCTAGCATCACAATCAAGGGTGAGCCACACAAGAAGCAAAGAAAGAACCACTAAAGATGAGTGGTCAAATGAAGGCTAAAAAACACATGGGTTAAGTCACCCCGGTGACAACTATTTACCCTATCAACAACCACTAGCTAAAGCGCTCCAAATCATGACCAAAAGAGCCTCAAAAGCAAAGGCATGCACACAAGGCAAAACGATTACCACATGAGCTCATAGTACCATGCTCCAACAACCAAAACCAAAGCCACAACCCAAGTGTGCAACTAAGCCAAACAATAAACAATTTACACCATGTATTCGCATCATCGAAGGTTTTTTTTCAACTTTTTAATTTTTTCAAATTTTTTTTCAAAGCAAAGGGAGATCAACAAGATCGAAAATGAAGAGTAGGTAAGAAATATACCTTGCAAGCTCAGTGTTACCCTTCTTGACATTTCTCCTCACGATCAGAAAAAGAAAACAAATATATATAAAATGCAAAGGAAGAATCCACATGCTATAAACTACATGCTTTACTTATGCAAGGCCTAAATGTGCAATGATTCCTAAAAATGCAGCTAAATGAGTTACTTATCCTATATGAATACCTCTAAATTTTTTCCATTCACCAATCATACCACCAAGTCAAACCCACTAACACCTCAATCAAATCAGAAAAATCCTAAGAAATACCCCCCATGACAATAAGACAACCCATTTCAAGATTCTCGCACACCACAAGATCCCTCCAACACATGAGCTTACGAGCTTAAACCCCATGCTTAGGATATGCATTGTCCCCAATGTATAAGCATGTAAAGAGTGCAAAGGGTAAGGTAGGGGGGAAAACTTACAAAGCATCAATAAGGGTCGGGGGGGCTGTTAGGCCTTCAATCAAGTGCAGGGTAGGGCCAACAGTGGTGCTCATATGCATAGTAAACATTATGCTCTAAGTTCTGTTGCTGGCGATCAAGCTCCATTTATCGGTGGAGCAACTCTTGTGGGGCTTGAGCGGGTTGTTGTTAACGCCCATCAATTGCATCGAGCCTTAAGTTGAGGCGAGAGAAGTGGTCATCCAAATATTGCTAAAAATAGGCTTCATTAAAGCCCGAAGAGCCTGTGCTATTGCGGCTCCTAGTCATGGGGGGTTCAAGCATCTCCTCGGGTGGAGTGGACATCGAACATCGGGCACCTCCTTCTCCTTTACCGGCATGCCCTCTTGGGGTGAAGAGCCATCCTCATCTATATCCATATCGATATCATCATCATACACCCGATTGGAGGGGTCAGGGCAATTGGTTTTAAAGGGGTTTGGGAGTTGAAAGAGAAGTTGGCCATGGTGGTTGACAAAGACATGTTCACCCTCCATTTTGAACATCTCCGTGTTAATACAAATGGCTAAATCTAGTTGTCCCCAATGGAACAATAGAGTCAATTTTCTTACGAGAGGCTCCAAACCCTAAGCATATGCAATAGCTAAAATGATGCCCCCACAAGCAATAGGGGACTTAGGAGAGGAGGCTTGAGAGACCAACTGATGGAGGATGAATGCTCCCGTATCAAAACTCTCATCATTAAGGATACACCACAAGAGAAAGAATTCACTCAATTAGACATTATTTTAGCTCTCGTGGCGTGTGAAAATGGTGTTGGCCATGAAGCGGTGAAGATATCGAAGGGTGGGGTTGCAAATAGAAGTGGCCTTAGAACCACTAGCACTATAGGCTACATAACTCCCCGAATTGTCCTTCACTACGGTATGCTTATCACATTTGATTTTTGTTCAAAATTGTTGTTCACTGAAATTCTCGTGGTTAGGGGTCCAAACACCACCATGAAGGAGCCTTAAACGACGGTCAAACTCCGCTAGGTTGGCCTTAAAGGTCCAATTAAAAAGCCGAAATTGGATGTGGATGGGTTGGTTTTGGTATCCAATTCACCTTACGAGAGCTCAAAAACTCCCAACACAATCTCTCATGCACCGGTTCAGTCATGTTCATGTAATCAACCCATCCCGCAACCTCAAGCAATTCATTTAAACTTTCCAACAAACCTAAACTCCTCAACATACCAAAGGCAATATACTTAGACTCAGTTATTCGTTGATTACCAATGGAATGATAACGATTGGTTTGCTCTTGATCAATGAATTACAATGCATATTTGTTTATAGCATGAGGGGGAGTAGAGTGGTTACCTCGGGCTGCTTGGGCCCGGATTGGAGGCACATTGGCGGTGGGAGTAGAGGCGTCCATCTTAGCACACTTGGGGGTCCCCGAAGATGAAGGCTCGGATGCGGTTGTCTTCTTGCCCATTGTGGAATCAAGCCCAAAAGTCCTCAAACTCCAAATAGATATAGCACCTCAATCACTCTAAAACCAAGTAATCCAAGTGGGTTATGAAGATACCTACTAGCAAGAGAGCACCAAATTGGGACAATAAGACCTCAAAAGTGAAGCTTTCTCTCTCCTCAAACTCCCATGGTGGTGAAATTCGTAGAGAGAGAAAGTAGCAAGGTGAGGTGCAATGTGGTATGCAAATGGAAGCTTGGACTGTGAGGAAGCAAAATCGGTAATAGAATTATCCCAAAACACCTTGAAGTGGCCGAATTTTAGAGAGAGAAGATTGGGGGTTAGGGTTTGAGTGGTGAGGATTGGTGTGATTGGTAGAGAATGAAGGTACTTTAATGGAAGAATAAGCAAGTAAAGGTGAAAAGAGTGAAGAAAATGATGGAAACTAGTGAAAAATTAAGTAAGAGAGTGGTGGTTGAGGGCTTGGTGATGGAGCTTTAAGAGGTTCTAGAGAGAGAAAGTCGTGGGGGTGTAGAAGATGAAGAAGAAATTAAGAAAGAGGAAAAAAAGAGGAAACGAAAAGGTAGAAGTGGGCGGCGTCGCCTACGCGATGGCCTGCCGTTGTGGGTCTGGCAATGGCATGGTTGTCGTTCTGGCGATAGTCGTTGCTAGACCCTAAAAATTGGGGGAAATTCCCTGCAGCCCTAGGGGACGACTGTCGTGCAGTCGACGGCCTGCCGATTGCCTGGGCAATTTCAACTAAGACGAATTTGTTTTATTTTTTTCTGGGTAATTCTTCCTCCTTATCTGAGTCAAAAGCCATGAGGAAGATCTCGGGTGCCTCCTGACAAGCGCTCTTTTAAGGTCGTGAGCTCGACCTATGGGGTGTCTTTCAATTGGAGAAGGAATTAGGGAAGGTGTAAACAACCTTCACCTCAATTGGGTCACCGGTGACATAATGTTTGAGTCATTGACCATTTACCTTAAATGACCTAGAAGTCTCGCTCCATACTGCCCCATAATGAAAAACCTTGACACCTTTGAAAGGTCCGGACCACCTGGAAGGGAGTTTCCTCGGAAATAGCTTGAGGCATGAGTTGAATAGCAAGACCAAGTCACCCTCCTTGAATTCCCTCCGCATTATGCAGTTCTCATGCCACTTTTTCATTTTCTCTTTGTAAACTTTCGAACTTTCATAAGCATCCAATCTTAACTCCTCAAGTTCATTCAATTGCAATAACCTCCTCTTTCCAGAGGCCTTGAGGCTGAAATTTAGTCGCTTAAAAACCCAATAAGGGCTAGGTTCTAATTCAATAGGCAAATGACAAGGTTTTCCATAGATAAGTTGAAACAGTGTCGTGCCAATTGGAGTCTTAAAAGCGATGCGGTAGGCCCAAAGTACATCTTGAAGCTTATCCAACCAGTCTTTTCTTGAGGGAGCCACCATCTTTTCCAAAATGACCTTGGTTTCTCTATTTAAGATCTCCAATTGGCCACTTGTTTGGGGGTTATACCCCAATCCTTTCTTGTGATGCACTCCATATTTGGTAAGCATAGCCTTGAATTTTCGTTCAATAAAGTAAGTCCTCCCACCACTAATTAAAACCCTTGGAACACCAAACCTGGGGAAAATCGCCCTTTTGAGGAATTTTGGGGACCACTCGCACATCATTTGTGTGGCTTGCGATAACCTCCACCCATTTGGAGACGTAATCGACGGCCACTAAGATGTACTTGTTGCCTCCGCAAGATGGGAATGGTCCTATGAATTCCACGCCCCAAATATCAAAGACTTCAACCTCAAGTATATAGTTTAGGGGCATTTCATGTCGCCTAGACAAGTTCTCGGTCCTTTGACATCGATCACAAGCCCGAACATGTTTATGCATATCTTTGAACAAGGTGGGCCAGTAAAAATTGGCTTAGAGGATCTTGGCCGCAATTTTATCAATGCTTGCACGCCCTCCGCAAGGCAAGTCATGGCAATGAGAGATGATGAAATTGATCTCCTCCTTAGGTGCACATCTCCGTATAATGCCATCTCCACAAGCCTTATACAAGCAAGGCTCATCCCAAAAGTATGACTGGGCTTGGTGGAAAACACGCTGCTTTTGATGGTAGTTCATATCCGACGGTATAATCCTGAATGCCAAATAGTTGACCAGGTTGGCATACCAAGGGACACTTGACATTCCAAGGGTATGGCAAGTCACACTCCCCATCATACCATAAGGATGTAGGTAATCTAGAGAGGTACGCCGCCGCCGCCACATTCTCAGTGCCCTTCTTGTCCCAGATTTCAAGTGTAAACTCTTGGAGAAGGAGGACCCATCGAATTAGTCGAGCCTTGGAGTCCCCTTTGTCTAGAAGATGCTTAAGGGCGGAGTGATCGGTGTATACAATAACCTTGGAGCGGAAGAGTCAAGAGATATGGTCGAAATTTCTCAATTGCGTACACCACCGTAAGCAACTCATTCTCGGTGGTAGTGTAGTTTTGTTGAGCCTCATCAAGTGTCTTGCTAGCATAATATATAACATATGGCTTCTTGTCTTTCTTTTGCCCCAATCAGATGATCACTAGCATCGTACATAATCTTGAAAGGAAGACCCCAATCGGGCAGTTGGATGATGGGGACGGTGATGAGGGCCTCTTTGATTTTCTGGAATTCTTCAAGACACTCGTAAGTGAAAATAAATGGGGTATCTTTGGTCAAAAGTAAAGTGAGAGGCTTTTAGCTATTTTAGAGAAATCCTTGATGAAACGACAGTAGAAACCCGCATGTCCAAGGAAGCTTCTGACGCCTTTGAAACAAGTCGAGGGTGGCAAATGCTCTATAACCTCTATCTTTGCCTTATCAACTTCAATACCCCTATGTGAAACCACATGCCCTAGAACTACACCTTCTTGTACCATAAAATGGCACTTTTCCTAATTGAGGACCAAGTTGACTTCTTCGCATCTATGGAGGACTTTAGCCAAGTTCTCCAAGCACAAATCAAAAGTGCCTCCATAGACCAAGAAGTCATCCATAAAAACCTCCATTATCCTTTCAACGAAGTCGGAAACAATGGCAAGCATGTACCTTTGTAAGGTGGTCGGGGCATTACATAAGCCAAAAGGCATTTTACAGTACGCAAAAGTCCAATAGGGGTAAGTAAAAGTAGTTTTCTCTTGGTCACTTGGGTGGATGGGGATTTGGAATAATCCTGAGTATCGATCCAAGTAACAAAAGAAAGAATGCCCGACTAACCATTCCAAAATTTGGTCAAGGAAGGAGAGGGGGAAGTGGTGTTTCCGAATGGAGTCATTAAGTTTACTATAATCAATGCACATGTGCCAACCCGTGACCGTCCGAGTAGAGATAAGCTCATCTCGGTCATTCTTAACAACGATCATACCCCCTTTCTTAGGAACAACTTGAACCGGGCTAACCCAATCACTATCCGAGGTTGGATAGATGATTCCGACATCATGTAGCTTGACAACCTCTTTCTTAACGACCTCTTGGATATTGGGATTCACATGACGTTGAGGTTTTCTAGAGGATTAATGCTAATCATCAAGAAGAATGAGATACATGCAAAATGAGGGGCTAATCCCCTTGATATCATCAATGCTATAGCCAATGGTGCCTCTATGCTTTTAAAGCATGCATAATAATTTTTCAATTTGAGCGTCACTAAGTTAGCACTTGCAATGACGGGAAAGGTATGATTGGGACCAAAAAGTTCATACCTTTGATGAAAAGGTAGGGGCTTCAATTCCAACTCGAGGGCACCCTTCTTGTCTTCATTGGAGGATTGAACCTCCACATTAAAAACCTCCCTTGGTTGGTGTCTAAGGAGGCATGGTTGGGCCAAGTTGAAGACGTTGGCATAAATTCCAATTTCTTCATCTGGGTAAGGGTCAACCCCTTTGCCACAAATGCCAATCAAGCACGCCTCAAGAGGGTCCGAGGGAGGGCTAGGCATTCCCATCTCCTAAGGTACTACCTTTTCAAGCAAATCAACCCGATAGCATGAATCCTCTAGGGAGAGAGAAGCTATAGCTTATGAAAGATTAAATTCAAGCTTCTCCTCACCAACTTGTAGGAGAGCGTTCCATTTTTTACATCAATCATTGCACTGGCCGTGGCTAGGAAAGGGCACCTGAGGATGATAGGTATTTGAGTGTCCTCCTCTATCTCCATGACAACAAAGTCACAAGGGATGAAGAATTTCTCGACTTAAAGAGGCACATCCTCTAGAACTCCAACGGGGATACTTTACGAGATGATCCGAAAGTTGGATTGAAGTTGTGGTGGGCTTGAGTTCCCCCACTTGGAGCCTCTTGCATATTGAATGGGGTATAAGGCTTACACTTGCCCCAACGTCACAAAGGGTCCAACTTATGGTGAGATCCACCACGGCACAGAGAATGGAGAGACTCCTTTGATCTTTGAGCTTAGGAGGGAGCTTATTTTAGAGGATTGTACTACACTCCTTCGTGAGGGAAACCATGGCATTTTCTTGAAGTTTTCTTTTGTTAGAGAGCATCTCTTTTTGGAACTTGGCATAAGAGGGCATCTCGGAGATGACATCCAAGAATGGGATATTGATTTGCAAGTTCTTGAACACCTCTAGAAATTTCCTAAACTTAGCCTCAAGTTTGGCCTTGGCAATTCGTTGAGGGAAAGGAACTGATGGTCGATAGGGATTAACCAGCCTGGCTTTGTGCTCTCTGCATGCTTGTTTTGCTCTCCACTTTTCAGGCCTAAATCATCATTTTCTTCTAACATTTCCTTACCCTTGTCTTTGACCAACCCTTCATCCACCTCTCTTTAAGTTCCTTGTGGTTCTTCAAGATGCTTCCCACTTCTGCAGGTGATAGCATTCATGTGCCCCTTGGGATTGGCATCCGGTTGGCTCGGAAGGTGCCTGGGAGGTTGAGATAAGTGGCTCACTTGTTGGGCAATTTGAGCCAATCGAGTGTCCATCATCTTTTAGTGTGTGGACAACCTCTCAAACTTTGCACTGAGTTGGCTCATAGATACACCAAGAGCCTCATTTGTCTTACTTTGAGTTTGAATGAACCTCTTCATCATGCTCTTCAAATTAAACTTTTGAGGTGGAGGTTGTGAGGGTTGAAATTGAGGGGCACGGTATTGAAAATTGGGAGGGTTAGGATGATTTCGTGAGAAATGGGTGATAAACGCCAATTTTGACCAAGCTGACATCCCCTTTTTGGTTCATTTTTTCCTAATTCTCCTTTGATTTAGGTGGATTTGACCATTTAATGTCTCTTCTAACATCGTTGCCTCATTTTAATCCCTTTTGTAACTTTTTGAAGGTAATTTCAAGACGTTTAAGGAAGAGGGGCAGCTAATACCTGGAAAAAGGCAAGACGAGAGCAAGGATTATCACCCAAAGGCTCGAGGGAAACAAGTGAGAGGAGCAAAGATAAAGCTTCCAAGGACCAAAGACAGACCACGATCGACTGGCCGTCACCTACCTGCAGTTCTCCAACGGATGGCCATGGCCATCACCATGTCCCATGGACACCCCTGCTCAGCGACGGCCAAGGTGTCTCCAGGGAGACCCCTATCGCATTTTTCCAGTTTACTTAGCCTATAAATACCCCGTTTTTCTTAATTATTGGGGGGCTTAATTTCTCCTCTTGTAAAAAGCACTTTAAACACTTTCTAGGCTGAATTTTTGGGTTAAGAGTGATTAAGGTTCTTGAGTTTTTATTGATTGAAGATCTTGAAGACTTTCATTCTCCACTCCATTAATCAAAGTTTGTGCTTCTTTCACTCTCTCTTTTTCTCTTTTATTGGTTTTGTTTAGCTTATTTGGGCATGCTTGTTGTGATTGTTAGATTGTTAAGATGATGATTAGTGATTAGTTTCCTCAACTTGGGCTGGGGATTAGGAGCTAGAATGGCATAATAAACTGGGTGTGAACTTGTCTTGCCTTAATTTCCAAGTTATTTAGGGGTTTCATCTTCCACCCACCAACTGTACGATGAAATGCTCGAAAGGACATTTCTTCCAATACTTGGGGGGAATAACCACACCGAGAGGTGGGTATTCGCCCTTTGTGGATGAACAAGTCTTAGGTATGAAAATAACCCAAGGTCTTGTTAGGTGCAAGTTGGTTATATTGAACCTGAACCTCCAAGCACCAATGAAAATAGGTGGGCTTGGTGATTAAGGTTACCCTTACTCTTCGAAAGGAGGTTTGGGCGGTCTTAAACAAGCCAATCACCCCCTTTATGAATCATTTGTCGAGTAAGTCAAGTTCGGGAATTCATATCTAGTATGAATAAGTAGCCACTAGCAACTAATCCCTCGACCCAAGTTCTTTCCCAAATTAAATCTTAGACTACTATTTTGCCTAGCCTTTGTTTCTTTCACTCTCACACTTACTCTTCACCTCTCTAGATTCAACCTAATCACTAAGTTAGGTACCCTAAAGTCTTGTTCTCAGTGGACGACACCTTAAGCACGCGATGATAAACTGTTGACTTCTGGTATAAATTTAAAGCTTATTCACAAGCGAACAAGTTTTTGCTGCCGTTGCTGGGGAACAAGATTGCTTAGGTATCATAACCTGAAGTGTCATTGGAGGCTAGAGTTTTATTTTCTTATTTTGTTCCTTTGTGGCTATTCGTTCACAAGTCAGCTTATCTCCATTGGTAGTACTTGTTGTTGCAAGCACAGGAGAAGCCAAGGTTCGAGATATTTGATTACATTTGATCCCAAGATCGAAGCTAATCTCTGAGCTCTCCAACGACGTGCAAGAAGTCAAATTAGAGAAAAAAGGCAAACTCAAGAAGCCAACGTGGATTCCACCACGACACCATTGAGGGATTTCACCATGTCGGATCCAAATGCCATTCCATCTAGCATCGTGAGACCTCTTGTCGAGGCCAACAATTTCTAGTTCAGCCCGGTGTTCATTACCCTATTTCAACAAGACCAATTTGGGGGGTACCCAATGGAGAATCCCATTAACCACATTGCTTCATTCTTGGAGAAGTGGGACACTATCAAGATGAATAGGGTCTCTAACGATACCATCCGGTTGAGGCTATTCCCTTTCTCCTTGAAGGACAAGGCTAAGTCTTGGCTTTTGAACTCGAATGCCAATTCATTCACTACTTGGGATGGTCTCTCAAAAGCGTTCTTGTGCAAGTATTTCCCTCTTGGGAAGACCGCCAAACTCCGGAATGACATCACCTCATTGTCTCAAATGGAGGGTGAGTCTCTCTATGAAGCATGGGAATGTTTTGAAGAGCTCCAATGGGAGTACCCTCATCATGGCCTCTCGGATTGGTTGTTAGTCCAAACATTCTATAACAGTCTTCAACAACCGATGAAGATTTCAATCGATGCAACTGCCGGAGGTGCTCTTATGGCTAAACCCATCAATGAAGCCAAGCAACTACTTGAAGACATGGCATACAACAACAACCATTAGGCAAGTGAAAGGGGACTCCCTAAACGAGGGGGAAGGCATGAGGATGATGCCTTTACTATGCTTGCAAGCAAGGTTGACGCAATTTTCCAAAAGTTAGACCAACTTCAACCTACTCTTTCTCATGGTGGCACCCCTAGTGGGTTAATTGGACAAACTTGTGTTTGTGTGGTGTGTGGAATTCAAGGGCATAATGAGAATGAGTGTCATCTAAGCCATTCCTTTTAAGACCTCATCGTCGAATAAGCCAATGCCCTCCACAACTTCAATAATAGGCCGCAAAATGACCCCTACTCTAATACCTTCAATCTGGGTTAGAGATAACACCCCAACTTCTCTTACAAAAATCCAAATCCCCCTCCATATCACCCCTTACAAAATCGTCCTAACCCTCCCGACTTTTAATACCATTCCCCTCAATTTCAACCTCCACAACCTCCACCTCAAAAGTTGAATTTGGAGAGCCTGATGGAGAGGTTCATTCAAACTCAAAGCAAGACAAATAAGGCTCTGGGTGAGTCCGCGACCCAACTCAATACCAAGTTTGAGAGGTTGTCCACACATCAAAAGGTGATGGAGACTCAATTGGCTCAAATTGCCCAACAAGTGAGCCACTTATCTCAACCTCCGGTCTGTCAGCCAACTCAATACCAAGTTTGATAGCTTGTCCACACACAAAAGGTGATAGAGACTCAATTGGCTCAAATTTCCCAACAAGTGAGCCACTTATCTCGACCTCCCAGGCACCTTCAAGACCAACCGGAGTCTAATCCCAAGGGGCACATGAATGCCATCACCTTAAGGAGGGGGAAGCAACTTGAAGAACCGTAAGGAACTCAAAAGGGGTGGATGAAGGGTTGGTCAAAGATAAGGGTAAGGAAATGTTGGAAGAAAAGGATGATTTGGTCCCAGAAGGTGGAGAGCAAGACAAGCACGAGGAGACCACAAAGCTTAGGCCAGTTGAGCCACATCGACCACCAGTTCATTTCCCTCAAAGACTTGCCAAGGCCAAACCTAAGGCTAAGTTTGGGAAATTTCTAGAGGTGCTCAAGAAATCGCAAATCAATATCCCATTCTTGGATGCCATCTCCGAGATGCCCTCTTATGCCAAGTTCCTAAAAGAGATGCTCCCCAACAAAAGGAAATTTCAAGAAAATGCCATGGTTTCCTTCACAGAGGAGTGTAGTGCAATCCTCCAAAACAAGCTCCCTTCTAAGCTCAAAAACCCGGGGAGTTTCTCTCTTTCTTGTGCCGTGGTGGATGTCACCATAAGTTGGGCCCTTTGTGACCTTGGAGCAAGTGTAAGCCTTATGCCCCATTCAATGTACAAGAGGCTCCTAGTGGGGAAACTCAAGCCCACCACAATTTCAATCCAACTTGCGGATCGTCTCGTAAAGCATCCCATTGGAGTTCTACAGGATGTGCCTCTTCAAGTCGGGAAATTCTTCATCCTTGGTGACTTTGTTGTCATGGAGATAGAGAAGGACACTCAAATACCTATCATCCGAGGGCGCCCTTTCCTAGCCATGACGGGTGCAATGATTGATGTCAAAAATGGGAGGCTCTCCCTACAAGTTAGTGAGGATAAGCTTGAATTTAATCTTTCACAAGCTATAGCTTCTCCCTCCCTAGAGGATGCGTGCTACCGGGTTGATTTGCTTGAAATGGTAGTACTTGAGGATATGGGAACACCTAGCCCCCCCAGACCCGTTTGAGGCTTGCTTGATTGGCATTTGTGGTAATGGGGTTGGCCCTTACTCGGATGAAGAAATTGAAATCTATGCCAAGGTTTTCAACTCGGCCCAACCATGCCTCTCTAGACACCAAACAAGGGAGGTTCCTAATGTAGAGGTTCGTTCCTTTAATGAAGACAAGAAGGATGCCCCCGAGTTGGAATTGAAGCCCCTACCTTCTCATCTAAGGTATGAATTTCTTGGTCCCAATCATACCTTTCCTGTCATTGTTAGTGCCAAGCTTAATGGTCCCTAAGTTGAGAAATTGTTGAATGTGCTTTGTAAGCATAGAGGGACCATTGGCTATAGTATTTATGATATTAGTAGAATTAGTCCAACCTTATGCATGCATGGAATACATCTTGATGAGGGTCATAAGCCTTGTAGACAACCTCAAAGACCCTTCAACCCCAACATGCAAGATGTTGTCAAGAAAGAGGTTGTCAAACTACTTGACAATAGGATCATCTACCCTATCTCGGATAGTGAGTGGGTTAGCCCAATGCAAGTAGTTCCGAAAAGGGGGGTATGACCGTTGTCAAGAATGAGAAAGGTGAGTTGATTTTCACTAGAACAGTGACCGGGTGGCGGATGTGTATTGACCATAGGAAACTCAACAATGCCACCCGAAAAAACCATTTCCCCTTCCCCTTCATTGATCTAATGTTGGAAAGGCTTGTATGGCGTTCCTTCTTTTGTTACTTAGACAGGTATTTGTGTTTCTTCCAAATCCCTATCCATCCGAGCAATCAAGAGAAGATGACATTCACATGCCCTTACGGTACCTTTGCGTACCGGATGATGCCTTTTGGCTTGTGCAATGCCCCCTCTAGTTTTCAACGGTGTATGCTTGCCATTTTCTCTGAGTACATGGAAAACATTACGGAAGTCTTTATAGATGACTTCTCAGTCTGTGGAGCTACCTTTGATGTGTGTTTGACAAACTGGGTTAAGGTGCTCCGTAGATGTGAGGAAGTCAACTTGGTTTTGAATAGGGAGAAATGTCACTTTATGGTACAAGAGGGAGTTGTTCTTAGGCATGTCGTGTCCAATAGGGGTGTTGAGGTGGATAGAGCTAAGGTGAAGGTAATTAAGTGGTTGCCACCCACCACCAATGTTAAAGGGGAAGTTTACTTGGTCATGTTGGGTTTTATCGTCTCTTTATCAAGGATTTCTCCAAGATTGCAAAACCTCTCACCCAACTTTTAGCCAAATATACCCTTTTTGTGTTTACTAGCCAATGTCTTGAAGCTTTTAATAGGATCAAGGAGGCTTTGATATCGGCTCCCATAATCTAACCACCCGATTGGAGTCTACCGTTTGAGTTGTGTGTCATGCTAGTGACTTCGTTGCGGGTGCAGTCTTGGGTCAACGGACAGACAACAAGCTATTCGTGATATACTATGCAAGCAAGACCCCCGATGAAGCCCAAACGAATCACTCCACTATGGAGAAGGAAATGTTGACGGTGGTGTTTGCCATTAAGAAGTTCCGGCAATATCTTTCAGGGTCCAAAGGGATAGTTTATACCGATCACTCTGCCATCAAGCACCTAATTGAGAGAAAAGATGAGAAGCCAAGATTAATTAGGTGGGCCCTTCTCCTTCAAGAGTTCGCACTTGAAATTCATGATAAAAAGGGCAATGAAAATGTGGTAACAAGTCACCTCTCCTGGTTGCCAATTGCTTAACGAGATGATGAAGACTGTGGGTTGCCCATCGAAGATTCATTCTCGGATGAGCACTTGCTCACCTTAGCCACATCGGATGCTCCTTGGTTCGCGGATGTGGTTAACTACTTGGTGCGTGACATTCTACCCCTCGACATGAACTCCAACCAAAAGAAGAGGTTTTTCTCCCAAGTCAAGTCCTTCTTTTGGGAAGACCCATGCCTATACAAGACTTGTGGAGATGGGATTATAAGGCGATGCATACCCGGAGAAGAGATGCAATCTATCATCTCGCATTGCCATTATTCCCCTTATAGAGGTCATGCAAACGTCGACAAAACCGTAGCCAAGATCCTTCATGCTGGTTTCTTTTGGCCAACCCTTTTCAAGGATGTCAATATATACATTCGAGCTTGCAATAGCTACCAAAGAACCGAAAATTTGACAAGTCCAAACGAGATGCCCCCCAACTATATCCTTAAGATGGAAGTTTTTAATGTATGGGGCGTTGATTTCGTGGGGCATTTCCCCTCTTTAAGAGGGAACAAATATATCTTGGTGGTCGTTGATTACGTTTCTAAATGGGTTGCGGCTATCACAAGCCCCACAAATGATGCGCGAGTGGTCATCAAGTTTTTCAAAAGGGTGATTTTCCCTAGGTTTGGTGTTCCAAGGGTTTTAATTAGTGATGGGAGGACTCACTTCATTGAACGAAAATCTGAGGCCATGCTTATCAAATATGGGGTGCATCACAAGAAAGGACCGGAGTATCACCCCCAAACAAGTGGCCAAGCGGAGATCTCAAATAGAGAAATCAAAGTCATTTTGCAAAAGACGATGGCTCGCTCAAGAAAAGATTGGTCGGATAAGCTTCATGAAGCACTTTGGGCCTACCACACCGTTTTGGCTTGTCTATGGTAAACCTTATCATTTGTTCGTTGAATTGGAGCACCTCAAGGCCTCGGGAGAGAGGAGGTTATTGCAATTGAATGAACTTGAGGAGTTGAGATTAGATGCTTATGAAAGTCCAAAAGTTTACAAAGAGAAAATGAAAAAGTGGCATGACAAGTGCATCTTACGGAGGGAATTCAAGGAGGGCGACTTAGTCTTGCTATTCAGCTCACGCCTTAAGCTATTCCCGAGGAAACTCTACTCCAAGTAGTCCGGGCCTTTCAAAGTTATCAAGGTTTTTCCTTATGGGGCGGTAGAGGTATAGAGCAAGACTTCCGGGTCATTTAAGGTGATAGTTAACGACTCAAACATTACGTCACCGGTGATCCAATTGAGGTGAAGGTTGTTTGCACCCTCCCTAATTCCTCCTCTAATTGAAAGGCATCCCACCGGTCGAGCTCATGACCTCAAAAGAGCACTTCCTAGGAGGCATCCTGGATCTTTCTCTTGGTTTTTGGATTTAAATAATAAGGAAGAGTTAACCAAAAAGAAAGAAAAAAAATCATAAAAAAATCACCTTGGTTGAAACTTCCCAAGCAACGGCAAGGCCGTCGACTGCACGATGCCCGCGCCTGGGCCTACAGAATTTTGAGACAATTCCAAGGACTGGCGACGACCATCGCTAGGACAACAGCCTAGTCGTCGCCAGACCCATGACGGCAGGCTGTCGTGTTGCCTAGCCCGAGACCACTTTACTTCTTTTTCCTTTTCCTCTTTCCTCCCTCTTTCTTCATTTCCTCTTCATCCTCCACACCCCCCTGATTTTCTCCCTCTAAAACCTCTCAAAGCTCCATCACCAATCCCTTAAATCCACCACTCTCCCACTATATTTTTCACCATTTTCTTCACTCTTTTCCCCTCTACTTACTTATTCTTCCATTAAAACACCTTCTTTCTCCACCAATCACACAAATCCTCACCACTAAAACCTTAACCTCTAATCTTCTTTCTCTAAAATTTGGCCACTTCAAGGTGTTTTCTGGCCATTCTATTGCCGGATTTTGCTTCCTCATAGTCCAAGCTTCCATTTGCATACTATATTTCACCTCCAATTCACCACATTCCCTCTCTACAAATTTCACCACCATGGAAGTTTGAGGAGAGAGAAAGCTTCACTTTTAAGGTCTTATTGCTCCAATTTGGTACTCTATTACTAATGGGTATCTCCATTACCCACTTGGATTACTTGGTTTTGGAGTGATTGAGGTGTTATATCTATTTAGAGTTTGAGGATTTTTGGAGTTCCGTTCCACAAATGGGAAAAAAGGCCACCGCATCCGGGCCTTCATCTTTGGAGACCTCCAAGCGTGAGAAGACGGTCCCCCCCCACTCCCACCACTAACATTCCTCCAATCCGAGCCCAAGTGGCCCAAGGTAACCAACCTCCTTTCCCTTATGCTATAAACAAATATGCATTCCAATTCGTTGATCAAGAGCAAACCAATCGTTATGATTCTATTGGTAATTGACGAATAACTGAGCCTCAGCACATTGACCTTGGTACATTGAGCACTTTAGGTTTGTTGGAAAGTTTAAATGAATTACTTGAGGTAGAGGGTTGGGTTAATTACATAAGCATGACTAAACCAGTGTATGTGAGTTTGTGTTGGGAGTTATTGAGCGCTTTCAAGGTGAATTGGACCACCCCATACCAAAATCAACCCGTTTTCATCCAATTCTGCCTTTTTAACCCAACCTTTGAGGCCAATCTGGCAAAGTTTGACCACCATTTAAGGCTCCCTCATGGAGGTACTTGGACCCCCACCCATGACGATTTCATTGACCATCAGTTTTGGACAGAAATCACCTGTGATAAGCATACCGTGGTGAAGGACAACTCGGGGAGCTATGTTGCCTATAGTGCTAGTGGTTTTAAGGCCACCTCTATTTGCAACCCCACCCTCTGCTACCTTTACTGCCTCATGGCCAACACCATGTTCACATGCCACAAGACCCAAAACTAAGTCCGATTAAGTGAGCTTTTTTCCTTGTGGTGTATCTTAAATGATGAGAGTTTTGATACAGGAGCTTTCATTCTCCATCAGTTGGTCTCTCAAGCCTCTTCTCCCAAGTCCCCTATTGATTGTGGGGGCATCATTTCAGTTATTGCACATGCTTGGGGTTTGGTATAAGAAAATTGACTCCGTTGTTCCATGGAGATGTTCAAAATGGAGGGTGAACATATCTTTGTCAACCACCATGGTCAATATGCCTTCCAACTCCGTAGCCCCTCTAAAACCACTTGCTCCGACCCCTCAAATTGGGTGTATGATGCTAATATCGATATGGATACGGACGATGATGACGCTTCACACCAAGGAGGGTGTGCCGATGGAGGAGAGGGAGGTGCCAGATGTTTGAGGTCCGCTCCACCCGAGGAGATGCTTGAACCCCCCATGGCTAGGAGCCGTAATGCCACGGGCTCTTCGGGCTTTAATGAAACCCATTTCTACCAATATTTGGATTATCACCTCTCTCGCCCTAACTTGAGGCTCGACACAATTGATGAGCGTCAACAACAACACACTCAAGCCCAACAAAAGTTGCTCTAACGGCAAATGGAGTTTGATCGTCGGTAACAAAACTTAGAGCATCATGTTTACTATGTACATGAGCACCATGGTTGGCCCTACCCTCCACCCAATTGGAGGCCTAGCGCCCCCCTGACCCCTATTAATGCTTTGTAGGTTTCCCTCCCTCCCCTACCCTTTGCACTCTTTACATGATTATACATTGGGGACAATGTATATCCTAAGCATGGGGGAGTAAGCTAGTAAGCTTATGTCTTAGGAGGATCTTGTGGTGCGAGAGAGTCTTGAAATGGGTTATCTTATTGTCGTTGGGAGGTATTTCTTGGGACTTTGTTGATTTGATTGAGGTGTTGGTGGGTTTGACTTAGTGGTATGATTGGTGGTTTGATTGAGGTGTCATATAGGATAGATAACTCACTTAGCTGTATTTTTAGGAACCATTGCACATTTAAGTCTTGCATAAGTAGAGCATGTAGATTTTTTCTTTGCATTGTATATATATTTGTTTTCTTTTTCTTATTGTGAAAAGCAACGTCGAGGAGGGCAACATTGAGTTTACAAGGTACAGCTTTTCACCCTACTCTTCATTTTCCTTCTTGTTCATCTCCCTTTGCTTCGGGAAAAAAAAAATCAAAAAATTTTTTGTAAAAAAAACCCCCCTTCTATGATGAAAGTATATGGTGTAAATAGTTGATTGATTGGCTTGGTTGCTCACTTGGGTTGTGGATTTGGTTTTGGTTGTTGGAGCATAGTAGTGTGAGCTCCTTTGGTAATTGTTCTGCCTTGTGTGCATGCCTTTGCTTTTGAGGCCCTTTTGGTCTTGATTTGGAGCAGTTTAGATAATGGTTGACTTATAGGGTAAATAGTTGTCACCAAAGTGACTTGACCCGTGAGCTTTTGAGCCTTCATGTGACCACTCACCTTTGGTAGTTCTTTCTTTTCTTCTTATGTGGCTCACCCTTGATTGCAATGCTAGAACTTGGCTTAGTTCCTTTCCAAAACCACATTAAGCAATACACACCATTTGATATGATTGAGGCATTCCTTGCTGTTTAATCCACATAGCCTAAAAAACTACCTAAATGATGTTTAGACCCCTTTTCCTCACCCACATTGAGCCTTGTCTGTCTTTATTATTCCCACACTCATTTCACCCTTCGCCGATTTACATTTCCTACCCTTATGCCTTTCAGGTTAGTGGAGCAACACTTTTTACTATCTTGGGGTTTGCTTTTGAGTTGGATCATCATCAGGTGTATGTCCTGGAAATTTTTGATTGAAAAGGGAAAAGAAGGGAAGCCGAAATGTCCTTAACCAAGTGCTTAGCATCAAGTCCCTTGGTGTTAGCTTGCTCGAGAAAAAAAAAAGAGGAAAGAAAACAAGTGAAGTGAAGAAAAAAAAACAAGAGAAAGCCTCCATTTATGCAAAAGAAACAAAAACAGAAGAAAAAAAAAAAGAGAAAACTTTTGCAAATAAGTTGCTTGGCAAAATGGTTTTCATTCCAAATCAAATCGGCTCCCTTCTTGAGTTGTTCAAAGTGGTTTGTGGGTGTGAAGTAGAGTTTTGTTTCCATCTCCTTCTTGTGAAAAGCATTCCTGCTCCCTAGCCTAAGGCTATTTAGCTCCACTTATCCCAAAAGGTCTTCCCCTTCTCACCTCTACCAAAGAGCGTTGTTGCATCCCTTTTTAAATCCCTCTTGATCAAAGTGAATACATTTTGCCCCGAGTGGTGGAGGATGAGGACTCTTCCACGCCTATGGCCTTTGCATGATTGGTTGAGCAATGAAAGTAAACATGAATGCATTTAAACACTTGGAGAGGAGAGTAACACTTGACCATAAAGCGAGGCTTTCTCTAGTCTCTTTTGCCCACCATTAGCAAACCGCCTCCTTTCTTGCCATTAGGATCTCGCTTAGGCTTCGTATGTGCGTATAAGCGAGGAGTGTCATGTTTATCTTGTTTCCTCACCCCATCTTTGTCACTTCTTGATTATGCGACCTTGCTAGTTGGTTGGCCTTTATCACCATTACTGAGAAGGGTACTTGAGGGATCGATTTCGCCAGTCGTGCAGTATCGAGCTAAGCTTGCTTGAGGATAAGCAAGAGTTAAGCATGGAGGAGTTGATAACCCAATTTTGACTAAGCTCACATCCCCTTTTTGGTTCATTTTTTCCTAACTCTCTTTTAATATAAGGGGATTTGACTATTTAATGTCTTTTCTAATATCGTTGCCTCATTTTAATCCCTTTTCCGACTTTTTGAAGGTAATTTCAAGACATTCAAGGAAGAGGGGCAGCTAAAACCTGGAAAAAGGCAAGACGAGAGCAAGGATGATCACCCAAAGGCTTGAGGGGAATAAGTGAGAGGAACAAAGATGACGTTTTCAAGGCACAAGGACAGACCACGACCGGCTGGCCGTCGGCTACCTGCAGTTTTCTAGGGGATGGCCACGACTGTCACCATGTCCCTTACAGACCTCTTCTCGACGATGGCCAAGGTGTCTCCAGGGTGACCCTATCGCATTTTCCAGGATTACTTAGCCTGCAAATACCCTGTTTTTCCTAATTAGGTGGGGCTTAATTTCTCCTCTTGTAAAAAGCACTTTAAACATTTTCAGGGCTGAATTTTAGGGTTAAGAGTGATTAAGGTTCTTGGGTTTTTATTGATTGAAGATCTTGTAGACTTTCATTTTCCATTCCATTAATCTAAGTTTGTTCTTCTTTCTTTCTCTCTTTTTCTCTTTTATTGGTTTTGTTTAGCTTATTTGGGCATGCTTGTTGTGATTGTTGGATTGTTAAGATGATGATTAGTGAGTAGTTTTCTCAACTTAGGCTGGGGATTAGGAGCTAGAATGGCATAATAAACTGGGTGTGAACTTTCCACCCACCAAGTGTATGATGAAATGCCCGAAAGGACATTTCATCCAATACTTGGGGGGAATAACCACACGGAGAGGTGGGTATTCGCCCTTTATGGATAGAAGAGAGACAACAAGTCTTAGGTATGAAAATAACCCAAGGTCTTGATAGGTGCAAGTTGGCTATATTCAACCTTAACCTTCAAGCCCCCATGAAAATAGGTGGGCTTGGTGATTAAGGTTACCCTTACTCTTCGAACGGAGGTTTGGGCAATCTTAAACAAGCCAATCACCCCCTTTATGAATCATTTGTCGATTAAGTCAAGTTTTGGAATTCATGCCTAGTATGAATAAGTAGCCAATAGCAACTAATCCCTCAACCCAAGCTCTTTCCCAAATTGAATTTTAGGCTACTATTTTGCCTAGCCTTTGTTTCCTTCACTCTCAAACTTACTCTTCATCTCTGTAGATTCAACCTAATCACTAAGTTAGGTACCCTAAAGTCTTGTTCTCAGTGGACGACACCTTAAGCATACGGCGATAAACCATTGACTTCCAGTATAAATTTAAAGCTTATTCACAAGCGAACAAGTTTTTGGCGGCATTGTTGGGGAACAAGATTGCTTAGGTATCATAACTTGAAGTGTCGTTGGAGGCTAGAGTTTTATTTTCCTATTCTGTTGCTTTGCTGTTATTCTCTCACAAGTAGGCTTATCTCCTTTAGTAGTACTTGTTGTTGCAAGCACATGAGAAGCCAAGGTTCGAAAAATTTGATTGCATTTGATCCTGAGATCGAAGCTACTCTCTGAGCTCTTCGATAAAGTGCAAGAAGTCAAACTAGGGAAGAAAGGCAAACTCAAGGAGAAAACGTGGATTGGACCACAACACCATTGAGGGATTTCGCGATGTTTGATCCAAGTACCATTCCATCCAGCATCGTGACACCTCCCGTCGAGGCCAATAATTTCTAGTTCAACCCGACATTCATTACCCTATTTCAACAAGACCAATTTGGAGGGTACCCAATGGAGAATCCCAACAACCACATTACTTCATTCTTGGAGGAGTGGGACACCATCAAGATGAATAGGGTCTCCAACTATGCAATCTGGTTGAGGCTATTCCCTTTCTCCTTGAAGGACAACACCCAGTCTTAGCTTTTGAACTCGAATGCCAATTCGTTTACTAATTGAGATGGTCTCTCAAAGGCGTTATTATGCAAGTATTTCCCTCCTGGGAAGATCGCCAAACTCCAGAATGATATCACCTCCTTCTCTTAAATGGAGAGTGAGTCTCTTTATAAAGCATGGGAATGTTTTAGAGAGCTCCAACAGGAGTTCCCTCATCATGGCCTCCCGGATTGGTTGTTAGTGCAAACATTCTATAACAGTCTTCAACAACCAATAAAGATTTCAATCGATGCAGCTGCCGGAGGTGCTCTTATGGCTAAACCCATCAATAAAGCCAAGCAACTACTTGAAGACATGGTATCCAACAACAACCATTAGGCAAGTGAAAGGGGACTCGCCAAACGAGGGGGAAGGCATGAGGTTGAAGCCTTTACTATGCTTGCAAGCAAGGTTGACGCAATTTTCCAAAATGTAGATCAACTTCAACCTACTCTTTCTCATGGTGGCACTCGTAGTGGGTCAATCTGACAGACATGTGTTTGTGCGGTGTGTGGAATTCAAGGGCATAATAAGAATGAGTGTCATCTTAGCCATTCCTTTCAATACCTCATCATTGAATAAGCTAATGCTCTCTACAACTTCAATAATAGACCACAAAATGACCCCTACTCCAATACCTTCAATCTGGGTTGGAGACAACACCCCAACTTCTCTTACAAAAATCCAAATCCCCCTCCATATCACCCCTCATAAAATCGTCCTAACCCTCCCGATTTTCAATACCATGCCCCTTAATTTCAACCTCTACAACCTCCACCTCAAAAGTCAAATTTGGAGAGCCTGATGGAGAGGTTCATTCAAACTCAAAGCAAGACAAAGAAGGCTCTTGGTAAGTCCATGAGCCAACTCAATACGAAGTTTGATCTTTTTTCTCTCTCTCTTTTTCTCTTTTATTGGTTTTGTTTAGCTTATTTGGGTATGCTTGTTGTGATTGTTGGATTGTTGAGATGATGATTAGTGAGTAGTTTCCTCAACTTGGGCTGGGGATTAGGAGCTAGGATGGCATAATAAACTTGGTGTGAACTTGTGTTGCCTTAATTTCCAAGTTATTTAGGGGTCTCGTCTTCCACCCACCAAGCGTTCAATGAAATGCCCAATAGGACGTTTCATCCAATATTTAGGGTGAATAATCACACCGAGAAGTGGATATGTGCCCTTTCTAAATAGAAGGAGCGAGAGCAAGTCTTAGGAATGAAAATAACCCAAGGTCTTGTTAGGTGTAAGTTGCCATATTCAACCTTAACCTTCAAGCTCCCATGAAAATAGGTGGGCTTTGTGACTAAGGTTACCCTTACTCTTCAAAAGCAGGTTTGGGTGGTCTTAAACAAGCCAATCAACCCCTTTATGAATCATTTGTTGATTAAGTCAAGTTCAGGAATTCATGCCTAGTATGAATAAGTAGCCACTAGCGACTAATCCCTCGACCCAAGTTCTTTTCCAGATTAAATCTTAGACTACTGTTGTGCACAGCCTTTGTTTGTTTCACTCTCAAACTTACTCTTCGTCTCTCTAAATTCAACCTTATCACTAAGCTAGGTACCCAAAAGTCTTGTTCTTAATGGGAAACACCTCAAGTACGCGGCGATAAACCGTTCACTTGTAGTATAAATTTAAAGCTTTTTCATAAGTGAATAATGGGGAGGAGGGCAGTTTGGATTTTTATAGAAGAAGTTGGGGCGATGTCTCCAACTCGGATTAAAGGTATTGGAGTATGGCTCATTTTGTGGTCTATTATTGAAGTTGTGGAGGGCATTGGCCTGTTCAACGGTGAGATCTTGAAAGGAATGGCTAAGATGACACTCATTCCCACTATGTCCTTGAATTCCACACACTTCGCAAACACAACCTTTTCCAAAGCATAGTAAAGGCATCAAGGTCATGCCTTCCTCCTCATTTGGGGAGTCCCCTTTCACTTGCCCAATGGTAGTTATTCAATCTCATGTCTTCAAGTAGTTACTTAGCATCATTGATGGGTTTGGCCATAAGAGCAGCTTTGGCGATCATATCAATTGAGATCTTCATCAGTTGTTGGAGACTGCTATAGAATGTTTGCACCAACAACCAATCCGGGATGCCATGATGAGGGCACTCCAATTGGAGCTCTTTGAAACACTCCCATGCTTCATAGAGAGACTTACCCTGCATTTAAGAGAAGGAGGTGATATCATTTTTGAGTTTGGCGATCTTCCTCAGAGGGAAATACTTGCACAAGAACGCTTTGGAAAGACCATCCCAAGTAGTGAATGAATTGGCATTCGAGTTCAAAGCCAAGACTTGGCTTTTCCTTCAAGGAGAAGGGAATAGCCTTAACCAGATGGGATCGTTGCAGACCCCATTCATCCTGATAGTGTCACACTTCTCCAAGATGGAAGCAATGTGGTTATTGGGGTTCTCCATTGGGTACCCTCCAAATTGGTCGTGTTGAAATAGGGTAATGAATGTCAGGTTGAACTGAAAATTATTGGCCTTGACTGGAGGTCTCACAATGCAAGATGGAATGGCATTTGGATCCGACATCGCAAAGTCCCTCAATGGTGTTGTGGCGGGATCTATGTTGGCTTCTTAAGTTTGCCTTCCTTTAATAGTTTGACTTCTTGCACATCGTCGGAAATCCCGAAGAGTACCTTCGATCTCGAGATCAAATGGAATCAAATCACGAACCTTGGCTTCTCCTGTGCATGCAACAACAAGTACTATCAAAGGAGGTAAGTCGACTCAAGAAAGAAAATCAACAAAGGGACAAATAAAAAGCAAACTCTCGCCTCCAACCATACTTCAAGTTATGATACCTAAGGAATCTTGTTTCCCGGCAACTGTGCCAAAAACTTGTTCGCTTAGAAATAGGCTTTAAATTTATAGTGCAAGTCAATGGTTTATCGTCGCATGCTTGAGTTGTCGTCCACTGAGAACAAGACTTTAGGATACCTAACTTAGTGATTAGATTGAATCTAGAGAGGTCAAGAGTAAGTTTGAGAGTGATAGAAACAAAGGCTAGGAAAAATAGTAGTCTAAGATTCAATTGGGAGAAGAACTTGGGTCGAGAGACTAGTCGCTAGTGGCTACTTATTCATATTAGGCATGGATTCCGGAACTTGACTTAATTGACAAACGATTCATAAAGGGGGTGATTGGCTTGTTTAAAACCGCCCAAACCTCCTTTCGAAGAGTAAGGGTAACCTTAATCTCGAAGCCCGCCTATTTTTATAGGGGCTTAAAGGTTAAGGTTGAATATGGCTAACTTGCACCTAACAAGGCCTTGGGTTATTTTCATACCCAAGACCTTTTCTCTCTTCTTTTATCCACAAAGGGCGAATACCCACCTCTCGGTTTGATTATTCACCCTAAGTATTGGATGAAATGTCCTTTTGGGCATTTCATAGAACACTTGGTGGGTGGAAGATAAGACCCCTAAAAAACTTAGAAATTAAGGCAAGACAAGTTCACACCAAGTTTATTATGCCATCCTAAATCCTAATCCCCAACACAAGTTGAGGAAACTACTCACTAATCATCATATTAACAATCCAACAATCACAAGAAGCATGATCCAACAATCCAACAAGCATGATCAAGTAAGCTAAACAAAACCAACAAAAGAGGAAAAGAGAGAGAGAAAGAAGAACAAATTTAGATTAATGGAATGGAGAATGAAAGTCTTCAAATCTTCAATCAACAAAAACCCAAGAACCCTAATCACTCTTAACCCTAAAATTAAGCCTAGAAAGTATTCAAAGACTTTTACAAGAGGAGAATCAAGCATGTCGGTAATTAGGAAAAATGGGGTATTTATAGGCTAAGTAAACTGGAAAAATGCGACGGGGGTCGCCCTACAGACACCCTTGGTCGTCGCCTAGCATGGGTGTCTAGGGACATCGTAGTGGCCTGCCTATTGTGAAGACGACTATTGTCGCCATCTCCTGGAAACCTAAAGTTGAGTGACGGCTAGGTCGTCGCCTACGGGATAGTCATCGCCCATCCTTGTGCCTTAGAAACTTCATCTTTGCCTTGCTCACTTGCTCCCCTCGGGCCTTTGGGTGATCACTCTTGCTCTCGCCTTGCCTTTTTCTAGGTTTAGCTGCCCCTCTTCCTTGAATATCTTAAAATTACCTTTAAAAAGTCAAAAAAAAGGGATTAAAATAAGGCAACGACGTTAGAAAAGGCATTATACGATCAAATCCCTCTAAATCAAAGGAGAGTTAGGGAAAATGAACTAAAAACAGGGGATATGAGCTTAGTCAAAATTGGAGTTTACCAGGTTAAAATTTTCAAATCAAAGTACAATGTCCAAATCAAAAGAACAAATTGTACTCACTCATATCATTTATCTTTCCACTACAAATGTTGTTTCTTCATGCAACCTGGGGAAGAGATCCATAAATTTGTTTTTATTTTCTGGTGAGATGAGATATGCTGATTTAGCATTGTTCTGTCGAGTGAAGTGTTCTTTTCACATGAAACTTTGTATCTGAAATATCGATCTCCATTGGATTGATGTTTTAAGATAAAGATGTCATCAATCTCTTGAAAATGAAGTACAAAACTACATAAAAACAATTGGAACCAAAGCCTTCAAAAACTCTCACAGTGGCAAAAAGAACAACTCTCACATTTGGAGAGACAATCACTAAAAAAGGATAAAAGTTGTACTAAAAAAAAAGAGGCAAAAAGACAATGGTAAGAATGACTAGAAATCCAACCACCTCGGAATTGTAAATTGTTCCAAACAATAACACGCTCACACACAATGGGAAAAAAAGTAGAATCTATGAAAATGGAGGAGTGATTCTTATAATAGGATTATTTACCCAAGTCTTAAGTCTTAACCAATTTTTTTTTCAAAAGAAACAAAAAAAATCTTAACTATTTAGACAATGAAAAAATTTAAGGTTATAGCCAATTGCCAAATATTTGAAAGCAACAATATAATAACTCTAAAAACAAATGCCTATTTCATAAAGGTAAATACCATGAGCGTAGAGTGACTCCTTTTTATTGTGAAAATCAGCCACGCATCTGCAATGTAATAATGCACAAGTTGACAAATCAGTCATTATAAATCAAACAGTCATAAGTCATTTATATTTCTTACAAAAATAAAAGAAAATTATTGCCAAAGCACAAAAACAAACCCATTCTTCTTGATTGGTAAAAAGTAAAGACTCTCTCCTATGAGTTTGGTTTGTACCCAATGCCGTTATACATGAAATTGAGCTCCACCCAACTTCTCTTCTAATTCCACAAAATTTTACCCTCGCCTAATCTTACCATTATTGCAATATATCTGAATTTTGGAGTGATAATTGTAGGACGTCAGTCTAAGTGGACTTAGGACAATCAAGTGGAACCTTTAAATACCCAATTGTAGCATTTTTTTTCTTAGTTTGATTAGTTCATATCCAACCCAATTCACCTAGACTTAGCTTGCACATAGAATTGAAAAAAAGAAAAAGAAGAAGCGGAAGTAATTAAAAATAGGGGTTGAAATCGTTTTTCTTTTTCGCACACAAGCAAAGGGGGGAAACATTAGGCTTCTTCTTCTTCCGTTCCCACATGAAATACAGAGGAAAGAAGAACAGAGATGGAGGTGAGACACAGCAGCGACAGGAAAGCTGGTCATCGGCATTTGGCTCACAAGCAAGGGGGAAAGCAAAAGCACATCATGTGCACAATATAGATAGAGAACATGCCACCAAGTCTAAACCCTGAACTGCTCTAGCTACCATTTGTCATGATAACTATTTTCATTGCCTCCATAGGGTTGGCTAGATCTTAATAACAGCTCAAGAAGGCTGGATTTTGGGTCAACTTTTAGATTAGACATAATGTGCAGACAAAGCACAGGAAATAAGGGGCGTTAATTGGACCTCATTTTAGTTGTCAGCAACAATGAGCTATTGGTAGCGAGCTAGCTCACTAGGTGCATTGGTGAGTCAGATGGCACGATAGCTCTTGATTTGACCATATTCACACCAAATTAAGCCCAAGTCAAACACTAAGTCTTAGAATTCAAAATCGAGGTGGGTGGTTCTCTCTTACTCCTAAAATTATAGTAATTTTGAAAAGGTAAATTGATTTTCTTACTTAGCAGTGAGGTTTACTAACATATGTTAGAAATATAAGTAACTTATTGTTGTTTAGGAGAAATTGGATTGAATGAATATTCTTGAAATGTTGATTACGAAGGGTTGATAGCTGGAGTTGTAGTTTTCTTCTTCTCTATACTAATTAGAAATGATCTTCTGAACCTGAATGAGTTGTTTGCTTGCTTAGGTAATGTGAACATGAATCGTTGAGTCATTCGTGTCTTCTAAGTTATTTGAGTTTCAATTCGTCAGAGAATCTTATGTGTTACTATGAATTGGATCAACTATCATGCTAACTTTTAGCTTAAATATGTGAGTCGGGATATTGAAATGTTTGATTGGCTTCAGACAGGGAGGTTAAAATGTGAGGTAAGTGTTGATGTTACGTCATTTATGCATGAAGATGTTAATTTGGGGCATTGGTTTGATGTTGTAAATGTTGAACTCAACGACAATAATGTTGTTCTAGCCAACTAATTTTCGAGAGAAAAACGATGGGTTCACAAGTGTTAGGGCTTCCAGTTCAATGGGTGACTGCTACCCTAATATGGTTTATCATTGTAGCTAGCAAGGCCACGGGGCAACCGATGCACACATAGCAGAAGGGAAAAGCAAATGAGAAGAGAAGAAAGAGTGAAAGGAGACTTCGAGTGGCGTTAAGCCAAAGACTAGCAACACAATATGATCTAGTAGGCAAGAAAGCCTATTAACTAAGAAGGTTTATTAACTAAGTAAGTTGCCTAAATAAGGAAGCTAAATGATTTTGATTTGTAGCTTATGAGCTTTAAGAGATCATGTAACTACTAAGGTATGTTGGAGCAAGGGGAAGGCCATATATATAAGGTTCAAATGGCAAGTTGGTTATTATAGGCAACTTGGTAAACCTTAGACAACGTTGGATGTTGCCCATAGGGTATATATTATCCTGAAGACCTTATACCACCTGGAGGATGAGAGGTGGGGTAAGTTTTAGATTGAGTTGTGAGTACTTACTACATGATTCATAAATGCTTACATATTAATTGCACCTAGCATTTGCATATTGAATGTTGTGGATAATGAGTGTGTTGTTCTTGTAGTAAGAAAGACAATTCTTACGATTATGAAATTATTTTATTCTCTTTACACCATTTTATTGTAGAAGTCCAAAGTGGTTTATAAAATTAAACACAATTAAAGTTTTTGACAAGCCAGGAATATGAGCTTAAGGTTTTGTGAACTAGTGTGAATACATCTTTTTGATCCTATCTTGCCTGTGCCAAACTTTAAGAGGGTGGCTATGTGATGATCGTGAACATATCTTTACCTGGTGATTTTTCTTTTTAAACCATAGTGTTAGTTATTGTAAGGGTTAGGAAGTCTAGTATAGCACACTGTACAGTATAGTATTCCTTGTTAACCAATACAGTATAAGTTAATAGTCTAGTGCATTGAATGAAACAGTCTACCATATCAGAGGTTCGTATTGTAGCATATTAGGATGTAATGGAACGACTTGCTCTCTCGTATCAAACCATGGGATCCTAGCGTATTAGGATGTCCCATCGACTTAGGATATCAGGTTGGTACTTTTGTGATAAGGAAAGTGAGTCTTCCAATAGTTTACTTAGTTCTTAGGAAAGCGTCGATTGGGTAGTGCACTCATTTGAGTACAAGATGTACCAGTAGGTCTAATGCCTAAATGTGTTTTTTACTTAAGTGGGAGTTTAGTAAATAAATCCACCAATGTTTAAGTATAAGATATTGTCAAAGATAATCTTTAGTTTTAAACCAGTGAAATTTGAATCAGATTATACTATTTGCTTTACGATGGTCTAAAGTGTGGGAATGAATGGTTTTATAGCTATGCAAAGTGGATACCTACTACTATTATATTACTATTCCCTAAGTGATATTATATTACCCACTGAGCATGTGGTTATCCACCATGTATGTGGTTGCTTGCCCCTTTGTTCTCTCCACCGGGTATAAGATATTATAGCTTTGTAAAGTACTTCACGTCTAGAGGTGAGGGTTACCCACTGAGCAAGTGGTTGCTCACCCCCCTTATTTTCCCCCTTTTGGGTTTCAACAAAGTACGGAAAACAAGCTGAAGGTTTAGTATATTTACAGCCCTATTTAGTTGATTTTGTATATTCGTTGTGATGTGTTTGTGTTGTGAGATGTGGTTTCCAAGCTAGATACTATATCTAAGTTAATTCATAATTTCACATAGTGTGGCACTTGTATTACTTGTCATTCATATTCTTTGGCTGGTTTGATTGGTCGTGTGGGTTAACCATCTGGGTAGTTAAAAGATTAAATACTTTAATTATTTTCTATTGGTTGGAGTTGAATTTAGGTATATAAACCTATTATGCTCTAGGTATGTGAGCATTGAGTTGTATCTTTCAATTTCTGCACATTAAGGTCTACAGGTCGTATGTTTTGGGCATGTGGACCTTTAAGATTTACCTTTGATTTTGGTTGTTCTCTAGTGTGTGGTCATCGAGTTTTGGCAATTATTTCTTTTCTTTTTACCCATGATGCAAAGAGCCTCAATAACTATCAAGTTTTAGGTGGAACTCTAACAATTTTCTTCCAACATTCATGATAAAAAAGTCGTTATCTTCTAATCTCCTTTTAACCTTATGAGGTTGAAAACCTTTAAATTCACTAATTTGGTGAGTCAAGATGTTAAAATCATTCATCATCTTTCTTTGGGTAAAAAATAGAAAAAGAGATGTGATTGAAAAGTCATTCAAGCTAGGGATAAGTGAGAAGAAGAAAACTAGGGCAAGCGTTCTACTCATCTTATCACAATAAAGAAATACATGTGAACAAAATATATAAATTATTTTGTAAAAATCCTTGTTCTGTAAATAACATAAATATTGACACAAGCTCCCCGATTGTGGTATACCCAATTGTTCACTAAAATTTCTTCTCATGGTTTCAGAGCTAAGAAAACTCTAATAAAGGAGAGAGAGTTGTCTAGTTGTTGCCATAGCCTTTATTTTTCTTCTTCTCCAAGCTAGTCACAGAATCTACTCCCCTCTTTTGGTTAGTCAGAATCAATTATGTCCAATGGTATCTCACCGCTATCCTACTTTAGCATTAACACCATGGTTGTCTGCATTATAGCCATGACACTGACCATCCAAAACTGCCAGCACCTGCAAGTAAGCACTTCCAATCCTGTGTTCCAAGTAGCCTAAATCTATTTGATGATCCAGCTACCATCCATTCCTCAAATCCTCTTATCACCACGAAGCCTATTAATTTTCTGGTGAGTTTCATGGTGTATATCTATCTATGTTATACTTCAGTTGCTACTGTGCTACTGCCACCAAATTTTCTAACCAATTTTCCCAACCCTTTTAACTCTTCATAGCTACCTAGAATTTTAGTAACCTCCCCTAAGGCCACAACTACCTTTGAGATTAGTTTTTTAACAACAAGCCTCAGTCTCCTTAGAGCAGATTCTATCATCCTCATAGTAACCTCAAATCTCAATTGATTTGTTGTTGTCCACCTTACAGGACATTAGCTTGGTGGCAACCATTATCAATCAACTACCACTGCATATTTCGTTTCCATCTTTTTCTAGGAAACATTAATAATACCAATTTTACTAAACCCTTGATCACCATTAAGGATTATTTAACTTGAAAAAGTAAAGTTGCCGCCTTTTTATCTTGTATAACTTACTTGGTTTAGTCAATGGATCCTTCTCACCCGCATCAACCATCACATTAGATTTTAGTGGTCACCTAATGGTCAATTCCTTATTCTCACAATGGCTTTGGCTAATCAGATACGCTATTCTTACCTCTTTCCTTCCATTTCGGGTGATCTTCTTATTGAGATACATAGCTTGTTTCATTCTTTCCAAATCTAGAATCACTTGTACAAAAGATTTAGCCTAGTTAACATCCCAGAATTAAAAAGGAAACTTACAAATTTAAAGAAACAAAAATATTAATCTATAGAGTTGTACTTAAGGGAGACCAAAAATCCTATTGATTCATTAGCTGCCATTAATTCCACCACTTCTTCCACAAATCCTAGTTCTTCATGCACTAATCTGAACAATTTGGGGGGAAGTAACAATACCAATAACTGATGTAGTCATGGTACTTGGTGTGAACGACGAAATATTCATAGTCAAGGAGGCGGTCATGGTGAAAGCAATAATTAATGGTGGATGTGAAGGTTACCAACAACAACCATAGAATCCATCTACACAGGGGAAAAAGTCAAATGCATTAGGTAAATCGTCTAGTCCTAGCCCTTGTATTGGTCTTTTTACTCTTGGTACTTTGGTTTTTACTCGAATAATTCCCTACCTAGATGTGCTAATGTGTCCCCTTGTACAAAGTTGCTTGGCAACTTTGTTTTTGTTCAAGTCATACAACCTCTTATTCCTTTGTTATTTCCTTGCCTTTACCTAAGCCAATAGTCCAAGACAAACTCCTCTTGCTACAGTTTAGTCAAGCGAAGCGAATAAAGTCCTTTGGAATCTTGACTCAACAGCTTCGTCCCATATGACTCATATGGAAGGTATTTTTTTAACATAAACTCCTTTACAAAGGATCAGGTTCTGTTAATCTTGGTAATGGAACTCATTTTCGTATTAAACACATTAGTCATGTGCATTTACCTACCTCTGCTTCACCATTAATACTTAATAATGTATTAAATGTGTATAATTTTAAGTAAAATTTACTTTCTATTCAAAAATTATGTCATGATAACAATTCTGGTCAATTTCACTCATATCCTATAAACATTACGGATAAGGCCACGAGGATGACTCTACTAAAGGATACCAGTAATGGAGGTGCCGACACTCATTCTCCTTCCAAGTCCGTTACAACTCTTCTTGTCGTCAATGCTTCTTGTGATGTGCAACACCATCGTCTATGTCACTATGGGTTCCAAGTCTTACAGTCCCTTAGTATGAAAAGTTTATTTCTCCTCATTCAAAATTTAACAACAAAGATGTGTCTTGTATATTGGGTATAACAAATCGCCTAGCCTTTCATGATTATCAGTCTCAAGTCAGCTAACTCACCCTAAAGGGGATGAATAGGGTGTCATCAAAGAATTGCAAATAAAAGCTTAAGCACTGATCATAGCATAAATATAGAAAACTTAAGGATGGTGAACAAATTTAAGGACGCTAAGCTTGAAGATCAAGGAAGTTGAGCAAAGTAAGAGTAAAACAGAATGTAAAACACATATTGTTTGTAAACAAGATTCATCCCTCTAACTGGGCTATGTCTTGCCTAAGGACCCTTCCTTAGGATTCAAGCAGCTGTATTCATATGCTATAAGATTATAAGCATCCACCAAAGACTCTGATGATAAACACACCATTCAAGAACCTCTTTAGGTGATTTCTCCTAGGCCCCTACTTAGGAATGATGACTTTCCCAGTTCTTACTTACAAGCATGATTTTCCCAACCCTCTCATTTTACAACAAATGTGTACAAGAATTACCATGATTTTAGATTGTTCACTCAAGAGTACAGCAACCCCCTTTGTGTTCGTGTTTTGTGTACTCTTCTTTTTCAATTAGATCATTATTTATAAGCATAACAAAAATCGAATCGAACTAACTAGGAACCATTTTGCTTAATAGCCCGGAAATCATGTAAACCTATTTCAACTGCTGAATTAGGGGAAAACCAATTAACATTGGGTAACTCGTTCAATAATTGACCATTCAAGTTTTGATTAGACCGAAATTTCAGCGAAGAAGCAAAAAAAATGAACTAAATGAGACCCTGATGTTATAACTAACACTACACCCTCAACCAATCTTCGTTGCCTTGTCCAACACCGGGAACTCCATGTGTGGTTGCTTGCTCCATCCATGCCCAACTTTTGGCTCTTCTTGACTGCCTCTTAACGAACATGACGGTGAGATCTAAAACTAACAAGAGGTAGAGGAAAGAGAATGACACTTGAACAGGGAGGGCGAAGGGGGGGAAGAATGAGGATGAAGAGAAGAAAAACCCTGAAAGTATAAATTCATTTGGCCGCAAGAAACAGAGAAGAGATGAAATACAATATGGGGGAGATGTATAATGTCAACTACTTGAACATTTGTAATTCTAAAATGGACTAAGGACCCTTCAATTTATCAATGAAAAAATGTTGTGATTTTTTCTCAAAATATTTTAAAATGCCACAAGCGAATGACTCTCATCATAACACTTGAGGGTCGATCCACAAAGACGGGGTCAGAATTTAGGTTGCTTACTAATAATTTAGCATATCAACACAACTAGAATAATCCAAACTACAGCGTTAGATACTAACTGCCAATTATTATATGAAACCAATTTAACAAACTATCAAAAACTATAAATAAATACATACTCAAAGGAGGAAGAAGCAAAGAAAAAGAATAAATAAATAAAGAAAACAAAAACGACTTGGTGCATATGGAGACAGAAAGGAAACACAAATTCTATGCCTAACTTTTGTCTTCAAGCTCTGATTAAATAAAAGAACAATTTACCAAAGGGGGTAAAAAAAGAAATAAAAGAAATAATTAAAAAAAGAATTAAATAAAGACACTATTACCTTTGCCTCCATCAAACTAGAGCATATAAGAACAACTCAGGAACGCTAACAATAGATCGAAACAGGGCAGAAATCATTAACTCAGGTAAAATTCGAACCAACATGAGTAGTTTCAACTTTACAACCAAAGTTCGCACATGAATTTAACTAAACAAACATCAATTACATCAATATGTGAAGTTAAAAATCTAGATCGAGAAAACTCCAAAACTGAAAAATTAATATGCCACGAATACTCTAATATACTTCTACTACCGACTCCTACTTGGCTTGATCCCCAGTTGGAGTCGTGATTTTTATAGCTAAATTCGCACTTCCCATCATCAATTCTTCAATTAACTCCCGATTTGTAACTACCAGTGCCTTCAAGAGCTCATCTTTAATTTTCACTAAATTGTCTAAATTGATGAGAAAGAGAGAGAGAGAGAGGAGATGATGGTGATCGAGATAAAGGTAACAACTAGATGATTAATGAAAGTAAACATGGGTGAATGGATGAAGGTGAATGAAGGAGTAGAGAGAAAAGGCATGAGAATGGGGCAAAGGTATGCGTTTACTAGGAAGAGACACAGAGAAGATTGAAGAGATGAAGGAGTTGCTTGCAATAAGTTGGGAAAAAGAAGAGGAGAGAAAATTAACAGGGCGTGAGATTGCTAGTGAATTAGTAGGGGAGAGAAAATAAAGGATGAGGGAAGTCACATGACTTTGGTTAGGAAAAGAAGAAATCAAAAGAGGTTAGAGCATTGGGGGCTTCTTAGTTGGGCTGCACTGCTGACGCAAACAGAAAGAAATCAAGTTTGGACTGTAGAACTTGGACTAAGATGCATGGTCCATTATTTCTTCATCTTTATTCTGACCCAAACAATTTAATCTAATCAATTAGGCAATTTTATTCATATTTTCCATAATTTTTCATAATTCCTACAAAACAAATAAATGTCATATTAAAATCCTAGTTTAATGATTTATTTCGAGCAGATGCTAGATTATAAAAGGTATAAAAAGGACATACTTTCAAGTTGAATAATACCACCACACCTAAATTTTGCTCATTCTCGAGTAAATGAAACTAAAAAGCCTGAAAAAGAAAATTTTTTAAAAATCTTAAGTCACTTTTGTAGCAATCACTCTTGCACTGAGCATGTGTAAAAAGTCCTTTAAACTTCTAGGTTACTCCTAGTGGGTGAGTAAGGTCTTGTGAGCGTTTACAGACAATATATCCACAAAAACCTTGAAAAAGAAAACAAAAAAGGGAAAATCTTTTTGGGTTTTCAAAATCATGTATACAATATTGGGGAAAAATATGCACACATTCAATCAACCACATCACTCTAGTAACCTAGGCATGAGATCACATATAAATACAATGTACATATCAAGAAATTCTTAATCCCCACTGATGACATCACCACATTGTCTTTGAGCCCACTTAAGAAATATGAACAAGCCGAACTGGTAGCTCCTCACTTTAGGGAACATGTAAGCTATCTTACTCATTTGTTTAGTATATGATAAGGTTCAATTCTCTTAAATCATATAAACTATCATAGGCTTACTAAGTTTCTCAATTCTCAACTTCTAAGATGCAAAATGCAATACGATAATCAGGAGGACTTTAAAGGGTTGTAATAGGGGTTAAGGGTTAAGGGCAAGATAGGGACAATCGATTTGCAAAATGGGGAGCTAAAACCCAAGTGAGAAATGAGCAATTGAACACTTCCAAGAACTACACCACACACTCTCAACTACTTCTTATGACAAATAGGTGCACATCCATCGGAAGCATCCATTGAAAATCAACTGAAATAATCAACACCAAGTATGCACAACAACCATGCAAAACACTCTTATGCACAACAGTTTTTCCCTTTTTTATGAGATTTTTGAAATTTTTTTAGTTTTTTCCTTGGTATCTTTTTTAGTTCTCTTGAAATAAGCACATGAAGGACATGGAAGAACATAGCACAACTTAATTTCCAAATGGTCACAAATAAGGACAACCCTACAACTAAAAGATGAAAATCTCATAAGTTAATACCATCTCCTCACCACACCAAAAGAACCAAAATGACCACCAACTCATAATCATGCAAAGGCTATGCTCCATTAGACTTGACTTAAATAATAAGAAATTCGTTTTGGCCACATGTTAAATGGAAGGGTACACAAAAAATAAAAAAGGTGAAAAGCTTAAAGGGCTAGAAACGGATAAAACATTTAGTTCAGAATAGCAATTTGACTAATATGCAGCTTCTAAAACAAATGATTATCTCTATAATATTACAACAATTCACATGCTACATGTGATTTTCAAAAGAATTGTAACAAGTTCTAGAGATGGAACCATGGAAAAGACATACGTGAAAGAAAATTATGAGACTAAGATATGATGAAGTAATCTTTGTGGTTTAAAATCTCACAAGTTATCTATCAAATTCAAGACAACTTGCTATAAAATGTTGGAGGTTAGGGTGGGGTATAGAATATCAACACTTTGTAGTAAATTCTGTTGTGTACACCATACTTATATGCAATCTAATGACTCCCGTACAAGAGAACATATATAGTCTATTAAAATAGCACATATCCCCAAAACAAAACAAAAAATCTTTTAAAATATTTTTTTTCTTTTTTTTCATATCTTTTTTTTGTTTTTTTCTTTTTGAAACATAGTTTCCCCCCCCCCCACCAAAATCATACAATGTCCTCATTAGGAGCGACAGGAAAGATAAAAGCTAAAAACAAAATAAATATGCAAAAAGAAAAAGAAGATTCAAAAATGAAGACAAAGGGCACAACTCTCATACTCAAAAAGAAAAATATTTATACAAAAAACAGCAAATATGTACAAAAACAAAATAAAATGAAAAGGAAGAGAAGATAGAGGAATGATTATACCCAACTTAGGTGCTAAATTACACCTAAACTATGTCTTCCTTAAATCAAGGAGATTTATGGAGCATCAGCCACTCCACACCAAGTCAAGTTGAAAACTGCTACTCAAATCATAGCCCATTCGAACATGCAGTAGCTTATCAAAGATACAATAACAACTCTCACTACAATAAATGCGGTAAAAATTCTGAAGTTGGTGCTATAAAGAATACACCCACCATGTTGATGCAACACACTTAAGGGCCTGTTTTTACTTATCAAATTGTTAGGCCAATCATGAAACAGACATACATACTCAAAATTAGCTAGCAACTAGGTCACCAACTTAGCAATTTGATAATCATAAAATGTTAAGTCCCGAAGTCTCTTAATCATGGCATGTTATACAGTTTGGTCCAAATTAGCAGTCATGGACACAAAAGTTTCAAACTCTAAAAATTCAGACTCAGATGGCTCAAAGGGATTGTCAGTTATGACAGGGTAAAAAAAAGGGACTCATATTCAACACAAAAACCCACATCAATACTTTCATTTTCATCTGACTCACATGAAAAAGATTCATATTCCACATAAAAATTTATCATCAAGTTCCAAATTAGTGGGCCCAACCTTAACCTTATCCTTGTATGATTCCTGCACAAAGATGTCTTTCGACTCATCAAAATTGTGATTCTCAACTTTAGTTGTGCTGCTCATATCTAACTCGCTAGTGCTCTCAAATTCTTAACCCTTCTCAAACTCAAAAGACTAGCTAAAAGGGCTAGGTAAGTTAGGAGAAACTATGTCATCCTTAGTGACATCCCTAGTTGTGCTAGGTTGGAGTGCAAAGTCAGGGGATAGAGATATAGGGAGGTCATTCTCTTACTTTAGGTTAGGTTAGGCAAATGCATGTCATCATGCAACTTCAACCTATAAAATCAAAGGGCTCAAAATCATCATACAGTCTGACTGCAGGTGTAACATATCCTAAACTAGAGTCATGTTCATGCAAATTATAATCCTCTCTATTATGATTAAAACAATGGGAGTATGCAGTAATTTTCTCCTTCATGGTCTCTACCATTTTATTTGTTAATTCATTTATCATCTTCCCCAGGCTTGCACATTGAACTTCAAAGTAATCACGATATGGACAATTGCAAGCATTATGATAAGAAGACTTATAGTAATCACACAAAACAGGAGGCGAAGAATGGTAAGATGGACGGCTAGATGAATGTATACAATGATCCTATGGGCGAGGATTAACATGAAAAGCAAACAAATCATGAGTAGGGTATCCTAACATCCCTCCAGCTTGTTCAAACTCATAATTCTCCCAAACTGATTTTTCGAAGAAATCCCAAACGTCATCTGGAGTTTTAGACAATAATCCTAGTAAACTTGTAAGACACATAGGCTCAACACGACCTTGAAATTCGGCATTCAAATGAACAACAATGGCCTAACAATTTTCCATTTTTCAAAACTTTGGTTCAATTGAGCACGATAACAATTAACTCACATTCTTGAAATCCCTCTTTTTTGATCTTTTTCTTTTTGATTTGTTTGGAATATTTTGTTCAACAAAAGAAGGGGAGCCTTGGAACAGTGGTAAGGTTGTCTCCGTGTGACCAAAAGGTCACGGGTTCGAGTCGTGGAATCAGCCACTGACAAAGTCAAGTTAGACTGCTTACAATTCACCCCTTGGGGTGCGGCCCTTCCTCGAACCCTGCGTGAATGCGGGATGCTTGTGTACCGGGTTGCCCTTTTTTGTTCAACAAAAAACAAAAAAGAAACCACAAAAAAAGCCTAAAAGAAAAATGGATAGAAAATCTAACAAACTCATAAATTAACGACATATTCACATAAAATTCAGTAAAATTAACAATATCCACATAATTTTTTCATTTATTTTTGACCTAAAATAATGCAAAAAAAAAAAAAGCAAATCAAAAAATGCTGAAAAAAAAAAACTATGAGACAATCACAGAAAATTCTGGAAAACCCAAAAAAAATCAACAAAAATTCTACTAGACATAAAAAAAACCTTAGAAAGTTACTAAACATATCATAAAATCACAATAAACACAAAATAATCACAGAAAAATTTGAAATAGAAAATCTGAAAAATTAAAACAAGCTACATAGCAATTCTGCACAATTGCATTCCCAATTTTATGTGATCTATCTTTACTGTTCATAGTTTCATTTTTTTTTTCCTTTTTGTGTTCCACTTGGATGGAAGCTAATTAACAAGAACAAAATAAAGGCTAAACAGAGTAAACAAAAATCATAAACTAAAAAAAGAAAATTAAAACGCAAAATTGTTTTTTCACTTTTTTGTTAAAGACCAACAAAGATTAAATTCTACTTAATCTAACAAAACCAAAACTCACAAAATGACTCAATTAACTAAACTAACCTCGATTCACAACTTAGGGATTTTTTTGTAAACAATTTTTTAGAGATTTTTTTGGACCCAAATTAATTATTTGACCTAGTCAAAAAGCTAATTTAGGTGTCTAGTAAAAGAACTTGTCGAAAGAGCTTTTTGGTTCCAAAAGATAATATGAAAAAGCTAATATTATGAGATTTTTGGAAGAGCATTTTTGATAATTAACTTCTTGTCTCATAACTTTATTAGAAATAACTAATTTCACCAAACAACTTTTCTACAAACAACTAATACAAATAGCTAATAAAAACAACTAATTTAAATAGATAATAGTTAACTGCTATACACATGGCTAACAGCTACCAACTGTTTGCTAAACATGACCCTAATTTCATAGTTACCATCCCTGGCAATGGCCAAAAACTTGTTGTGATTTATTCTCAAAACATTTAAATGCCGCAAGCATATGACTCTCTTCATAACACTTGAGAGTTAATCCACATAGCTTAATAATAATTTAGCAGATCAACATAACCAAAACAACCCAAACTAAAACAATAGATACGAGCTGCCAATTATTATATGAAACCAATTCAACAGACCATCAACAACTATAAATAATTACATACTCAAAGGAAAACAAGTAAAGAAAAAGAATAAAATAAAGAAACAAAATAAAAATGACTTGTTGCATGTGTAGAAAGAAAGGAAAAATAAATTCTATGCTTAACTTTTGTCTTCTAGCTTAGATTAAATAAAAGAACAATTTACTGAAGGGGTTAAGAGAAAAGAAGTAAAAGAATAAAAAAAGACATTACCTTTCCCTCTATCAAAAAGAGCACAGAAGAACACACCAGGAATGACAACAATAGATCGAAGTAAGACAAGAACCAAAATAGGGGAAGGGAATAGAGCAATCAAACTAGTAACCAGCGTAAAATTCAAACCCAACCTAAGTAGTTTCAACTTTGAAACCAAAATTTGTACTTGAATTCAACCAAAAAAACATCAATTACATCAATCTGTGAAGTTAAAAATCTAGATCGGGTAAACTCAAAGCGAAATTGCAAAACTGAAAAACTGATATGCCACAAATACTCTAATATATACTTCTATTACCACTCCTCTCTGACTTGATCTCCAGTTGGAGTTCTGATTTTTATGGATAAATTTGCAGTTCCCCCGTCATTAATTCTTCAATTGATTCCCATTTATAACTGCCCAGTACCTTGAAGAGCTCACTGTCAATTTCCACTTAAATTGTCTAAATTGCTGAGCGAGAGAATGAGGAGATGATGATGACGGAGTTGAATCTAACGACTAGATGATTAATGAAAGTAACTATCGGTGAATGGATGAAGGTGAATGAAGGAAGATAGAGAAAAAGCAGATGACTTTGGGTGGAGGGTGGAGGCTGCGTTTATTGGGAAGAGAAACATATTAGACTGAAGAATAGGGGGTACGGTTGCGTGCAATGAGCTGGGTAAAAGAACACGAGAGACAAAATTAAAAGGTTGGAGACTTGAATCATTAGGGTTCAAGTTTCACTTTTAATGTTTGGTGATAAATTTGAAAAAAGAAACTTGATATTTGGGAGGATAAAGTTTCACTATAAATTTCTGAAACTTGAACCCTTTTATTATTGGGGGTTTCAAGTTTTCATCCCTAGGGTTCAACATTATTGTTGTTGTTGCTACTATTACTACTACTACAACTATTATTATTATTATTATTATTATTATTATTATTATTATTATTATTAGTAGTAGTAGTAGTAGTAGTAGTAGTAGTAGTAGTAGTAGTAGTA
>JACYFF010010365.1:31477102-31491309 GCA_017589665.1 Selenicereus undatus | reverse complement strand
AGTAGTAGTAGTAGTAGTAGTAGTAGTAGTAGTAGTAGTAGTAGTAGAAGTAGTAGTAATAGTAGTAGTAGTAGTATTGTTATTATTGTTATGATAATAATAATTATTATTATCATTATAATATCATTATAATTATAATAATAATAATAATAATAATAATAATAATTATTATTATTATTATTATTATTATTATTATTATTATTATAATTTAATAATTATTTTAATAATAATAATAATTATCATTTTTATTATTATAATTATAATAATAATAATTATTATAATAATTATTATTATTATAATATAATAATAATAATTATTATTATTATTATTATATAATAATTATTATTATTGTTATTATTATTGTTATAATAATAATAATTATTATTATTATTATTATTATTGTAATTTATTATTATTATAGTAATTATTATTATTATTATAGTAAATATTATTATTATTATTATTATTATAGATATTCATACTTGCATATAATATTTCTAAAATAAAAACAGAGTTAATTTCATTCCAAAACTACTCACCAAACAGTAAGGAGTAGGACCTGATTCCATTCCAATTTTCACCAAACAACTGGGTTCAGAATTCAAGTTTCATACCCAACCATCCAGGATTCAAGTCCTGATTCCATTCCATTTCAATTTTCATCACCAAACAGGGCCTAAGAGGTTGTGAGTTTACCAGTGAATTAGCAGGAGAGAGAAAATGAAGGGGAAGGGAAGTCACGTAAGTTTTGGTTGGGAAAAGAAGAAATCAAAAAGGATTGTAGCACTAGGCCTTCTCAATTGGGCCGCACTACTGGGTTGAAGGGAAGGAAATGCAAGCTAGGACCGTGGGACTTGAACTGAGATGTTTTCTTCATCTTTAGTCCAATCTAAACAATTTATTCCAATTAATTAGGCATTTTCATTCATATTTTCCATAATTTTTCATAATTCATGCAAAACAAAATAAAACACATATTAAAATCCTAGTTTAATATTTTATTTCAAGAAAATATCATATCATAAAGCTATAAGAATGACATGATTTTGGGTTGACAAGGAAACAAGTTGCTCTTTGCTTTTGTTACCATTTACAAATTTTTTTCTTCTAGTTGTCTGTGTGCGTGTATGTGTATATTAGGCCATGCCAATTCAATCCAGTTTAACATTAAAATTTGGTCAATCGATTAAACCTCAATCTAAACAGTCCGACCGGTTAACCCATTGATCCACTCATTTGACGGGTCAATAATTAGGTTAGTTCTCTTAATATTAAAGCAATAAAATCATATCATCAAAGGATGCTAAAGGAAGCAGTTGTTGGATACCAATAGAATACTCTGTTGAGGATTTTCTTTGACGATTGTAGGCTGGTCTAAGGGCCTTGATTGACGATCATTTCTTGACAGTTGCTTAGTCTTCACTTGGCTTCTTCTGACTTGGAGATCTTCTCGACTCTCTTTTAATGAGTTGTGCATTGCATTCCTCATTTGACAAGGCAAACGAGGTTTCATCTAAGCTTTGATGTTGAAATTTTCATTCTTAACAAGGTTAAGTACAACCATCCTTTTCAAAGCAGTGCTTTTGGCTCATTCTAAATTTAGTGTACATTTAAATCTTCTTCGTATGTTTCCAAAGGCAACTAACTGCTATATCATAAAAATGACAAAGCTAATCTTACATCTTGAAGACTGAATAATACGATTTTACCAAGATCATTAGTTAATTGAATTAGAGATTATTTAATTAACCAATTTTGGCTATGGATACGCGTCAAGGAATCACATATAATTTAATATTTTTGAATTAAATGAGCAACCATACAAATTCCATATTCAATTCGATTGATTAGAATATCTAAAAATTCATTTTGTCTTGATCCAAGCATATTTTGTGTTGTGCAAATTTTATGAATCTTACAAAGGTATTTTAGACATGCATGTTAATATACTTGACAATGAGAGTCTGTGGTGGTTGAACTCTACTGTAGAAACTTTAGGCAGTTAATGACATAAGAAACTTGTCCTTAGAGTTACCTATGATCAATTAAGCACACAGACAGAATGCAAGCAACTATGTATTCATGATTAAGCGACTCATAACTCATAACAAATGTTCCTTGAAATCAAAATATGTAATTACACATCAAGCTCGTAATCAAATCACACTCATAGATTCTTCAATGATGTTGAACATTCTTTTGGAATTCCCCTTTCATTTGGCACACTCTGATGTTCGGTAATCACTTGTACTTTCAAAATTAAATTTACGTTATTATATTATTTTGGTAGTCACATGTACTTTCAAAATTAAATTTACGCTATTATGTTGTGTTTTATGATGACAATTGTTTCACTTGGATTTACTCAATGAAACAAAAATTAGAGGTGCTTCGGCATTTTTGTGCTTTCTAAAGTTACTTGAAAATATGTTTGATCATAAAATAAAATTTTTCCAGAGCGATGGTGGAAAGGAATTTGATAATGACACTTTGAAATATTATTTTATCCAAAGTGGAATTTATTTCGAAAATCATGCACACGGACTCTTTAAAAAAATTGATTTGCCAAAAGGAAACACCGACATGTCATAGAACTGGCATGTGCTTTATTTTCGGATGCTAATCTTCTCGGTCAATTTTTGGCATTTGTTGCCAATGCTGCCAGTTTTATAGTAAATTTGCTCCCTACCTCCCTTCTGGATGGTTATTCCCTTATGAAAAGTTTTTGCACAAAATACCAGATTATTCATTCTTGCAATTTTTCTGGGTGTGAATGTTTCCCAACCACTCTAACTTAACAAAACAAATGAAATCACGGTCCAACACATTGTGTTTTTATGTCAACAGCCATGTCTTGTCCATGAAAATATCTTTCCTTATCCTAAACTTCAATGCCATGAGTCCAAAGCTCAAATTGTCTGCCCTTTAGAACTTATTCCCATGACTAATCGTTTTACCACTACATAATTCACCCTAATTTCTCTCACACCCTGCTGCCATGCCTGCTCAGCCCCGTTCCAGCCCATTAGACCTGCCCACTCTAACTCCAAAATCATCTCTTTAGCGTGCGCTTAATCCAATGCTGCAGCCGCATTTCTAACCTTTGAGCCCATTTATTCAAGCCGATCAAAGTCCCTCTCTTCAATTTCTTCCGCATTAACTTACAAACCGTCAACAAGCCTATGTCCTAGAGTATGTTGGGGTGCCCTCTTATGGCCCAGCTCTTCTATGTTCTAAGTGTCTAGTGCCATCAGCTAGGCTGTCGGCTTATGGCCTACATTCTCCAGTGAGTTTACCATATGCTTCACTGGTCACCCAATCCACCGCCTTTAGCCCAGTTTATGGCCAGAAGTCAACCTAGTTCTTTTTGAGGGGACGCCTTAGTTCATGCCTTGCCCACCCCTTCCACCTCCTCTTCTCTTTTGGCTTATGTGTTCCTCCCTTTTTCCATAACCATCATCCTATGCAGACTTGCTCTAACATTGGGCATCACCAAGGCTCGTAATTGCTGTTTCTGTATGTACAGTACACTGAGTCTAAACCAACTTGCTTTTCACAAGTATCTAAAGAGATAAAAATTGGCAATTGGCAATGGTAGAGGAATTTAATGCCCTTGTATAAAATAATACACGACAACAGGTTTATCTTCTTAAATATAATCCAAATGTATCCCTTAAGCGCTAAAAGAGCCATTTGGTTATTAGATGATTTGATCAACTTGCTAGGTTAGACTATAATGAGACCTTTAGTCCTATAGTAAAGGTCACCACCATTTGCTTTTCTTCCGCTTGCTATAATCTATAGTTGGGTCATTAGGCAACTTTATGTGAAAAATGCGTTTTTACTTGATAATTTACATGAAGAAATTCGTATGACCCACCCACAAGGCTTTGTGCAGCCTGACTTCCCTTGCCATGTTTATAACCAAACAAATCTCTTTATTGGTTGAAACAAAGTTTTCGAGCCTAGTTTCATAAGTTCAACAACTTTCTTTGTTTATGGGCGTCACTTGCAACCATACTGATTTATCCGTATTTATCTTATGTAGTCCAAATGCCATTCTTGTTTTCGTCTTATATGTTGATGATATCATGTTTACTAGCAACTCTCCATCTCTATGCACCATATTATCTACCTCCTTGTTGTTTGGATAATTATCGTTCCAACTAGCTATGCTATCTTCCTATTTCCTAACTTAATTTCTTGGTGCTCCAAGAAATAGCCTAGAGAGTCCAAGTCCTCTACTGAAGCCGACTACAGGCCGAGGGCGAGTGCATACGCAGTTGCCGAAACCATATGGGCTTGATATGTTCTTGCTGAGTTAGGTATTTTTCTATGTAACCTAATCAAGGTGCTTTGTGATAATATTTCATATGTTCAAGAACCAATTCAACTAAATCTTAAACTCATGATTGAAGGCCCTGGAATAGGTTTGTACTTCAACACGTCCCCTCATGTGAATGCACATTGGGTTTGAACTGTAGATGCTGCAAAGACTCACCTACCTTGCACAATAAATCAATATGGGGGTTACTGAGATTCAAACTCGAGACGTCTCGCTTAGAAAGGCTATGATACCATGTTCAAGAACCATTTTAACCAAAAGTTTAAGCTAATAGTTGAAGGCCCAGGAATAGGTTTGTACTCTAACATCCACTTATATGACCGCCAATCTTGTCCTTCATGAGTCAAGTAAGCACATCACGGTGAATACGATTTTGTTTTTAGAATGCATGTCTTACCTAGACCTGGTTATTACGTAGTTCCAACTCAGCTTCAACTAGCATAAATTTTTTCTAAAGCTCTCCCTATCAATTCGTTCTTGTTTTAAATCTAATCTTTCTTTGGATCCCCCCTCCAAAAGGGCATAATACAGTATTATATGTGGACAACATATGTAAGTTATTTTTGTAAAACCCTAGTTGCTTAATTAATATAATATTGTTAATAGAAATGCATAAGGACTAACCTCTCGGAAGCGTGTGATTTCCCAGTTGTCTCTGAACCACGAACGGTGTGTGTTGCAATCCGAAGGCTACTAGAGTCCCGGTAGATTCCCACGTCTCAAACCCGAAGAATTTGAACGGTAATGTGTTTTCAAAACTGAGAGAAAGTGAAAGCCCTCAACCAGCAACGTATGCTTGTATTTCTCTTCTACACTTTAATCACTGAGATTAGGGTATTTAGCCCCTAAGCTGCCACCCCCTATTTTTAGGCCACACCTCCCTGAAAATGAGGGAAGTGGCCGTTTGGCTATTTACTAAAATTAGACTTCAGCTCCCACTCGGCCACTTAAGCTGTAACATCGTCTCTTAACAATGTTTCCTCTCAAAAACGCGTCATACCAAGAATGAGGCGTGCGACCATAAGTAACAGGTAGTGTTTTGTTAAGATACCGTCAATCTAACAAAGATACTTTCAACATTAGCGATGTTACCCTGAATCATCCTCACATTGCCAACGACATACAACGTCCCTTTATGTCTGATATATCATATGGTTATAATCTCAATATAACTGCCCGGGCTGATATAGCAATGATGGATCGATTCTTCCTCAGACACACATAATGCTCCATTTTAGCATGATAGCTTTCCTAATGTGTTCCGCTGGACTATCTATTTTATAGCCCTTGGAGTTCACATCAAAGTAGCTGCATCATGCTTCAAATTCACATCATGGTTCTAGGTCAAAGGGTGTCATCTAAATAGACTACGAAGTCTATAGGGATCACATAGTGACAAGGAAGGGATTCAATTGTCACTCCCCTGGTCAACTTAAGCACACACAGTATGAATGTGTGTCATGGTATAACTCCCACTGAGGTGAGCTGTCACTTTATATACCATGCGAATTACAAGTCCAGTTTTTTTCCCTAAAACTGACTAGAGTTACTTGGTTACCGTACAAAACGCAACCTCCGTACTCAAAATTCGGCTTAAGGCTTCGATATAAGGTTGTGTTATACCCGATTTACTCAAAATCTCATCTTAGACTTACTAAGGCGACTATTTATTATCCGCATTACTAGAATCGCGGTGACAACCAATATTGCACACCTAGTGTCAATATGATCAAGTCTTATCCTGCCCGCTACTTAGGCGTCAAGATTGATCATCCATGTGATAAGATGATCAGAAGCCTAGTGACATTTAGATATGCCTGATCAAACAACCACAATATAGTAATGAACATTTCGTAGAAGAAACATCAATCTTTATTCAAAAGAAACATTCATTACATATGTCCAAAACAAAACATCCCCAATAACTAAAACCTACGAAGACCTAAACTCATCACATGAGTTTTGAACGTATCTCTAGGAGTAGGTTTAGTTAAGGGATCAGCAACCATCTTACTAGTAGGTAAATATTTTACAATAACTTCTTTCAACTTTATTGCGTTTCTTACAAAGTGATAATGCCTTTTGATATGCTTAGCCTTCCTATGGAATTTAGGATCCTTAGCATACTGGATAGCGGCAGTATTGTCGCACCACATTTCCACAGGATCATCAACTCTCGGAGTGAGATTGAGATCCTGAAGAAAACTCCTGAGCCAAATCGCCTCCTGAGCGGCGAGACAACAAGCGACATACTCTGCTTCCATAGTTGATAAAGCTATGCATTCCTGCTTCTTGCTGCACCAAGACACGGCTCCCCCACCAAGAGTGAAGACATATCCCGAGGTAGACTTAGACTCATCTAAATCACCACCCCAGTCAGCATCAGTGTAACCTCTTAGTTTTAAGTCCACTCCTTGGTAGCAAAGTACCAAGTCGGTAGTCCCCCGAAGATAACGCATTATCCTCTTGACGGCTTGCCAATGAGCGATTCCGGGGTTACTTTGGTAACGACTTACCAAACCAACCGCGAAGCAAATGTCAGGCCGTGTACATAACATGGCATACATTAGGCTTCCTATAGCACTAGCGTATGGGACATTGCTCATCTTCTGTTTTTCAACTTCTGTTTTCGGGCATTGTTCTAGACTTAAAGTTAAACCCTTGTCTACTGGAGTATCAACGGGCTTGGAGTAATGCATCCGAAAACGTTCTAGGACTTTTTCGATATATGCCTTTTGGCTTAAACTAAGAAGTTTCTTCGAACGGTCTCGGAGGATCTCCACACCTAGGACGTACCTAGCTTCACCCATGTCCTTCATCTCAAAGACGGAGGATAACCACCACTTGGTGGCATTGATCATCTCCAGATCACTTCCAGCTAGTAAGATGTCGTCGACATACAAGGTAAGAAACATAATTCCTACACTTGTCCTTTTGACGTATACACAGTGATCTTCTGAAACCATGGTAAAGCCAAATGCAGTGATAGTTTCATGGAATTTGAAGTACCATGCTCTAGAAGACTGTTTGAGGCCATATATGGATTTTTTAAGGTGACAAACCTTGTCTTCCTGGCCTTTTGATACAAAACCAATAGGCTGGACCATATATATTTCTTCCTCAAGATTTCCATTTAGGAAAGCAGTCTTCACATCCATTTGGAACAGTTCTAAATCCAAATGGGCTACTAGCGCCAGAAGTAAGTGAATTGAGGCTAATCTCACCACAGGAGAAAAAGTTTCCTCGTAGTCTACACCCTCAACTTGGGTGTAGCCTTTCGCTACTAAACGGGCTTTGAACTTATCAATTGACCCATCTGCCCGACGCTTAACCTTGAAAACCCACTTGTTTCCAATGGCTCTGCGTCCGGGGGGAAGGTCAACTAAATCCCAAACTTCATTCTTTGCCATCGAGTCCAACTCATCTCTCATGGCATCCATCCATTCCTTATCATTTGGTGATTCCAAAGCCTCTACATAAGAGGTTGGCTGTTCTATTTCTAAGGGAGCACAAAAGAAAATTTTCTCTTCGATTTGAAAAAAACGTCGAGGAACTCTTCCGCGCTCACTCCTTCGAAACACTTTAGGACTTTGCGGTCTTACCTGTTCAAACTCGGGATCAGGATCTCTCCCCCTTTTCTTTTGAGATACAGAACCTCGAATAGGAGAAGAATCACTCCCACTAACCCCTTGGGGCGTGGGTTCCTGAAAATGAGGACTCTCAATCTCTGGTTGAGTGTCCTGAACAGGCAGGTCTCCCTGCGTAGGAACAGTGGGTATACTCCCACAATCTCTAATATCAGGGAGATGCATATCCTCGGTGGCTTGGGTAGTATACAAATCCTCCCCCTCACCGAGAGATATGTTCTGTTGTAACTCATACAATGATAAGTCCTTTTTGATTTCACCAATGCTTGGGAACTCATCCTCAAGGAAATCGACATTTCGGGAATCTAATTCCTTCATGCCTCCGTCTGGATGTTCTCCATACATTACATAACCTTTTGAATGTTGCGGGTATCGAGTAAAGACCATCTTGGTGGCTCTTGGACCAAGCTTTCCATGTTTATGGGTTGGGTTATGCACATAGCCCGCCGAACCCCATGGACGTAAATGATCCAAAGAGGGATGTCTAACATTCCATAACTCATATGGAGTAGTAGTAATACTCTTGCTAGGTACTCGGTTTAAAATGTAAGTAGCTGTTAGCAAGGCATCACCCCAAAAACTAATTGGAAGATTAGCTTGAGCCATCATTGACCTAACCATGTCAAGTAATGTGCGATTCCTACGCTTAGCTACACCATTTTGCTGTGGAGTGTATGGAATCGCTAGATGTCTAACGATACCCTTTTCCTCACAGAAAACCTTGAACATATCAGAAAGGTATTCACGACCACGGTCGGTCCGAAGAGTCTTGACTCTTCGTTCCAACTTGGTCTCTACTTCCGCTACGAAGCGTTTGAACACATCTAAGGCTTCGTGACGGTGTGATAATAGATATACGTATCCATATCTAGAGTAATCATCTATTAAGGTGAGGAAGTATACAGCACCACTACGTGCTCGAACATTCATTGGTCCGCAAATGTCGAAGTGAATGAGTTCTAAAGGGGTAAGCGCCCTAGAAGCCTTACCAAAAGGTTTCTTAGTTGCTTTTCCTGCTAAACAAGGCTCACATATAGGTAGCTTAACCTTAGTAAGCTTCCCTAATAAACCTTCTTTAGCAAGTCTAGTCATTCTATCTTGACCTATGTGTCCAAGTCTAGCATGCCATGTTACAGAATCACTACTAGAATCAACAGATGACACAAAAACAGAAGGTGCCTTATTAGAATAATAATTATTATCTAAGTCAAGCACAAAGAAATCGTCAATCAAAGATGCGTGGCCAAACAAATTGCCACCATACACAATGTCCAAACCATCATTTTTCGAAACAAAATGAAAACCTAGTTTCCAAAGAGAAACATAAGAAACAAGCGAGCATCGCACCCCAGGTGCATAAAGGGCATCATGGAGAAGCAACGAATTTCCTCCATGCAGCTTGAGTTTGTACGTTCCGACACCCAAAACGTCCTCTGCAGTCCCGTTACCAAGTGTCACGGTCTGTGTCCCCACCGGGTAAGGGTGGAAAGACACAAACCCCACCTGGTCTCGAACTATGTGCTTGCTTGCTCCCGAATCTATAATCCAGTTAAGAAATGACTTAGCAACAAATGCATGGGAACAAACAAACAAATCGTTAGTGGGGATTGAAGAAGGTACCTTGGCCTGGGGCTCGAGACAATCTCGGGCATAGTGGCCCTTCTTCCTGCAGTTATAGCACGTCACACGTGCCATATTTTTCTCCACTTTACCCTTAGGTTTCCATTGCTTCTTAGCAATCCCACCTTTAGGGCCAAGCTTCTTTGAGGGATGAAAATTTTTCTTCCCTCGTTTAAACTTGTTTCCTTTCGGCCTATCCACTCTAGCAACAAATGCTGAGGGAGGTGGAGCCATCGCCCTGAGTCGCTCATCCTCTAACTCTAGGTGCTTAGCAATCTCACCAAAAGTTTTGATGTGAGTACTATGCACCATTAGGGTGATAAAAGGTTTCCACTTAGGATCACCTTGAGTCAGTGCACGCAGCAAATTGTTTCTCTGATCTCTTTCTGAAACCTCTATCCCACCAGCCCTTAGGTCCCGGATCATGGACTGCAAAGCCCTGATATGTTCAGTCACACTTCGGGTAGAGTCTATCACGTAAGACATCCACTTAAGATGTAACGCTTGTAGCCTCGTTTCCGAAGTCTGACCATATCGGATTCGAATGTTGTCCCATATCTCTTTAGCTGTGGGAAAAACATCGAACTCACCGATAAGATCGTCGTGCATGCAACACAACAAAGTGTAGCGTGCCTTATGATCCTTCTTGCACCACGCTTGGTACTCAACCAAGCGTGCTTTATACTCTTGGGTGGCGGTGATATCTTTGTCATTTTCGTCTCTTTTGGCGGGGGTGGCATGAGGAACGTTATGTGCTCCAGCACATCGCGTTCTTCCAGGAGAAACTCAATCTTCCTGTGCCAGATATCATAGTTGGACCCATCCAACTTGTCACTGGTGGACAGTTCAAAGATCATGGAGGTTTTTGAAGCCACATCTACAAGTAAGAAAATTGGACATTTAGGCATATCATATATATAATCAAAAATAATCTCAAAGCTATCATTCATATTGTATGTTCGAAAATTTCGCTAAGCTCATAATCATCACATACTATATGAACTGAGAATTGAGAAAAATTTGATTATCATTAATCCATAACAAACATATTCTTATGGATACAATGTTAATCACATTAACATCTAATAACTAAACATCACTAAGACGTCAACAATAAGCACGATATGAAACGTATTTAATTCAAGCTCATAATTAAAATTACAAGGAGAACTAATCTGTCATTAAATATTGAACTGATCATTATACGAAACTTATTCATATACATAATTTAATTTAATTGGCATTTCAGTAAGAAAATAATAATAACATGATACATAATCATATCAAACTTAGCTAACATATTTCGTTAAACAAATTAACATGGATCACGTTAACATTACAAAAATGCCAAAATTAAACTAAGTAAGACAAATTTACTTGATAATCTATAAAACAGATTTACAAGTTCATATCATGTGTTATTAAACATATTTAAACACATGCTTACCACATAAAATTATTCATGATAATTGTAAAACAAAGTCACAATCACCTAATTCTGAATACTAAACAAAAATAAATTACACATATTCCAAACTAAACAGATTAATCACGGGCTATGAAAACAAATTTAAATTCAATACATAATGAAAGTATGATACGTAATCATCTTCATTAACTAAATTTTTTTTTTTTAAAAAAAGAAAGGGTAACATAACCCCCCCCTTTCATTAAAACCCCCTTTTTTCATTAAACCCCCCCCTTTTGTTACTCGGCCCGTTTCGAGACCCCGCTGCCTCTCTCTCTCTCTTTTCAATTCTCTCTCTCTCTCTCTACACAAGAGTCACGGCATCCTGGCTTCCATGGTTTCCGGCACCGAGCTTTCCATGGTTTCCGGCACTAAGCCCAGCCATCTACCCCCTCAACAAAAAAAAAACACCACATGATGAACCACCGCCCCCCTGGCCTCTAAACTGCTCTCGATCTCTTTTTCCGGCAACCTTTTGGAAGAACCACCGTCGCCATCACATAGTTCGGGCGACGACGATCTCCCCGGTACCACCCACTCTCGGAACGCGCCACCTAGGCGGCGGCGCGTGGGACACACGCGCCGCCCTATGTTGGGTTTTGAGGGTTCGGTTGTGCAAGGTTGTAGATCGGGGCGTTTGGAGGTCAGATCGAGGAAGAAAGAGACAAAACAGATGGCCTCTCGGCGGCGCGTGGCACACACGCACCACCCTTACTGGGGGTTTTGGCGGCGGCTGATGGTATTCGACTCTACCTTTTCATCTTTTTTTTTATTTTAATAGTTTGGTAGTATAACCGTGGCCGGGGAGGGTGGGAGACAGAGGGTTCGAAAAAAAAAAGGAATCGTAACACAGGGTGGGAGACAGAGGGTCGAAACCAGGGGGGCCATGTGAATTGTAACATATAAAAATTGCATAGCGCCTTGCATCAGCATGTCGAATTAAACCCATTAAATCATGCTATTCGGGAACAAAAACAACCAGGCAGGCTCTGATACCACTGTTAATAGAAATGCATAAGGACTAACCTCTCGGAAGCGTGTGATTTCCCAGTTGTCTTTGAACCACGAACGGTGTGTGTTGCAATCCGAAGGCTACTAGAGTCCCGGTAGATTCCCACGTCTCAAACCCGAAGAATTTGAACGGTAATGCGTTTTCAAAATTGAGAGAAAGTGAAAGCCCTCAACCTGCAACGTATGCTTGTATTTTTCTTCTACACTTTAATCACTGAGATTAGGGTATTTAGCCCCTAAGCTGCCACCCCCTATTTTTAGGCCACACCTCCCTGAAAATGAGGGAAGTGGCCGTTTGGCTATTTACTAAAATTAGCCTTCAAATATCAACCCAGGTTCTCAGTTGTGGTAGAGCCAATTATTCACCAAAATTCCTTCAGAGATTTTTTCCTTTTTTCGTCCTGTAAAATGCTTGTGGCCATTGGATTCTAAAACAACTAACTTGTAACTAGATGGATATATAGGTTGGCTGCAAATTTGCAGTTTATTGTGTCACTGTAGAGGAGACAAGCACTATAATAATTGCATCTTATGTGCAAACGATGATACTATTAAAAATGTAGTTAGAGTTTCTTTTTTCACAAACAAATGATAGATTTATTGATTAAAAGCCATGCGACGTCTACAACAAATATCACATTTAATTAATCAAATACATAAGTACAATAACATAATAGAACTTCAACATCAAATCATACAAATTTCTAACCGGCTGAACGCTTGCCTTCCAGTTCTTGCTCCTCTGCAGTCTAAACAAGATCATCTTTTTACAAGTGAGGTGCTGCCGTCATATCCCTATTATTACTTGTAGTATTGAAAAATAGGCCCTTGGTAATTATGTGGATCAGTGGGGCAAACCAGCTGTTGAATTTCCAATATTTCCACCCTTCGATTGGTTTTCTTCCTGATCTTGATTGCCACATCTTGGGGAATGAATTTCCCGTATATCATCACTCTTCGTTGTTTTTGCTCGATCGTATGAGATTCCACCTCTTCAATCAAGAAAATAAACTTAACTGAGCTCATTGGATTACTTTAAAAGGAACACCCATATATGAAGAATCATGTGACAAATATTCGCAAGGTCAACCCATTCATAAGTCAGTGACTATATTGTCATCCATCCCTTATTGGGAGTCCACAATCCGATCCAACCTTGTTTTAAAGTGAAATAAAGCTATGTCCAAGCATCTACATAACAATCGTGTTATACATAAAACTTCATTTATAATCCTAACCAAGTTGAACACCCAGATGAATTAATATAATAGCCTGACTAGTTCTTGATCCCATGTGATGTGATGCATGAGATAATTAGTGTAATTATTTTTGAAAGTTCGTATTTGATGCACTAGAAAATGACATTGATTGTACACAATTAGATGCTTTAAGGGACTAATAAATGGTGAGGAGCAGGAAAAATAAGAAAAAGAAATCAAAATGGTATTTCAAGACTCTTTCAACAACAAGATGAGAGTCAAATAAAAAAAAAGAAATTATGTGAGAATGACATGTCCCAATTCAGAAGAAAGGTTGTGTTGTTTTAATAAATTAATAAATTTATATTCATGGATAGATAGTCAAATATAATTCACCACATAATTTAAAACAGTCAAACATGTAGTCGTCTGACCTAATAGGTACGGGGTACCCAGACCATTGTCTAACCCTCCTAACTGTTGAGCCCATCCTAACTAGATGACTAAAGCCACGTAATGAGAGTATTATCTTGATTAGTGGCGGATCCAATGTGGTGTCAATGGTGTCAACCGACACCCCTCTTCAAAAAAAAAAAAGTATATGGCAGAAATTAAAAACTGTTAACCTTATATAAATACATAATAAGTAGTTTGTTAAGTAGTTTGTGAACATGAAAGTGCAATTGGCCAAGCGGTGGGAGGCAGCCCGCATTTGCTTTTCTTTGTTCTCAAAGGTCATTGGTTCTAATCCGCTAAAAGTAATTTTTCTTCATTTTTATAATATTTTCTGCCTTAGAACTCCTTGCCCTCCCTCCCCATTCGGCCTTGGGCACACTCTCTCACATTATAGGTTAAAATGTTAGTTCTTCCATTTATAGATTAATTTATTTTTATTGTTTGATTTGTGAGTTTATGTA
>JACYFF010010365.1:31397525-31432102 GCA_017589665.1 Selenicereus undatus | reverse complement strand
TATATATATATATATATATATATATATATATATATATATAGATAGATAGATAGATAGATAGATAGATAGATAGATAGATAGAGAGAGAGAGAGAGAGAGAGAGAGAGAGAGAGCAAACCAATGGTAAGCCAATTTTTTGGCTCACCAGTGGGAGCCTATCACTGTCACATCAATCATCTTTTCAATTTACCTCACAATTCTCATTCTCTCTAGTGGAAGGCTCATCACTCTGCCTCACTAAATAAAACAATACTTATGGACCCACTTCATAATACACAATTTTATTTTTTGACAAAAAAGAAAAACTAATAAAAAATATTTTAAAAAATAAAAACATGCTCACGAGCTACCTCCCGGTGTTGAGGCTCGTCACGAGGGATGCACAGCGAGTATCCCACTGCAGAAACTCAAGCACCTCACCCCATTTCTCTCTCTTACTTTGCCCCTCGCGAGCATATCGTTGGATATGCTCTAAGATACTTGTAAGTATTAAGCTTAACATTACTTGATGTAAAAACAGGGACAAAAATGCTTGGATAATAATTTTATTCTCTCCCTCAATATGAACATTTTGAAAATATATTTATGTCACTATTCTTACCCATCATAAAAAGTCGCATTGCCTCAAATATAATTATCAAATATATAAAAGTGACACGCTCAGAAAGTCTAGAGAGAGATTTGAATGAGAAAGAAGGTATCTTGCCTCCTGTAATCCCTGACCCTAATTCGATCATTCCCTGCCCTCTCTTGCCTATCCGCAACCCTTCCTGAGATGAAAGAGCCTCTAGATCTATCCTTTCTCTGGTATGGTGCGTTCACAGGCCTTGCTCCCTTCGGCCTTGCCTTGCTTAGTCATGCTCTTCCCGAGCTCATGCCATCCTTTCGGGATTCCTTTTCGTATACGCCACCCTTTGCCCTGCGATCGATGTGTAACCTTGTGGGTGAGTCGATTTTCTGGCAATCGGACTCACTTCACACGTTCTCTGCTGCATCTCCTGCTGGATCTGGTAGCCATGTTGTGTGCCATGTCGTAGTCCCCTCTAGTGTTGTTGGGTCGCCCGATGTGACTTGTGGCTTTCTCATGATGCTGGTTTCTGATGGAGGCCTTACCTTTCTTCTGTGGCCCTGGTGTTGGACCGTCGCTTCTTCGACATACGGTGGTAAGGTCTACCCTGCCCACCCCCTCCCTTCTAGCAGTTCTCTGGTAAGTTCTGTTGTATTTTTCCATTCAGATCTTCCTTGCATCCCAAGGCTAGGTTTTTTATCACTCAATGTTTTTTTCATGATTAATTGTTTCTTCACATTTATGGGTTTTCTTTATTGTCAGATTATAGAGTCGTATCCTCTTTACTGTTCTTGGATGTATGTGCTTTATTGGTGTGGGTTGTGGTTGAACCTTGACCACTATATTTATCGATTATTGGGTGTCTTATTCCTTCCCCCATCCTCTGTCCTTGCCTCCCTTCTCCCTATCTCCAAGATGCCTTCATCCCCTTCATCTCCTTCGTCTGACACTACTCCTGGCTTCCGCGAACTTGGTTCCACTGATCTTTATCTGCCTCCTAACCCCACGACCGAGTCTACCTCTATACCTCTTCCTACACCTCCCTCCTCTGGCCCTCAAATCCTGGATGCTCATCCATCCTATGGTGATTCTGTTCGATTTGGAGTTGGTGGTAGTAGCCCCTCTAACTCATCCCCTCATGCTGCTCTACCGTCTGCTTATTCTGGTGAGCACACTTCCCTGATGCCTTCTACTCCATCTATTATTGGGGGCATGGATGAACTAATTGCACTCTGCTTACTTACAAAAATCTGGGATGAAATCCTGCCTTTGGCGATGATCATTGCAAAACTAAGATTGACTGGAAACATGTCAAGTGGCAGGTTGATTTAATTGAGTTGGGGAATGACTGGCTACTCACCTGTTTTGCTTCTATTTCTGACAAAAACTATGTCTAGGAAAACCGACCTTGGTTCGTCAAAGGCCTCAATCTTGTTCTTACACCTTGGATACCCTACTTTGATCCATACTCTGTCGCCATTGGTCACATAGATCAGCGGGTGCGCATTCCCCGACTACCTTGGGAATTCTGGACTCTCGAAGCTCTCTCTGACATCCTCTCGGGTGTTGGGGAAGTGCACAGAGTTGATCACCACAGTTTACTCAGACAAAAAGGGAGGTTTGCTAGGGTTTGTGTGAATATTGACATGACAGAAGCCCTTCCTGGCTCCCTTCGCATACCAACCCCCACTTGTGATCTCAATATCCCTCTGATCTATGAGGGGCTCCATGAAGTTTGTGCGCTTTGTAGTAGTCCCACTCATACCATTGATAAATGTCCTTGTTTACCCGCCTTGCCTAAAATAGAGATCATGATTGAGAAATTCCAAGCACATAATCTTTCTATACTGCATTCTCCCCATGAGCCATCTTCTAGTGGGGTACATGAGGTCAAGGAAAAGTGGATTCGGGCCTCTCCCAAGAAGCGAGGGAGACCATCCTCCACTCCTCTGAATCCTCATGTGCCCATGGGTGGTATCCGAATTTATGAGCCTCAGGACCTTTCACCCCTCTCTGGAACTCACCATGCTTCTCCTATTTCCCTCGATAAAGGGAAGGCTACCCTTATTGAAAAAGTTGTCCGCACTAATGAGAATATCTCGGAGGAGCCTATTCTTAATGGTATCCCTATGGGGGGACATGTTTCTGGGCCCTTTCCCTTCCTTTCTCATGAGATTCTTCCCCCACCATCCTCGGATTCAGTTTTAAGCACCATCACCCTTACTGCGACTCAAGTGTTAAGCCCTATCTCTCCCCTTGCGGGGATTACTTCACCTGCTCATAAGGGAGACAGTAGATTGCAAGGATATGAAAATGAAAATGATATGGATTATGAAGGGGCTAATGATGAGTTCTACTTAGAGCTTGAGGACCTTAATGAGCCTATCTTATCCTCTAAGCCTTCTAAGAAACGGAAACTTGAGGAGAGTGATGAATGCTCCTCCCATCCCTTTAATTAGTTGTTTATGAAGATGACCAATCTGCTTTTTTTTTTTTGTGTTTCTGGGAGTGGGAATTTATTGTTCTATGCTCCTCCTTTTGGTGGCTCACTATGTAGCCTTATGTCTGGCCTTCTTTTGTGTAGTTATTTTTTTGTGGCCTGTTAAGGGTGGCACTACTTGTAGTGTTGTTTTTAGGAGCTTGTTCCTAGATAAATGGCTAGGGTTAGTTGCTGGCAGATTGGCTTTATTCTGTAACTCGGTATGGTTATGTTCAATGAAATGCTTATGTTGTATTCCTATGGTTTGGAGTTGATTTTGAACTAGCAATGGGGTCTTGGTGGCTTGCCAACCCCTATTTGGGAGGAGGCAGCCATTGAATGCCCTGGTCTTCTGGTTCCTGTCTGAACTTCAAGTAATGTGCTCTTTATTTGTCTCCAATATTTGGCCCCTGTAGTTGCTGCTTTTGGAACCTCTTAGTGCCGACCGATTTTTCTTTCCTTGGTGGCCTGAGAGTGATTTTGTAGGCAGCTGGCTGACTATAGTGAAGGATGATAACAACTTTTTTGCTCTATTACCGGAGACTCTGAATTTGCATATGCTTCATTTTTGTACAATTTTTCAAGGGGAATGTGCTGGGCTTTTTAGATTTCATGTACCTTTTTTGTTTGGGCTTTTTTTGGCTATAGTGCTGCATAAGTCTGAAACGTTCTTGCATTCTCTTCTATGCTTTCCTTTTGGGTTCGATTGTCTCTGTATGCCTGATACAGGATTATTTAGCGGTGGACTGGATGAGGATACTCAAACTTGGTACTTACTTCTTTCTTTGGCGTTAGACAAACAGGGCTACAACCAGTTTCTAACCCCCTAGACTATGGGTGCCATTCTGCTTGCCGTCTTCTTGTGGACAAGGCATGCTAAGTTTTTTTCAATCATTTCTTCTTCTGCCTTATGGTCTTTTATGATACTTGCAGGCTGGTTTTTGGTTGCACTAAGACGAATTACTGAGGCATGTGGGTGCTGCCTTACATTTTCAAACTGGCTCCTGGGTTATGTGTTCATTAAGGGTTGATGTGTTCACAGCTATAGTCAGGCTCCTCTAAGGCATATTCTACTGGAAACTCAGTGGTGTTTTTTTGTCACCAGTGCTAGGCCTTTCCTTTGTTACCTTTACACAATGTATTATCTGCCACAGTTTTTGTGATATATGTACCATTTCATTGTATATTGTCAACTTTTTTACTGATATGATTATCTTGGTGAGTAGATTCGAGCGGTCTTGCTCTTTCCCAACGCCATTTTTCTGACCGATCCATGATATCAATAGCACTATTCTCTATCTTTGTCTTTATAATGGATATCGGCTTTGGATGTATGCCTCTTATTCCCTCCTCCTTGTTATGTCCATTGGTTGCCACGCATTCCCGGGTATGTCTAATTTATTACTCGATGAAAGTTGTCATATGGAATGTCCAAAGTACTAAGAAAGCCCAGCTCCAACTTGAGGTTGGATTCATTAATAGAACGATAAAACCTGATATTTTATTTTTAATTGAAACCATGGTTAATGAACATAACTCTCAACGTATTATTAGGACTCTTAGATTTTGCAATTTTGATTACATTCTTCCTCACAATCATGTGGGAGGAATTTTTATTCTGTGGAATAATGTGAATGTGGAGCTTGATATTCTTGCAAAGGAGCAAAGAGCACTGTTTGGTTTTTGAAAAAAGCACTAGTAAAAGATGCATTGTCACGACGGTTTATGCTCTGGCCCAAAAACCAGGAAAATTGTGCTTTTTGGAACCACCTCAAAAGTTTAAATGCTACAGTTACTTTGCCATGGAGTATTTTGGGTGACTTCAATGAAATGCTGCACCCCGGAGAAAAAATTGGAGGAACGCCGGTGGGTACTTCTAAGTTGCAACGATTCAACGATTACCTTACTCTTTGTAAAGGGCATGATTCTCATGTTCAAGGACGGATCTTCACATGGAAAAAATATTTGCATGGCCACCTCATTTATGAAAAACTTGACTGAGTTATTTTTAGAGAGGACTGCCTTCGTCTCTTCCCGAATCACTGTGTTACAAATGGGCCCCTTATGTGTTCTGACCATTCTTATGTGTTTCTCAATATGGACCCTACGCACCCTCCCAGAAAAGGCACACATTTCAGATATCAGTATTCTTGGGCCCAGTATCAAGACACATATACAATAGTTAAGTGTAACGGGAAAATTTCTTTGCTAGGAACACCCATGTATTGTATTACTCAGAAACTCAAGAAAATTAAGCTCAAACTTAAAACATGGAGTAAAAGCACTTTTGGTAATTTCAAGCATAAACTTCAACGTAATGCAGATAATTTGCTACAAATTGAGGAGAAGCTTGTGCTCCAGCCTCACAGTGCTCGACTCAATAACTGACACTATCGACTCATTAAACAACGCGAGAAATTGCGTTTATTCAACCCGAAATACTGGGAAAGACTAGCTTGAGAAGAATGGCTTGTCAATGGGGATCGTAATTCCCGTTACTTCCACCGAGTGATGAAAGCGAGGAAATCGTGTTCGTCTATTGTAAAAATTAAAGACTCCTCGGGGGTATGGATTGAAGATGTCGCTACTATCCAACAGCTTTTTGTTAATGTCTTCAAGTCACACTTCAGATCAATGCCATCTTCTTCTTCATCGGTAATGGACTTACCCACAATGGTCTCCATGGAAGACAATTTAAGTCTCATTAAACCTGTTGACAATCACAAAAATTCGAGAGACAGTTTTCCAGATGGATAAATTCAAAGCACAGGGGTCTGATGGGTTTGGTGCAGCTTTCTTCCAGGATCATTGGCCCACTGTGCAGAACGACGTCTGCCAAGCCATTCTATCCTTTTTCTTTGAAGGCAAGATTCTAAAGCAAATTAATCATACACTTTTTGCTTTAATTTCGAAAGTTGATAATCCCTCAGTTACAAAACAATATCGACCTATTAGCTTGTGCAATACGCTTTACAAAATCATTGCCAAAGTTATGGTAAATAGATTGTGTCCTATCCTTGGAAAAATTATCAACCCCGCTCAAAGCGCCTTCATTCCACAACGCTCCATTCACGATAATATCTTACTAGCTTATGAGGTAATCACTAAATTTAATTCTATGAAGGGAAAGAAATCTTGGGTGACACTCAAACTCGATATGAAAAAGCATACGATAGAGTCGAATGGAGTTTCCTCTTTGATATTCTCACTAAACTAGGGTTTCATCATAAATGGATCAAGTGGGTTCAGCTTTGTGTGTCCATAGTATCCTATTCGGTTGTTGTGAATGATGATGTTTTGGGTTTTTTCAGCCTAACCAGAGGATTACGGCAAGGGGATCTTTTATCCCCATATCTCTTTCTATTATGCATGGAAGCACTTACCCGAACATTAGACACAGAACTTGGCACAAAGAAAAGTAGCATAGGCTTCAAAATTTCACCCCGAGCGGCCAAATTGCCATGTCTTTTGTTTGCAGATGATAGTCTCATTTTTGCCGAACCAACCTGGAATCGTGTCAGAAGCTAATGAGCATTCTCACCACCTTTTGTCAGCACTCAGGTCAACTCATCAACTTCCAGAAGTCATCTCTCACATTTTCAAAAAATGCAACGTCCCATGACCGACATATAGTATCCTCTGTCTTCCACATCAAGCACCAAGACAATCTGGGCAAATACTTAGGCTAACAAGTTCTTAAGGGGCGGCCAAACGTAAATATCTTATTTGAATTAGTTAACAAAACTACAGCCAAGCTCCAAACTTGGAAGACTGTTAACGTCTCCAAAGCCGGCCGTGTCGCGTTAATACAGACAAATTTAGAAACCATGCCCGCACATACTATGCAATGTTTTCAATTACCGACTACCACTAGTGGGCAAATTGATAAAATTAACCGTGATTTTTTCTGAAAAAAAATGATAATCTCCGCGGCGTACCAATGGTATCCTGGAATGAAATCTGTAAACCCAAAAGTTCAGGAGGCCTTGGCCTCCGAAAGACAAAGGCTGTTAACAGCGCCTTTTTAAGTAAGGTAATCTGGAAACTGTTTAATCATAAACGCCTTTCGACTGAACAAATGTGGGCGAAGTATCCCGTCAATGAAACTTTCTTCATTGCTAAGCCTCGTCCGCCGGATTCCTGGGTATGGAAATGTATTTTACGGAACCGCGACAAGTTTCGCAAGGGGATTAGGTGGAAAGTAGGTTACGGGAAAAATATCAAATTTTGGACAGATAGTTGGTGCGATAATCGCAGTCTGGCTGCTCTCATGGAAATTGCCGATACTTCAACTATCGATACGTCACTCACTGTTGCCCAATTTATCCTACCATCTAAAGGATGAGATATTGGTAAATTACAAGGCCTTGTGGATTTTGCTGGCCTTAAAGGTATTTTGGCAACACCAATTCCGTCTAACCCTATTCCTGATTCCATCTATTGGGGTCTCTCTGGAAGCGGAGAATTCACCACTAAATCTGCAACATGGGCTGCCCATGGAATTGATCGGCATAACTCCCAACCCTAGGGTTTTAATTGGATCTGGAAACTTTATATAATGCCTAAGCTCAAGGTCTTCCTCTGGCAAGTTTGTCATGGATCTCTTCCCACACGCGGAAACTTGTTAGCTAGGGGATTGAATATTGATCCCTTATGTCCTCATTGCAGTGGGGCTTTTGAGGATGCAGAGCACCTGTTTATGGGGTGTCCTCATGCTTAGTCCATTTGGCAACTAGCACGTGACCATGGATGGCTTACTGTTAATATGCCAGTTTCTTCCCAACTAAAGCTAGAAGATTGGCTCAATGGGCTTAAGCGGTCACGACCAAATGTTAAGATGGACAGAGTTGTTGCACTTCTTTGGAGTATATGAAAAATTCGGAATGGTAAAGTATTTCGGAACGAACCATCCAACCCGGGACTATCCCTATTACGCGCGAAACGAGCAAGTGCCGAATGGCACATAAGACACAACCTTTCACAAACTCTCCAACCAATCAAACAACTTCATTCACCTAGACGGCACAAGCAGTCAAAGTGTATTTCATGGAGGAAACCACCAAGAGGATTTGTCAAAATCAACTTTGATGGATCCAAGACTTCTCAAACAGCGACATAAGGGTTCATCATTCGAGATTGGACCGGACGCTTCATACAGGCGGAAGCTTTCAACCTTGGAGCCGCTTCAGTATTAGTGGCAGAAGTAACAACAATGTGCAATGGGGTCAAAGCAGCTGCGCAAGAAGGATTTACATATATTCACATTGAATGTGACAATCATTTTCTCATCCAAGCAGTGAAAAAGAAAATCCAAGTCCCGTGGGAGATCCATGTGCTGGTTCAGGATATTATTATTTTTTTAAATAGTTTCAACAAGGTTATTGTATCTCATACTTTTAGACAGGGTAACTGTGCTGCTGATTGGGTGGCTAAACATGTGCTGTCTGTTCAATCCATTGTTGGGTGGAATTTGGTTCCTCATAAGGACCTTTGGCGTATCCTCAATGAGGATAATTTAGGACAAACTGTTGAAAGAAATACATCCTAAATTGTATGACTTACCTTTCTTACAAAAAAAAATAATCAAATATATGTAAGTAGCTAATGAGTAATGACTAATGCTTTGGAAGCAATCACAAGTATTCACAACCAACCCCTACCAAACCACCGGGGCCGGCCAGCCCAAAAGAGAGGTGCGGAAGTCTGGCAGACAAAATCAGGTAAAGTGAAATGGGAATTCTACTCCGAGAAGGAAACCTGTCATACTTCCGATAGGGACTATCATCAATATTCAATAGTGAATAGACAATAGTCTTGATTCCACAATGGCCGAGGACTTGGAGACGTGGTGTGTCATGTCGTGTAACGAGTGACGACCAAGTTGGAACTGCAAAGAGTCCCCCGATGCAAAGTCCCCGATCCCACACTTTCCTCCTCTCTTTTTCCTTCCTCAGTTCCTCCAATCCAATTGCCTTTGTCATATAATCACGACATTTGCTGTTTGTCATCTTCTTCCTCAGTCTCTTCGCACTCCATCACCCACTGACCCACTCTCTCTCTTTCAGCGTCAAACACTCAAACCTAGGAATTTATATCTTCTTCCTTCTGTGTTAAGTTAAGCTCAAAAATGGCGGCCAAGTTGGGATCATTCAGGCGAAGCTTTGCAGAGAAGAGAGATAGGGAAAGACTTCTACACTCAAAAGGGTCCTCATATTTAGGCTTTCCTCTTCTAGAGGAGCAAGAAGAAGAAGAGGGCAAATGCTTCTCTTTTCGAAAGCTAGGTGAAAAGCTTGCTAATGGGTATAATGGGCTCCCGGAATTTGTAGTAAAGGCGTTTCAAATGGGGAAATCAGATCCCAGAAAGGTGGTTTTCTCGGCTAAGATGGGACTTGCCTTGGTTCTTGTCTCTTTCCTGATTTTTCTCAAGGAGCCCTTTGAATATGTCGCTCGATACTCTGTTTGGGCTCTACTCACTGTCGTCGTTGTTTTTGAGTTCAGCATAGGTACTTGATTGCCAACTCTTGCTCTTATTTGGTCATCCTTTACATTCTTATGCTGTAGAATATTGTTTGGTATCCATTATTTTTATGCTGTTTTCTGCTTTCCTGTGAGCTGAAGGAGTTTGGCTAATGTTTATAGTTATATATATTCTGGTTTATAATGTCGATTAAATTAAAGTAAGATTTTTCCAAGTTGCCCTGTAGGATGACAATTTTCCTTTTGTATGTAACTGTCAAAGCTATTGGATGGAAGTTGTATTGATGGTTTGATTTAAACAGAGAATTCCATTTATGTTCAACTTAACTAATGGAAGCAAAGGGCTAGTTGATTTAGGCGCTGTTCACTTCAGCTTATTTGGACTAAACTTATTCTGAATTAAAATTATCTGAACTTATTTTAAATTTCTTTGCTGAATTTATTCTGAACTTGTTTGTTGAACTTGTTCTAAGTTTATTCTAAACTTATTTGCCGAACTTATTATGAACAAATTTCTAAATTTATTTGTTGAACTTATTCCGGACGTATTTGATGAACTTATTATGAACTTGTTCTGAGCTTATTTTGAACTTATTTTGGAATGAACTTATCTGAACTTATTATAGAAATAAGCTGATGAGAACAAGGCCTTAGTTGCTTATTTGGTTTGAAAGGTTTCAAGGTTGGTGCTATTACATTTGTTTGGATAGTATTGAGGAAGGACAAGTAGCAGGCAGAAAGGGGAGAAGGGAAAGGTAGTGGCAGAGTTCAAATGTCTCAATTTTTAAGGGTCATTGAACTTATGGGGTGTTAAAAGGGAAGGGGATTTGATAGACCCCTTTAGTTATCCAAATGAGGCAGAAAGGGGAGAACGGCAACGTAGTGGAAGAGTTCACCCTTCTGCATTGGTTATCCAAATAAGATAAATCGAGGTGCTCCACTTTAGTTTTCTTAGGTGTATGTATCTCATCATTGTCTCCAAATTAGGTGGAAGGAGTAATATAATGCTTTTTGCTCACTAAATGCATCACTAAGTTTAGAACTTGCTACATTAATAAGGTTGTTTAGTTGCTAGCTACATTACACTCAACTACAATTGTCAAATAAGGGTGTGTATCTGGGTGTCCAATTTAGCCATTTTCTAAGAATTCCATTTTTTAGTTTAAAGGATCCAAAGTGTAGTTTCAGTGGTGATTGCAGTTTCGGTTGCAGTGCTGCAGTAATTTTATTCATAACAGCAGCAGCAATTTTATTCATAACAGTAGTAAAGGAGCACTGGAAAGGAAGATGATCAATAGTCTCAAAATTGTCGTAGGACACACATTTAGTATCCAGTTGCATACCAAATGCATGAGGCCTATCCTTGGTCAGAAGCCTTCTTTCCATAGTCCACCACATGATGAAGGCATTCTTGGGTTTGTGGAATCTGTGCCATGCACTGCTCCACCAAGGTGATTGATGCCCGTTGCCCTTAAAGTTGCTGTATGTTTCTGCCATTTCAAACTTTCCATGTGTTTCAGTCAACCAGACATTCCTTTGTTTATCATAATAGACATATCTCTCTGCTTCAGAATTCTTTATCTCACTGCTTCAGAATTCTTGTCCAATACCAGCTAGCATTAAATCGATTTGTATGTGTCCATATATCATTGTGTTTGAGGTATTTGCCATTTACCAGTTGTGGAAAATCTTAGCATGAATGCCTTCTTTCTAAATTTTTGTTACATCAATTGTACTATCATTTTCATCTTCATGGGCAGTTGATTTTCTTCTTGCTGTTTCTACATCTGAAATTTACTGTACTAAATGCTACAGATTCTGCTCTTTGTGAATTCAGGGCTCGTAGCTCCAGCATATGAGAAGCATTTTTATTAATCATTCTTTTCTTCCATGCATATTGACAAGTCCATTTCGTCTGCTGACTTGATCTATTTCTAGGAGCAACCCTTAGCAAAGGATTCAACCGTGCATTGGGGACACTGTCCGCTGGAGGACTCGCTTTGGGCATGGCAGTGTTGGCTACGTTGGCTGGAGACTGGGAAGAACTTGTTACCATCATTAGTATCTTCGTTATAGGTATGATTCCTCATAAAACAACCATCAGAGTTTCTCTTAGCTTTGTACATTTCCATCTATTTTTATTTCCGACTCTGAACTTCATTTCTTTTTGTTATACTGCAATGGTAGGGTTTATTGCCACCTATTTGAAACTTTACCCCACAATGAAGCCTTATGAGTATGGGTTCAGAGTATTCTTGTTGACATATTGCTTCATCATGGTGTCTGGGTATAAGACAAGGGAATTTGTCAACACAACTGTCAGCAGATTTGTGCTTATTGCTCTTGGTGCTGGTGTTTCGTTGATAGTGAACACGTGTATTTACCCAATATGGGCTGGAGAGGATCTGCACAACTTGGTCGCGAAGAACTTTATGAATGTCGCCGATTCTTTAGAAGGTCAAATGATAACTCATTCCTGTCTTGTTATTCATGTAATGTTATTATGATTATTTTGAGCTGTCTCATCTATGTTATTGCAGAATAAACCTAATTGTTGACTGTTTCATCCCTAATTAACAGTTTTGAATAATCCTTGTAGGTTGTGTCAATGGATATGTGAGATGCATCGAATATAAAAGAGTCCCTTCAAAAATCCTTACTTTCCAGGCTTCTGATGATCCACTTTATAGCGGCTACAGATCAGCTGTGGACTCAGCAAGCCAGGAGGATGCTTTGGTAATTCATCTTTGATATTTCCAATGCAGATACGATCTGCCACTAGTTATGTTATGTTTGGGCTGTGATGTAATACAATTGGATGCAATCAATGAACAGAAAGTGTTGAACATGCTATGATTGTTCACACTGCATTGTGCCCTGACACATATAACATTAGCATCTTGAGTGGCTGAGAGCTTTATTTGTTTGATGAGGATGTAGGTAGGTTTTGCAGTTTGGGAGCCACCGCATGGTCCTTACAGAATGCTTGCGTATCCATGGAAAAGCTATACCAAAGTCAGTGGTGCCCTGAGGCATTGTGCATTCATGGTGATGGCTTTGCATGGCTGCATACTTTCAGAAATTCAGGTTTGTATGTGTAGTTGTCAGCCTTATGGTTTCTAGGATTTTCATTGTTATTGAAGCTTTTATCCATTAGAAGCAATGTTCCGTTGCATGAGTGGTATAGCTTAATTGCTTGCATTTGCATCTGTTTTGTCAATTTTATTTAAAATAAGCCTCTGTGGAGCAACTTTTTAGAATATGCATTATTAACTTTGTTGCAACAGGGATTTTCTTTAGCATCTTATTTAAATTTTCTGTGAACTTGATAGAAATCAGCAGCTTTGAGGAAACTAAATTGATTTTTAACACCAACGTTATAGAAATCATAAAGGATGGACTTTTCAGGAAGAGCAGAGAATAACTGAGAGAGACTGCTCCCACTACTCGTCTGCCTTCAAAATGCTTTGTTGTCCTGCCTTCCTCTGGCTCTCTTTTTTTTGGGGGGGGGGGGGGGAGATGAGAGCTTTGGGAGAGTGTGGATTAGTTTTGTTGCAGGGTTACATGCTCGTTGTGTGAGGTGCTTGCCTATGTTGGACATCCCTAATAACTGTTTTTTGTCTTCAACTGGGCAACCTTCTAGTCCAGTCCTGCTTCCTTTGCAAGGAAAATAGATTGATGACAGTTGCATGATTTATTCTTAGACATGCAAGTTTTGATGCGTAGGAGAGCTCTCTTGCTGTGAGAGATGATAGGTTTGTCACTTTGTCAAAAGTGAAGGACCATAGGTGGAGCTCTGTAGTCTATATTAACTATGGGCTGACTATGCAAGAAGAAAGGCAAGCTCCAAATTAACTATGAACTGGCTGAACCATCTCGCTAGTCTTAGTAGATGGTGTTATGTTGATGCCACGCTGGACATTGGTTCTATGAGGTCCTACAAGTTCTTTGTTTTGCTAGATTAAAAACAAGGTAGCTATGGAGGATTATGCCTACAAATATGCCCCTCCCCAATTTTTATTTGCACATGTAGTGTTCTCACTCCTCTGCCTCCTCTTCATTACAAATGAATTGAAATTTTTTTTTCCTTTCCTGAGTGTCTATTACTAATATTGGGTATCATAAATGGACATATCTATATAAAATTGATAAATATGCAGCTATTAAGTGCGCGGCTGCATTAAAAGTTGTCATCCATTAATAATAAAAATGTTGTGCTTTTAGGTAATAAAATACAGATTATTCTTAGGCATATGTGATTAATTAGTAAGGGTCTAACAAATTTTAAAATTTACTTTATAACCCTCAAATGATTCATTAATGAATTGAGCACTCGAGCAAATTATCATACAGGCATGAGGCACCCACAGGGCAGTTAAAAGCATTTGTCCATCGATGAGGTAAATATAGAACCAGAGCATAGCATGATTCTAGTTGCATGGGTACATGGCACATGATTTATGATATAAATTTGTCAATTAATGGTCGCGGTCCGAATTTTCTGTTTCATCCTTAATTATTTTGTATCATAAGTGGTTTTTGATATTTATACCCCCCCCCCCCAAAAAAACCCAAAAAAAGTGGGAAAATTGTGGGTCTGCATGTTGCTCTTTCTTATGCAAGTTGTGCAACTACACGTGATCATATTTCATTTGTATGCGAATTGTAGCTATTCTAGTTCAATTATTGAGCAGTTTGAGAGAGCATAGGATGGATCATTTCTTGTCTGATAACCAGCTGAAAGAAAGAGAGCGGGAGCCCCTTAGGCTCCAGTTTATGGTTTATATTAGTGCATACATCACAGTTTGGTGTCAACCTTCTACAGGTTTTTGGCTATTAATGGATTATCACAGTCAAAGCTTTGGGGTTCAATGATTTGTGGCGGAGAAATATACATAAATATTTGGACTTCTTATCCTAGCTTATGCTTTCTGAAGGGTCATGCATCACCAATTTTGTTGATTTGCTTAGGGAGATATGTTGAAATTACGTTACCATCTTTCTTGATCAGAATCTAAGTTTCTAGTCTATTCAGACAATTATAGTGTGAGGGGGGAATGCTGCCGAATGAGATAACAAGAACGGGGATACCAAATACACTAAGGGGTAAAAAAAAATGAGCATCCGAGTTGCGACTTGCAGGGAGAGCATTATCATCTTCAATTCAGGATATGATGGGTTCAAGACTAATAATGTACGGAAGCACATCAAGATCTCAAAGATAGAAACCAGTCTTTAGTTTAGCCCCCCCCCCCCCCCCAAAAAAAAAAGAAAAAAGAAAAAAAGCACTCGAATAGATTTTGGGTTATCTATGAAGTTAAAGAAAGATTGAACATGGAACATACTGCGTTGGAGTGTAGTGAAAATATAGGGTATAGCCCCTTATAAACCAGAAACGGAGAGCATTGAAGGATCAGGAGAAGCAATTGCCTATGTGCTTACATTGATATTGATATACCAAGCTCCAACATTAGAATGAGAATGGTTCCTGAAGTTCAAATGCAGGTACCGACCCTCTGATATTTAGTCTTTTGATTAGGAGAGGACATAGCCTCTCCCTGGTGGAATTTTTTAAGAAAACAGGTTATACTACAGCCGATTCAAACTACCAATGTTTGGTTGTTCGACAAAATCGTGTTGACATGTTACATTGTTTTGACATCAGTTTCAAACTACCTATGTATGACAAATAGAGGCTATAATCTTTTTGTTGCAGTATGACCCCAAATAATTCTTTAGGGCATTTTTTTTTTGTTCTTTGCGCATGGGTACAGGTGGAGGAGGGGGGGGGGGGGGGATTGGAAATCACCCCCCGATCCCCCCGCCTCCGTGGCCTTTCCGGCGGGGGGGGGGGAAGGTAAGAAATAAGAAATTCGTTTCATTTCCACCATAGAAGAATAACCTTATATACAAACACTTGAAGGGAGGGTATTTCTTAAGCCTTAAAGATAAAGACAGTTCCAGTGTCTTCTTTACTTTCTTTTTCTTATAGTTCTTGAACAAAACTTGTAATCTACTAAACTAGTATTTACAATTCTCACAGATCATCAACGCTGAGTGTTGCACTTGTCTGAAAGTCCTCATATTCCTCTCATGCCATATGCAGTAGGTGACTATGGTAATGCAAGCATAGAAGACCTGCTGCTGGGTCTTAGATTTCTTCATCTTCTTGGCAGCTGTTATAGCATCTTGAGTTGCGCGTATCATAGCGCTGAACTTCAGAAGAGTCAGCATGTTTTGTAGTACACATTGACTAAACCGACATCTGAAGAAAAGATGGTCATGTGCCTCCTGTTATCGAAACATAAACAGCATACATTGTTCTTTATGTGCATTCACATCTTCATCAACCCGTCCAGAGTAAGAAGCCTGCCTAGGCACCTTCTCCAGAAGCAAAAAGACTGCTTGGGAATGTTAAACCTGCTCGAAGCAACCTGAGGCATAGTTGATTTGTCAGTAGGGCCCACAAGCCATTTATATCCACTGGATATTGAATACTAACCTGTAGGAGAAGCATTCTAAATACACCCAGTATAACCATTTGCAAAGATGTCCCTAGCTTTTACAATCTTCTTCCAATACCTTGAGTTAGTTAACAGTCTTTGAAACTTCCCAGATGCCTTGCCTTTTCAGATAGACTCTATGTAACCATCTCACCCATAAGCAGTTCTTTTCTGCTGCTGTATACCATAAATGCTTACCTACTGCTGCTGGGTTCCAAGTATCACATGGTTGAACTCCCATCCACCGGCAGATGTTGGTTGAAATATGAATCCCAAGCCACAGGGGTGTGGGGTCCACTGTCCTCAGCCTTCTTGTGGCTTCATAAGAAGTTTCTACATATACTCCTAAATCCCAATGCTGATAATCACTTCGTTAGGCAATACAAAATAAAGAAGACCAGTATGTGTGCAACGAGAAGAGTACATTTGGAAGTTGCAGTCTACCTGCATAGTTCTTGAGGTCCAGCTTGACAGAATCTGATTCTTTTGGTAGTCTTTTCCACCTTTGCATTACAATAAGCCTTAGGCCGTTTTCTAGGGGTTAAGGGAACCCTCAGGTATCTGGCAGGAAACTTCCCTAAAGAAAAACCGATTTCTCTTTGGCAATGCAAGTACTGTTGTATGTTGCCATTGTTTGGGCATTCTGCATTCCCCTGCATGATAGGTTTTAGCATGGCCTTTCCTGATCTTCATTTTCACCTGTGGTGCTTATTTTATGTGTTAACTTTTGTTACTTCACAATTCAGGCCCCTGCTGAAAAAAGACAGGTTTTCCATGCTGAGCTTCAAAGGGTAGGAAAAGAAGGTGCTAAAGTGTTACGTGAGCTGGGTAACAAAATAAAAAGAATGGAAAAGCTAGGCCCAGAAGAAGATATCCTGTATGAAGTAGACGATGCAGCAGAAATTCTGCAAAGGAAGATTGACCGAAAATCTTACCTTCTCGTCAATTCACAGAGTTGGGAAATTGGAACTCCCCTAAAAGAACAAGGACAAACTCAACACGTTCTTACTAGTACTCATGAAAGTACGATGCCAGAATTCAAGTCACTCAGCGATCTAGGACAGCTGCCAAATTTTACAAGCTTCGATGCTGGAAACAGCCCAACCACCCTCTTTATTCCAGCTGGCAGTGTCTCCTTAGAGAGCATATTCAACAAACAGGTATCTTTGCCTACTCCATTGACATCAATTGCTGATGAGGAATCTTCAAATGAAGATGAATCAAAGACCTATGAGAGTGCAAGTGCATTGTCCTTGGCAACATTTGCTTCCCTCTTGATTGAGTTTGTGGCAAGGCTTCAAAATCTTGTTGAAGCATTTAAAGAGTTGAGTGAGAAAGCACATTTTAAGGAACCCATTGGACATTACGTACGAGAAGCATAATTATTGGGAAGTGATCGTGACCATGTGTATTCTTTCGGGTACAAGATGTTTATCCCACTTACCTTCTGGGGAAGGAGCAGGAAGATCCTTACAGAGACTTTAAGTATGCAGGGAGATCTGATCGACTGCACAAGGAATGGGCAATTGGATTTTGGTTTGCCCATAATGAATTTCATGAGTGGGGTATTCTTTTGGTCATATGTAGTTAAGCTGGCAAAGGTGTTGGTTGTAAGTTGTAACTGAGGGCATGGTTGGCTGGTGGAGCAATCCAACAATTTTATTTTATTTATTGATTTACCTTTTGCTGTTTGGCTACACATACTGATGATGGAAAGGAACTGTATACGGACCGTAGTGTTAACTGGTTACGGTTTTGCGGAAAGCATACTAGAATGAGATGTTGAACGACATTCATTGCACATTTTATTTTATTTTTTAGTGTTAGCCAAATATTTGTCTGATCTGAGTACCAAAGTTGTCCAATATTCAAAAAACCAAGTATCAGACGCAAAAGGGCATGACATTTTTCTTTTTCTGTTGTTCAAGCCCAGTTTTGACCTGAGCATTTTGTCTAATTTGTACAATTTGAAAGATATTGGACATTAGATTAAACAAATGTCCAATTTTGGTACTATTTAATTTGTCTAACATAATCTGATCCAGATACACTTGACTCTCTTTCTATTTATAGGCATTCAAATTGAAATGAAAGCTTTGAGATGATTCAACAATGTCAAATATTGGGATAATTTACAATAAAAATAAATCGATTTTGCTAAACATCACCCTAAGGGAGATGACTAAGAGGTATCTATGTCCATTATATATAAAGAATCTTGCCTTATGGATATATGTTGCAAATTTCTTAATTAGACTCTACTAGAAACTTGTTTGAATGTTTAACAAGGATAATAATTAACAATCACAATTTTTTTATTTTAAAAAAATTTCTCCCCACATACCCCAATTATAACCCTTACCCCCATGTGCCCAATTATTCTTTCCTAACACAGATCACCTCCCCAGAAAATGTTGCTGTGCAAACCTATAAACCCCACCCCACCATTGTAGTTGTTCAAGCGTAGAGTACCCCCCCTCCCCCCATTGTTGCTCCTCAAACCCAGAACCCCCTTTCTCCAATTGCTGCTTCTCACCTAATTTTCCCACCTCTTCAACCCAAAACCTAAGATATTCAACACCCAATTCAGCTACTGTTGGTGGGTGTCAAGCCACCGGGCCTCCACTGATGGGTCTTTTGCATTTGAAATTGAGTTCAACTTCACCGTGGCTTGGATTGAAAAGATGGAGTCGGAGGGTAAATCCAATATTTTCTGAGAGAATTTGTTGTTTGAGGGGCTGTTGAAACTCGGTGTTGCGAGTTCTGGATTTTCCGGCAGAATTCCTCGTCTGAGAGGTTGTCGAGTCTCCAATTGAAAAGTAATTAAGCTCCGGAGAGTGTAAATTTCCAAATTTCATCACTTGTAATTTATGCGGAAGTTCTAGCATAGGGAGGACATGTAGTAATTAAGCGTTGAGACGGGTTGTTAGAGATTGAGTTTGCTTAGGTGGTATTTGGTGAGGAGTTAGAGTTTATTTAGGAAATAGAATTTTCTTTGATTGGGATAAGATTTTTGTGAGTAATTACTATTTGCAATATATATCCATAAGGAAAGATTCTATATATATAGTGGATATAGATACCTCTTATTTATCGCCCTTAGGGCGACGTTTAGCAAAATTGAAAATCAAAATATTGGGATAATTTCGTTACCTAAGTCCTAAGTACTGTCTCTATCTAACTGATTATCTATTAGAAAAACTAATTATCCTAATCCGACTTTTATTTGATGAAACTACTATGTTAAAAAAGTCAAAAAATTACTAATTATTAAATCTCCCTACCTATTAAAGTTTCAAGGTACAAAAAATCCTAATCCCATATTTATTTATTTATTTATTTGATAGAACAATCCCACATTAAAAATAAATTGAAAAGAATAACAAAAAAAATGACTACTTAACAATTAACCCCCCCCCCCCCCCCCCCAAATCACGTTACTTTGATCACTTGCCTTTGATACTTTTCTCAGCTGCTTTCCCTTTCCCTCTTCTTTTGGTTTTTTTTTTTTTTTAAATATGATGACTTTTGAAAACAAAGGTCGGTGAGAACTAAAAAGCCCAAAAAAAAAGGGGAAGTCACAAAGGACTATCCAAATTAGTTATGACATTATCCAAAAATTTTAAAACTAAAATGATGAAATAGTTGCGATACCTCTCTACAACTCCAAGCTCTCTCTCCAAGTCAGGGTTAGCTAATGTATCTACTTTTTTTGGGGGGGGGGGGGGTGTGCAGCTGCTGCTGCTGGAAAAAAAAACTATGTGAAGTCCTTTGACGAAAATTTTCTTTTTCTTGGGTGGGATAAAGGCAAAACCATGCTATTACAAGTCCAAAATTCCCTAAACTTGGGGGGGTATTTCCATCATAAGAGCATCTTAGTATGAATTCACCTTCTAAGGAGGATGCTTCATCACTTAAACCTCAATTACTTTCCGTACAATATTTTTGCCCATTAAAGAAAACTTTTTTTAACCATGCATAACTATAAACTCTATTTTCCATTGACTATTGTAAATACAAATTTTGAGTCCAAAATAAATAGCCTAAGAAATATGGACAAATTTAATTTTGTATTAATTTCATATTACATGGGTATGAACTCTGAATATTTGTTACAAAATGAACAAATAAAAAGATCCTTTGATTCAATTATCCGTTGATAGCTTGAAAGAGGGTCAACTAGACTTGAATCTCGATCAAGTTGACTGATTTGATTTCTGTTGACGAATTTAATTTGAAGTTCTTGAATGAGGCTTTAAAGGCTTAATCTCAATTAAGAGAGTTGTTGATTCATTTAGTGGGTACATGACATGAACATTGTTGTGCTTGTTGTCTTCCTTCAAAGAATTTGAGCTCTTGAATCTTCAGAATGCAATCCTAGATGAAGAAAGCTAAAGTGCTTCTTGATCTAGAGATGCAGAAGGTCTTGATCCTTGATTCTTATAAACTTTGATCCTTAACGTTTGATAGCTAGATATATCTGCAATCTAAACTTCCAAACCTTGCAGATGTTGAATGTTGAATATAGTTTGTCAAGTTAATAGATGTGAGGGTGAGGTTGCTTAATCTCGGTTGATGAACTGGATAATGAAGCACAGTTGAGTAGTACGCCTTCAATCTAAAATTGCAATAGATGCTGAATTAGCTAGCTTTGATCCTTATTGCTTGGTAACTGCTTTAGATCTCTTGTAGTCTAAGCTTTTGGAGCTTGCAAATACTGAATGCTAAGGTCCTTAAAATGAAGGGAGGAACCCTGTTTATAGGCTCCACTAGCCTAGAGTTTGAGTTGGGTCTTGGCTTAGGCCCATAATTTAGTCATTATCTCCTTATTTTTTTTAAAATAAGTAAATAATTACTATTTTCTGCATCATCAATAATGCATGGTAATTTCTAACCTCCTAAAATTTAATTACATTTAAATTCAATTTAATGGTCCTACCAAAGTTAATTTTATATGTGGTAGCTTCTACTTGGCCAAATAAAAATTGTTTTATTTTACACGTGATATCATATCTTTTGGCGGCAACTTTTTGCCTAATGCAACTGCCTCTATGATCATCTTACTGGATTTGACTATATCAATATACGAAGCCTTTGAGGGGCCATGGGAGGCAATGCACCCCCTTCGTCAACCCAAAAAAAAAGGTTAAAAAGAAATCCTACTGTGCACTTTCTGATCTTTGTCTACCACTCCACATTGATTTCTAAGAACCAATGCTCTATAATCCATCAATCAATAAGCCTAGAAAAGTTGAAACTTTTCCCTACATTAACAGCGAACCTTGTCTATACGTAACCTACTAATCTATGACCTATATTCCCATATTAAATGTTCTAGAGTCAATTTCGTTCTACAATTGGAATCTTTAAATATTGTGTTTCATTTTATTAATAGTAAATCCATTAGAGCATCAAAATTAAGATTCTTGGATGATTGGTATTGTGCTATGTGAATGTGATTGAATTAACAAGTCAACATTCATATTAATATATTTCATATGCATTGCCATGGAGTACTGCAGTGCTACGAATCTTGATTGTTTTATTTGATTAACTTTTAAGTAGATGTTGGACATGTGCTTTGTGTTTATTTAAGGATTTAAATTATCAATTGGTTTCAAAGTAATGATCTGTTAATCTCATAATTTAATTACACTTATAAGTTGTTTTTTTTTATTTTATAGGATGACATCCTATATAGTATTGTGTTTAAGTAAGCTTATGGAATGTACATTTGGCACACTTAGCTATTAAAAATCTACACTAGCTAGTTAGATACTGTTACTAAATTTATTTAAAGTTTTTCAAGTTCAATTATATTGCTTCAGTTATGATTATTAATTGAACATTGAAATTGGAATCTTTAACAAATTTATACATATTTACTTAGAGTTCAAATAGTTTAAATTGAACATATGTTCATCTATATTTAGGTACTATTAGTCACAAATGGGAAAGCAAAATCAGGATAAAATAGATTTTATTTTTAAAGGAAAAAGAAACGAAACTTAGTAAGACACTACAATTGATGAGTCAACTCCAGTTGATAAATCAATGTCGATTGATCAATCCGTGTGGAACACAATTGGGCTTCAAACCCACCCATATGTCCTTCAGATACATCAACCTCTACCATCATAAAGGATATTGGTGAACTTTTGCAAAGCGACCAAGAAAAAGAAGCAAATTTAGGAATATCCAACTTGTACAATGAAATTTAGAGAGCTTATACAAGAGTAGGTCCTTATCAGCAACAACTTACTGACTTCTTGAAAACTGGACCTACTTCTTATCCTCTACGATTTCAAGTGTTCTAGTATAAGATATTTTCATGGGTAAAATATTCTCTTGAAAAGGATGATGCATATGTCCATCTTGTTATCATTTTAACAAAGAAGATAATCCTCTAGGATTCAAGGCTTTTACCATTGATGGCTTTCAAAATTGGAAGTGTTGGGTTTCATGGCCCAAAATCCAAGAAATGACACGGTGGGACTGTGCTAGACGACACGGGCGTGTCAGGCCGACGAAGCGACCACGAAAGAAGGCAGGTGCCCGTGCCACCCAGCACGGTCGTGCTAGGTTCCCAGTTCTAGCACGGGTTTCTTGGCGGCTAGGGTTTGCGTATTGGGATACAATCTTTGTGGCGGCTACGGTTCTCCTTTAGGAGTTAAATCCTACATTTCTAGACCCTATATAAAGAGACCTTGCCTAGGATCTAAAATCACTACTTTAGACTTCAAATCCCCGAATCCCTAAACACATTGAGAAGTAGAGAGATTTTGAGAGAGATTACAAGAGATGTTGTAATTCTACTATTGGAGCGAATCACTTGTTGCGATTGTGATCGTTTTGTACTCTCCTTACTCATATAGTGGATTGATTGTGCTCGTCGCCGTCCGTGGTTTTTTTCTAGCATTGGGTTTTCACGTAAATCTTGTGTGTCATTACTTTGTTCTTGTTATCGTTCTTTAAATTTCTGAATATCTGTTTCATCATATTGCTTCCGCTATTAGTTTGTTCTAATTCCTAATGAGTGGTATCAGAGCTTTGGTTTAGGATGTGTTCAATTATGAAGGTTGATATCCAGAAATTTAATGGGGAGATTAGTTTTAATCTCTGGAAGGTGCATATGAGAGTAATTCTTATCCAGCATCGGTTATGGAAGGTTCTGCATGGACCTCACCAGAAACCTGAGAAGATGACTAATGAACAATGAGTAGCAGACCAAAAGAAGAGGCGTGGATCATTGACAGATGAGGAATGGGAGGAACTGGAGTTGAAGGCAGTTTCAGCCATACAGTTATGCTTGCCACCACATGTCTTGCGAGAGGTGCTTGATAAGATAACTGTAGTGGATCTTTGGGTTCGACTGGAGGAACTCTACATGACGAAGAGTCTCGCCAACAAGATCCGTTTGAAGGAAAGGTCGTATACATTTCGTATGGCTGAAGGTACCCCTATTTAAAAACACTTGAATGAGTTTAACTCTATTCTTGTTGATTTAGAGAGTCTGGATGTAAAGATTGAGAATGAGGATAAAGTTATTCTGCTTGTTGTGTCTTTACCCCCTCCTATAAACACTTTAAGGAGATCATGCTATATAGTAATTCTAATACTATAGTGTTTGAGGATGTTAAGTCAAACATGTTGTCTAAGGAGAAGTTTGATCTTGACATTCATGCTAATTCTGCTGAGGGATTAGTAATAAGGGGTAAAACAACTGAAAAGCGGAACGGTAATAGGAGTAATAACCATTCTAAATCTAGAAATTCTCATGCTGGTAAGACCTGCAATTACTGTGGTAAATTTGGTCATATTATTGGTAACTGTTGGCAACTGCAAAAGAAAAGGGAGAAAGAAGAAGATAATTCTCGTGTGCCTGCTAAAGCTTCGTTTGCTGAATCTGATTCTGATGGTGACATTCTGTTTGCTACCTTTACTAAAAGGGGGAGCGATTCTGATTGGATTCTTGATTCTGGGTATACCTATCATATGTGTCCTCACAAGGATTGGTTTTCAACATATGATCCAGTTGACTCAACTGTTGTTCACATGGGAAATAATGCCCAATGTAATGTAACTGGAATCAGTACTGTTAAAATCAAGACCCATCATGGTGTTGTCAGGACTTTATCTAATATTCGTCACGTTCCTGACTTGAAGCGTAACCTCATCTCTTAGGCACCCTTGAATCCAAGGGGTGCAAATATTCAGCTGAAGGTGGAGTTCTGAAGGTCTCGAAGGGCAGTCGGATTCTATTGAAGGGTTTGAGGCATGGAAGCCTCTATGTCTTACAGGCACCTACTACGACAGGTTATATGAAAAAATGTTCATATAAGTAGTCTCTCAGAGCTAAATTTAAGCATTGCTTGGACTTAGTTGGCATTCACAGTATTTGAGTGCCCTTCGGGGGGGGGGGCATCACCCTTCGGGGTGCGATGACGATGTTAGAGAATTGGTAATTGTTGGTGATTTTGGTCCAAGGTGGAGATTGTTGGGTTTTGTGGCCCAAAATCCAAGAAACGACATGGTGGGACCGTGCCAGACGACACGGGCATGTTAGGCTGAAGAAGCGACGACGAAAAGAGGCAGGGATTTGGCACAGGGAGGCCGTGCCAGTTGGGTGCCCGTGCCACCCAGCACGGTCGTGCTGGGTTCCCAGTTCTCGGTCGGGTTTCTTGGCGGCTAGGGTTTGCGTATTGGGATACAATCTTTGTGACGGCTAGGGTTCTCCTCTAGGAGTTAAACCCTAGATTTCTAGACCCTATATAAAGAGACCTTGCTTAGGATCTAAAATCACTACTTTAGACTTCAAATCCCTGAATCCCTAAACACACTGAGAGGTAGAGAGATTTTGAGAGAGATTACAAGAGAGGTTGTAATTCTGCTATTGGAGCGAATCACTTGTTGTGATTGTGATCGTTTTGTACACTCCCTGCTCATATAGTGGATTGATTGTGCTCGTCGCCATCCGTGGCTTTTTCCCGCATTGGGTTTCCACGTAAATCTTGTGTGTCATTTCTTTGTTCTTGTTATCGTTCTTTAAATTTCTGAATATTCTGTTTCATCCTATTGCTTCTGTTATTACTTTGCTCTAATTCCTAACAGGAAGAAAGTTAGAAGTGGAAAAAAATTGTTCTTTTTGGAGTCATGTGGGTAAAGACCCAAATACCACCCACAAGAATGTTGATAGAAATATTACTGATTCATTTAATCAGAAGCAAGACATGCCTTAAGTGTTTGATAAGTAAACTTCACAACAAATCAAAGCAAATAGATTGCCAATGAAAGTTTCAAGTGAAGCAATTCTATTTTTTGCATTCCAAAGGTGTGCTTTAAGAGGAAATGATGAGAGTAAAGACTCTCTAAATCGGGAAAATTCATTAGACTTGTAAAGCTTTTGGCTAGCTTCTTATAATTCAGATGCTCCAAAGGTCATCTTAGAACATGCTCCCAAATGTGCTTCATACACATTATTTGACACTTAGAAAGATATCTTACATGTTCTAGGTGAGAAAGTAAAATGAGCTATATTTGATGAGATTAGTGGCTCATAGTTTTGCATTATTGTTGATGAAGCTAGTGATGTACTAATGTATCAAATCAAGAACAAATGGCAAAATATGTTGATAATCAAGGCTACATTATATGCAAAAGTTTCCATATTGTTCATGTCACAATGTAATGCCCTAACTAGTAAACATGAATTTAAAAAAAAACACATTCTTTTAAGGATGAGCAGCAGAAAGAAGCCTTTTAGCTAGAGAATTACCGCCGTTCCTCGAAAGGAACCAGACTCTCAAAATTACGAATTTGGTTTCTTTCATTTTTTAGAACTTTTGAGGTTAAACTTTACCTAAACTAAAACCATCATTTAGTTAGCTTTTTAAAGTGCTTAATATGAAAATCATAAAGATATATTCATCTTGAACCAAAACTTGATAAACATCACACATTATACAAAACTTTTCTTATAAACTTGAGTTTTATTGCACAATCAATGAAAATGTATTATATTGCGAAATCATAGCGTACGTTCGACATCAATCTTAAATAAACATATCCCATGGTCTAGTTTAGTGAATGACAAAGAGCCTGCTAGACCGCATGAATATCATCTTGTTTGTCAGCTAGGAATCACACTCTTGATTCGGGCATCACTCTTTCCTTTCTTTTCCTTCTGATAGCTCCCTTTTAGTCTTCTTTACCTAAAAGAAAAAACATAATACATTTTTGAAGGAGTTGATGCCCGGTACGCTATCTTTGTATAGTAAATCATTACTGTTAAGACCAGTAAGTAGCGGAATGATTTTAAATTCATTTTCTTTCAAATTGAGGGAGTACAGGCTTTTCGGTGCTCTTCAATCATTCATCCCAAAACATGCATTTATAAAATCACTTTGGTGTGATCCTACTAATTAATGAGCTGATCTTCATTTTTGGTACCTATTAGACATTGAAGAGGTGCACACTCCAGGACCCATAAATTTTCATCTCAATCAAGGACATATCCCACTCGGGGCCATTTTTTTATTTGATTTCAATTGGAGATGTATCCCTTTCGGGACCCCCCTAATGTTTATCAATTGACTTACTGATTAGATTTTACTAAAACACTCATAAATCATATATGTACAATCATTCATAAGACGTTTCTTTGTGCCATATGCATGAACATCATTTTTAAAAGTATGGACAATAGACGTGTATACCTCGTTTGCCTTTGAAAGCTTGTTTGTTATTCCTTCTCTTGATCGTTTTGCTTGACTTGGTATAGATTGTTCCCTCCCTTGAAATGAGTGACTGACCACTGTGCCATGAATAAACAATGTAGGCCTTAACTGCTCCATGTTTTTCCATCAATGATTTATTTTAATTGATTAATGAGTTGCACAACAATTTTAAATTCATTTTCTTTCAAATTGATTGAGGAAGCGCTTTCTAGTACTTCCTTAATCATTCTTTCTAAAATGTGCATTTATAAAATCACTTTGATGAGATCCTAGTAATCAATGAGTTCGTCTTCATTTCTTATACTTGTTAGAGATTGGAGATGTACATGCTCTCGGGCCTACAAATTTTTATCTTAGTCAATGACATATCCCTCTTAAGACCCCCTTTTTATTTGATTTCAATCGAGGACTTAACCCTTTTTGGACCCCTATTGTTATCGATTTAATACTATCGATTAGAACACTTTTAAAAACAATTTAAAATTATCTATGTACTATCATTCATAAAATGTTCCTTTGCACCATATGCATGAACGTCAATCTTAAAAATATAGACAAAAGATGTTCCTTTGCTTTAGTTGGTTCATATTGTTCCCTACTTTGAAATGAATGACTAGCCACTATGGCATGAGTAAACTTTGTGAGCCTTAACTGTTGGATATTCTTCTATCAACAGTTTCTTTTAATTGCATTCTTACAATGGGTTCATACTTGGCCTTTTCTACTTATGCTTTGTGTAGGAAGTATGACTTCTTCGATTTGTTTTCCTTCATTGGATGTTCATTCTTGTTTAAAGGTGGTTGCATATTGTAGGAGGTGAAAAATTACTGGAAAATCACATAATGCCATGTGCAAATAAAATAATTTTTATTTGGCCAATTAGGAGCAACCACATATCAAATTGGCGTTGGCTGGTCATTTGAGTCAAATTTAAATGAAATAAAATTCTAGCTAATAATAAATTCCCACGTGTTGTTAGTGATGCAGTAAATAATAGTTACTTTCTTTTAGGAGATAATCACTAAAATGTGGACCCGGGTCTACAACCCAACTCAAACCCTAGTCTTAGAGTGTATAAATAGGAGTCCCCCGGCCAACATTCAACATCTGCATATTGTAGAGGCTTAAATTGCAAGTGACATCTAGCGATCAAGCAAAAGGATCAGAACATAAGGATTCAAAAGCAAGAATTAAACCTTTTGCAACTCAAGATCAAGAATCATTACAGTTTTCCATCCAGTTTTGCATCAATTGAGATCAAGCAGCCTCGCCATCGTGTCAACTAACTTGACGAACTGCCATCAACTCTTAGCATCTAGATTTCAGAAACTCTAGATGATATCCGGCTATCAAGTCGCAAGGACCAAAGTTTGCAAGAATCAAGACTCGAGACCCAAGACTCTCTACATCTTTAGATCAAGAAGCACTTCAATGTTCTTCATCTAAGTCTATACTATGAAGAATCAAGAGCACAAGTTCTCTGAAGGAAGACATTAAATACATCCAAAGTTTACACTGTCTACTTGCTAAGGGGATCAACTACTCTTTGTGATTAAAATTAAGCTTTTTATGCCTTCATTTAATAACTTTGAATCAACTGCATCAACGAAAGTAAAATCAATCAACTAATCAATATTAAAGGCAAGCTGACCCTCTTTCTTGTTGTCAACTAGAGATTGAGTTATAGGATCTTTTTATTTGTTCATTTTGTAACAAATCTATATCAAGATTGTACCTATTTCTTCTGAAAATCAATACAAAATTGAATTTGTCCATATTTCTTGTGTTATTTAATTTTAAATTTGAAATTTGTGTTTACATATATTTCTATGAATCACTTTATAAAGGATTTCCTTTTTAACACTGAAAGGTCCTTGTCATTTTCCTCTTTATTTTCAGTAGGGATTCTGTGGATCAATTGATCTTGTCAGTTTTTCCTTTGCTTTTCCCTTGCATAAATGGTTACTTCGATCTTTGAGTTTGCTATATGAGAACTTAAACCTTTGGTCAAGGGCTCTCCTTTCAAATAGCTATCTCATTATTCACATTTTATCTTTAGTTCTTTCCTCATAACTTATGTTCTCTCATGGTAAGGGTAGTACTTGTAAACAAAGGCTCCCTTTAGCTATACTTGTCTCCCTTAGGCTTGATTATTAGATATTCTCATTTTATTACCTTTCTCCAGCTAGACATTCTTAAAGATGTTCAATTCATTCTTTGGTTTGTTCACTCATCCATGCCGATGAATTGCATTTTTCTCTTGGCTCTTTACTTATGGAAGTCCCTCACTAATCTCTCTTGCTCCCCCCCCTTTTGGTTTCAATATCAAAGACTTTCTTCATTTCATATCTTTACTTAAGTTTGGTCATAAATATTATTCTTCTTCCTTTGAGACACTTTTGCCGCTTAATGTCCTAGCACTTCTTAGATCCTTCTCTTATAAGTTTTTATGAAAGATTCACTTTTAGAACATGCATGTAATTTCTAAAATCTCTAAACTTCATCAAGTGACCTAATTGGACTCATATTGTCCTCTCACTATTTTCCTCATAATTGAGCTTCCTTTTTATCCTTCTCATTTTGTTCGACATTGTTTTTTAGATTCTTTTAAATCATCTGTGCAATCAGAAACTTTATTTCCTTACTACTATTACTTGGGTATATGAGTATGTCGTCATTTTTCTTTTACAAAGGATATAAGAAAATATTTCTTTTTTTCCCCAAATATTAAGCAATCTTGATACTTCATGAGCATAACTGATGCTTATTCATCTATCCAAAAATTGTTTCTTTGGATTTACAATAACTCCTTAGGCATAAGCAAAATCTTTCCTTTCTAAATTCCATGATGGATTTTTTTTTCTTACACAATATTTCCCTAATCTTTAGAATCTAAGATGCATACTTTAAAGGACCAAATCATTATGATAATTCATTTTCATCTCTAATCATTGTGATCATTATCACTAAATTTTACTAACCCATATTCCTTCAATTGTCCTTCGCAATTCTTAATACAACATACCATCATTCCTAATAGATTTTAGTCACTTAAGCTTTAACAATAACATCTATACCAATAACCTTTATATCCCTTTTCTCTAAAAATGATAGATTTTTAAGGTCAATTTAAATACATCAAATCCTTTACATTTGACCTTAAAATTTAACATAAATCCCAATATGGAAAGCTCAAGAAGTAAACTACATCTTTTGTTTAGATTTCAACGTCAATAGTCACAAACACCTTCTAATTCTGACTTGAGTAGAATCATGCACAATTGATATACAAGCTGCTCATCCTCAATAAAATGCTCATATCTTTGCCTATACATATTGGATTCAAGTAATTCCAAAGCCTATTGAAAGCTAACTCACTAAGGTATAAACTTGTATAAAATCATAATTTTTAGACTAATGGAATAACATCATTTATTTTGAAGTCACTCTTATTTTGGTTGGTTTCGGTTGTGATTTTCCCAAACGAATAGGTTAATCCACTACCAAACCTTTTATATGATTAAATCATCCAATTTATTACATGCATGTGGTATTAAGGAGCCTTTTTGAACTAAATACTTAACATCCTAAAACAATCATAATAAACTCAAATAATTATTAACAATCTAATCACATAATCCAAGTTAAGACAGTTACATTATACCATAGTCTTTCACGCAAGATCCATCTAAGAGAACAAAGAATTTCATCAAAGAAGGAAAGACGAATTAAAGAAATTACCTTCACATTCATAGCAATCCCATAAGAAGATGGGAAAGGAAGAACATGATGCTTGTGGGCAAGGATTGGGGTGGGGGGGTGGGGGGAGATCAACACGTGGGCAACCAAGTAGGCAGTGGTTATCCATAAAACCATTGACTATTAGCCCTTGTTTTGGTGGAGGAGAGTAGAAAAAAGACGAAGAGTATGAGTGAAGGAGGAAAAGGAGAGAAAATAAGTGAGTGAGTGAAGGCTTTGTGAGGTGATCCAAAATCATTAAAGTTATTATTCATCTCTTTTTACATCCATCAATCCCTTAACTCTTTTGAACATTCCCATAAATAGCATTCTCCTCTTTTAGAAAGTTCATTTTATCTCTCAAAATTTGCGTAACTTTCCTTAAGAAATTACATTCTTATAGATGTGGTATTTTTTTTACAAAGGAAATATTGTGAAATGCCTATTTTGTATATTCCTTTCTCCTCATTCACCAGTTTTTCCTTCTCTTGGAGTCGTGTATTCCAATCTTTTATGGTTTCTTGAAACGTCAAAAGTATTAAACGAAGTCATTAATGTCTCTAAGTTTGCCATTCTTTTGTTTAGAGCAACTCATGAGGTTGGCTACATCTTTGTTAGCCTTCATGGTCACGATGTCAAGTCATATCTAAACGGGCAAAACACACATAGTTCTCTTTCGAGGAAAAAACAAACAATGGTCATTAAATAAAATCTCCCTCATCATTTAATAACAATGCTTTTAATACATTTTTACAATGTACCTTTAGTTCATGTGATCCAAATAATTTGAAAAGGAGTTTTAAAATGTAATTGTTATACCTAACTAGTTTATCATTCTTTACTAGTTCTACGCCCGTGCTTCCCACGAACTTATTTGAGATTCATATGTTTATATCCAAAATGTAATCGTAGGAATCGTAATATCCTTGATTCATTATGAGTGCATTTTTCTTGTATTTATAATATCTTACAATTTTAATACTTATAAGACTTGAGCAAATATGAGAAATAAGAAAATACATTACACATATCTAACATTGTTAAATCTTGTCATTATCCTCAAACAAAAATAAACCCATAAAAAGAGTATTTCCTTTAGTTCTTTGAGCGATTAATGTGTGTAAAACCATACCAATGAAAGCATCAAGTAAAATGAACTTTGCATTAATTTAACAAAAAAGATAGTTCTTTGAACGATTAATATAGTTATGCACTTAGTTGCATGAGGCCAGACCTCGTTTTGGGGGGAGGGGCTGAGGGGGGTTGGCAGAAGAAACCTTGGCAAATAAATTCAAGTGCAAAATGAAAACTAAACGTTGCTAAATATTTCAATTTTATTTAATCATTTACTATTTCTTTTAGCCTTTTCCCTATTTCAAAAGTAAATATGCAATACATATATCTATATCTATATCTATATCTATCTATCTATCTATCTATCTATCTATCTATCTATATATATATATATATATATGCATATATATATATATATATATATATATATATATATATATATATATATATATGAGAATACTTCATGAGTTATATTTTTACTAACGGAAATGACATTAACATTCATATGCACAATTTAAGGAAAAAGCATATGTATGAGAAAATAAATTGAAATGCATCACCATAACACTAATTCTGACATATATAACCAAGGCGATTAGAGAAAATGTATAACAACTTTGTAAGTATACAAAGTAAGAGAAAGAAAGAGTCTAATGAGAATAAATTTAAAGGTAACTTTAACTAAAATGTGCTTAGTTGGAAATTTTTAAACAAAAATATTTCATTACAATGGTAAAACTTCGTATAATATCATTTCTCTAAAACACAACAATTGATCGCATTTCTTTGAATGTAGCAATGCAATTTCTTCGATAAAATACTCACCAAAGATCTCAAAATAAAAAGATGAACGATGAAAGCACTTTATGATAAAGCATAAATGGCTGCCATTTATATATACTCTCAAAGAGCTTACAAGTTACAATGTTACCTTCACATTTTAAATTTTGCACACAAAACAACACATTACTCCACACTTAGCTTTTATAAGCAAAGCAAGGAGATGTAGGTGGTTGTACAACAGCTAGACAAAGGAATGACACACAATGATAGAGGCAAATACTAATAGTTACCAAACCCATTGTTTCATATAATAATTGCGATTTAAGTGATTGCTAATAATCCAATTAAAATAATTAAACTCCACTAATTAAGTATTTTGCACGTAAGGCAAGCATGATAGCCATAAATAAGTTATCAGCCCCGTGGACTGGGGAAAACCTAGTGCAAAACAATCAAAGGAATTAAATGTGAATTCAAATTGAAAGTAAATTAGAGAGATTAATAAAATCAGTGTTAATAAAAAAAAGTTTGTTTTTTATCTAAAAAATATTAATTTTGCATCATGCTGAAGAATGTGGAAAATAAGTATAGGTTTCTTTGAAATGTTTGTTGAAAAACGCTCACATTTATTATCCTAATAATCTAAATTTTATAAATAAATTATCCCTTATATTCTAAATTTCATTCATTATTGACACGTCCCTGGTGATTTATGTATAAACAAATAAAATCAACAGAAAGTTATTTTTGTGACAATGATTTTATTTTTCTAAATTAATTTTTTATTGAGATGTTCATGATTTGTTTGCAAATTTAAAATTATTATAAGCAATTTTGCGTAGTATATATCATGACATGAATGGGAATAACATCCAAAGATTAAAAAAAAGAACCTCCAAATAAATTGGTAGATTGGCATATGTTTCATTCCGACCATTTGTACTTTTTTTGGGATCCATATCCAAATAGTTTTATGTATACAAATTCATTTAAAATGTACATTTTAATATAAATAAATCATTACCAAATTTTATTAGTTAGAGAATGTCAAATCCATATGCTATCACTCAATTTTATATATTACTATATAGATATTATTGGTTGATCATGATTAACATGTAGGGTATTGGATATAGACATTTCAGCAACAACCTTGAAGATGTCATTTAGTTTGTTCTATCCTATTATGCCTTTGGTATTCAAAACATTCATGGCAAAGAATATGTGGAGAATGGTTTGCCGGCCTTAATAAAAAAAAAGGATTGTCCTTTTGGTTATTATGTTTATTTTTTTGTAGACCATTTACAATTAGCATTGATTACTGCATCAAAAAAAGTTAGACCTATGTTTAAATTATTTTCTGACTTGACTATTGTTGTAAATATTGTGTCAGCTTGACACAAGTGGAATGATGAACTAAAGGTTACATATGCTTATGAAATTACTTACTTGATAGAGAATGAAGAACTTTAACTGGAGCTAGTTAAAATCAAGCACCTTACGACTTGGGATATGTGGTGGAGCTTTCATTTGAGATTTATTTCAAGTTTGATGAAAATAATTAGTTATACATGTGTTGTTCTTGGTGATTTAATTGATGAAGGAAGGACTTTAGCTCAATGATGAGGCACAAATGCTGCATATGAAGTTATGGCTTCCTTTACATTTGTTTTTCTTATGCACTTGATGAAAGAAACTATGGAGATTATTAACATGCCAAGCTTTACAACTCAAGTCACAAGATATTGCAAACACCTTACCCCTAATATTAAGTACAATATTGTTAATTGCTACAAAAATTAGGAGATGAAAATTGGAATTCTCTTTGAAAAGGTAAAATTATTTTTTCAATAGTGCAATATTGATCTCCAAAATTTAATTCTACTTAAAATGGAAGAGGAGGTCATGTTTGCCATCAGCATACTCAACTTACAATCGGCCATCTCTATCGAATTAATATTTTTAATGCAATGAATAGTTTTCAAATGCAAGATTTGGATCTTCAAGAGGAATATAAATCCTTTAATACTAATGATATTATAAGCTTGTTATCTGGAAGATTTCAAAGAGTGGGAAAAAAAAGGATTAAGGATTCAGTTGTGCCATTTTGTGGTTGAGATTGTGGAGAATGCCAACTGTTGTAATTAGATACTTTCTATATATTTATATGGTTGTTGGAGGGTTATAACAAAAGGAAGGAAAGCCACGTTGTATATATA
>JACYFF010010365.1:31367698-31392525 GCA_017589665.1 Selenicereus undatus | reverse complement strand
GATACTTTCTATATATTTATATGGTTGTTGGAGGGTTATAACAAAAGAAAGGAAAGCTGTTGTATTAAACTGCTATGTGTCTGGGTATTCATACAATACACAATAGAAAACTTCCTTGCCCCTCTCTTCTTCTCTCTCTTATTTTCTCTCTTTTCTTGGTCTCCATTAGAGCTGGATTCTTGATTCCACCATGTTTCCACAGACATATCAAGGAATCTAGACTTGAAGCAGTTATCTACCATTCCTCAACTATGCCATTGGCTGTGGAAATAAGAAAAATATGACATCTAGTAGTTAATCTATAGGTTGATTGGGCTTGTCCTTATACTTCAAGTCTCTATAGCAACTATGAGACAAGCTTTTTCAGCAATGAACATCTTGAAGATGAGAGTTAGGAACAAGAGAGGTGATAAGTTTCTTAAAAATTGCACGTTGATTTACATTGAGAGAAGGATTTTCGCTACTTGGTTGATTTATAAATATAAATATTGTAGTTTGTCCCCCCTTTTTTATTTTTTGGTATTATAAATTAGTAATTTAGTCTATTTGGTGATTTGGCTATCCTTCACCAAAATTTAAAAAGATTCACCATGTCAATGATTGAGTGACCTAAAAAAAGAAGGGCAAATTTGCATTAGCATCTCATTTGATTATTATTGCAACTCTTTAGTTCAATTGATCATTGCACATTCAAATATTCAAATATTATGTATTACTAGGGTTACACCCTTACATCATAAAGGAGCGATTTAAATAATTTTTTAATATATTATTAAGAGAATAGATTTTTTATGAAAAAAGAAAATAATAAATTGATGTATTATATTATTTTGTTGATGCAGAAGTGAAATCGAGTCCTCTTTTTTTTTTCCTTACTAATAACATACTTTTTTATTAATAATTAATATCTAACTCACATTTTTTTGTTGTATTTGCATCATTAAATCATATATATTTTATGATAAAATTTTAGTATGAAATAATAGAAAAGTATGCGAGAAGTTATCTTATTAAATAGAATTAATATTATATAAAATTTACATCCTTCCTACATTGCCTTTTCTTTTTATTTTAAATCTGATATAGCATCTTGTGTTGCATTAAATTATCTCACATGACTATTCTCTCATATATGACATCTTTACATGACAAGCTTACGTTTCGCTCATACATAAATTCAATCAAACTTTTAATACACACACACATACATACACACACACACACACATATATATGTTTGTCATTTCACGTTTATTGATTTGGTATACATAACGATTGGGTTTGTACTGTGGTATATATGTGAATTTTGTTGATAGTCAAGTATCTTAGAGATTGAACTTCGAGAAGGTGGAGGAGATTTTCTTAAGCATTTGAATTACGTTTCTCTATTTTTTTAATTTGTATTCAATTATTTTTATTATTTTGTAATTTGTGAGTTCAACTTTGAATGCAGCAAAGGATGGGAATCATGATCAGACAACGAATGATGGAATTAAAAAGAACATTATACTAGGTTGATCTTTGCAAGTTATATTTTGGCTTTTGTTCATTGTCATTGTTATTATTCCTGGTTTGCTGAGTGTTCAGATCAAAATTCTCACATTTTAATAGCCTTTAATACCTAACATTCCCTTGGAATAAATATTAAATTAAAATTTTAAATTAAAATTTTATTTATTTTATAGGAATAGTGAAATTTCAGAAAATATGAATAAAAAGTTCAAATTGGATGCAAAAGGAGTTAGTTTGGAAAACAAAAGCGTAGTTCTTCGGCCAACCACTTGACCCAACTAGCAGCCATCTTCTCCTCCCTCTTCCTCACGCAATGGGCCCGTTCTTTTTGTCTTCACTTCGGCCTAGCTGAGAAGCCTAGTCCCCTTGGCCCTTACTCCCTCATGCCAGCTGACCCTCACGTGCCCATCCTCCTTTTTCTCTTTCCTTTTTTTTTTCTCCCCAAGCCCAGTCATGTGTTTCCCATTCCCCCTCCCCCTTTCTTTCACGCACATGTTCCCATCCTCATCATCTTCTTCCCTTCGTTTTTCTTGCTATAAATCCAGCTGCTGCCCATTTATCTTTTCTCTCTCCTTCTTCACTCCCTTTAATAATAGTCATCGATTCCCCTATTGTCATCATATCATCTGTTTTTTGTCTGAGTAAAGGCTCCATTCGGGGCAAAATTCAGTAGTTACAAGCTTTAATGGAAGAGGAATGGCATCCGGAGCTCGAAATTGGATATATGAAGCAGCAAGGTTGAAGATAGGGAAGCAAGTCACATATAGTGGAGTTTTTTCCTTTTTTTAAATTTCTTCTACCTGTTCTTCTTTCAGTATCAAATCTAGTAATTTAGACTCTCAAATTTGGTGTAATTGGTTCTAGCTTTGCTTAATCGAAGTGAAATTTTGTTCTCTTGGGTCGAATTTGTAAGTACTATGGGTTAAAATCTAATGCTTGGTTCTGTCCCTGATTTGAATCCCAGTTTCCCAGTTGTGTTGTTTCCAAGCTCTGCATCCTTGCCCTTGGTTAGATTACTGCAATTTTCATTTTGGTGAATTGGTTATGACGTTGAATGGTGGCTTGTCCAACTATTGGAAGGTCCTCTCTGTTTCACTTTACCTAGTGTAAGCATGCAACTCACGGTATCATTTCAATTGGCTTTGCTATTTACGTTAAAGTGACCAAGTTCTTCTTTTCGCATTCATATAATGGTTAGTGCTGATAATTCGATGATGTTAAGCCATTGGATTTCCTCTGCTTCTAATTGACATGGAGATACAGGAATCATGTGGCAATTTCATTCATTACTCATGTGCCGAAAGGAACAAAATGGTTTCGATTTTGTATTTTGTTAGATTTTTACTAATTTAGTGAGTTACTTATCTTTATTTATGGCCATCGAATTGATAGCAAAATACAGTGAAAGCCTTTCACTTTTCAATTAATCTTATGTTAACAGGCTAGTTAGTAATTTCATTTTTTTTTTCCCTTTGGGGTGGCTTGTGTTACATTAAATTTGTAGTATCTTAGTAACTTAATTTCAACAATATCTATGTAGACCGACCCTTAAGTGCTATGACGAAAGCCATATGCTGGCGGTTAAACTTAATGTTTATAAGAATCATAACTAATTTTTGGCACCGTTGCTAGGGAATGATACTTATGAAATTAGGTTACAAATCAAGTCATAGTTTAGTAGATTGAGTCTTTGTTGTCCTTTTCACTTTTCATTAGTGTTAGAGTTTATTTAGTTTCATTTTGTTTTTTGAAGTAGTTTAGAATTCTTGTGTTCTTATTTTTGTGTTTAGAATTTATATTTTGATTTTCTTTTGTTTGTTTTTGTTCTTTTGTTAGTTTGTATTTCATTTTTTTGTACAAAAAAACAAAATCAAAGCTGTTAATAGTACCAGGAACAATGCTCTTTTAGTCAGGTCAAAACCGAAAAAAATTCTCTGTAGTTTTTCATTTTTCAGGTTTTTTGTTTTGATTTTTCTGTGTTTATTTTGTGCTTATTTTGCTTTTATTATATATTTAGTAGATTTATATGATGTTTTAGAGTCCAATGAATTTTTGTGGAATTTTTTGGAATGTTTAGAATTTTCTACAATTTTCAGAACTAATTTTCAGTGCAGTTTTTAATTTTTGTACATTTTCTGATTTGATTGTTCTGCATTATTTTAGGTGTGAAGGAAGGGGGAAAGTGCATGTTATGCTTGATTTTTGCCAGATTTTGAGTGTATATAACTGTAAGTTTGTAGTTTTGTTAGATTTGCTATTTATTTTTCATTTACATTTTTGTTTTTCATTTTTACTTTCTATTATGTTTTTGTGTTAAAAAATCCAAAAAAAAAAGAAAAAAATCCAAAAACAGGGGTTTAAAGAATGCTAATTTTCAATTTCCCTTGGTCTCAGTAGGAACCTTTCTAGAGCTATTTATCGAGACCTAATGATGATCGTACCCAATTGAATCAAAAGTTTGAAAAATGGAAAATTTGTGAAGCTATTGTTGTGAGTTTAAATGTTGAATGTAAGGGTCATGTTGAGTTTATGTGTCCTAGAGATTTACTAGAATTGTTGTCTAAAACTCAAGATGAGGTTCGATATTTTTTTAAAATTAGCTTAAGATACCTATGAGTTTGAACAAGTTAGAGAAACCTCAAGACACCCTATACAACCCATATGCTTTTCATGTTAATCCTCACCAATAGGATCACTTTATAGATTCGCCTAACCTCCCATCTTACTCTTCTGCACCTCTTATTTTGTGTGATTACTGTGAGTTTTCTGATCATGATGCTTATAATTGTCCATATCATGATTATTGTGAAACTCAATAAAATAGAAAATGAAAAAAAATCCAAAAATAGGGGTTTCAAGAATGCTAGTTTTCAATTTCCCTTGACTTGAGCATGAATCTTTCTGGAGCTATTTATCGAGACCTAATGATTATTGTGCTCAATTGAATCAAAATTTTGAAAAATGAAAAATTTGTGAGGTTATTGTTATGGGTTTAAATGCTAAATTTAGGGGTCATGTTGAGTTTATGTGTCTTGGAGGTTTACTAGAATTATTGCTTAAAACTCAAGATGAGGTTCGACATTTTTGTACAAAATTGGCTTAAGATACCTATGAGTTTGAACAAGTTAGAGAAACCTCAGGACACCCTATACAACCCATATGCTTTTCATGTTAATCCTCACCAATAGGATCACTTTATAGATTCGCCTAACCACCGATCTTACTCTTTCCCACCTCCTATTTTGTGTGATTACTGTGAGTTTTCTGATTATGATACTTATAATTGTCCATATCGTGATTATTTTGAAACTCAATGTGCAAGACTTGAAAATCTGAAGATATATATGACTAATAAAATGATAGAGACTATTAAGGAGAAAATTGCTAAATATTCTCACTGTTTTAATCAAAGTAAAGAGGGTAAAAATTTATATGAGTGTGATTCTAGTTTAAGATCTTTTGAACCTACGGTCAGTCTTTATAATTATTTTGAGCCCTCTTATCTTAATAGGCCTGATTTATGTGAGGATATTCCTTTTTCTATCATATAACAAGAGAATGGCCTATCTGTGTCGCTATCCCACGACTTTGCAACCTAGCCTAGCACTCTTAGGGATGTCACTGAGTATGACCTAGTTTCTCCCAACCCACTATGTCCTTTTACTCAATCTTGTGAGTTTTTTTTTTTGGGGGGGGGGGGGACGGGGGTAAAGAATTTGAGTGCTAGTGAGTTGGATAGGAGCATTTCTGATGAATATGAGCACCATGCTTTTGATGAGTCAGATGATACTTGTTTACTGGAGTCAAATGAGAAGGAGGTTGAGCGCGATAGTTTAGAATTTAATGATGATATAACTTCTGTGGAATATGTGTCTTTTTCTTGTGGGTCAGATGAAAATGAAAGTCTTGATGTGGGTTTTTGTGTTGAATGTAAATCCTTTTCTTTTGACAGATCACAATTGACCATTTAAGCCCTCCAAGTCTAGCATTCTATAGTCAGAGACCTGTGTGACTGAGAATTTAATTCTAAACCAGACTCTTGAGTACACTGACACTAAGATGCTTAAGTAATTAGGACCTACTGATTTGCTTAGATCGCAAGTTCATGAGGATAAAGTTTCTGGGCCGATGACCCATTTGCTGGCTAATTTTGATTATGTATGTTTGTTTTATGATTGGGCCTAACAATTTAATAAGTTAAAGCAGGGCCCTTAATCGCATTGCATTGGTATAGTGGATGTACTCTTTCTGGCATCAACTGTCAAAGTTTACTACATTTATTTTACCGAGAGTTGTTCTAGCATGTTTGATATGTTCTTACATCCACTATCAGCTTTGACTTGTATAGCAATTTTTAGCTGGGTATGAAGTGGCTGATGCTTCATAAATCTTCTAGATTTTAAGGAAAGCATACTTTAGGTGTATTTTAGCATCTAGCTTGATACAATCATTCCTTTCTATCCTTTTTTTTTGCTTTTATACATATATTTGTTGTTTTATTTTATATTTATTATTTTCTTTTTGAGTTTAAGGTCTTGTCATTTCTTTCTTTTTGAGCCTTCTTTTCTTTTTGTATATATGTTTTTCCTTTTAGTTTTAATATTTTCTTCCATTCCCAATGAGGACATTGTCTGATTTAGGTGCGGGGCTAAGAAAGCCTTGCTTCAGTTAAAAAAGAAAAAAAAAAGATTTTTTTTTTTTTGAAAAAAAAGCCAAAGAGATTTTTGTTTTGTTTTGTAGAATATGTGCTATTATGATTAATTGTGTTCTCTTGTACTCCTGCGGTTAGGCTGTATATAAGTATCATGCGCATGATAGAACTTAGTTTAAATTGTGATATTCTATGTACAGTGCTAACCCTAACATTTCTATAGCAAGTTGTCTTGACTTTGATAGATGAACCCATGAGATTTTGTACCTTAGGGACTAATCCATCATATTTTTGTTTCATATGTCTTCTTCTATGTGTGTCTCTTCCATTATTACATCTCTAGAACTTGTTATGATTCTCTTCAAAAGCATATTTAGAATCTGCATCATGGCAGTATATATGATAGAGGCATTCTTTGTTTCAGAAGCCACATTAGCCAAATTGTCGCCTTGATTTGAATATATTACCTTTGCTAGCCCATTAAGCTTTTGACTCTTTTCATTTGTTATGCAGCTTTATTTTAGCCCTTGGCCAAAACCAATTTCCTATTACCTAAGCCAAGTCTAGTGGAGTAACACTTCAATATTTGATGGGTAGCCCTTGAGTGTTGATGTAGTTGGTGGTTATTTTTGGTTCTTTTAGTGTGGAGATGATATGTATTGACTTCTTTATGAGATTTTTGCTTTTTGTTGTATGCATGGATTGTTATTATTTATGACCATTTAGAAACTGAGTTGTGTATGTTCATCCATGCCCTTCATTTTGCTTATTTCAGACAAAAGAAAAAGAGAAAAAAAATGAGAGAGTTTTAAAAAAAGGAAAAATTTGAAAAATTCAAAAAAAAAGAAGATAAAACAAGACAAAACATGTCTTCTGAATAAGAGCGTTTGAGACGGTTGTTGCATATTCTTGGTTTTGATTATTTTAATTCATTTCCAATGGTTGATTTTTTGTGGGTATGTGCTTATTTTTCTATTAGTGGTTGAGAGAGTGCCTGTGTGATATAGTTGGTATAAGTATTTGGTTACTCATTAGTCACTTGGCTTTTAGCTCCTCATTTCCTAAATTAATTGTCCATGTCTTATCCATTAGCCCTTAGCCCTATGACAACCCTTTTAAAGTCCTCTTCATTATCTTATTGCATTTTTGCATTTGAGTGGTGGAAAACTGAAAGTCCTATCAAGCCTATGGTAGTTTGTATGATTGGAAGATGAATTGAGTGAACCTTCTTATGTCTTAAACATGAGTAGGATTCTTCCACATATTTCCTAAACTTAGGTTCTACGAGTCGAGCTTGTTCACATTTCTCAAGTGGGGTGGAAAATGGTGTATGCATGACATTAGCGGGGATAAGAATTTCTTAATGCATACATTGAGTTTATATGTGATCTAAGGCTTAGGTTACTTGAGTAATGTGCTTCATTGGAATATGTATATACTTTTCCCTAGGTTGTATATATGAGTTTTTGAAAAACAAAAACCCAAAAGATTCTTTGTTTTTTGTTTTCTTTTTGAAAGATTTTGTGGGCATATCTTATGTTGGAAGAAAATATGTGTTGGATCAACTGGAAAAAAAAGAGGAAGAAAATTACCCTTCTTTAGCCTAAGCACTCAGCCAATACATATGGTCAAACCTTCCTCCCTTTCCTCCTTTCCTAGTAAACACTGGCCCAACCCCTCAGCCAGAGCCCACCTTCTTGTCTTCCTTTCCTTCGGCTGAGTAGCACACTCAGCTCAGCCTCCGTCCCTTTTTTCTCCCTTTTGCACATGCTACTCATGTGATTAATTCCCCACCATTCTTTAATTCGTTCTCTTCTTTCTCAGCCTAAAATCATGTGATTTGTTCCTTGCCATCCCTTTTTCAATTTTATCTCCTCTTCCTTCCCTAGTAACGCCAATGCCCCCCTCCATCCTCTTCCTCTTTTGTTTTTTCTTCCTCCAGCCAGCCATAATCACCCTCTCTACTTAATTTCTGTTCTCTTTCTCTCTCCTCCTTTATTGATCATCACCATTGGTCCCTTTAGCTGTTACCCTCATCCCCATCATCATTATCTCACTCCATTTCATCAATTCGACAGTTACAAGAAATGGGCAAGATTTAACTTTGGGATTTCATTGAAGTTGTTAAGAGCTTGGGAATGGTTTCAGGCAATAAAGGCAACAAAGAACGTCAAGTAAGTAGTAGAGAGTGCAAGTGGAGATTTAGTTCTTTTGGAGTTCCAATTCTTCTCTTTTTAGCTTCCACATCTAGTTTTTGATTCATATATTTATGCAGTTAATTTATGTTCTGTTAAAATTGAATAAAGAATTTGGTGTTTGGTTCGGATTATTACACAATTAGGTTCAATTTTGTGCTTTATTCTTTGAATGAATTATTGCTCTATTTCGAATCCAAACTTTGCCTTTTTATGATTGCTTTACCATGCTTATCGGGTCTAAGTTTTGCTTCCCTCTTGTTTCAATTGATGTTGATGAGGGATCGACATTTGGGTCATGGGTTATTGATTTTTAATGGCGGTCCTGTTCAAATTGGTGTTGTGATGGCTATGCTCGTTAACGAGGACGGTCATGTTCTTCTTTCTAGGTAATTGTCTTTAATTTCATTCTTTAGGTTGTTAATTATCAATTGTTATTTACTAATCTACATACTAATTGAATTGTATGAAAGCCACTACTTTCTGAATTTGTATAGATCATTCCAATTGGATGAATGAGTTCACTTTATTGGCTTGTTTTTCAATATAAAATTGGTGCCCAAGGTCTTTAGTTTAACTATTGGCATTAGATAGGTTTAATGGTTCAATTAATAAAAATAGTTTCACATTTAGAGTATGCACCAGTGTAGGCTAATAATGACTTAATTTCAACTCCTTCTATGAGGACCAACCCTCAAGTACTACGACAATAAACCATATGCTTGCAGTTTAAACTTTATTTTTATTAAAAATCATAACAACGAATGATTTTTTAAAGTTTTTTTTCAATGTTTATGGATTATTATTATTCATTCAGCTTCAATAATGTTGTGCATTTCTATTATCGGTGTTGTTCATAGGCTCAATGTTTGTTTTATTCATTTTTACTATGTTAAGATGAAACCTTCTTTGTTTTTTGGCAGAAATTGCTTCTTTTGGTGAAGATAATATGAATGTGGATCCTTTGCCAATTGATATAGTTGGTTCATTGCATATTCACAAGATGAAACATTTGATATTTACAACAGCTATACATTTAAGGTAGGTTGTAGTTTTCGTTACTAGAAGATTTGCACGAGAGCTCGAATGAATAAGCTGTCAATACGTCATTTTGTTGTTCAAAGGCAGGTTGGAAGGGAAACAAAAGCCAACAATGTATGAATTATTACAAATACTGATATTTGGACTGAGTACAAAGTAATGACCTAGTTTTACTTAGATAGGAAGTGGACTATTACAAAGCATGTTACTAAGCACAACCATCTATTATGTAGCAATAATGAATGACATCTTCTACCTTCTCATCGAAAAGTCTCAGTAGAGGACCTTTTGTTTTCTTAAGAAGCTTAGGGATGTGCGAGTTGGAGATTGTAGAGCTTCTTTTGTGGGACTTGAAGGAGTTATGGAATAAGATTGGAGAGTGTGATAATCAACCATTTAATGAGGGCGATGTAGATTCATTGATTGAGATATTCAAGAGAAGATTCAAGAATGAGGATGATTTTCATTCTAATTTTGAGTTCAATGTAAGTGGTTGTTTGGCGAGTTTTTCATTTTTTTCACACGATAAGCAGATGATAGTGGATTACAAGCTATTTGGTAACTTAGTTGTTTTTTATACAACTTATCAAAAAAATAAGTAGTACGTGATTTGTGCTTCATTTGTTGATATGACCCACCATTCTAACAACAACATGTTTGACTCTGGTTTTATAATGAATGAGAGAATTAAGTCTTTTGAATGACTCTTTTGAAGTTTTTTGTTTTTTGAAATTTATAAATGGTAAATTCCCAAGCGCCATTTCGACTAAAGCTTTCTTTATAGCTACCGCGATTGATTCAATTTTTCTTGGTGTTCAACATAGGTTAAGTAATTGATATTATTGAAAATTCAAAGAAAAATATTGTAAAACTTAGGACAAAGGAAGGTTTTGCAAAGTATTTGAATAAAGTTTTAATGCATTGCTACACAGAATCTGAATTTGCTAATTGTTGGAAAAGTTTTTATTTGTATTTGTTTGGATATTTATGTCAAGTTGATTTTGATAGTTATATTATTTGTACTTTTTGTCCATTAGGTTTGAGTGTTTTTTTTTCTCTAGATGTTATGTTCTTGTTTATTGAATTTTTTTTTAATTACTATTGAATGAGTAATTGCTAATCATTAGGTCATATAATGTTGTTCATTTGTATTTTTGATATTGTTCATTAATGGTGATAATGTTTTGCCTAGGGATAATTATACTTTTGTTCATTCTGCATTGAGTTTGATTTTTTTTGTTATCATGTTTATTATTGCTGAATGGATTGCTATCACTCCATTAATCATCGGTTTATGTTATGGTGTTCATTTGTGATAGTTCTGATTGGTCATAATGTTTGTGAATTTTTTGAATTTTTTTTGTTTGTAAATGTTTTAGGATGGTTGCAAGGTATGATTGTGGGGGCAATCGCTGATTAACTATCTGTACTCATTGAGATAAAAGTGGCGCCTTGCTTTTTAAAGAAAGTACTTTTCAGGTGTGTTTTTGTCACCAAAAAAGGTGATTGCATGTAGTTGTTCATTTATGTTACTGTTGTAATATATTTTGTTGTGTTGTGTCAGAGTAGAGGTGTAAGGAGAGTGGTGAAAATAACAAATGTTCTCAAGACAGTGTGAACATGGCCTTTTCATCGGTAAATTTATTGCGACACATTATGTCAATGTACACAATTGAAGCTTATCGATTGTTTGAGAGTGAGTCTGGTAAAAGAACTTTTTATAGTTGAATAAAGATATATCTAGTAGGGTTTTTCGCATGTCGGGAGTGAGTTATTTGGAAAAATCCATTGGTCAGGGAGTAAATGAATGTGTTTTTGAACATACAATTGTTTTGAATGTAGAGAAAGGATTGATTGAATATACTAGCCAAAATTCAATGAGGTTGGTGTTTATGTTCACATTTTGCGAGTTATGCATATTTGTTGTATTCAAAAAGTGCCATACAGGTACAGAGTGAAAATATGGTGTAACGTAATTAAAGGAAGCCAAAGTATTGAGTTTATTGTTCAAGATGGTATGAAAGATCCTAAGGTGGGCTCTTTAGTTCGAGAACAAAAATGCCAAAAAAATGAATATGTTGATCACAGATAGCCAAATGAATAGAGGCAAGACTTCTATGAGAGGAATACATTAGTATATTGAAGGCATTAGTTGAAGTAGAAACTAAGTCAATACATGCTGAGTATGTAGAACAAAATGGTTGGAATTTTGAAAAGAGTATTCGGAGCACTCTTGGATCTCGGGAAAAAGGTCAATGAAACATGATGTTAAAGGTTACTACTATACTGAGAAAAAGCATAATAATAAAAAAAAGCACAGAAGGTGTCATAACAAAATGTATGTCACTGGTTGATAACAATTACTGAAGGTATGACAAATTTAAGGATTAAAAAAATAATTCTTTTTCTCAATGAATAAATTTTAATCCCAAAAAGAACAATTAGTTATTATGTTTGTGAACATTTTTTCATGAGTTTTAATTTGCATTATTTTCTATAGGCAACTAATTTCGAAGGGAAGAAATCAACAAAATTAGTACTCAAAGATGCAGATTCTAATTTGCTTCAAGTCAATAACGAATGGGTATATTATTATCTAATTTCTTTGGGTATGTTGTGAAATTATTTATATTGTTCAATGCTTCAAGTTTGTTGCAAAATTTTGCTCCATTTCCCATGAATGTAACCTATTATGGATCAAGAAAGTCCTTAGCAAAGAATCCAAGTGGTGTTGTTTTATCTCAAGTTAGGAATAACTTATTATATCTTAAATTATGAACAATTATCAAAATTATATATTGTTATACCATGCTGGCTTTTGGCATTTATCCATGGACAATATTATTTATTGTAGAAGGTGTCGGAGCACAATGTAAATGATACTGAACAATTGCCTAAGGCATGATAAATTTAAGCATGAATGATAAATAATAACAAAATAACAAATTGTTAATCCAAAAAGTGAACAATTAATTATTATAGTTGTGAACATTTTATCATGAGTATTTTTAATTTGTATTATTTTTATAGGTAGGTAACTTCGAAGGGCTGAGACTAGCAGAATTAGCACACAAAAATACAATTGTCATTTTGCTATAAGTTGTTAATGAATTGATCTATTATTATCTATTTTTTTTATTGCTATATTGTGAAATTATTATATTGTTCGTTGTTTTTGAGTTTGTTGCATAATTTTGCTCAGTTTCCCATGAATGTGCCTTATTATGGATCAAGAGAGTCACTAATTAAGAATCCAAGTTGTGTTGTTTTACGTCAGGTTGGCAATGAACTATTACATCATAAGTTTGGAACAATAATGTTTTATCCATGAACGATGTTTAGATTGTTATATAATGTCGGCTTTTGGCATTTATTGCAGAATCTTGCTCCTTTTTACAGAAATGTACGTTATGCTGGACCAAGTTGTCATGTCAATGTTTTACAAACAGTAAACTTGTTATCTATGACTAACCCAAATGATTGTAGCATTTGTCAGGTCAATTGTACTCTTTATATAGTAACACAAGGATTGTTTGTTATTCATGTATGTAGAATGATTTTTACCTGTTGAAATTTCCTTTAGGCCATAAAATGCAGTGGTTGTAGAAGAATTCATCCCCTATTCTATTTTGATCTAAAAACTACTCCAACTTTTGCATTGATGATGTTTCACCCATTGCTTGGTCATATGCTACTAAATGGAGGATGTAATGAATCTCCCAATAACGAAACGTGGTTTGATCGATCTGTTTTTGTACATTTGTTAGTACGAAGTTGGATGTAATGAAGTTTCTCGAAGACATTTTGTATGAAGTCACATATTTTAGAAGATAATTTTCAGTTGTGAATGACTACATAATACCATGTCTATCGATATTTTCTAGTTGTAATGTGCATCATTGATGTTTACTATGATAGACTTTGTTGTTAAAATATATGGTTAAGTGTCTAGTGTTAAGGAGTCACTATTAAGATCTAAAGTTTCAGGACTGACATTTAAGGTTTTTAGGCTTTGGGGTTTTTAGGGTTTTTGAGTTTATGCTTCATGATAAGGTTTGTATGTTGTCAAAACTATATTACATTGTAGGTAATGAATGACTTCATGTGGCAAAGTGAAGAATATTAACTAACTATATGAACCCTGAATATCTTAGTGATAAAAATAAGTCAAATAATGAACAAAGCCCTAATATCTTAGTTAATAATAGTAGGTTTAGGGGTTATGGCTTTTATGGTTTATATGGTTAGGGTTTTTGGTTTTTAGGGTTCTGGGTTTAGGGTTTAAAGTTTAGGGATTTAGGTTTTTGGGGTTACGTGCGTCTATTATCAAAACTATATTGCATGTAGTCATTGAACAACTCTCTAATATTAACTAGGTACATGAGCACTTAATATATTAGTAAACAATAAATAATTGGTAACTGAACAATAATAGGCTTTAGGTTTACTAACTTTAGGGTTTACAGTGTGTGGGTTTAGGGTTTGGGTTTACAGTTTATGTGTTTTAGGCTTGAGGGTTTTGGGTTTAAGATGCTCAACTTTATATGACATAATGGAGAATATTATCTGGGTAGATGAATAACTTCTCATACAACTTTATTTATTTGCTAAGAGAACAAGACTACTTATTGGAAGCAAAAAAATTCCTTTATTAATCTATAGCTTCTAATAATAAGTAACTGTTTCTAACATTTCCTTCAGCATAGTAGTCCACAAACCTAAGAGAGTTTTTAGCTAACACTTTGTACATTCCAACTATAGTTAAATTCATGTGTAAAACGTATGAAAAAAATAAACTTCTAATGCTTCTATTGTCTTTGCCTCGCTTCAATCTTCACCTTTCTTAGTGTTTTGGCTTGTTTCAAAGTTGCCTGGATGTAAGATTTGGCCAACATACTTTGTCTTAATGTATTTGACAATGGCTCCTGCATAATAATTAGATATTGAAATTAGTTGTAAGCAACAATACACATAATTGAAAATCAACTTTTTTGCACATTTTAAATGACAAGCACTTTTCTGTTTGAAACCCAAGGTCCCATAAAAATATATCACTTGAATATTTTTCAATGTGGCGCATTGTGAAGATTCCAAAATCATAAAGATTTGTACAATGTTGATAGTTTGTTTTGACACATAGTGCTCCCAATCCTTCATTCTTCTGGTCTTGGATAGCCATGCCACATCAAATACTTTAAAAAGAGACATTTTTACATATGATAGAAGTGATTTCTATTAGTTGAGAAATTTACTAAAATATATACCTATTACAATAGTGGATATATACCAGTGTTGTGATCCATATAACTACTAAAAAAGAGCAAACTAATGACGGAATTAGGCGACAAAAATGGTGATGGGGAGTAGAGGGAAACAATTTTCAAAATCTGAAGAAAAGTGGAGATGGAAAATCCTTCGCTGAGCACTGTTCACATAGCTCAGCAACAAAAATTCCGCCGCTCAAAAAAAAGACAAATGATTTTTTAACATAGCGACAGAATTTTAGTCGCCACATATTAAAATTTTTTTTTAATTGGTGGAGACGGAAATTCTGTCGCCATATCCATCGCTACCTTTTTTTAAGAAACCAGATCTGGTTTCATTTCAAGCCATTTTCACGACAATCGAGCTCGAGAAAAGAGAGAGAGAGAGAGCGAGGGAGCTTCCGGGGAACCAATGCCGCTAACACGCCGCTACCACCGTGCGTGCCACCCACTGCAGTCGTTGCCACCTCTGCCGCCTGCTGCCTCCTTTCTAGCTTCACTTGGGCAAATGTTCTAACTCTAAATTTAGTTTTAATTATTACAAATTATGGTTTTAGTAGTTCAAAATATATTGTTAGTTTATGTTTACGTTAAATTGTTAGATGTGTATTTATTAATTGTTTCAATTTGGTTGAAATTATGCAATAATGTAATTGAGGCTTTAGGATTATATGGGATTAGTAGCTTTATTTGTAAGAGAAGATTTGGTGGAAATGAAAATTTATGTGATGTAATTATGTGAAATTTGTAGGAGTTGTAGTGAGTGATTTGCAAGAGTTGAAATATGTGTGAAAGAATTGTGTGAAATTTGTGGAAGTTGTAGAGAGTGATTTGCAAGAGTTTACTGTAAGTTAATATATGTGATGTAATTATGTGAAATTACTGCAAGTGATTTGCAAGATTTGGTGGAAATGAAAATTTATTTGATGTAATTATGTGAAATTTGTAGGAGTTGTAGTGAGTGATTTGCAAGAGTTGAAATATGTGTGAAGGAACTGTGTGAAATTTGTGGAAGTTGTAGTGAATGATTTGCAAGAGTTTACTGTAAGTTAATATATGTACTTATATATATCTATATTTTTAGTAAACAAATATATGTAATACAAAAGTGAGAAATTTAGCTAAATATTATTGTGTAAATTGAAATTAATACTAATTCAATGACTTTTATGAATATTGTTGATTGAACACGATATGAGTGGCCCTCCACATCGTTCGTGGATGTATGATAGATTATTACCTTATCGTAATGGTTATAGACAAGAATTTCTAAATGGGATAAATCAATTTGATGCATTTGCACATAGGCAAGCGGACTTGCAAAAGTGGGGGGAAATATAGATGTCCATGTTCGAAATGTAAAAATAGAGTGTACTTAACACCTGATGAGGTAAAGATGCACTTGATGTACAAGGGTTTTGTGAAAGGATATTGGTATTGGATAAGTCATGAAGAAGTAGAACCTTAACAATATGATTTTGGATATTCTACTAGTGAAATGGCCGAAGCTGGTGGTTCAAGTCATGCAAAATATGCATGTAATTAATGCTAAGTAGATCATATGGAGCACATGATTCGTGATACCGTATTAGCAAATCAAAATGTAAGAGTTCAGGAGGGAAGCAGTTGTCAAGAGCCATTTATAATATGGTTCAAGCTATTTAACAGGCCTTATATAATGGTTGTTCTACCCACAGTGAGCTCTCAACTACTGTTCGGCTATTGAGTATCAAGTTTGATTATAATATGCCACAAAACTGTTTCAATGAAGTTGTTCAGTTAATGAAAGAGATGTGTCCACCTAACAACCGTGTGCCAAACAACTATGGCAAGATGAAGAAGGTTGTTAAAGATCTCGGCAACAATGTGATACACATTGATTGTTGCCATAAAGGGTGTATGATTTTTTTTAAGAAGGATTCAAACCTCGATGCATGCAAGTTTTGCAGGCATTCGAGATAAAAGAGGCAAAGGTCACAACAAAGGAATCAAAGGCCATTGCCATATGCAAGGATGCATTACCTATCATTGAAGCCTCGACTACAAAGGTTGTATGCATCAAGAAGCACTGTAGAGCAAATGAGATGACATTATAAACATCAGCGGGAGGGTGGTGTTTTATGTCGTCCATCAGATGATGTAGCATGGAAACATTTCGATAACAAGTACCCTGATTTTTGAAATGTTAGACTTGGTTCATGTGCTGATGGATTCAATCCTTACACATTATCCTAAAGATCTCATTCTATTTGGCCGGTGGTGGTTGCACCTTATAACCTTCCCCCTGAAATGTGTATGACCACACCATTTATGTTCCTTACTTGTGTAATCCCTAGCTCTAAAAATTCCAAGAACAAAATAGATGTATATTTACAATTGCTTATTGATGAGTTGAAGGAGTTGCGGGATGTTGGAATTGAAACGTATGACATATTTATGGGTGCAACATTTCAAATGAAAGCTACACTTATGTAGATAATCAATGATTTCCCGGCATATAGGATGTTATCTAGGTAGAGCACTAATGGTCAATTGGCATGTCCAGTATGTATGACATAGTAGAAGGCTTTAAGACCCAGGATTGGAGGTAAATTCCCCGTGGTTTGATTGTCATTGGTGTCTCTTACCAAGGAATCATGCATTTAGGAGAAACAAAACTTCATTTAGAAAAGGCAGAACTATTACTGGGGGTCCTCCTCGCCGCATAAGTGGGGAACAACTTTATAGTGAGATAGAACTAGACCTGGCAAAACTGACCCGAAACCCGAAACCCAAACCGAATGACTCGGACCCATACCGGACCCGACACCCGAAATATGTTCACCCGAAAGTAGACCCTTGACCCGACCCGAACCATACCCGACCCGAAATTTTCAACAAAGTTGTTTGTTTTGGCATGATGAGCATATTTCACCAAAAATTGGTTGACCCAAAATCGACCTGACCCGAACCATACCCGACCCAAACCGAAATGACCCGAAATGTCACTTAACCCGAACATGACCCGACCCAAACTTGACCCGACCCGTACCCGAACCGAATGACCCATTTGCCAGGTCTAGATAGAACACTACCCAATGACAACGATAGACGATGACTTTTAAATATCGAGATTTAAGAAAAATGAGTATAACTGGACGAAGAAGAGTACATTCTGAGAGTTGCCTTGCTGGCAACACCAATTGCTCCGCCATAATTTAGATGTGATGCACATAGAGAAGAACTTCTTTGAGAACATCATTAACATTGTGATGGATGTTCAAGGGTAAACAAAGGACAACGTCAAATCAAGAATGGACGTTGCAGATATTTGTGATAGAGAATAATCATATTTGTAGCGAGGTCCTAATGGCAAAACAGTTAAACCAAATGTGAAGTTCGTTCTTGCTGTAGATAAAAGAAGAGAGTTGTATGAATGGGTAAAGGCACTTAACATGCCTAATGGATATTACTCCAATTTGAGGAATATTATGCACCCCAATGAGGCAAAATTCAACAATATGAAAAGTTATGATTGCCATGTGTTCATGGAGATGTTGTTGCTCATTGCATTTGGCGCTCTCCTGGAAGATGTGTTGAAACCTCTAATTGAGTTAAGTAAGTTCTTTAAGAATCTGTGCTCCACAACACTGCGAGAGGATGTGCTTGAGGAAATGCATTGGAACATTGCTATTACTCTCTATAAGTTGGATAAAATATTTCCTCCAAGCTTCTTTAATGTGATGGAGACTTACCGGTGCATTTGGCAGAAGAGGCACAACTTGGTGGACTTGTCCAGTATTGATGGATGTTTCCATTTGAGAGGTAACATGGATTATATTAATTGAAATTAGATTTAATAAACTAGGTAAAGTATGCAGGTATTTGCAAGAATTATTTAATATTATTTTGTTAGGTACTTCGGTCAGTTGAAGAGAAGCACTAAACAACAAGCGTATCCTGTAGGTTCAATAACAGAAGCTTACTTAGAAGTTGAAAGAACATTCTTTTCCCCCTATTACTTTGGCTCTAATGTGCCCTCCATGCGTAGTAGATGTTGAAGAAATAAGGATGGCGATGAAGATAATAATCATTTCCAAACTCTATATGTGTTTTACTACAAGAGACCGCTATTGGGAAGGAAAGATCAAGGTATCTCATAGATGTTGAATATATTGCTGCTCATCTTCATGTGCTACTAAATTGTGATGAAGTTAAGCCTTATATTGGGTGAGTGCTACCTTCGCCATTGTAAGTTTCAATCGAGTTCATGTTTCTTAAAATATAGTTTCATTTACAATATGCACACAATTGCGCACAATTTTTACAGAACAAGTTCGAAATGCACAACCCCATCTTAGTGATGCTGATGTTGATACCATCATTGAAACCCATTTTGTAGATTGGTTTAGTCAAAATGTAAGTAACGAACTTCTTTATTAATAAATATTACAACACAATTGAGGTCATTGTATTAATGAAAACCACATTGTGTGTCGTCTTAGGTGCATTGCGTTCAACTATTTGACAATTGTAAACATTGGTAATTGACACAATTAGCTGCGAAGCCTAATAGAAATGTGTCAACATGGACGACATATAGCGTTAATGAATTTAAATTCCACACAGAGGTCCATAGTGTTGGGAAGAAAACGTATCATTGTGGTGTTGGTGTATGTGGGACTGGGGAAGGTGATATTGAAAATGATTATTATGGCGTATTGAAAGATAGGGGTGAGCAAAAAAAAACTGAAACCAAAAAACCAAACCAAAAAACCGGTTAGCAGCTTTGATTTTTCTAAAAAATCCGGTTTGGTTAACCGAACCGAAAAAATTTTATGGTTTCGGTTCAGTTTCGGCTCGCCCATTTGAGATTCGGTTAACCGCACCCGAAAGCAAAACTTACACTTTTATTTTCAAAAAAAAAACTAAATTTTACATTGGTTAAGCGTAGATTTTATAATTATTAAAGATAAGACTAAATATGCAGTAATGTGTAAATTAATATTTGGTGTCTTAAATAGTTAAATCAATTAAAAATGGAGTGAAAATTAAAAATTAACAATTTAAATGACCGGTTAACCGGTAACCGAACCGAAAATCCAGTTAATCGAGTTTTTCGGTTCGGTTATGGTTCACATTTTTGCCAAACTGAAAAATTCGATTAACCGAAAGTTTCAGTTCGGTTTACAGTTAACAATTTTTGCGAACCAACTTTCCGGTTAACCGATTTTCAGTCAACCGAATTTTCGATTAACCGGTTTTGATAATCCTTACTGAAAGATATTATCGAAATAAAGTATGTGGGTGAACCACTTAAAAGATGTGTGCTATTCAGTTGTGAGTGGTTTGATCCGACATTGAATCGTAGGACACGACCTCAGAAACTAAGCAAAATTGTTGAGGTTCATCGCACAAGGAGGTACAGAAAGTACGATCCATTCGTCTTCCCCAACACGGCATCACACGTATACTTCATGCCATATCCAGATCGCTCAAAGGATAGAGTCAATTGGCTTGTTGTCATACCAACAAAACCAAGAGTCAGGGTGGATGTGCAGTACACTCTACTTATTGCTTACGAACAAATAGGGATGTCGACACTTGTTGAACTTACGAATGATGTTATCCCTATGTCATTAGTGGATGAAAGTGCACCGTCAGAAGAAGTTAATGATGATTTGGGTTTTTCATTTATTCAAGTGAATGACGACATAGATGAGGCAGAAGGGGATGAGAGTGATGAAGAGGGTGAGTGGGATGATGGGAATGAAACAGATGAATACGAGGGAGATATACATTTATATGAAGATGAAGACGACGACGACGATGATAATGGTGATGAGGATGCTGATGAAGATGAAGCAAACAATTGAATGCTTACAAAATCTTATATACTTCAGTACTTAGTTTTGTAACCCATATGTGTACTCATGTACTTTTATTATATATCTACGAATGTAATTGTTGTTCTACCTATTGTGTTATGTAATTAAATTGTTTCCATGTACAATTGTTATTTGTGTTTGTGTTTGTTGCGAACCGTTTCAAGTGTGGATTCCACTCCACATCGAGGTAAGTCCTCTACTCGAGGTCGAGGAAGAGGACGTAGGAGTTCTAGTGAACATCCTAGTGCAATGGACATTGATTCACCTTCCTCCCAAACCCTTCACATGTCAAGTACGTTAGGAACAATCCCAACTCAATTTGGGAATGTTCCTATAAGGCAGGTACCTCCTCATATGCCATACACCCCTAACCAGCCATTCATTGCCCAATAATTTACATATAAAATTGCAACCAACATACCTTTTGCCAACACTAGCACCCCTACTCCCCAAACCATCGACCCTAACTCCTGCAAGTCCCAACAAAATGTTGGAACTAGAGATGCTGAAGTGCAACTTAGTCAAGGAAGCACCCGAACAAAAACAGTTATTGTGCTAGATGGTAACAGGTAAGTGAAAAAAATTCTATGTGTTTGTATTTGCAATTATTTAGCATAGTGTCGCGTTACTTTGATTTTTTTGCTACAATAGGTTTATTCCAAATGATGGTGCTGTTAGTAGGATTTCTCATATCTTCCAAGGCAAATATGATGCATCTTGGCCTTCTTGGGGTAAGTATCCAGACATGTTTGAGATTTCTGGATGGGAGAGCTCAAGGTTAGTCAAGTGACTACATATTAAGACTTCTTACAAGGCTCCGGTTCATTTGTAAGGCATTATTTGATGTGTTTGTCATTTTCTAATTTGCAACAGTGGTTCACTTGGGATCCTATATATGAGGACAACATCAAGAAGAATTTTGAAAATAGAGGCAATGCATGTTTGATGGACTTCCTTGGTAAAGCAAGGAAGCACAACAAGAAGCCTCAATGGCTCGGAGATGACCAATGGAAAGGACTCTAAGAGCATTGGGCGAATGAAGCATACAAAAATTATGTGAAAAAGCCCAAAAAAAATCAGCTTGGTGATCCACAGAGTCTTGGACCATCTCTCCATACCTGCAGCTCGATCCGTATGCATGAGCATACACTACAAAAAATAATGCATCCTCCTAGATTTGTGCCACTACACTTAATAAAGTATGGAGAGAAAAATGATAAATTTGATAGGTTTCTCGACTCCACATTTAATAAGTGTGGGAAAGTCATAAACTGTTTCCTATACTTATCAATTGTGGGGAACTAATTTTGTAATACCTGTATTTTATTTAACCTATCTAGCTTGTTTCTTGATATTACGAATCATATTTTATTATTTTAGCTAAGTTAAATTAATATCGATTTGCTTGCGTCAGTGGCAATTTTATTAAAAGAGAATTATTATTATTACTAATTTTGATATTTTACGATAGTCTTAATAAGAATTTATGAATATTTTCAACGAGTACTAAGTCGAGTAGATTCCCGAGTACGATAAGATTATCAAGCCTTAGAAGTTATTTCGTTGAATATCTGACCAAGCCTTATTATCGGGAACGAATAAATTGACGAGCGTTAGGATTAACGGCTTGAATTTAGGCTAAAGAGGTACGAAAATTGGGTTGAGTAATGTTAGATGATTGGACAAACCAAAACAAGGAAAAAGAAAAAAAGAAAAGGGGCCTGAGGCCTCTTCTTCCTAGCGAAAAAAGCAGGCAGAGGGGGGGCTTTGAACAAAAGAGCAGGCCTGGCTCTGCTCCTCCTCCTCCTCTTGATCCCCTGACGACATCGAAGAGAGAGAGAGAGAGAGAGAGAGAAAGAGAGAAAGAGAGAGGCCGGAGTGGGTGGACACGACACAGACCGGTGAGGAGATGAAGGGGGGTGGCATGTGCAGTGTCTCGCAGCGGCGAACCCTAACTCGCCCCTAGCACGACACCAACGCCACTACCACTGTTATCGACGGTGGTGGCTAGGGCTCGAGTCCGGCGACCATCAGGAAGCAACAACAGCAGTAGCAGTATGAGGAAGGAAAAATCAAGGGTTTAGGGTGGTTGTTTCGGGCCTGACTGTAGCGGCAGAAAAGGGGAAATTTCCAGGTTCATGAGCACTCAAATCAGTCCCAAAAGCCCTTAGAACGGGTCCTTAGTTTACATTCGAGGTGGGTCTTTCTCTTTCTCCTAATTATTAGTAATTTCAAACGAATTTTAACGGTTATAGGTAGTTCATGTTTAATTCTAAAACTGTTATCAGTAATTGGAGGATTTGATGTTAAAATATAGTAAAAATGGTGATGATGCTGATTTGGGATTCATGCATATTGAATTGATGCATAGTTTTGTTAACTGGTCAATTTAGGGAATTTTAGAGTAAGAAGGTTATGCTCTAATGTTGTCAATAAGATCAGTTTGAACATGTTTAAATTCTGTTTTGGTGATTAAATATGTATACTATGCTTGTGGATATTGGTTTTGCAAATTAAACAACTAAATTGTTAAGATACTGAACTAAGCTTGGTAGGTGGATGGTTTGAGGTGGAACTAATGAGTGATTCGAGGTTTTTGTGGATTGCGTTATGTGAGGAGGGAGCTTGGGTTTGATATTAATCGCAATCGTGTGAATTGCAAAGTAATTGTGATATTAGGTAGATTCTGCTGACACTGTTCCTCGAAGTGAAATGAATGTGCTATTTGTGAACCCCTCGCCTCTTGAATTGATTAAATGATGTTATATGAGTGGATTGTGAACTCTATAAATCTTTGAAAGGGTTGTTAAAAGCTTGTTTTCATAATTTCAAATAGTTCTGAATATTCATCAGTTGCCTATTCGATTGCTAAGATGTTTGTAGCCTGAAATGACCCTAAATCATTGAACTATTCAGTTGAATGACTCAACTGAATGGTCGATAGGTCTAGGAAGTTAGAAAGAAAATGAATAATGAGCTTGAAAATGTTCTAAGGGTTTGGTTTGTATTATATTTCCTTCTTTGGATTTAAAGGATTGAAATGAACTTAAAAGGGCAACTGAAGATGTTTAATTGCGAAGCTTAGTTTGAATTATATGCTGGCCAATTATTTTAAGTTTTCAATTGTGAGTTAGAAGGCTCACCATGATGTTAACAGGTTTTTTCAGATTGAAAATGAAAGAACCACAAACCGTTAATCGGGTTATGGGTTATTTTGCTAGACAAGCATGGTTTTAATTACGTAGGCAACTATTAAAGAGAAATGATTCGTAACTCACTTGAAGGTGAGACTTACTGTGTGTGACAATGACCTTTTTAAAAAACTATAATGGTTTAGTGCATTTCAATGGCTAAGATAGTGCTGGTTAATTGGCCAGGCCTAGGGAGTAGACCCAGAAGTGGGAACCCCGGAAGACCCTGATGAGGCTAAGGTAATACTTTGAGGAGGGGACTGGACGCAGGATAAGGCGTAGGCTGTTGCTTTCAAAGAGGACAATATCGAAGTTAGAGCTACTCTGCTGAGACTCGTTTTGGCAAAATGTTATAATACATATACCCTGAGAATAACGTGAATTGTGAGTGACGATCTCACATAGGGCGAGTGACAATCTCCCCTAACCAGCACATTATAAGACCTTATGCCTGAATAAGAAGATATTTTCCTGATGTATGATAAAATGATTTGAATTCTTACCATTATGAGTATTTTAGGAACTTTTAAAAAGCACATGAGCATTAAAGAGACTAGTTTGCATTATAAGCAGTTCTTTAAAAGTAAAATGAGTTACTACATTTCCAGAATGTGCGACTGAAAGCTTTTTCACCCTATCTTTGTCATTTTACTTGGCTACGTGCTTGAATGCCTGTTTCTAAGGAAGTGTGGTTATTAAAGGCATGGACATGAGCTTGAGTGGCTTAGTGTGAAGTTTAGACATTATGGTTTCACTACTAGAAAAAAGGGTTTTTAACGACGATTTTTTTCTACGTAAAAAGTCCGATTCACAATCGTTAAAACTGATAACAACCAAAAAAACATTGATTGTCATTTGTTGTTACTACGGCAAGTTGAAAATTTTCGTCGTTGTCGTCAAAAATGATGATGGAAGTCCTCACATGTTACCGCCAATACATTGATGATGAACTACTTCAAAATACTGACCACATTGTTGGTTGTACAACTAAATTTCAATAACTACTTGCAACAGAATTTCGGATCAATAATGACCAATTGTTGGTCGTAAGCAATAAATCTACATACATACATATATATACATACATAAATATATATATATATATAT